>CM053584.1:164150488-164192050 GCA_028627135.1 Pseudochirops cupreus
CTCAAAATCTCATAGAAATGAATGATGTAAACTAAAATAAATAAAATAAAATATTAAAACAAAAAAGGAAAAAAAAAGTGTCCATCTTTGGTCCTCTCAATTCCCTCATGCCCTTGGAACCACCCACAGGTTATGAGAAAGCTCCAGCCCGTGAACTTTTACAAAATATCTTGCCTGTAATTATCGTGATGTAATTTCAGTTACTCCCAAGCCTTTAATTACTGCCTTCCTGCAAATCGCACTTAATCCTCATATCTCTAGCCCTGCCCTCTCTGACCTTCAGATCTACATTCCCAATTGCAAGGTCATTTGGCAGCACCTCACATTCTGGGTGTGAAGTGAAAAGAAAGAGTACTGGATGTGAGATCAGAAGACCTTGGGCAAGTCCTGAGTCTGTTTCTCCATTTGTAAAATGAAGAGATTCTTAGAATCTCTGGCCTCCTTCAAAGGTCACTTCTAGCAACTATGAAACCTTTCCCAATTATTAGTATCTTCCCCAGTTAACTCATATTTACTTTTACAGATTTTGGATCTATTTATATATGTGCGTATTCTTTTCCCTGGTAGAATATAAGCTCCTTAGGGGAAGGAAATATTTGATATTTTCTATTGTATTCCCAATGCCATTAATAAATGTTTGTTGATTAATTAATTAGTTGAGACTAGGGAGCCTCTTAAGTCCCTTTTGTCTCTAAATGTATGACCTTAGATCCTGGACAAAGTTTATGTTCTCCCCTTACACTTTTCATTCATTCATTAATTTCACTCAGTAATTCCTCTCTCATACTTAACCATTTTGTTATGTGACAGACAGTACTAGTCATTCTGCCTAATTCTCCCATGTGTGAACCTTTGGGAGTGAGGAATGGGATAATTTTTTAGTCTTCATTCCCTCTTATGGCTGATCATTTAATAATTTATATTTCATCATTTATATAAGTGCCTTACCTCATTTGATTGTCCCAACATTGAGATACAGGTACTATTGTTATCTCTCGTTTATAGATAAGGAAAGTGAAGCTGAGACAGGTTAAGTGACTTGCCCAGGGTCACAAAGCTAGGAAGTGGCAGGATTTGAACTCAAGTCTTCCTGACTCCAGAACTACATTCACTGCACCACCTATCTGTCATGACATTTACCATGTTGTGACCACTTTACCTTCATTACATCTTTCTCACGTAATATGTCCTTTCCTCTTTGTTCCTGTAGCCATTACAACTATTACCACCTGCCTGGACTAGTATAACTTCTCTCCTCTGCTTTTATCCATCCTTACTAACTGCCAGAAAGTCTTTCTCGTGCCTAGGTCATGTCAGTCTATTAGTCCTTAACTCTAAATCGCCTGCAAAGTAAAATCTTGTGCCTTTGGAGGTGTGTAACTTTGCCTTTCAAGCCTTCTGTCTTTCATTACCCTGTACTCTCTGCACCAACCAAATTGGATACTCTCTGTGCTCCTGTTTGTTCCTCCTCCATACACTTGTTTAGGATATTCTCTTTGTACAGAATGTATAGCTTCTGTGACAGATCCTACTAGTCTTACCTTCTGCCCATGTATTATTTGTGCTTACTCTTTAAAGCCCAATTCATATGGTATCGCCTTTATTCACCAAGCCTTACTTGTATCTGTCTTCATTCAGACATCCCTTGCTTCTGCCCCTCTTTAATGCACATATCATCTAATACTACGTATTGTAGTTAGACTTGTCTTATAAACTACATGGTGATGATCCATTTTCTATAGCATGGTGCTTTGCACATTGTGGATCCTTAATAAATAAATGTCTGTTAATTTGTACCAATTTTGGGTTAAAGGCAATTCTGAATTAGTAAAAATTCAGAACTATCTTGCACATTCCTCTTAAACCTGAATTGGTTCCATGAAAATGTAAGATAGACGAAGTAGTATTTTGCTTAGTTCCACAGGAACAATGCTACAAATGGGTGATTGAATTTGGCTATAATGTATAATATGATTCAATGGTTGTAACACTGTTTCTTGGGGTCAGCTATGGTGGGGAGTTGCAGGGGTGAGGTGGGGTATGTTTGTAGAGAGTATTTTTTAAAAGAATGACAAAAGGTTTCATAGGATTATAGAGATTTTAGAAATAATTTTATCTAAATGTAGTTTTATTACTTTCATGTAATCCCTGTAGGTAATTGTTTATCAGGTAGAGAATACTAGACAGGCCTTTCTTTTCATAGATAAAAAATATTAATTAGATAAGTTCATTTGTATATAGTGTACCTCCAAAATGCTTTTAGGAATTGAGAAGTTTGAAAGATTAAATGTTCTCCCCAATCTTATTTATGCTGTTGAAATAAATGGAATTTTTTGGTAGTTTAAGGCATTGTTATAAATTCAGAAATAGTTGGTCTAAGTTAATGAGATCTTTTGTCATGGAGCATTTTCAGTGGTGCTCAAGTCTATGAATTGAATTTGGGTTGAAGTTTATTTTAGGGGTATTTTGTTTTTGCTTATTCAAATCTTTGTTTTACAGTTGGAAATAGATATTGCCATTTCACCAAGAATTACCAAATTTGTCATTACAATTGTAGACTTTGATATATTATAATTTAAGATGAAAGCTTGATTAGAAACTGATTATAGTTCTCACCTTAATTTTCAGACAGCACCCGTAACGAAAAACAGTAAAGAAAACAGACTAAGAGGAAACAAAGTGTTCTGTGCGGTGGGTTTCTTATCCAGTGTAGCAAACTTACTTTGTGACTACTGTTCATTAACGCAGGGCCCTGTTCAGATGGAGGTTTTAGCAGATATAGTCTAGGATATATATTCCTGTAGTGAAAATACTGTCCTATTTTGACTTACTAATTTTTAAATTATGTGTAAAGCCCACATATGTATAAACTTCATTTTTACAGCTAACATTACTGTCACTTCTTATGGTGGATAAATCCTTCAGCCTGTCTTCAGATGACTTAATTACTTTCTTGAGCTTAAAAAAGAACTTTATCTTCATCTTTCTGAATTTGCTTGGCTTCCTGTAGTAAAAATTGGTGTAACACATGTTGGATAGACACAGATGATTGATGGGAACATGAGTTTTGTTCTCTTATTAGGATGTCACTTTTCCTAATATTGTCATTCATGCTATTACAAATGGTCATGCATATATGTTGAACTTGACATATTGAACTTATTTTTATTGTTTTAATTGTACATACATAGATGACATTTCAGATTTAAATGGTAGATAGCCATTGTTTAGCAACTCTTATGAAAGAGCAGCAAAACAAGGGTTTCTTTAAATTTTCCTATTTCTGCCTATCTCTCAAGGAATTCAACGGAGTACAGATTGAAAGGAGATCATAAATTTAAATTTTCATTGTGTATAGGATCATTACTAAACTCTAAATTTCTTAGCTTTTCTTCCCTTCAAAGCTGTGTTGATGATATTGACATACTTTAAGGTTTCTGATATTGGTTTGTTAAATTTTTTATCTTAGGAATGGAAGAAATGTTCCTAACCTAGTTACTTGGGGTTATTTAAAAAGTATAATAACCTAATTTTGAAATGAGTTCTGTTGGAAGACCTCTTTTTAGAGACCTAACATTGAGAATAAAATCTGATAATAATGTCAGATATTGTTCCATATGACAGCAGGAGCCACTGAATCAGCTGAATTCAGTTAAGGGAGGAAGCAAGTGGCAAAATTAATGGCAAACCGGAATGCCAAGTTTTGACACAGACTTTTGAAATTATATTAAAGATTAAGCAAAATACACTTTCTGCATTATCATAGTACAGTGTAGTTCGTGATCAGGTAAGAACTACAAAATTGTGGCAAAAGTTGCTTTTTTACTTTTTTTTTTTGCCTCTTTCCCTTTCTTCCTTCCTTTCGTTCTTGCTTCCTCTTTTTGATGATGGTTAGAATTTTACTGATACTATAGCCTCCTCCCAATGATTGACATGTTCCCTGGAAGTCCAGAATTTCCTTTCTACATGGTAGTTGTTGGGTAGTAAAAGTAGTATGTCAGAAGTGGTAAGGGGAATAGTATGGGTTCTTCTAAATGTTCTAAGAGGATGAACAGAGTTCATGTTATTGCCATTAATACCACCTTCTCTCTTTTCTCTTGTTTTCTAGTCTTCAAGCAGTGACAGTGGTGGTAGCAGCAGCAGCAGTAGTACCAGCAGCAGCATCAATAGCCCAGACAGGGGAAGTGTTCAAGAAAGCAGCTTAAACCAGATAATTACCGGATCAAGCCCTAATACCCCTCAGTCCTTACAGGAGCAGTCTGCACTATGCCAAGGCCCTTATTTCCACATCAACCAGATTCTGAAGGAGGCACACTTTTATAGCCTACAGCACCGAGGACGACCTCCTACATGATGAACTAGCGGTTCCTTGCCTTCTGTGAAGGGACAGCACTGTGCAGATTTGATATTTCAACTTAAAAAGTTTGTTAAAAAATTGCACAAAATATGCCTGTTGGCTTTTCAGTCTATATTTGAAATAACAGGTTAGCAGGCATTTTGTTTACTTGTGGTTTTGCTGCACTATTGCAATTTCAGAGGGGCTTTGAAGCCATTTTTATGGGATTCTTTTCAGGGTGGGTGTCATCCCAGTGAAGGTGACGGTAGGAGGAAACCGCATCTGCATGTTAAGAGTCCATACTGGCTCCATTTCAGATTTGGAAACCAATTGGAAACTTACTGTTTTGTGCAAGGAATCCCTTTAAAACATGGGGTCCTCAAATTTTAAAGATTTTTTTAAAAAATTCGGTAAACTAGTAAAGACTAGTTTGCATGAAAAAACATTAGTTTTCTTTCCCAAAGTATAAAAGAGCTTGCTTCTGTCTGGGACTGAAGCTGGCTACCGTACTACCTCTCACTATGCAGATGTCCTATTGAAATTAATTTCCCCTGTTACAGGGGGAGAAAAATTAGACCAAGCTTATTAGATTAGACTTTATAAGATGGAAACACCCTCCCTACAATCTGTCGTCTTCTTTTCCCTATGTAAAATGTTTGCATTCCAGGGAGAATGTCTTTTAGATACTTCCTTGAACCCTGATTATTTCTATGATATCATTAGTCCTCCAAAGGCTAGATTTCAAGTTTCTTAGCAAACACTGCACAGCTTTGAAAGACAAGTTGTACTGTATTGGAACTTTTATCTCAGACACAAATGTTCATTAGCTTAAATAATTTTGTGATAATTCCACCTGTTGTGTCTAGCAAGGCACAGATGACTAATGGTATAGACTAAGCAACCTGAGCTGGTGTTTTTAAGGTAACAGGTACTGTAGAACTAATTGTTAACTTAGGTTCAATTTAATATTTTGAAGTACCTTTTAATAGTCACTAGGGGGCCACGTACCCTCACTGAAACCACAAAAATTGGTGGAACTTAGAAACAAATTAGCAGAGGCACTAATAAATACATGGTATAATATTTATTTAGAAAAGGAGAGGCATGTCCAGGTAAGTTGCTTCATTTTATTTAGTCATATTAGAGAGCCAACTAAGTTTGAAAAGAGATGGTGTAGATGTGTCTTCCTCCTCTGCGACAAGCTGTCTGAAGAAGTTACCAGGACGCATCATGTCATCATCTGCTCTGGAGAGTGCTGGAAGTACAACCTGCCATTAGATTGAAAGGAAAGTGCCTTAGATTCTACCAGGATTCTCTTACCTGCTTACCCACTCCAGTCTTCTGTTCTGAAAGCCACCCAAGCACATAAAAGCAGATCTTAAATTATTGGGATTGCTAGTGAGAGGACATTTCCCTCTAATAGGTAAGGTTAGAAAAAGACTGGATTTAAAGGAACTACTCTTGACTGATATTAACTTGTGTGACAAAACTACTAAGTAAAAATTTTAAGGAAAAGAACGAGCTTAAATACACTTCCTTCCCACTGCTGGCATCTTTAGTATGAATAGGATTTGCCACAGAAACCTGAAGAGGAAGTTTTAATGTTCTGAGAAAATTATGGCACCAGAGAAATGGGCATAATTTTGTCTAAATCAAAGTCTATTTGGGGGTGGGGGGTGGGCCTTGTATTTTCTCTGTTCTTCTCACCACCCTTTAAAAAACACATAAGATCTAAAAGTTTTTAGGAAAAAGGTCCTAACGGACTAGTCTGCAGAGAATGGAAAAAGAACACAAAACTAACACCTGCTTTTCAGTTATAGATACAGGGCAAACAGAGAGCAGAGATACTAAGGTAAGGGGAGAGAACAGGTTTGAGTTTTGAAATAGCCTAGTAAGATTGCTGCAGGCTTTACTGCATGGCAAACAGCTTGAAAAAGCAATAACTTTCCTGTTCTAACAGATACGTTGTGGAGGATAAAACCATGACTAGGACAAAACAATTTTTTCTGTTTTCCAAATGAGTACTACCATTTTGTGGGGCTGGCTATGTAACTCTAGCCCCCTCCCTAGTATGCTAAATAAAACTCCATCCTATCTTTTGCAAAATTTTCTATAGTATTAGCAGCCTAAAATCCTCTCTCCACTGTAAGGCTGCTTAATGTCTAAATGAGATCGTCTTTTTAAACATCTATCAGCTCAACCTAGTGAGACCTTGTACTTGTATCGCACCACCATTAAATGCAGCATTAGTGCATGTTGTCATTTAGTTCTTTCTTGGTATTTAAGAGGGAGATCCCCCCAAAGGTTCTATGGAAAGTGGGGAGGGAGAGCCATTGGATGCAGATTTCAGATGCTGCGCTCACTAACCCGGGCTTTGGGTTCTGTGCTTCGGCTAGCGGACTTAGCCTTTCTCGTGCTAGTCGTGCTAAGCGGAAGAAGTCCAAACCTGAAAGGCGGAATGGAGAGGTTTCAGAAGAGTCACCAGAAAAACCTCAGGGCTTAGATGAAGTCCCATGTGGAAGATTACCTCATGTGACTTGACGCCAGTGGCAGCGTATTATGGTGTTCTTGGGAGTTGAAGGTGCTGCTCCGAGCAGAAAACTGACTGTCAGTACCAGTTAGCAACCCAAACAGAACCTGGGAAATTTAGAAAACAAGGCAACTTAAGATGGGGATCTTGCCTTCTTAAAGTATGGAAGTGTTCTTTTCAGTCAGATACTGCCTCTGATGAACCTTCTGCTTTGAGTTGAGAATACTAAATCTAAAAGTGATTTCTTACCACTAATCACAGAAAACTTTGTATTTTGTTAAGTTTTCCTTGCTGCCGTTTTTATACGCAACCATTTGGGGAGGATTTTGTGATGATCATCTGAGTTAAGATATAACTTGACCTGTTTCAAGCTTTGTATCTGCTATAACTTGGAACTCACCTTTAACTAGAAAGAGGATTTGCTTGGCTTTTCCTCCACTCCATCTGAGAGGCAGCTGCTAGTGTACTGCCAAATGCTTTGACATGTTTATTTTGCAACCTCAGCTCCCCAACACTAGGCTTAGCTCAGACAGAGAAGCATGTTCCCATCTTGACTTACTGAGGTTCGCTGCACCAGGCGACTGAGGTTGCTGTTTAGGTGTGGTGTAAAGACATCTAGGTCAAAAGGATCTATGAGACCTTCTAAGAAGTCTGTTACTTTTTCGATTCTGGAAAAGAAAAAATTGGAATGAGAATTGCTTTTCAGTATCCTGAAAAGAAAGTTATTATAAAAACCTACACAGGTCCTAGGAAAACCCAGTACTGAGAATTGTTCTATTTTGGTTTTGCTTTTTAAATGGTAGCTCACCATTTATCCCCCTAGGCGGATGCAGAACAGCTTCCACACCTGTAATTAACTTCAGGAGGTCAGACCACATTCCATGTTAATTTTGGAGGAAGAGGGCCAAATTGCACTCTTAACGTTTGCAGACTTGTGACGGATAAGATTCAGATAACCTATTTTCTCTGTACACTTACCACACTCTATACCTAGAATTTAGCAGCCATGTTCCGTATGCCCACTATTTCATTAGCAATGTGGGCACTTAGTTTTCAAAGTAAAACTAATTAACCTCCAACAAGACCCTTAATTCTACCCCCAAAATGGCCTTTTTAAGGGAATGGATAAGGTACAATACCTGGAGTCTTCTTTACTTCGACCATTCTTCACCTCTTCGCTTTTGACCGTCAGCACAATATTGAGATAACGCAAATCATAAAGTAGCTGCAGCGCCCTGTTCTGGGTTATTGGGAATGTACCTTCTTTCTGCAAATTGTTTTCCCCAAACACAAAGAGGAGTTATGTGAGCATACTGAACACTCATTCATTAACCTAGTGGTCTCCAAAGTGGGAAGGGTGGGGTGACCCCAGGAGGGACTAGGCCTGACCACTAGAGGTGTATGGTCAGCAAAGATATGTTGTTGATCTCTACCCAGTTGTACTGCTGATCTGTTCCATCACCATATCCTGCCTCACCTATTCTCTCTACTGAGCCAGGTGCCATCTCATCATGAGACTGGAGTCCCCACAGCAGCAGGTACATGGGTGCTAATGGTAAAATGCCATAACTCCATTCACCCTGTATTTCATCCCAATGACTGGAGAATGAGAGGAGCCAGCACCACCCCACTCTCACCCATCCATTCCTGCCACTTCATTTTAGAAGGGACAGTGAACTATACAGAATAAGCAGAAATGGATGAGTTATGAAAGATCAAAGATCACATTGCTTTATCTTCCATATTTCCCTCCCCCAACATATCTAATCATTTCCATACTTTGTGGTTTCTTCTGCGACATCTTTCCCTATTCAAAAGGCCACCCACCGTAGTTCATCCTTTCATCGCATCACCTGGACTACTACAACAGCTGTCTAATGGGCCCAGCCTCACATCCTCCCCTCTCCCAAGTCATCCTCCATGGAAATGCCAAAAGCCTCAGGTCTGAGCATGTCAGGCCCCTACTGGATCAGTTCCTGTAGCTCACTTGCCTCTAGGATCAAATATTTCATCTGTGTCACCCTTCTGATATTTCTATTTTTGTGTAACTTTCATAATGTACATAATCAGTGCAGTAGTATATGTATATACTTTTATTTTTACTTACTATAAGTAAATTACACATACCAGGAGTGTGTGCTCAACAATTTTTTTTTTACCAACAGGCATGTGTTACCAAAAAAATTAAGAGATACTAATCAATGCAGAATTAGTCTTGGCCAAGTTAAATCTTGATATTTCAAGAAAAATAGACCATGGTCTAAAACTTAAAGCCTCCAATTTGTAACAGGCTTACACACTGTACTGGCAGGTCAAACAAGTCCTACGTGACAATTTAAGGACTAAGGAAAAGAATTTCTCTGCTATAAAAAGGCATATCTAATAAGGGGAAATACCAATGGGAATTACATAGTTACTTAGTAGGAAAGATACAGCCTAGAGCTGAATTTGATCAGCATCAAACTTGGGTATGCACAGGCTTAAAAAGGGAAGAATACATGGGAGAATGGCTTCGCATTTTTAAAAATGCAAGCCAGGCAGAAAACTCATGGCCGGGAAGAGGTATAATTTAACTGGGTGACAGAGAAAGGTATTTGGATATTCTATAGTAATTGGTACCTCACCCAGGTGTTCCTAAGCATATTGCCAAACATGTCTGAAAGCTGTAACTTAAAAGTCTGAACTCATCATCAGAGCTACTGAAACATAAGATGTGTTTTAGGCAGATATGAGCCCCTATAACATACCTTTGTTGTCTTCTCTTCAGAAAGCTTTTCATAGCCTGCTAATACTTGAATCAGGCACCCTTTTAGCAGCTCCTGCAAGGTTGCCTTTGGCAAGGCATGGCCTCCGACCTGGTTTATTTCCTGACACAGGCTGAAGAGGAAGAACTGTACATACCAGGATGGCTACAAGGATCAAATACTGCCATTTAGAAAGGAATTGGCAAGCCATCAAAATGGGTCATGGGAAAGCAGAATGGCATATATATATATATATATATATATATATATATCAGAAAGCAGCTATATAAGGCTTCTTGTACCTCTCAAGGGGTCTTGACTTCTCAAAGCAACCATCTCTACCCTACATACCATTCTAGGACTCTGCTTCACACATAGGACACAGACTAAAGGAGAACCAGAATAGTGATGTGAACGGTTTCACTCAGGTACTTGCAAAAACCTTGTGAGGGAGCTGTCATTCTCATAGCCCACAGGTAACAAAATTCATAGACAAGATAGAAACTTGTTTGGGAAGCCATGCTTTACAGGAGTGTGGGAAAATGAACAACTGGAAAATGCAATTACTAGAAAATTAAAAGAACTAGAACTAGAGCCTTAATTGATGTACAGTCCTAAATGTTACTTCCCTATATGACACTATTTTGGCTGCTACTAAAGGAAAGGCATCAGGAAACTGGATACCAGTCTCAATTCCCTGTAGTTAACTGTGTGCCCTGGCACACTCTGTGCCTTACCAGTAAATTACGACAAATCACTTGGGTTCTTTGTCATGGATGACTTTGTAATATGATTACTTACACTTTAGGACATTATAAGATAAAGTGTTTTCACAAACTTATTCCTACAGCTTTATAAAGTATTAGTGCAAGAAATTCTTTAGAAAAGCAAAAACTAAATATGGCTTAGAAAGGTGGTCATATGCCCAAGATTGCACCAGAACCTGAACCCAGATTTGTCCAGCTTTTTCCCTATGCCTTTCAGGAAGCAGTTCTTTTTAACTAAAGCTTACATAAAAGTGACTATCTCACCTGTACTGGCAGTCGAATCTTGGATGTTACACTGCTCCCAGTTTCTGTCTCCTCCTGGATTTCTATCTCCTCCCAGTGGGTGGCCATAGCTAGGATAGAGCCAGCATTATCAAGAAGTAACGACTGGGTAAAATCATGAACCAGGACCTGGCAACCAAAGAAAGAAACTTAATGGAACACCTCACAGATATATCCAGGGCGGTTATAAACAAGTAAATACTGAATATAACACAGAAAGAGCATTTTGTTGAGAGATTTTTGAATAAATGATAGCCATTTTTCCTTGTTCCTAAATTCTCAAAAGCAGCACATGGGATGTTCTTGTTACAGAGGACAGCAACATAGCTTTTCAATTAAAAGCTGGCACTTTATTAAAGACTACAAGTCAAAAACAATGTAATATCTTGGAAAAGAACAAGTTCTTTCCAGGAAGAAGAATGGATGATGAAACCACCTAATCCCCACATTTTCAGCTGATGAAGCTGATTTTCAGTTTTTAAGGTCGTAACACTAAATAGAAAAAATATATTGGGGAAAACAGGAGAGAGATCTTGCATTGTAAAGGTCTAGTAAGAAGAAAAAACTCTAGTGATGGTTAGTTTTTTCTAGTCCCCTCAAAGCCCCAACATTCACTCTTTCCACAAGGAAGGCCTCCTTATACTAAGAACTATGAAGCCATTCAACAGGAGCTCCTTCAATTTCTCTTCCAAACCTGAACAACTTTATTGACTTCATCGTGTCTCAGAGAATAAGGCAGCCTCTTAAAGGCTAATTTTTCCATCTGTGCTTTTGATCCCATCCCTTCCCATTTCCAGGACCCTCCTCCATCAATCACCCCAATGTCCTTCAACCAGTTAATCTGCACAGTTAATCTCTTCTGCACTGGTTCATTCCCCTTTTCTACACATTCTCTCCTATCCTTCAAAATATGCCCCCACCCACGACCTTTTCCACTGCTTTCACTGCAAGGGTAGTCTATACTGGATGTCTTAACACCACCAGCTCATTGCTGTTATATTTCTAACATCTTTCTATTTATGCCATAACCCCACCCTCCTGCTCCCTAAATGCTGGCATTTACCAAGGCTGGTTATGTCCTTAGCTTTCTTTTCCTCGTCTATATTTTCCCCTTAGCACTCCTCCACTGCCATAATTTAAACTTATCACCTTCTATACAGACAACCCCAAATCTATTATCCATAGTCCTAATTTTAAGGCAACTAGGTTCAAACTAGGTTCACACCTTTACCCATACTGGGAAGATTAATCTCTCCAACAAAATGGATGGAGGGAGACTAGAGGCAAGGAGACCAATTAGACTATTGCAATAGTCCTAGTACAATCTAAAGAAGAGTAGTTTGCAAGAAAGACTCAAAAGGATTTGGTGTCCAATAAAGGGAGTAACAAGGACAAGAACAGGTCGCCTTGGCAACTGAAATGTTGGTGCCAGAACTGAGCAGGTTTAGAGATCTGGGGAGATGCTATAACCTGAATGTCTCACTGGCAGCTCAAATTCAACATGGCCCAAACTAAACTGAATTAGCCTTCAATCACCCAGGCTTAAAACTTTGAAGTCACCTTTGACCTCTACATCTACATCCATCCATACAGGTACCAAGTCATTTGAGTCTGCCTGGAAATCTCTTACAGTCATCGCCAACACTTCATCTCTATTGCCACTTCCCATGGCTCTCGGGATATCTGCTCTGTACTAGTGCAGGAGAATGGTCTTATTTGCAATCTCTCCTCACTACTCCAATCCACACAAAACACTACTGGTATTCAACACGTCAGCTAAAAACCTACATAAGTTCCCCAATGACTAACAAAGACTAAACTCTTTAGCCTTGTATTCAAATACACAACCCTACCCCCGCCCCCATTTCCAGTGGAGGAACCTACAGACCGTAATTCTCCAGCCAAACTGTACTAGTTAATATCTTAACACCTATGAAGTTTTCCACTTTGTTCATACTGTGCCTCATGCCTGGAAGACTTTTAATACGCCCCCTCACCTGCTGAAACCCTAAGGCCTAGTTCAAGTGCCACCTCTTCCACATAGTTCTTCCCTGATAATCCCAGCTAGAAGTGAACTGTTGTCACATTTTGTGCTTCTAGTGAACTTAATCATATTCTCCTTTGTATTGCAATTATTTGTGTATGTCTTATTTCCTCTAACATAACGTAAAGGTAGGTTCCTAGCTTCCCTCCCTCCTCCTCCTCTCTTTTCCCCTTCTTCCCCTCTCCACTTTCCCCCATCCTCTTACATTTGTGATGGCCATGCTCCAGAGCTGGTATCCCAGCAGACTCTGCTCCAGGAGCTGGTCTTTCACTTCCTGCCATTTTGCTAGAATAGGATTCACTTCCTGAGCTTTTCCTTTCATCTGTTTCTTTGTAGACCGAGGCTCCCTCATGGGTTTCTCTGCACAGCCTGATTTGCCCAAAATGCATCGCTTAAGATGGGGACACAGTTCTCCAAGGGACTGGCAGAGCCTCGCCATGAACAGGACTGAGGAGAGCTTGGAACGACTGAGGGTATGGGCCGGCCCTTGTAACACTGCCTCGACCCCTTGCAGCTCAGTACGCACACACGCCACAATCTGTTCAGTGCAGGCTGCACAGTGGTTTCGGAGCATTTCCTCCACGGTGCCAGCATCTGAGTACCTATCAAAAGCAGAATTCTTGGCCTGTATGCCCAAGGTCTCCTTGGGTGCATCTGAGGGAAGGTATGACGAGAGGTCATCCAGTTTGACCTTCAGTTTGGAGTCTAGGGCAAGACAAAAGCTCTGTACGTACGGGCTGAGGGCCTGGGCTTTCATGGACAGGCCGCTGTTGGCACACTGGCTCCGGTTTGCCACATTGACCCATGCGGCATCTGATGCCAAGTCAGAAGGACTTTCTGACCAGAGAAAGAGAGACATGTTGTGTTCAAACTGAACCTGCTTATTGGGGGAGGTGCCAGAACTGGCGTCAAGCTCTTGCAGAGCTGAAGCCAGAAGCTCTTTGGAGCTGCTGGAGATAGAGTCAAAGCCTTCTCTTGTCAGCGTCTAGGAGAGAATGGGAAAGAATCCCAATCAGATTCCTGGGAGGAAACCTCAGAGACATCCACCACACCCCCCCAGCTCCTTTGCTTCACCCCTGGCTCCCAGTCAGACCAGCCCCCTTGTGGTCCCTGAGCATGACATGCTCTTCCTTCCCCACCCCCTCCCTTAGAAGCCTTGGTTTCATCCGGGCCTTGAAAAGCCTTGACAGATTCCTCCAGTTATTAGCATTCTCTTCCACCTCAAACACTTAAGTTGTTATTGATTGATGGCACAGGTTGTATCATTCAAAAGAATATAAGCTCTTTGAGGGCAGGGACCATTTTCCATTCTGTCTTTGTATCTGCCAGGGCCTACCACAGTGCCTTCCTTAGTGCCTTCCTTGCATGTAGCAAGCTTTTAATTCAACTCCATGAGCATTTTCTATGTTGATGTCATTTTTCCAAGTTTAAAAAAAATTGTCTTAGTTGGGGGCTTTTTAAAGCCTAATCTCATTTTTTGACAGTGGCATCTGGAACTATGATAATTTTTTAAGACTTATTTACCCACAGAGTAAGCTGAGCAACTGTGGCAAGTCATGCAAAGAAGAGATAGGAAAAAAAGGAACAGGAAAATGCCCTGGGCCAAGCAGAGATGGTGAAAGGCAAACACCTCATGGAGGGTGACCAGGCACTGCCTGAGAGAGCAGTACCTATACCTGTCTTCCCTTCACCTGTAATCGGTTCAGAAACAGCTGCTGCAACAGGTCTTCCCAGAAGGAGATGCGCTTATCCAGGAGGCGCCGGCATACCACCTCCCAGCTGTGGCTCATGGAGTCGCTGGTGAGCAGTTCCCACACGGCATCTCGGATCCCTGCAAGGCCTTTCAGGCTCGTCACATAAACTAGCAAATTGGTGATCCCAGTTTTGATGTCTTCATGACACCTGCAACACAACCATTTTCTTGAGTCCCCTATCAATATGTAGCCTCTTTCCCATTCCTCATAGATGTGCTTTTTCCCTCCTTAGGCTAAGGACAATAACATGGTTCTGAGTGGGTCACAGGCCTGAGGAGCACCATGTAGTGGCACTCAGGAGATCCAACATCACACACTCTACCTCAGAGAACCAAGAAAAGCAGCCATCAACCTATGGAAACCTCCCCCTCAAGGCTTACATGTTGATCCATTTCTGTAGAGTGTCTTTCAGGTACTCCTCATTGATGGGGTGTGCAAGAGTCCGAAGAGTTGGCTGGAAGTCCACGACGGAGGTTGGCAGGTATTTGAACCAGCTACATAACTTCATCTCTTGCAAGACACTGATGATGCCTTTCCCTAAAGAGATGGAGCCTACTGGTCAATAACAGTTTACACAGAATAAATAGAAGTCTTAAGTCTAGTTACAGGTCTCCCCAACACACACACACACACACTCTCTTTCTCTCTGTCTCTCTCTCCCTCTCTCTCTCTACCCCCCCCCTTATACATTCTAGCTAATCCTTCCACCACTCCCTACTGCTTTGAGAAAATAGTTCCCAGTAAAGTACGAACAGGAAAAGAAGAGGAAAAATTAGGAAGAAAATATTGGGGTGGGGAATGCTTTAGAGTAGTAGATATGAATTTAAATATGAAAAATCAGAATTAAAAATTTGATTTTTAAAAACACAGAAACTTGAGAAGTGTTCCCACTCCTTTGTGCTTCAGATATTCTCTGGAGATAGTCAGAAGACAACTCCTTCCTTTGGATTTAAATAATGCCTAATGGTAGGGACACAGACCAAATGATATTATAAGGTATCTTCTGGCTTTATGATTTTTAATGTCCTTGAGAAAAGAAGGAGGAGCCATTGTACTTAAAGGTATATTGAGAAACAGGTATGATAAAGAGGCTGTGCCTGAGTGTGAAAGAGAAGTAAATCAGACTTGAAATGGAATGACATCATATTATGCCATTCTCTTAAGGAAGCTGGACTGGAGGTTCACCTGTAAGCCGCTGGCTTGTGACGGAGTCCAGGGTAGAGAAGAGTATGCCGCATGGCAGGAATGGATCAGGCAGCACAACTTCAGGCAAGGTGTAGAAGAGGGCATGAGCCTGGTACAGAGTTGTGACTAGGAGCTCCACTAATGAACAAATCTGAGCTTTGATACCAGCACCTACAAGAAGAAAGCATCTTCTTTTACTGAAATTATCAGGAATTTCATTTTATATATACATCTGTGGAAATCTATGGTCAAAAATAATCTCAGAGAAAAGATTCTTTCTCAGCTTATAAGGATCGACTCTCAAAGGAAAATAAGGTAGGCCTACCATGGTGTGGCTGATTGAGAAGCTGTTGAATGGCTGCCTTTCTGGCTAACAGGAAATCTGTGAGGGCCTGGCGGGGAGAACTATCTTCTAGGAGCATGACCGATGACAAGGCTTCTGCGACAGCCTGGTCAGACACAGTCTGGCATCTGAGTATCATCTTGGTTTCGTGCAGAATGGTTGACCTGGGAAGAAATAAAATGAAAGAGTAAGGGAGATGACAAAGGTTAAGTGGGATTTCAAACCAGTCCAAGGGAATGACAGAACCCTGAGAAACAACTGGAAAGAGTCTTAATATGGCAGAACAAAAGAAAAGGAATAACCCACATTTTGTGAGCCTCCAAAATCAACCCACAATCTTTTGCATCAACGACTCACCGGAAGTGGCTGGCTGCTGCCACCTGACGCACAAGTATCGGAAAACGGGCAAGAACAGGGCTATAGTGGCCACTGGGAGAGTCCAGCTGGAGCAGGCTGTGAAGGTGGCAGCACAGCAGGTACAGCTGGGTGGCATGCAGGTACTGAGAGGCTTCCATGGAGCTCCAGATTTTCTCAGGAATCTCTAAGAGTAGCTTGATCTGGGCAGCCATGCTGTAGAACATCTCCTGGGATGGCTGCGAGGGCTGCAGGAAAAATCAAGAACATGGGAGAGCCCAAACTTTGTTTACCTGCCACTCAACGTGAAGCTTGGGGGCTAACTTGGGGCAACAAATGTGAATTATGCAGGCTATGTCCTTATTCACTCTGAGGGACATAGAAGCTTGGTTCTGTGGAACGTCAGCGGGCAAATGACACTGCATTCAGCTATGCAGCACCTTCCCTCACACAGTTCCACAGATACACAGACAGATGGACACATATACATACATGCATACATACAAATACAAACACACACACACACACACACACACACACACACACGAAAATGGAAGAATCAAGTTCCTCTCTCATCTATCTTTACGTCAAATCTCCATCATTCTCCTGGACTCTTCAGCGTTTCAATTCAACAAACACTGATCAAGCACCTATGTGCACCTATGATCAAGTGCTGTGCTAGGTGCTGGAGTCATGAAGACAAAACCAAGTCAGCCTCTGCCCTCAAGAAGCTTACAGTCTACTGTACACTTCCAAGCAAATGCAGGGCAGAACCAGTAAGTGTAACTACAAGGTGAAGCCTCTCAGGCACAGGGCACTTGATCTGTGCTTTGAAGGAATCTTAGGGATTCTGCCATTTGGAGGTGGGAAGAACAGTCCAGATATGGGGGACAGCAAAAGTGGGAGATGGAATCACATGCATAGCCAGCAGGCCACTTTGATCTAAAGAAGAGGCAACCAATGAAATAAGAATGGAAAGGTAAGGAGCAGCCAGATTATGGAAGGTTTTAGATGTCAGGCTGAGAATTTTCTATTTTATCCTAGAGGTAATCAAGAGTCATGAAAATTTCTGAGTAGGAAATGAGGAATATTACATTAGGAATATAAATTTGGCTGCTATGTGTCAACATTCCTCCTCCTCTGGGTTTCTTGGGAAATATCTTGGCTTTTTTTTCTACCTCTGAATATTCTTGTCTTTTTCAGTAGTTTTTTTTCCTCTTCCAATCCCTTACATGTGGATGACCCCAAAGGGTCAGGCCCCTTCTCTTTCTTTGCTCTCAGGTCTCATCCAATCTCAGTTTTAACAATCACCTCTTATGCAGAGAATGCCCAAATCTATAGGCCTATACTCTCTGTCATCTTCTATCCTCATATTTCCAATTACCTGCTGGATCTTCCCTCATGTCACCTCTGATATATCTAAAATTGAACTCATTTCTCCAAAAAAACTAGCTCCCTATATCCCATGCAGTGTTTCTTAATTATTTCTTCCCATGTCAACATATTTAGAAAAATGTTATCTGTTATATAAGATGGATCCTTGAGTGAGTAAAGAGGGAGGGATGCTGGGAGAAATTTTGGTAATATAAAAAAAGGAAACAATAAAAACGTATTTTGAAAAATAATGCAGTATGCCATAAATGAATAATTTTTTGGCTACAGAAGTCCCACAATATAAACTGTTAACTTGCTGACAGGTAAGCTGAGCAGGGCAACTCCCTCTTGGGAGTCAAGGCTGATGCCCTGACATCCTGCCTGCTAGCTCCACCATTTGTTTCCGCACTCCCCTCCTTTGGATCTGGTGGTCTGATGAACTTTGTCTTAAACCTATTATTTCCCAGGAGGGTTCTTTCCTTTGCCCTGATGACTGCCTTTAATCAACACCCGTCTCAATTATCTCAACTAAGAGCTGGAAATGTTACATGAATTGTTCTTCCAGAAGTCTTAAAATCTTGAAATCAACTTGGACTCCCTCAATCTTGCCTCCCATATTTAGTTGGTCACCAAGTCCTGTCAGTTCTTCTAAGTTCTCTCATATCCATCTTTCCATTCCCATTGCCACCACTTAGTTCAGTTCATGATCACCTCAGCTTACTACAGCCCCCTTTTAAAATGAACTCCTTGCCTGTGGCCCCTGTCCCCTTACCAGAGCTGCCAGATTTTAAACATCTTCAGATACAGCTTTGCTCACAACAATGTCTTGTTCAAAACCTCTTAAATGGCCCTGAATAAAGCCTGGCATTCAATGCCTTTCAGTATTGAGCCCTAAGCTTTCTATCCACCTTAGCTCAGACTAACCCTAAATAAGAATCCTCCCCTCCAGGAAAACTAGCTTCCTCACTGACCTCAGAATAGATCTTATCCTTTCCCACAATTTCTAGCTCTTAGTCTCCTCATTCTACCCTCTTGCTGCCCTGTCTCCTCCTTTTTCATAGCCTATCTTTATGATGCTACTCAAATCTCACTTCTAATGAAGGCCTCTCTGACCAGCTCCAGCCTGTGGGGTTCTCTCCTCTGAATTCCTGAAGCAAGTATTTTGCCAACTAATCATGGACCCATGGGACATTTCTTCTACCAGGTTCTTCAACTGCCATTCAACTTAACTTTTCACCGGTTTATAGATTCCATAGCTAGACTACAAACTCCCCGAGGGCAAGTCTTTTGCTTCTTTGTGTTCCCTACAGAGCACTGCATAATAGCAGGCACTCAAAAATATGTGAGGTGATTATGATTTTGGAGTAACAATCTTACACAATTAAGTCCCTATACAGCTGCCATGAAAATAAGCCCATTTCTAGAATCTCAAGGTAAAAGTAAGTTCAGACTGTCAATATTTTGTCATTTAATCCTAGTGCATTATACCACTACATTCATCATTATTATTACGATGCTGTCAAATGATACTAAGGCTAAGTATACTCTGGTAAATCTTGGATAAGCTCTATACATTATTAGGCTGCACTAACTACAGAACTCACTTTTGACAATAAAGGTCCTTCATTTCAAAATGAAGGGAGTACTTCCAACTTTCCAAGGCTCTGACAAGAGCTCAACTTTTAAAATCAGATTCATCAGAAAAATAGCAATAAAAGCCTTGGTGTTCCTGCAGGGGCAATAGTTGTCCTTCGTACTCATTCTCAAGACCAATGACAATGACGTCAAGAAGGTGATATCTTGTGAGCGAACTGAATTTAAGTGAGGCAGGGCTGTGCAAAGTCAGCAACCTCACTCTCTCCTCCAGGGACACTGGAGTCCAGTGGCTAGACACAGGTCAGGATAACTGGCAATGATCCTGGATACAGTGGACGACCTTGGTCTTTTTAACCTAAGGTCTTTCCCAGGTCTCAGTTTGTCTGAGGCAGTAACAACTCAGTAGTTAAACACTAGGTAAGAACTGAGGCAAAAGGCAGCCTAGTTTGTCTTCACAAGACTCAATCTGGAAGGGGAAGACCCACAGTTTCTGACCAGAACTGAAACAATGTCTATTTACACCCACTCTGAGCCATCAAAACCCAATGAGCAAGTGATGCTTAGGCTGGGATCTATTAATGGCCAACCAGAGCGAGAGTGATTTGGGTTTAAAGGCATAGTTAAACAGCTCAATTTGAATCCCAATGAGCTTTATCAAAGACTGGTTTTCCAGAGCTATATTTCACAGCATTCAAGTCAACAAACATTTTTTAAGTGCCAAGCCTGGAAATACCAAAATCAAAAGAAGTCCTTGCCTTCAAAGGAGTTTAAATTCCGTAGGGAAATGCAATCGTACACAAGTAAACACAATTATTTTAAGAGGGAGACTGCTGATCAGCTCCAATCCCTGGTTCCCTCACACAATCACCCTTACAGATGCCAACCCTGAATTACTAACACCTGCCAGCTCCACCCCCTCATCTGCAGCAGAATGAAGCTAGAGGAAATTGAGGAAGTCCTGTCATCTAATCTCAACTGGGTGCTCACCCCCAGGAAAACAGTCCTTTTATTACTCCCCAACAGATGACCCATCTCTCTCTCCACAATAGTTGCTCCAAACCTCTCCTCTAACTTCTCATAACAGCATAACACCCTTCTCTATCCCATTCAGCTGAGGCTGTCTCCTTTATACTTTATCAAGAGAAATCAAGGTCATTCTCAAGGAGCTCACCCTTCTCATCTTGATATCATCCCCCACTATTTCTTCTTTTGCTCTAGCCCAGACCTGCACAACTAGGCAGTAGGCAGGGGCCAAAATGTAGGCTACACTTCAGGCCACAGATAGGTTAGACTACAGATAGACTGAAGATGGTTTATTGTTGCAGATCATATGACAAACAAGAGAGTGCCCGGTGGCAACCCTATAATTTTTGCTGGCTGCCCAAAATCCTTTGGTAGGCTGCAAGAGCCCATAGGCCCTATGTTGTGCAGGCCTGCTCTGGTCTCTGAGGAAGAGGATAACCCTTCTACATATGTCCTTCCCATCTTTCCCAGCAGACTGCCCCCACTATCATTCCTTATCTCTCACACCCTTAAAAAAGCCTCACTAAATCCCACCATCCCTATCATCATATATTTTTCCTCACTTTCTCAGTCAAAGTACTTGAAAGAACTTCAAAAGTTTATACCGGTTACCTTTACTTCTCTCCTCCCACTTATTCTCAGCCCTTTGCAATCTAGCTTCTGACCTCGATATTCAACTTAAACTGCTCTCTCCAAAGTTACCAATTATCCCTTAATTGCCAAACCTAATGACATTTTCTCAATCCTCATGCTCCTTGATCCCTTTTCAGCATTTAGCCACCTTCTCCTTCCTCTAACACTCTTTCTTCCCTGGGTTTTTGTGACATCATTTTCTCTAGGTTATTCTCTTATCTGCCTGACTGCTCCATCTCAGTCTCCTTTACTGGTTCATCATCCATGTTATGACTATGAACTGTGTCTAAAACTCTTCTCTCTCTCACCTGGTGACCTCATCAGCTTCCATGGGTTCAATGAACACATAAAAATAATTAGTAACATATAAAGATAATTATATCCAGGCCCATTCTCCTAATCTAATATCAACAATGGCCTACTAGATGTTTCAAACTGAAAGACATCACAAACTCAAGAGGTGAATTCCAATGAACTTCCAGATTACTCTACAGGGCATCACCATCTCTCCAGGCACCCAGGTACTCAACTCAGAGGTCTGCCTAGACCAGAGGTGGAGAACCTGCAGTGTTGAAGTAGCATGTGGTCTTCTAGGTCCTTGGGGGCTGCCTTTTGACGGAGTCCAAGTTTTACAGAACAAATCCTTTTATTATGGGGATTTGTTCTGTGAAGTTAGGATTCAGTCAAAGGGTCCCATTTGAGGACCTAGAGGGCCACATGTGGCCTCAAGGCCACAAGTTCCCCACTGATGGCCTACATTCTTTACACTCTCTTACCCCAAAGCCAACTATTTGCCAAATTCTACCTCCATCTCTCCCTTCCATCCCCTTCTTCCTACTTCCCTTGTTTAATCTATTGCCTAAGCTACTGCAATGGTCTCCTCATTGTCCTCCCTGCTTACATTGTTTCAGCCCTCATATTTATTCTCCACACTGCTGATAAATTGATATTCCCAAAACACAGATCTGCCCACGTCACTCCCCTACGCAAAAATCTCCATGTGACTTCCAATTGCTTCTAGGATAGCATATAAACTCCCCTGCTTGGCATTTAAAGTGCTCCACAATGACCCCCACCTCCTGACAGCCTTACTTCATATGACTTTTCACACAACTCTTCCATTCAGTCAAATTATACCAAACGCCCTCGGGCTTTCTGCAAACACTAGCTCCTCACCTCAGGGTCCAGGAATCCCAAGCTTCCTCCAGGGCACCTCCTACCAGGTCTTTCCTGATCTTCGGGCTTATTTAGCCCTATCTCCTTCGTGCTTACTTTATCACTGTATATTGGCTTTTCAGTTAGGCTAGTATAGTGTGGATAGAGCACTGGACCTAGAGTCTGGAAGATCTGAGTTCAAATGCAGCCTCAGACATTAACATTAACAGGGTGCCCCTAGTTAAGCCACTTTAACATCTGGCAGTCTCCTCACTCATAAAATGAGAGTAATAGCACCTATCTCCCAGGGTGTAGTGAGGGTAATATTTGTAAAGTGCTCTGTAAATAGCCCTTTAAAAACTCTGGCTAATAGGAACCCCTCAGCAGGAGGTAACTTACTAAAGGCAGAGCAATCCTTCCAGATTTTTTTCTCCTCATTCTCTAAACCTAACCCAAAGCCTTAAACATTTTTTTTTGGCCCAGACTTGGAATTTCAATCATGCTGAGAATCCGCCTCAAAGGAAAACTCCTTCCTTCCACCATTGAGGATTGGCGACTCCTGCGCTTTATAATCTCGGGCCTTTGCGTGGAGGCCAGGACTGAGGTTGGCCCTCCCTGCACTATCCCTCGGGCTGCCTCTTCCTAAGCCTGGCACAGAGCAGGTGTTGGTGGAACAGAATGGAATCCCGGGATGAAAAGTGGTCCCCATGCAGGTGCCCAGCGGAGTGGCCCCTCCGCACAATGAGATGTCACGGGGAAAAGGGAAGAAGGGGAGGGGGAGAGGATGCCCAGTGCGGATCAATCGCAGGGAGCGGAGGGCTGAGACACCAGGGGGCGGGGCTCGCGGAAAGGGGCGAGACCTGGGGGGCGCGCGCGGGGCGCGACGTTGCGGTAGCCGCAGCTGTAGCTGAAGTGTAGCTCTGCTGGCGGAGGCGAGCGCAGCACTGGTCTGTCGCCTTCACGGCCTCCAGCAGTCCCTCGGCGCAGCTGCGCATCTGCCCGATGGTGTCGGCCGCCTCGATCAAGTCGCGGTAGCGCTCACCCACCATCTGCCGCAGCTCCTCCTTCTTGTGCTCGATCTCCGCTCGTACCTGTCGCTCCAGCCCGCGGATCTCCTCCGCTCCATGTGCCTCAAACAGCGCTGCGGCATCCCGCAGTTCCAGCCTCTTCAGAGACTGAGAAGCGGCCATGGCTGCAGTCGAAATGGCGTTATCTCAGCTGCGGGGCGGGGGCGGGATGGGGCGGAGCGGGGTGGGTGCGAGGTAACTTCCGTCAGGCTGTTGGACCGCCTTCTCCATCTTTGTTTGGGGCTGACAGCTTCCGTTCTCCATGGAAGCCATGTTGTTAGGTGGTGTTACATGGCTTGGGCTGAGGCGCCATATTTGTTAGGGGCAGATTTGCCCTCTTGAAAATTTTATTATGGAAGAGTAATTAAATAGACAGATAATACCGTATATTTATTAACTGACTCATCTCACCTAATACTCTGAAACTGAAAGAATCATTCACAAGGCCTCCAGCCTAGTTCAGACCCTGTCAGTCAACCAACATTTATTAAATACCTACTATGTGCTAAATGGGCAGCTAGGTGCAGTGGATAGAATGCTGGGCCTGAGGTCAAGAACTCATCTTCCTGAGTTCAGATTTGGCCTCTGACACTATCTGTGTGACCCTTAGCAAGTCACTTAAACCTGCTTGCCTTAGTTTCCCCATTTGGGAAAAGAGCTGGAGAAGGAAAGGGCAAACCATTTCTTTGCCAAGAAAACTTCAAATGGAATCAGGAAGAGCTGGGCAACACTCAACTGAAGGCTGACATATGTCAAACACCGTGCTAAGCTGAGGATACAAAGAAAAGCAAAAACAGCTCCTATTCCATAGGAGCTCACGGTCCAACAGGGGAGACAGTGTGCAAACAAGACACGCCCTTTGGCATATACGCGTATATAGTGTGTAAACACTTCATATACACACATACACATATTGCTTATATAACATGCAAATAAGGCAAACAACATGCAAAGCATATACACATACACATATAACATGCAAACAAGACATACATGCATACATGCACAATGTACCAAGACGTAGTCTTTTTTTTTGTTTTTTTGCAAGCGTATGTTTTGTGAACAACCCATCAGAGTTGCGCTCTCTGAAGCAGAGTTTGAATGCTTGGCAGTTTAATTCAGGTAAGGACCTCAGTGTCTGGTACCTAATCCTGCCAGGTGATCTTTAGAATCCTCCTAAGACAATTCAAATGGATGCAATGCAGATTCTTGGCATGGCTCTGGTGTACTGTCCAGATTTCACAGTCCTGTAACAATGATGTCATCACAATGGCTCTGTAGACTTTCAGTTTTTAGTCAGTCTAATTAATACCTCTTCTCTCCCACACTTTCGTTCAGAGCCTCCCCAACACTGACTTAGCTCTGGCAATGTGTGTGTCAACTTCATTATCAATGTGTACATCTGTGGAAAAGTATACCACCAAGGTAAGTAAACTTATCCACAGCATTCAAAACTTCTCCACTTGCTGTAACAGATGGTTCCACATTTGGATGATGTGGTGCTGGCTGATGGAGCACCTGTGTTAGAGAACTCATACAGGGCAGGCATTCATGTGGTGGCCAGAAGAAGCAATATAAGGACATTTGCAAGGTCTCTCTCAAGAACTTTGGAATTGATTGTGAGACACTGGCACAGGACCTCTCAGCATGGTGAGTCCATATCAGAGAAGGTGCTGTGCTCTATGAGCAAAGCCAAATTGAAACAGCTCAAAGGAAGCACAGAATGTGCAAATTTAGAGTATCCACCCCAAATGTTCACATGAACTGTTTGTGCCCAACCTGTGGTAGAGCCTTCCAAGCTCATATTGCTCTGATGAGTCACAGTCAGACACATTGAAACCTGACTTTAGCATAGTGACGTCATTTTTGGTCCTCCAGGAGTCCCAACAAACAAACAACCAAGACATATACGTGTGTGTATAATAATAGCATTTATCTAGTGCTGTAAGGTTTTCAAAGGACCTTATAAATAGGATTTTATCTTCACAACAATCCTGGGAGGTAGATGCTATTGTCTTCACTTTACAGACGAGGAAACCGAAGGAGACAGGGTACATGCCAGTGTCTGGGGCGGATTTGTTCTGTCTCCACTGTGCCACCTAATTACATCTACTTGTGTACATGCAAGATAAATACAGGATAAATCTGAGATAATCTCAATAGAAGGCACTAACCTTAAAGCTTCTTGCAGACAATGAAACGTTACCTGAAAAGCTGTTGTTCATCATTAGTTCCCAAGAAGACTAATGACATCACAAGGGTGATGTCCTGATGCGTAAATGAATTGGATTTAAGTGAGGCAGAGCTGCACGCAGTCATCAGTGTCACTCTTGTCGAGTCATCAGAGTCCGGTGACAAGACAAATGTCAGGAATGCTAGCCATGGCCCAGGGCTGAAAGTTGAAGGAAGCCTAAGTCATTTAACTCTTTTTGCCAGAAAATGACAAGAGCCTCCTTAATTAGCCTCCCTGGCTTTAAAGGCATTCTTCTCCAATCCATTCTCCTCAGTTGCCAAATTGATACTCTTTAAGCCCTGGAGACACTCCACTCCACTCCCTGGAGAAACTCTAGGACTGGGATTCTTAACATCTACTGTGTTATGGACCCCCTTTGACAGGCTTGTGAAGCCTAGGGACCTCCTTCTCAGAAGGAATAAACAGAATTACAAAGGAAACCAACTGTATTAAAATATAGTCATAAAAATATTATGGAAACAAACTTAGAGACCCCAGATGAAGAATTCCTGCTTAAACAGTAGCTTAAATAGAGATTCTTGTAAAGTCCTTAAAAATCTGCTCAAGCCGATCTTTTCAACTTATATATTATTCTTCCACTAGTTCTGAATATTCCAGTCAAATGAACCTAGTTGTAGGATCTCTGTATGTGACTGGAGGACATTCTACTCCCTTTTTTGCGAGTATGCACAGGCTATCCTCTATATCAGCAGTTCTCAATCTGTGGGTCACAACCCCTTTGGGGGTCAAATGACCCTTTCACAGGGGTCACCTAAGACCATCGGAAAACACATATTTCCAATGGTCTTAGGAACCCAAACACAGCTCCTCTATCCATCTCCAGGTGGGTCCACCCACATGCAGATATACCCACATACAAGTACTAAAGGGTTGCAGCATTAGGAAGGTTGAGAACCACTGCTCTATATTGTTAGAAGTCCTACATTCATTAAAAGCTCAATTCAAGTGCCATGAGTTATATGAATGAGTCACACCTCCAATTGCTAGTGTCCTGCCCACAATGTGCCCCATTACTTTGTGAGCGTAGTAACATCCTATAAAAATAGTGCCAGGCATGCTGAAATTTGCAATTAACTGAGGCTGACAAGGGAAGTTAAAGACAATAAAAAATTGTTGGTTTGTTTGTTTGTTTTTCCCCCTTAATAAAAGCTATGTTGAAGGGAAAAGGAGGATCCAAGAAGGGGTAGGGCCTTTGTTTGGGATGGATGGGACAGTGATTGCTGATGACACTTGTAGGCCTTTCCAGAGAAGAGCACCGATAGGTCAGTCAGATTCAGTCCTGAAAGGAGCCTGACCTTAAAGAGAGGGGATTCAGGCTTGTTTTTCAAATTCTCTTGCTTATGCCCCCCACCAGAGAGTCTTGTGGAAAATATCTTCAAAAAAACTGGGGTGTGATTCATGTCCAGAGTCTCCCCAAAAGGGTTTAATAGGGTCCCTTCTGAAAAAGTTGCTCAATGTACAAAATAGTAGAGAAGTATAGGACAGCTATTTTCTCTACTGCAAAAAAAAAATGCTTAAAACACTAAACACTTCTATGTATGCATTAACACATACTTAAACATAATCTACCACACATACTCAAAACATAAACTATAATCTATCACATTTTTCATACTCTGCTAGGAGCTAAGAAAAACTCTGGAGAGACTTATGGGACTGCTAAACAGATCTGATGTTCCTCTCAATCTGTAGTCTGAGGTCCTTATGTTCTGGCCAACCAGGAATGCAAGGCCCATCCTCCTGACTTTGGTCAGCTTTCCCAAGAAGGATGTAGCTGGAAAGAGTATCTCCCCACAGAGCAACCAGCACTTGATTCAGTGACTCTCAATCCTTTGAAATGATGAGGTAGCCACAACGTTAGAAATATTCCTTTCTCAGGATCTGTGTCCAGCAACCTGTGCTCAAGACAAGAAATATAAATTAGAAAAGTAGATGAGAACTTAAGACCATCTCTCAGGCACATACTCAGCAAGCACCTGTTCCTCCTCCCATGTCAAAACAAAGGGGTCTTTGCTTGAATGGATGAGTCAATGATAACTGATAACGTGAGAACAGAGCTGCTCTGTTTTTATTTTGCTTCTGTTTGATCTGCTATGGAGAATGACCTTTGCACTGGGGAAAGGGAATAGGAAAGGGAATAAGAATTTAAAAATTTAAGTAGTGCCTACTATATATCAGACACTGTGCTAAATATTTTAATAATAATACCGAATTATAGTACCTGTAATGTGCGAGGCACTCTGCTAAGCACTTTACAAATATTATTTCAATACATTATCACAGCAACCCTGGAAGGTACGTGTTATTATCATCCTTATTTTATAGTTGAGGAAACAGAGGTTAAGTGACTTGTGCAAGATCACACAGTTAGTATCTGAGGTTGGACTTGAACTCAAGTCCTCTTGACTCCAGTGCTCTAAACCACTTTACTATTTCGTTGTCCCTATACACAGGAAATAAAACTAAAATGACTAACCAGGAGTTGATGCCTAAAGTAAAGAGAAAGTAGAACACCTAATTGTCCTCAGTGAATTCAAGTCAGCTGGCCCAAAGGAGCTAAATCCTTGAGTAATGTAAGAACTGGAAAATGTGCTTGCTGAGCCCCTCTCCAGGATGTTTCAAAGATCATGTAAAATGAGAGAGGTGCCACGAGATTGGAAAAGGACAAATGTTGCTATTTTACAAAAAAAAGAAAGAGACCAGAATCTGCAAACTTGTCAGTGGGCTTGACTTTGATTCCTGGGAACAGATCATTAAACCGATGGTTAGCGAATGCGTATCAAGAGAAGCAGCAGTTACAAAGAGCCAGCAGGACTCCATCCAGAACAGCTCACACAAGATTCTTTGCATTTCCTTTTTGGACATTTACTAAACTAGTAGATGAGAGGAATGTCATGAATACAGATGGAATGCTCTTCCACTCCATAGATAACACAAAGCTGGGAGAAATAACTAACACACTGCAGAGATTTAGTCGGTATCCAAAAAGATCTTAGCCGACTTAGTACTGGGCCAAATCTAATAAGATGAAATTCAATAGGAATAAATGAAAAATCTTATACTTGGGTACAAAAAATCGACTTCACAAATACAAAATGGAGAAGGCAAAATTAGACGGCAATTCTCCTGAAAAAGACCCAGAGGGTCTTAGGGGACTACAAGCTCAACACAAATGAGTAGTATGACATGGCAGCAAAAAAGCTAATGTGGTCTTGGACTACATCCAAAGAGGCATAGCTTCCTGGGAGTGAGGTGCTTAGTCCTCCTGTAATCTGCTCTCTGTGATGTATAAAAAATTTGAGAAAGGGGCATCTAGGTGGAGCAGTGAAGAGAGCACCCACCCTAAAGTCAGGAGGATCTGAGTTCAAATGTGACTTCAGACACTTAACACACTTACTAGCTGTGTGACCTTGGGCAAGTAACTTAACCCCAATTGCCTTCCTTGCCTTTCCCCCTCCAAAAAAAAAGTTTGAGAGACATAATTTCTGGTAATTCATCATCTTGTTAATTATGGCTAGCAAATAATTAATAAAAGAATTGGTTATTTGGCCCTCTCTTGTGAACCAAAGATGTAATATGGTGGCCTATTGATGCTTATATATCCCTGGAAGAGTGGGTATTCCTGACAGATGGCAATCAACTATGATTGTTTTAACAATAAAAAGAATAAATCTTATAATGAGAAGTAGATCTATTCTAATGAGGGGCTGGGGGATGTCACTGATCCCCACTCTTATTCCCAGACCACCCCAGCCTTGGACAATCTAGACAAAAGATCTACCTTACCCCCCCACCCCCACCCAAGCCTGAGTAGAACACAAAGGGCTTCCCCATTTGGGTGGGGTCTGAACAAGGTTGATGAGAAAGTTAATCCAATCTCAGTATCATCCCGAATGCTGGCTAATTAACCTACAAGGCACAGATTTGACCTAGTAGAAAATGAGGAAATGGGGAGGAAAAAACCTTAGTCCTAATTCAGTAATTAGTTATTGATATAAGAGAGAAATAATAATTTCCCTCATCTCCTAAGACTTTATCTGTAGTATTGTGTTCAGTTTTGACTGCCACAGTTTAAGAAGAATATTATTATGTTAGAAAGCCTCCTGAGAAAGGCAGCTAGATAGGTGAAGGGTCTTGACACCACGTCATATAAGGATCTGCTAAAAGAATTTAGTATTTTTGGAGGGGGGAAGGCTGGCCAATTGGTGGATCAGTCAGAATACACACAACATTTATCAGTTAAGTTCACTGTCTCATATGGACGTGGTTCATGGCGTCCCCAAACAGTTTCAATAGTAACATCAAAGATATTCTGATCACAGATCACCATAACAGACAGAATAATAATGAAAAACTTTGAAATATTGTAAGAATCACCCAAACATAACAGAGACATGATGTGAGTACATACTGTTAGAAAAATGGCAGCTATAGACTTGCTTGATGCAGTTGCCAACAAACCTTCAATTTATTAAAAAAACAACAAAAAACCCAACACACAATATCTTTGAAGTGTAATAAAACAAAATATGCCTCTACTTTCTTTTGTTCTCTGTCAGAAGTATCAAATCTTCCGACCACTGCCTGTTTGATCAGAACCAGATTAAAATGTAATTAGAAAATATTTAACAGAATAAATAAAAACATGACAAAATATAGACAATATTATGTTTTGAAACTGAGTCAATATTTAGCCCACAGGTACAACTTAAGTAAAGTTTAGTGCTCCCTTTTTCTGCTTGAGTTTGATACAACTGCTGTAAATCATTCTTTTTTTTGTCCCCCTCAAGCCTTGATTTGGTAGAATAGCTCATTGATGCAGGAAATACGTCAAGACTGTATTTTTTCTCCTTTGGGGGAAGCACCATCTTCCTCCTACTTGTTGCCTGGATTCAAACTTACCTCTTTTAAATTGCATCATGTTGCCATCATTTTATATGTGGAGGAAACAAAAGCCTTAGAAAGTGAAGTTACCTTTCTACCCAAAGTCATAATCAGTCATAGTCGAGATGAAAATCTCTATCGGGGGCTTAGGACCTATCCCTTTGTTCTTTTATGTCATAGACATGGTCATTCTTTTCAGGCCTCCTCTCTTCCTGATGGTTTCGACAAAACCTCAGCAGAGGCTGTGAGAAAGGCAGAATGATTCCTGGTCTCTTTATGAGAATCTGAGGCACAATGAGCTTGGTTTCCAAGTTAAATTGCAGATGAACTTTCTGAACCACCTCAGAGGCCTGATTCTTCTAACGATTACCAGTCAGGCACAGCTCAGTCATCTCAGCGGCATTTTAGAAATAATCCTTTCCCCTGGAACTCTGCTTCTCTGGCTGAGTTCATCAGGCTGCATGAAGATGCCGCTGTTGCTCCTTTATTCAGCTAAATCAGCAGAACAAGGATTGAAGTACTTCAGGAATACAGCCTACACCTCTTATAGGGAAAAATCATCATTGAAATCTATGTAGACTGCTTTTCCCAATTTGTCTCCTTTCCCTTAGCCTCCTAGGGTCCAGGGACTTCAGGGCCTCTTCTCTCTTCCGCACTCACCCTTCCTTTATTAGAATAATATGCAAGAGCGTTGAATTTGGAGCTTGGAAACTGGAAGAATCCCCACCCGGGTATTTACTATGTGCACAAATGTGATCTTCTTAGAACATCTAGAAAACTCAAAAAAAAGCCCCCAACACTTGGGTGGCCCCTCTTGTGGTGAATTTATGGGAGATTAAAGACAAGAGTCCAACAGAATGGGAAGGCATGGTTGGGTTGCAATCTGTCTCTTTGATGGGAAGTTTCATGTGAATGAGATCACAGGTTCACTTGAGGATTTGAGTGATCTTGGGCAGGTTGTTTTACATGTCTGTGGCTCAGTCTCATCACCAGTAAAAAGATGGAACCAGGACAGCATGGTGTAATGGAAAGGGTATTGGATTAGAAATCAAGAGACCTGGATTTGAATCTTAACTTTGCTATTTACTAGCTTTGTGACTTTGGACATTTCATTTAACTTCTCTCTGGCCCTTCATGTCCTCATCTATAAAATAAGAAAAAGCTGGATTAGATGGTCTCTAAGGTCCTTTCCCATGGACAAAAATTGTACAATCTCTTTCAAGGCTAATTAGTGCATAGGACAAAATTCCAGAGTGTGAAGGTATATGAATGGGGAAAAGGGAGGTGGATGACAGAAGGAAAAGGGTGAAGAATCTCCTTAGCAGAGGGATAATGACTCCTAGAGTTTCAGAAAAAAAAGGTGGGGGAGGCACTGCAGAAGAATAGGAGAGGCAATAGAAGGGAGTAATTTCTATACTACTAATGTGCAAATATGCTTTATATGATTGCACATATATAACCTATATCACATCACTTGCCTGTCTTGGGGAGGGAGAGAGGAGGAAGTGAGAAAAACTTGGAATTAAAAATCTTATAAAAAATGAATGTTGGAAATTGTCTTTACATATAAATGGAAAAAATAAAATACTATTTAGAAGGGGAAAAAAAGAAAGGAGCAATTTAATGCAGAAGCACAAAGGGGAACCTGGTTTAACTCAGTGGGAGGGGTTCTTTTGAAATGAACTCTCATGAGAAAAGAGGTATGCCTGTACTGAGAAATGGGGATCTCAAGATGAGTTTAATCTTGGAAGACTTGATACATTGGGAAACTACTCTTTAAGAGAGTGTTGTGTTTTCATGGATAACATTCTAACCCAGGAGAAGTTCCTAGGGGAAGCTGGCACTCAAAAGGAATGGGGGGAAGGGAGGGCATGAGCTTTGAGAAAATAATACTAGCTACCATTACCGTAATGCTTGAAGGTTCACGAAGTGCTTTACAAATATTATATGTCCCATGTTACCTTCACAGAAACCTTGGTAGAAAAGTACAATGTTATCCCCATGTTGCAGATGAGGAAATAGACATTGGTTAAGTGTCTTTCTCAAAGTCATGCAGCAAGTATCTGAGTTTAGATCTGAACTCGGGTCTTTCTGAAACCAAGTCCTTTGTATACCTAGTTGAAATGAGATGAAATGGCCAATGGGAAGGAGAATGATCATGGAGATGATGGGGATAGAACTGAATTGCACGATTTGGGACATAGCAATTTCTATCATGGGGTGCTTCTATCCATACTTAGGGTTCTTCCCCTCACAAAATAATGCTTCTAAGAATAAAGCATCACAGGAAAAAGGGACAATGGTTAGGAGAGAGAACTCAAACCCAGTATTTTAGAAGCTTTATCTCCATGAGGAACATGGATTAAAGAAGAAATAAAGATGTGGAACATTAATCAGAGGGGGAAAAAATTCAGATTAGATTGATAAGGGAGGGAATTAATATAGAAAGCAAAGTAAAGTAAAACTTCTTAAGAAAAGAGACCTAACAAACATAAGGAATTGGAAAGAAACAGAGACATTAAACTAATCATTTAGATGAGGGAGGGAGGAAAAGAAATAAAGAAAAATAAATAATTTAAATCAAACCCCCAAACTAGGAAAAAGTTGACAAATGGTAGTGGGGGAATGAGGAGCGAAGGAAGAGAGCCTGTGGGACTAGGGCTATATCAAAGTGGAATTTGTTTTAAAAGTCAGCATGAACTATTTTATTACAATAATAAAACTTGAATGTGGAGGATGGGGAGGTGAGTGGGTTGTCTCTTACCCAATCACTAAACAACATAGCAAAAAGGGGGGCCGAGGGTGGGATGAGAAGGAGAGTTAGGAGAGAAAGGGTATCAGCAACAGCAACAGGGGACTTGAGCTTTAAAAACAAGAGATGTTCAAGTTGGAGTGATGAGTAACAGTTTGTTTTTTGCGGAAAACACAGAGCAATTTGTTGTGACAGTGATTGGGATTTCACTGTGTTGAAAATGTCTACAAACAGCACTTGCAATTTAACAATCAATTCAACTTCTTAGAATTCAAGTATTTACAGAGTTTTGATGGTTATTGGAGATTGTAAAAATGAATCCACTGGAAAACCACAAGATGGAGGGGAGGGTGGAGGACAGGGAAAGTTGGACACCAACAAAGTCATTTGAAATTGTCCTTGTTATAAGACACCAAATGGAGACTGTCCAATCCTCAACCCAAAAGAGCTGCTTTCAGAAGGCAGAGGTTGAGTTGAGGAGAAAGGAGGGTCAAGGACTGCAAAAAGTTTCTCCGTCCCCACCAGGTGATATAACGGAGGGATTGTTGAACTTGGAATCAGATAGGTCTGAATTCAGATCTTGCCTCAGACACTTAGTTGTGTGACCTTGGTCAACTCTCTTGACCTCTCTCAGTTTCAGTTTCCTCATCTGAAAAAGAAGGACCATAATAGCCTCTACCTCACAAGGTAGTTTCAAGGAAAAACAAGATAACCCACATAGAGCACTTTGCACACACACACACACACACACACACACACACACACACACACACACGCACACACACACACACAACTTATAGCACTCTATAATTGCTAGCTGTTATTAGTTTGGACAGGCTGATTGACAGACTTCAAGGATGTCCTTCAACATAGTAAGTTAGACCTCAACAGCTCTTCAGTCTACTTTGGCTTCATAGCAACAGCAAATTTAAATATAGATAGAGATATAGAGATAGATAGATACAGACATAGATATAGATATGATAAATTTCATCCCAAAAAATAGACAAAGCAAAACTAATTATAGGGGGAAAGTATAGACTTGAAAGAAAGATGTGATAAAAAGTAAAAATACTAAAGAAGCAGATGGAGAAAAACACAAATGAATCTCTCATAATTTTAAATATGGACAATCCAAATATCCAAGGAGGACCTATTCTAGTTGACTCATTTGTGCTCTATTAACGCCTGATCATACACTTAATCTTAAATCCATGCCCAAAAGATTTCAACTTAAATATAGACTCCAAAAACAAAAAGAAAGATGTGACAAACTGACGTTTATATCATATAGTCTAGAGGAAACATGTGTACAAGGAGAGGGATCTGGGAGCAAGGCTGAAGTATAACATGTTGGATGGGTCATATATTTATGCAGTGAGAAGAATGTAATAATCTGGGGAAAGTTCTAAGCAAATTCCTATATATTCTTTTTGAAACTGGGACTCTGGACGCCTCTACCTGCCCAATTCAAGAACAGGGAGCTGGGAAGAAACCCTTTTTTGTCATTCCAAATGAAGAAGTCCCACTTAAGAGATGTGAGGAATATTTGGTGGAACGATGACTGGCTATCAAGTGGAGCCATAAGCATAGTCTGAGTAGATGACCATTTTTGCTTTTTTTTGACCCATACTCAGTGGGGCAAATCCTTCCTAGGCTCAGATCAGCTCCTGCTTGACTATTGAAACTTAAAGGAGTTATTTCTGTTAACTGATGAAGCAAACTTTCCTACATCTTCAAGTATCTCAGTGTAATGCACCACACAAGTTTGGCTAAGCTAGGAAAAGTGCACCCACCTCCAGTGGAGATGTCCTCTATCTGCACTGCCATTCAGGTAGGTCTTTGGATGGAAGAAGGTCTTAGGGGTGGGGAACCTTGAGCCTCGAGGCCACATGTAGCCTCCTAGGTCCTTGGGTGTGGTCTTTTGACCAAGTCCAAGTTTTACAGAACAAATCCTTTTATTAAGGTGATTTATTCTATGAAGTTTGGATTCAGTCAAAGGGATACACTTGAGGACCTAGAGGGCCATATGTGGCCTTGAGGCTAAAGGTTCCCCACTCCTGTTTAGGTCCTTGGGGCAAGAACAGGAAGCTCAAAGCTCAAGATCAAGCAAAGGAGCACAGAAAGGTCTAAAAGTGATAGTAGCCTCACACTCTGATCCCTGTGGATTAGGAATAAAGGAAACAAGCAGTTACTAAACATATATTCTATGTCAGGCACTTTGCTGAGTGCTTTACAGGTATTATCTTATTTAATCATCACAACAATAGATGCTATTATGATCCCCTTTTATAATTGAGGAAACTGAAGTAAACAGAGGTTAAGTGACTTACCCCGGGTCACCATCTAGTAAGTGTCTGAGGCTAGACTTTCTTTATGCCCTATACTACCAAGCTCACTCCCACACACTGGCTCAAGTGAAGTTGGGCAGGGATGGGGGAGTGGCATTGTTTTTTAATTTTTGCCTTAAAGTAGTTTAAACAAAACTAATTATAGGAGAAACATATAGACTTAAAAGAGAAAAGTGATTTTAAAAATAATGCTAGATACATACATGAAGGAACATGCAAATGCATCTTTAATAATTTCAAATGTAGATGATCTAAATAACCTAATAAAACAAAAGATATTGGTAAGAAGGAATTTTTTTAAGTCCAAACTTTGTTGTTTATAAGAAACACATCTAAATGGTAAAGCTATATACAGACTCAAAGTTAGAGTCTAGAACAAAATTTACTATGCATCAGGCGAATCCAAAAGTTAGGAGTTACAATCATCCTATTAGAAGAGGCCAGGGTAGCTAGGTGGTACAGTGGATAGAGCAACAATCCCCAAGTCAGGAGGACCTGAGTTCAAATGTGGCCTCAGACACTTACTAGCTGTGTGACCCTGGGCAAGTCACTTAACCCTGATTACCTCCAAGAAAAAGAAAGAGAAAGTCACCCCCACCCTCCAAAATCACAATACCAATGGACAAAAAGGGAAATAATTGTATATCAGTGTTTAATATATGTTATTTGATGCATTATGGTATTCAGGTGTTTTGACTTGGCATATTCTTCTGGGAGACCCATAATCCTTAGAGTATTTAGGATCATTCTATGAACTCTTTCAACTGGCATTTCATTTCCTATGTTTAGAAGTTCTGGGAAGTTTTCTTGTATTTTTTCTGGCACTATTACATTCAGATTTTTTGACTTATCTTGTTCTTTTGGGAGACCTATAATCCTTAGGTTGTCTCTACATATCCTGTCTTTGGGATAAAAAATATTTTGTTTAAATAGAAAACATGCTTTCGTTTAATATTACTGCTTTTTGCTTCTAATCTAGCTTGTTCACCTCAAAATCCACAGGGTCTGGGTGTGAGGTGGAGCTCTATTGCAAACCCAGATACGTGTCCTGCCCCTTTTCCCGTTGTTTCTTGCTCTTCTGTGGAGATCTTTTGCAACATAGAATGTTGCTGAAGTGCTGACTATTATAACCTCAGAAAACTTCTGCATTTCAGAGCTTGGATGTCTATGGCACTAGAAAGAGGGATGGGGACCTATGGCATGGTGTTGCTGTTTGTTGCAAGCCCATAGGTTGATTGGCAGTCTTACTACCAGTAGTGTGGTGGGCAGCGAGGAAAGGGGTGCTGAGAAAAACTCAAATTTGGTGTTAGTTTACGGAGGTGTTTTTTTTTTTTAACTTTTTTTTTTTGGTTCTTAATGTCACAAATCACGGAAATAGCTGAAAGGTGCTTTATGTTTGGTGCACGATTTCCATTTTGGACAGCTTTCAGAGTTTGAGAGGATTAGAGAAAGTGTCTAGTTTCTGGTCCCTCTCCTCATCTCCTACCTTGGAATCTCAGAGATCCAAATTCCAAATGATAGAAATAATCTCAGGCTATAATAGCACCATCATGGAAGTATTTTGTAGTGAGGGGCCAGAGAACTGAGAAACAGAGAATAGGACAGGATACCATGTGTGGAAGGCTATGTAGCACTCCACTAAGCCTGAGAGAAAGAACCCAGTAACCAGCTGGGGAATGTTTTATGCCTCAAAAAGTCACTTGGGCAGAGACCTGGGCTGGTGAACTGTGAATTTCCCAGTGCAGATGAGGCTAAGGAACTTTGAGATCCAGGTCCAACCTCCAGGGAAACCACCATCATAGGGGAAAGAATCAGAAAATGAGCAATAGGGGAAAATAAAGAAGTAAGAAGGAATAGAAAAACTAAAATTATCCAAGATCTCAGGAGGTAGAAAACTTAAATACCTTCAGCATAAACAGATAAATTGACAGGGAAAACATTAACAGTAGAAGGAAATATAGTCTCTTGATCAAGCAAATGAGTTTGGGCATCTATGAAAAAATAATTCAATTGATGAGATAGAGGACCTGTGGAATTTAGGATAACATTGAACTACAACTTGCTGTTCCTAAGTGGCTCAAAAGAGAAGTAAAAATCACGAGGGCAGAATTTATGGCCCACACAGTCCAGACATAACTGGTAGACTAGAAAAGCTTGAATCTGCAATAGCAAGTCTCATCAAAGAAACAAAAGAGCGGACTTATAACTTGGAATGCAAACATGTAAATGTGAAGTATACCCTAGAAGAAGAGAAGCAAAAGACAGTAATATTAAAAGAAAACATGTTTTCTATTGAAGCAAAACATACTGATCTCAAAGACAGAATATGTAAAGATAACTTAAGAATTATAGGTCTCCCAGAAGAACATGACAAGTCAAAAAACCTGAACACCAAAGAGCAAGAAATAATACAAGAAAAATGCCCAGAACTTCTGAACTTAGGAAATGAAATGCCAGTTGAAAGAGCACCTATATTGACTCCAGAAAAAAAAACAAAAAACCCAAGATTGAAAACTCCAAAAATCACAAAGTTGTTGAATTTTGCAATTCAATTCAGAAACAACAAATTTTATAGCTATCAGGAGAAATGTCTTCAAATGCAAAGCCCTTGGGGCAGCTAGGTGGCAGAGTGAATAGAGCACCAGCCATGGAATCAGGAGGACCTAAATTCAAATCCAGCTTCAGACACTTAACGCATACTAGCCATGAGACCTTGGGCAAGTCACTTAACCCCAATTGCCCTGCCTTCCACCCTCCAAAAAGCAAAAAGTTAAAAAAAAATGCAAAGGCCTTCATTGGTAATTTTAGAGAGAATAATTTCATTTGAATGATGAGGTTGAAAACCACATTGCACAAGATTTAGAAGCAAGTAAGAGAAGAGAAAGTGGAGACTGTGTATAGGTGGCTTTTTCAAAGAATTTAGATGAAAAGGGGAGGGGAAATACAGGATGATAGCTAACAAGGACGATATGCTCAAGAGAAAGTTGGTTTTTGGGTTTTTTTAAAAAAGGTTATAGATATCTTTGTACATAGCAGGGAAGGACATAAGGAGACATTGGAGTGTATCTAGGAACTGTCCAATGGAGACTCAGTCTTTGGAACCTATTTGGTTCTCTCCCTGCTGTATATTTATATCAAGGCTACAGAGCCTGCTTCTAGAAATGTGTGATGGTACATAATGGATAACCTTACTGTCTAATTCAAAGCATATGCAGGTATGCTATGACTGTTTCCTGTACTGGATGGTGAAGAAAAGCCTTATAATATAGACTGTTGAACTCTAATTAGATGTACATAGAAAAGGTTGCAAAAGAGTAACTTGACCACTGTCTCTCTCTTCCCTAGTTGCAAAGTGAAGCAAGAATTGCTTTAAACCTCCAGGTGGGAAGAAAGGCAGGGAATCCTAAAACTAACCAAAAGGCAGAGATGGCATTTATAGGCTCTGAATTTGCTCTCCCAAACTTCTCATACACTAGCAGGTTGAGTCACTGGGGTTCTTTTACTGCTATTATCTTGAGCCCTCAAAGCCAGTGTATTCCTCCTAATACCGATCACTGAAACATAAATTGATAGTACCAGTTAGCATCTCTCCAGTATTGTTTAGCCAGTTGCTACCTCCCTGATGGGCAGGTAGGTGACACAATGGATAGTGTGTGGGACCCGGAATCAGGACGACCTGAGTTCAAATCAGATCTCAGACACTAGCTGTGTGACCCTGGGCAAGTTACTTAACCCACTTAACCCTGTTTGCCTCAGTTTCCTTATCCGTAAAATGGGATGGAGAAGGAAATGGCAAACTACTCCAGTATCTTTGCTGAGAAACCCCCCAAAGAGGGGTCACCAAGAGCCAAATAACTAAAAAACAACTAAACCAAAAAAAGTGGGCAGGAAATCACAGAATATCTGCACCTACTCTGAAGTGGAGTCCAGGGCTCTTTGTTATTATGCATTTCTTAGCAACAAACTCAGGAGACTCCACGAGGACATGCATCAGGTAGGGAACACTGTGCATGCTCTGAGGACTGGGGTACTGCTGGTAATTCTCACTCTTTAAAAATGAGAGAGAGACAGACAGACAGAGACAGAGACACAGAGAGAGAGAAAGAGGAGGAGGAAGAAGAGGAGAATAGGAACAATCTGCTAGAGAAGATGGGAGAGGTTCTTCATAACTATGGGAAAGACAATGATGAGACACATGCAAAAATTTCTGTGTGCGATCAAATCAGCTCTCAGAGGAAATTTTATATACCTAAAAACATATATTAAAAAATAGAAAAAGAATGAATAAACACTTTGAATATGGAATTTCAGAATTAGAAAATGAAACAAACCTAAAATAAGTGCAGAAGAGGGAATCTTGGAAATCAGAGGAAAAATAAATTTGAAATCCAAAAGGCTATGGAACAGATAAACAAAAGCATAAGCAATTATTTGGAAGAAAATTAAAAACCCAATGCAATGAATAAACACTCAGCCAACTAGATTAAAAAGAAGGAAAATCAAATTAATCAAACAAAAATGAATAATGTGATGCAAAAGAACAAAAGAATGATAAAAACCCATTACATAGTTACGTCCCAAGAAAATATAATTTTAAAAAATAAATTATGTATAAAAATATTATATGCCCAAATTAATGGAACACCAAATAGAGATTTTTAAGGAAACTAATGTCAGATAAGGAAGTTTAACTAGTTTTAAGGAAACATGAAAAGGGAAAAGCCTGGTGCGGAAAGCTTTATAGGAGAATTTTAACAAACTCTATCTATATCTATATCTATTTTTCATCTATTTATTTTGATGTTGGGTTTCCCTATCTTGCCCACACTAATTAGCATGAAATCTTTGGCCTTCTCTGTTCCTTATTTGTGCCTGTTCAACCCTCCGTACGCAGCCTGCTACTCCCCAGGGGCTTACTATATTGGCGCCTCACTTAATGTGAACACCTTAATCCTACTGCAGCTCTGAACTCAAACAATCCATAAGCAGCAGAAATCAAAACATGGGGCTCAAATTTTTAAAGAATAATTAATTCCTGTACTGCAGATATTAGTTTCAAAAACTGAGAAATGTCAAAAAAAATATTAATACCGTACTTTCATTTTAGGCACAACTCCGACAGAGATAATCTTTATTAATGTAACGATAACAATAATATTGAAGCATTTCTAGCCCAGAGAGAAAGAGATGTCCAAACTAGCATAGTTCCTTTCTCTGTCCTCCGTTTTTCCACAGGCTCTCAGACATGACTGTATCTCTAGATGATTTGAGGTAACTTTTATAGGAATTTTGAACAAGGAAAAGATTATAAAATGTTAAAATATAGTTTGGGGTCAACATTTCAAAACAAAAGTCACTACTTAGTTCCTTCCTGTACTTCTGAAGGACTAAAAATAATCTTCTCTTGGTAGATCAGCATCATCCTTTTAGAATAAAAAAGGCCCGAGCATAGCGCCATTACTTCAGGGGATGGGATAAGAGAAGACCTTCCATAGATGGACTAATAATTCAATAATTCAATTCAATAGGGGGTGGGAAAGGCAATGACCATAATAAGACAAGAGATTTTGTTGTTGTTCAAAATTCAGTTTCCATTCTTAATACATTCCCTTAAGAAAGGCCTTTTGTTTTTTTTACCCAACTCACATTTCTAAGGAAAAAGGGGGAGTCCAGAAAGAATTTTTATACCAGAGAAAATATTTTTTAATGTTTTCAGTTTTTTTAATTGTTTTGTCTTTATTAATTTGTTTGTTTACTTTTAGTTTACAAGATTCAGTTCCACAACCCCTTGAGTTTCAAATTTTCTCCCCCTCTTTTCCTCCCCTCCTCCCCATGGCAGCATGCAATCAAGTATAGGATCTGCAAATACTTTGACATTAGACGTTAGTCAGGTTGTAAAGAAGGATTGTAACTCATGGAATGAACAATGGGAAAGAGAAAACAAAACCAAACAAGAAAAAGAAAGAGACCAGGTAGTTTGCTTTAATCTGCAATCAAACTCTGTTCTTTCTAGTTCTTTCTCTGAATGTAGACATCTCTTTCCATCCTGAGTCTTTTGGAGTTGTCTTATAACCTTGCATTGCTGAGAAGAGTCCAGTCTATCAAAGTTGGTCATCACACATACATTGTGTCTG
>CM053584.1:164192550-164210297 GCA_028627135.1 Pseudochirops cupreus
AAACCTTTTTCTTCCTCCAAGTCATACATCACCAGGTAGCTCAAGTGATTACTTTCTCCAGAAAGCCTTCCTCATGCGACATAGTTTTGAAGCCACTCACTGTTCTGGCCCTTTTCCTCTGGACGTATTCCAGTAAACTGACATCCCTTTTAAAACTCTGTGGCGGCAAAAAACTGGAAATTAAGGGATGCCCATCAACTGAAGAATGGTTAAACAAGTTGTGGTATATGAATGTAATGGAATACTATTGTGCTATAAGAAATGGGGAGGAGATGGACTTCACATTTACCTCGAGAGGCTGATACAAACTGATGTTAAGTGAGAACAACAGAACCAGGAAAAATTTGTACACGATCACAGACACATCATATGTGTGATGACCAATCTTGATGAACTGGACTCTTCTCAGCAACGCACAATTATAAGACAACTCTACAAGTCTCAGGATGGAAGGAGATATCCACAGTCAGAGAAAGATCTAGAAAGAACAGAGTTTAAATGGGGACTGAAGCACTTTACATGCTATCGTTCTTTGTCATGTTCGGATTTCTTTCTTTTTTCCCATTGTTCACTCCACTGGTTACAACCCTTCTATACAACCAGACTATTGTACAATGTGACAGCATTTGCAGATCCTATACTTGATTGCACACCACCATGGGGGGTCGGGGAGAGGGAAGAGAGAAAATCTGAAACTCAAGGGATTGTGGAACTGAATCTTGTAAACTAAAAGTAAATAAACAAATCAATTTTTAAAAAATGTCCTTCCCAAGACTGAACACAGCGTGATCTAATCAGCAAAGAGTACAATGGGAGTATTACCTCTTTTAGAGGATGCCTTCCTCTCAATATGGCCTTGTATTTGATTCATATATATATGGTTTATATATCGTATACCCATATATGTACATATAGTCTTCTCCATTATTATATAAGCTCCGTGAGGGCAGAGACTACCCTTGCATTTCTAACACCTGGCATAACACAGCAAAGAATAGGTGATTAATTAATGCTCATTATTTGAGTGACTGAGACAATACTTCTAACAAGTGCAGTCTGTAATAAAATTCTTCTTGATGATAACTATATCATAATGTTAAGCTACACGGAGTTTTCAGCTAAAACCATGAAGTCTTTTTCTCTTGAGCTCCTGAATAACATAAATTCTTGGACTATATCTTAAGGAATCCACCTCCTTTTTGAAAATCAGGATATTTTTGTCCATTCTCAATCTTTAGACACCTCTCTTATCTTTAGTTACTGCTTGCAGGTCATAAACAGTAATTGAACAATCATAGCTATATAGCTATCAGTCCTTTCAATCCCCTAGGAGGAAAAAATAATCAAAACAAGAGATGTGAAGTAATTTAGAGCACCTCTTAGGTTGTCTCTTTCTAGCTCAAGCTTCAACTCCCCCTTAAGCATTGTTTGGTCTCCCTTTTCTTGTCTCAAGATCCTTCTCCTAGACAAAAGCAAAATAGTAGTGGAGTAGTTCCATTTCCTCTTTAACTACTACAAATGTTACACTGTTTGACCACATCAGGGAGCTTAGCCCTACCTTGTTCTTTCTTTCAATCCTCAAGTTAGGTTTTTTGTTTTTTGTTTGTTTGTTTTTAAAAATCTTAGCATTTCACAAAGCTCATTCTACACTTTACCCTTAAGGACCCTAGGCCGATAGACCACAACCTCTCTTTTAAGTTCTTCGGATAAGTTACTCTTCCTCTGATGTTTTAGACATTTCCTTTTAAAATCTTTCCTATGTAGCCACACTGGAATTTTTCTATGCCTGTTCCCATAATTCCCACCTTTTATACCCCTCATTGATATTCAGGATTATATCTTCTGAATATTTTTTTAAAGACTTGAACTATCTTCCCTTTTAAAATCTCTAGCTATGAATTCACATCTATTCCTCTCTGGATTTCTTCAAAAATCTGCTTCTACAATGTCTAGAGTAAATACCTATTGATTATCCTCTGTCTTGGCTATCTCTAGATGAGGGCAGTTTGATTGAAGATCTGGGGGTAGCATAATAAAAACTTTGGTTCCTCTAGAAATATTTTTAAAAATTTTATTTCTCTGATGAAAATAGTCTTTCTAGACTTTCTTGTTTGGCGATGTCAAGGAAAAAATAAAAAGAAGAAAGGTTACTTTCTTGGGGAAACGGACTGATGGTAATAGCCAAAATAATACCATCATTTGTCTTGCTTTCCTCACAACCAGAAAGTGACTGGGCTATAGAACCATCTTAAGGCAGTCCTGAAAAGACTGACCCATCCTTCTCCATAAAGAAAGGATGAAGATACCAATCATAGGGAGGAAAACTTTGTTCACCACAGGAGGACATCTGAAGGGAGTGAGCCAGTAAAGAACTAAGTAATGACTTCTGTTTGGGAATGTTAACTCCAAATTGTATTTTATTATATTTATACCTTTTATTTTTTCAAGATTTCTATAAATGTTACTTCAAATCATCTTGAGTGGAGACAAGATAGAGGGCAGAGGGAAACTACATCCATTTGGACATCTCTATATAAGATAGAAATTATATGGTTATAGAATAATGTTAAATAAAATTATTTTGGCAGACATACCTAAAATGCAAAAAGCAGTATTAATATTTTTTCCTTTGAACGACCCCCATTGCTTCTTTTTTTTTTTTTTGGAGTGGGGAAGGCAAGGCAATTAGGGTTAAGCAACTTGCGCAAGGTCACACAACTAGTTGTGTCAAGTGTCTGAGGCGGAATTTGAACTCAGGTCCTCCGTGACTTCAGGGCCAGTGCTCTATTCACTGTGCTACCTAGCTGTCCCCCCCAATGCTTATTCTACTACACCAACCTTGAACTTGGTTGGCAAAACTTGGTGGACTAAGAAACGCCAGAAGTCATGGGCTCACCCTGATTCATATGTTGGACTGGATAGATTCTGGGGTGGGTTTGGCAGCTACCACAAGTCAAGTAGACTAGGGGTCAAATCAGGAAGGAACTGGCAGGTGCCATTCATGGATATAAGAAATCAGCTAAGGCAGAAATCAAAACCTCAAGAGAAGAAGGTTGGAGGAAACCAGACATCAAGAAAGGTGTCCAAGCAACAAAATTAGAAATCTGTGTCTAAAAGTCTGGTTAAGCAGAGGTCAGGGTCCAGGCATAAGCAACAGGAGCAAGAAGAGAACTTGGTAGGAACCCACACACACACCCCTTCTGAGGGAGATGTTCATCATATGTTTCCTACTCTGAGTTTAGAACTGGTTTTAGAGCAGGAGTGGGACTGAGAATCAAGGAGGCTCCCTTGGCTTCACAGCAAGATGGTGAGAACCCGGCAGCTCCCTCCAAGGTACTTCAAATACTTCCCAACAACATATGTATATCAGGACTGTTTCAAGGGGGTTTCTTGCGTCACAATAAATATTAACTTAAAAGAGACTGAACCCCAGCGACTCTAAACAATGATACAGGGCAGCCCATATAAAACATGGCTTTATTTAATTCAGCATGGCTTTAATGGGCTATTCAGCATAATACCCGCTGGCAGAACTTCCTTAAATAAATCTCATTAAAAGACTAAATGAAATCCAGTTACATCAACTCTAATCTTTCCAATCTATAGCAAAATTGAGAACCCAGAACAGCAATACACTTACAAATGTACAACATACTTACAAAGGGCAACATGACATAATGGAGAGAGAGAGTGGGCCTTTGAGACAGCAAGACCTGGGTTCGAGATCTGCCCCAGTCACATACTAGCTACATAACCAAGGGCAGTCAGCCTCTCAGGGACAATTTTCTGAGAGTCTCAAGGGTGGGGAACCTGTGGCCTCAAGGCCACATGTGGCAAGACACCAATGCGCATCATTAAAAGGAATTTCTACCCATATGAATGAAAATATAGGTCTTGCTCCCCTACCCCTCCCTTGGGGGGAAAAAAAGTTAACACTAAAAAAAAAACCTAAAACACAACAAAGTAACTAAAACAAAAAACCTAAAAAAAACTAAAAAACACTTCAAAATGGAAACAAGCTCAACAAAAATACTTCCAAATGAATGAATGACTTTAAAGAAAGAAGTGAACATGGTTTTTTCTCCTTTTGGTCTGTTTCTTCTTTCACAACATTACTAATATGGAAATATGTTTTATGTGCTTGAACATATATAACCTACATAAAATTGCTTACTGTCTTAGAGAGGAGGGAAGGGAAGGAGGGAGAGGGAAAATTTGGAGGTCAAAAATTTTTTTTAATGAACATTAAAAATTGTCTCTACATGTAACTGGGAAACAGTATTATTTAAAAATAAAAAAGAACTGAACACACAGATGCCCAGGAAAGGTTGGCTATAGTTTCTGCTTAGAAGAAAAGGTCTGTCTTACTAAAAGTAACAATAAAAATCTAGTTTTGTTCTTTTTTCAGTTTGCCTTTCATACCAAAGTAATCAATCAGGTACCCCTCTTCATAAACTTTTCCCATTTGGGTGCCCCTCCCTGCTGAACCAATCTCCGCTGACAACGTAGCTCATGGACTGCTCCCTGCTATGCTCTCTCACTGAGAGTTACTAGTCCTACATCTCTCATCATTCCAGAGCTGAAATCTCTGTCTTCCCAAGCACCAACAAGCTAACAGGATAAATTAATTTGGAGTGAGCTGAAGAGTCCTAGAGAGTCACCATGCAACATGAAATAATACGCATTTTAACAGTGCCTTCTACAGATAATATCTCTGCCCCTTTTGGTCTACCCCGAGATAGGGGATTTCAAGTGAGGTTCAGTGGGGGAAATATTAAGCAGGCAAAATCTGGGAGCCACCCTCAAATTATGCCTTGTAGTAAATCATTTAATTCATTATGGAAAGGGCTAACCCTACAGTCATTAAATACTGACTGAATGAAATGAATGGTAATTAAATTCAGTATTTATAAAGTGCCTTCTCAAAGCAAGACAATATGGGAGGCACCAGGAAAACAAAGATGAAAAACAGCACAGCCTCTGACCTCAAGGAGTTTACTAATAGAGCTAATAGAGGGGATATACCTTCAGTGAGTATGTGTCTCTTTATTTTATGCCTTGACTATAGTAATGATCAGAAGAAGGTCATCAAATAAGATTCCGCTGATATATCTTACAAGAAATCTCCCATAATTCTCATATGCATGGGAGATCTCTTGCTGGGGAAGGGTCTCTAAGTTGATGTACTGCTTTACTGGATCAAATGATCCTTTCTAATATCCAACAAATCTTGAGTCCAGTGATGTCTTATATTCTTGATACCTTTCATTCAACTGTGTGATGGTAAAGATGTGATCTATGGTATAATATTGTTTATAAAAGTCTGCTCACTCCATAATAACCCCCTCATTAAGGATGCCCCTGATAAAGTCTTTAAAAAATTTTAGGGGCAGCTAGGTGGCACAGTTAATAGAGCACCAGCCCTGGAGTCAGGAAGACCTGAATTCAAATCCGACCTCAGACACTTGACACACTTACTAGCCATGTGACCTTGCACAAGTCACTTAACCCAAATTGCCCTCCCCCCCAAAAAACCTTTTTTATACAGATGGGAGAATAGACACATAGGTAGACAGTTGTCAACATTCTCTCAGTAATCTTATTTTGATATTGATAACATCTGGGTTTTTTTTCCATGCCTTTGTTATCTTCTCTTCCTTCTGTGAGGGATAATTTATAGTGAAGTTTCCCCATTCTGAAAAATCAAATCTAGAATGGCTTCAGTACTCACTAGGCCTAGGGTTAGGTCACCTGACCTTCAAGCTTAGAGCAATGGTGACCTTTCCTCAGAGTCAACACAGCAGAAGATATGCCAAATAAGGTTAAGACTGCTTTCATTGGACACCCACATGTTTCCGGGTCCTTTGTCTCAGAGAGATTCCCGCGCTTAGGTTGTGGGTCAGCCCCCCTACCAGTAACAGTGAAGGCCAGTTGGGGAGGGGGTTGGGTTTCTGCACTGGAAGATTATATAATCATGAGCTGCCTTCTACCTGTCGCTCTCTCCCTGCAGATGCCATGCTGGGCGGCAGGAGTAGAGTCCTTTCTCATGAGAAAGAATAAAGACCTTTTCTGACCTTAGATTCAGACTCTGAACTCTTTCATCTCATACGCTTCTGATACACTGTAAATTGATCTCTGAACACTCTCAAAAATGTTTTGCTTCAGCAAGGATCTCCTCCTTGTATACTTTGTTCCAACTACTGATTTTTCTATCTTTGTTCTTGTTAGTGACATGTCCACTTCGTAATTCAGACAAAGGGCCATATTTAAGGACCTAGAGAGCCATAGGTGGCCTCAAGGCTGCAGGTTCCCCATCCCTGAAGTGGTTTCACTACTTGAGAAGAATGTTCTTCTAAAAATGTTTATAGATCTTTTCCATTGGTTTATAAATATTTCATCTGTTCAGTATCCTTCTAATTCATTTTTAAATGCCCTTGACCTAACCATCCACACAAGAAAAACCAAGTGGATGAAGAATTCCTGTTTTTCAGACAATAACATGCAGTTCATTTAAGCTGTCTGGGCCTTCTGTGACTATATTAGTTAAGAGGAGGTGGATCTCCAATCCCCTTACACTATGATCAGATATACTGTTAGACTTTGTTAAGTGAGTTAGTTTCGCTGAAATTCTTTTTCATAACTTCTTTCTTTGTTCTTTTTATAAGGAATGCTTGCTTGAATGGAGTAGAAGAGAGATTTGGAACTGAAGATGGTATAAAAAACAATACTAATAAAAACATTTTCTAAAAGAATGACCGGGTCAAAAACCAAATTACAACGTGAGAATAGGAGGTTAGGTCAGGATTTATTGATTAATTCAGTGAATTCCCCAATCATCTTCATCAGATTACAGGATATAGACCTTAATCTGAAGGACACTTTCAGTAGAGGTAAACCTATGCCTTAGCTTGTTCAGCGAGGATACAGAAAACTGTGTCCCTAGGGACGTCTGCTCCTTCCAAGATGATTGTCAGAGAAGGTGACATGTTATTGGTATGACAAATACACATTGTTGGCATGACACAGATATGTTACTGGAACGGCATGGACATGAAGTAGCTGTGCAACTGGCATGACATAGACTGATGTCATGACACATACATGTTGTTGGCACAGCATTGACATGAATTATGAATTCTCTCCTTTCTGACAGAGAGTGAGTCTAGAAGATATTTTGTTATTCAGGAGGCACCAAGGTGAGTCATGGAAGAGGTCCCTGTCCCATATCTGGGTGGGCTAGGGGAGCTCTTTAGTTGGAAGGTTCTTTGGTCCAAAGGGCTTGAGTTAATTTTCATGGTGGTCACTTATTTCTGGGCTGTAGTCCTATTGTTGGCACGGTGCAGGCATGCCATTGCCATGGCATAGGCATGTAATTGCCATGACACATACAAGCTGTAGATGGGCTATTGTTACAACAGACTGACATAGACATATCATTGCCATGACACGTGCATGACATAGATGTGTTACTGGCATGACATATATTATTGGCGTGACATGGACATGCCATTGCCAGGACATAGGCATGGCATGGCTGTGTTACTGGCATGGCATAAACATGTTGTTGACACGACATGACATAGACATGACAACGTAACATTGATGTGACATTGACATAACATATGACGAGATGACTTGACATAATATAACGTAACGTAACATAACATAGTATTTAAGCAGAAGCCTTCTTACTCTGATCCCAGTCCACTTTCTACTTTACCACCTTGCCTGTCATGACTATATTATATCTGGATTTCTGAAAGGTCGTTAACAAGGTCTCTCAGATATCCTTACTGACAAAATGGGAAGATATGAACTGCATTTTTATATAGGTTTAAAACTTTTTCATTGCTTATGACCAAATATTTTTGATTAATGGATCATCTATACTCACTGTTCCCATTTCTTTACCCATCCACTCACTCTAACCCACTGCCATCTAACTTTCAGTCACATTAATCTACTGAAAGTCCCATTTGGCATGTTAGCAAATCTCTCAACTTCTTAGTCCTTTTCTCAGTTTTCAGTATCCTTGACCTCTTTGAAGGTTTTGAGGGTATTTATCAATCCCACTACCTGCTCCTGGATGCTTAGCTTCTATAAGATTCATAGGCCATGCTTTTCCTCCTTCCATTCTCACCCTTCTTTCTTAGTCACCTTGGCTAGTCCATCCTCCATTTCCTATCCCCTATGTTTAGCTGTCCCTTTAAACCATGCACTAGGTCCTTCTCTCATCTCTATCTTCTCTTCAAAAGGAATTTCATCAACTCCCATATATCCAAGGATCATCTTCAGTTAGCCCTATACCCAACACATTCAGGGTAATGTCAACACCAAAGACATGATCTAGTGGAGATTTCCTTTTCACTCCTATTACATAGGTGTGCTCAGAATTCTGGCACTCCCCAGATCAGCTTCCACAGAAAATCATGAAAATCCTCCTCCTCATGAAACCAGGTGCGGAAGACTGCTGTCACACTCCCACTTAGGGTCACAAGCTGTGAGAAATCACAAAAAGAATATTGCAGAAGAGTAGAAATTCTGAGCTTGAATACATTCAAAATGATTTTCTGTACTATATAATTCAAATATTTCTGGTCTCCATGCCCTGGGGAATGTTTTTTTTTTTCAAATCTCAGCATTAAGAAGCTAAAAGCAGATTGAGTAAAATAAATTGGAAAAGGCAATTGTGTAAAGCTTGGGTTGATGATGCCTGGCATTCAAAATGCCACCTCTTCCCCTCAGCAGCACCGTATAGAAGACTTCTGACTAGGCTCTTACAGTAGCCAAACCTGGCTTGCCTTTTTAAAAATTATTATTATTATTATTAGGGATGCTTTGGGGAACACATCTTAATTCTGACCAGTAGCCATCTGCTACTCTGCCCAGAATTTCTAGTCATCCTCTACAATTCCACTTTCTCACACATTGTAATGTGTGTTCACACCCTGTTAATCGCACACTGAACAAAAAGCCAGGCTAAGTCCAAGGACAGAATACAATTGCAGAGGGCACAGATGGTTTCTGAATACAGTCAAGCTGGAATGGCTCACACTCCTAAACTCACAGCTTTGAAGTTGTTTTAACCAAAATGCCCCTCAATCTATTAAAAAAAAAATCACCACTGTCACCAGGCATCCATTTTTATGGTATCTTCATTTTTTTCTCTGTATATAAATATATACCTGAAGCCTATACCCATAAACTCACACATCACAGTCTAGTATTATCTACTAACTAAATAAGTACGTGGGGTTATCATGAGACATTCACACACTCAAAGGAGATGTGGCCCTCAGTTTTCATAAAGAAGTTCGTGTGTGAGGATCATTTTTTTTTCTTTATGAAAAAGAGGAAATATTAGTCAATCAACATGATTGTAGGTAATCTAATCATCTCAGTATTAGGCTCACCTAAATCCAAAGAAATGAAGTGACATTTGGTTGAAATGTATGTTTTGCAGGGACATGGTCTTGAAAAACACTGTATTAACCTAAAACTCAGGCTAAGGTGTGTTGGACAGATTCTGAATAGATAAATATTGCCAGTCTGCTTCTGGCTGATCACGTGTGTGACTTGGCATTTGGGCACACTGGAGATGACAAACTCCTTGGCTGTCACTGGCCATGTGTTTCTGGCCAGCACTGAAAAGATTTGCTGTTATGGTACGAGTGGCCCTCTCCCCATTCCACCTGCAGGGAAGCAGAATGAAGAAGAGACAGCTTACAGCTTTGGCCTCTTCCTTTGACCATCCTGGTGTCATTGTGTAACTTCAAGAATTTCAGTGAAGGTTGGGGAAAGGCTGGCCCTTCTCCATCATGGTAGCCCTACCCATATGAAGCTCCTCCAAAACCTCTTCATCCTTCCTCAAACCTTCCATGGTTCCTTTCCCTCCATTCTCTCAGCTGAGACCTCTGCCTCATATTTTACCCCCCCAAATCTGAGGCCAACTCCCTCTTTTCTCCTCTTCCTCACCTCCTATCACACTCCTACCTTCCACTCTCTCTTCCTTCACTCCTATTTCACATGAAGAAGCGGCCTTACTCCTGACCAAGGCTAATACCTCTACCTGTTCAAGGGATCCCATTCCATTGCATCTCCTCAAAAAGACTGCCCCCTCTGATATTCCCACTCAAGCACTTATTTTCAATCTCAAACAAATAAATATTGAGAAAAAGGAAGTATTTTAATGATTCTTTTAAAATATGGGGGGAAAGCTTGTATTTAAAGTGAAGAACTAGCAGTACTTGCCATGGAGAAACCTTAGAAGTTTCCTCAGTACAAAAAGAGGACTAAACAGATGTTTCCTCTTCTCACTATTATTTGGCATATTTCTCTATAAATCCTAGCTATTTCTATAGCTAGAGAATATAATCAAAAGGCATAAACATTAGCAAGGAAGAGAGAAAATTATCCCTATTTGTAGATAACATGATAGTGTACTTAGGAAACCCCAATATATAATCAAATAAATGAATGGAGTAGATTAGCAGCTTCCGTGAGATAGCAGGATATGTAAAAATCACTATGAAGGAGTAACTAAAAGCCAGGAAGAAATTGTAAAGAGTGGAATTCCACTCAAAATAACTAAAAATGCATGAAATATTGGAGAGTCAATCTACTAAGAAACATATAAGATTTATATAAGTATGATTATAAAACACTCTTTCCAGAAATAAAAGGTGACATATTTAAAGATATTCAAGATACACATTGAACAGATCTGGGCTATGACATCATAATAAAAGTCACAAAACGAGCTAAATTAATTTATAGATTTAGTCTAATACCAATAAAATTACTGGGAAGATACTTTATAGAACTAGACAAAATAATAAACTCATTTGGAAGAGTAAAATGGGTCTGATATCTCAAAAGAAATAATGTGACAGTATGAATGAAGGGGGTATAACATTATTTGCTCCTCAACTGTATTATAAAACAGATTTAATATCAAAATAATTTGCTTCTGGTTAAAAATAAAAACAGAAAAGTAGATCAGTAGATCATTATTACTAGATAATCACATAATAAATAATAAACAACAGTAGCCCAGCATTTGGCAAATCCAGGAACATAAATGACTAGGGAATGTGTTCCATTTTGATAAGAATTAATGGGAAAACTGAAAAGGAGTTTGTAGAAAATTAGACCAACATCTCACACTATATGGTATGATATCTTCAAAATTGATTCTTCTTATAAAAATTTGCATCATAAAACAATTAGAAAAGAATGATATAAGGTACCTTTCACAACTTTGGCAAATGGGAAAATTCTTAACCAAGCAAGAGATAGAGAAGGCCATAAAAGATTAAAGAAGATGACTGATTACATAAAAATGCATTTGCATGAACAAAAGTAGCAAAGATAGAACAAGAGAAAATGCAAAATAGGGAAAATATTTACATCAAATGGAAAAAAAAAGTCAGAGATCCAAGATACATAGAGAATTGACATAAATATGTAAGACCAAGATCTATTCCCAAATATATAACTGACTGGGTATAAATAGCTTTCAAAAGAAGGGTCGAAAACTCTAAATGATCATCATATGAAAACACAATTCAAACTGATAACAGTAAAAGAAATGTAAGTTATTGTAATAATTCTAAGGATTCATCCAACACCTTGGAAACTGGCAAAGCAACAAAAAATGGGAATATTCAATGCTGGAGAAGCTGTATATTAGGCACACTAATACTCAATGGATGTCCTAAATGAAACAAACATTCTAAATACCAATTTGTAATTATGCAAGAAAGTGAATGAATTTTCATGCCTTTTGTCCCTGAAATCCTACTATTTAACAGATTCCCCAAGGAAATCAAAAACAGGAAGTATGATTTAGTGCATATCAAAATATTCACTGCAGCTTTCTTTATGGAAGCAAAGCACTAGATATAAAGTATGGAATCATCAAATGTAAAATAACTGAAAAACAGAAACTTTAATGTAAGAATGTAATGGGATATTATTGTGAAGTTAGAAATGAAAAACAAGAGGAATTCAGAGAAATATGGGCAGATCTACATGAACTGATACAAAGAGAAATAAGCAGATCCAAAAGAACAGTATACACGATTACAATGATCACTAAAAAGAAAATCAAACTCTCAGTAATCAAGCAATAAATTGATTAATCAATTAGTATTTATTAAGCACCTACTATATATATATATGCCAGATATTAGTCTAGGTGCTGGGATATAAGTACCAAAAATGAAATAATTCCTACTCTCAAGTTGCTTATATTCTAATTGGGGAAACAGTTATGTATAAAAATATATACAGGATAAATATAAAGCTAATAAATGTAAATATATATGCAAAATAGTTAAATTCAAAGTAGCTTAGGAAAGGCACTAGCTTTTGGGGGAACTGAGCAAGGCTTCATACTGAAGATTTTAAAACCAGTGAGTCTCAAAAATCAGGTAATCAAATGTACCTCCCTCCTCACGACAGAAACGTAGGAGATTAGCGGGACTCAATGTTGCATACATATAAGGTCTCTGTATCAAGTATTTTTCTTTAGCTGTTTTTTTTTAATCTAAATAGATTCCAATCCAAGGAGAAAGAGAATTTATTTTATCTCCAGAACTGACTGTGATATTAAAATAATAGGCATCAATCAACAGAATTTTTCTTTTTAAACACAGCCAGGCATTTGAGGTCCTCTATAATCTGACTCTGGCCTAGCTTTCCAGGCTTATTTCACATTATCCCTGCTCATGTACTCTATGTTTCAGTCAAACAAGACTGTGAGCTATTCTCTGACTTTGTCATTCTATCCCTCACCTCCACGCATTTTTTTTGCATTTTATTTTCTACATGTGTTTAATATCTTTCCTTCCGTTTCCTCTGACCCCTCCCCACTCCCAAACGTTACTGTTTTCAGCAATAAAAACAAGAATCTCATAACAAATCGGTCAGTAAAACAAACTGTCATGTCAAACAATGCATGTCTCGTTCTGCCTGCTAAATCCATCCCCTCTGTGCAAGGAGCAGGGTAGTGTGCTATATCTTTAGTCTCTGGGGCATCACATTTTATCACTGCATTGGTAAGAGTTCTCAAGTCTTTCGAAGTTGTTTTTCTTCATAATGTCATTATGTAAATTGTTTTCCTAGTTCTGCTCACTTCACTCTGTATCAGTTCAAAGAGCTCCTTCTAATTTTTTCTAAACCATTTCATCACTTCAGCACAAACGTATTCTATTACATGCATAGATTGTAAATGGTTCTGCCATTCCTCAACTAATGGGACCCCTTTAGTTTCTAGTTCTTTACCATCATAAAAATTTCTGCTTCACAGGTCTTTATACTTATGGGTACTTTTCTTCTTTCTTTAACCTCTTTGGGATATATGCTTCATAGTAGTACTGTTGGTTCAAAGAGTATACAGTTTAGTAACTTTGAGGGTGTAGTTCTAAATTTCTTTCCACTCCCATGCATTCATATAAGTCATCCCTCATGCCTAGAATATGCCCACTCTTCGACTTCACTTCTTGGAAACCCTGTCTTCCTGCAAGGAAGTGCCACCTCCTCTGTGAAGCCCTCTCCCATTCTTTTAGTTATTAGTGCTCTCCCTCCCACCTACCACCTGTGAGCCACCCTATATAAAAAAGAAGAAAAAAAAAAGGAATTTAACAAAACTAACCAATGCATGAACTGAATCTGATAGTCGATATAACATTTCACACCATTAATTCTCCCATATACCCCAATCCCTGCAAGGAAAAAAAGGTGCATGCATTTTCTCATTTTTTCTATAGGACCAATCCTACTCATTTTATTTGCACAGAATTCTTCCTAAAACAACTAAAATGTCAAAGTCACTTTTTTAACATCAGGGAGCAGTCTCAGAAGATTTATTGGGCTCAAGTGCTATATGTAGGCACCAAATGAAAGGCAGCAGGTACCTACAGGGGCCAGAGCGGGCACTTGACAGAGGCTATCTTAAGGCCAACATTCCGAGGATACTTCCTCTGGTTCACTGGCTGCTCTCTTTGACCTTAAAGCAAGTTAGAGGAGCACAGCTTCTGCAGGGTTGAAACAGGTATTTCTCAGCACTTGGAAGGGTCTTGCCATCATTTTCTGTTAGACATTTTAATTACCTATCATTACAAAGCTGTGTCTGGAAATTTTAAAGGAAAGAGACATGGAACAAAGTCCCTCTGATAGAAAGTCTGTAAGATTATTTATTTTAACCTATTTTTCCTGGTCCTGCATTTCTCTCCAGTTGATAACCTTGTGGTCTCAAACCTCCTGAAATCTGGTTTTAATTTCTGTTAAGCATCCTGTACATTAAGGAAAATGATTCCCAAAGTCATTCAAATAAGAGATCATGCTTAGTAAGTAAAACAAACCTAAGTGCTGAAGAGTCCCTGCCAGGGAGATCATATGGGTTTGCCCACATAACTATAGCAAATGAAATGTGATGTTTAAGTGTCTCCAAGTTTTATATATGTAATTTAAAATGGAGGTAAACATTTTCCTCTTCAGTCTTTCTCAGGAACCTCTGTTAACTAGGCATTAGGAAATCTAGGCTCAGAGCCCAAATCTGCTCTGCAGTCAGTTCCAGTGCATGATCAAAATGTGGTTTTGTTTTGTCCTCTGTTTGCATATACCTTGCTAAATGAGCTTTAGAGACTCAACTGCTTCCCAACTACAGGCTGTCAAGGAAGCAAGTGGCAGCTCATTAGCTTACAGGAAAGTATTTAAATTGCACTTTTTTTTTTGCTGTAGCTTTTGCCATCCCTTGCTCTATTGCTCAACACTCTGTTGTCAATAGCAAAAAAAAAAAAAATCTTAAGAACCTGACCAAGCCAAGAGACTCTAAGTTGGTTTAATCAGTAGCAAGGAATAGCCCTGTAATCTTGGCTGAATAAAAGAATGCCACTCAGATGCCAGGGCAGAATCTCTGTTTATGTCACCACTGGTGTTTTTTTTTTCTCTCTCTCACTCCCTCCCTTTCAGGTCAGGCCAAAATCAGTTTAGAGGCAACAGAGGGAAATATTTTAATTAGTCTATTAAATTTAAGTAGCCATGGGACATGGGGCCAGAAAACAAAATTAACAGTTCTATTCTTCATTCTGGTGGCTACCACAGATGAAGAACAACAGACTGTGATTTATATTTGAGTGGCTAAATACTGCTGCCACAAGGCTACCAGGTAAGCTGAGGACTTGGGTACTATCACAAATGTTAAGCAGAGGCCACAGAGATTCAGTGGAGAGGGTGACTTCATAAAAGTCCACTCCACAATAAACATCTCATTAAGTTTCCAAACCAGCCCATTTAATCTTGCAACTGTTCACAATCCTGAATTTATAACCAATCTCTAACAACTTATCACTTGAGTACATTTAATTAGTATTGTAGGTTAATGGGCCACAACCTTGCCTAGCTAACCCAAAGGGGCAAGTACAGCCTGGAGGGGAACTTTTCTCAAATCCAATTTCCCAGAGAGGGGAAAGGGACTCAGGGACCAGATCTGTTCTTGCTTGTTTACACAGATTTCCATTAAGAGGAAACCTCCAAAGAACTATCACAATTGGAGGCACCTAAGGCTTAATAGTGGAAGAGAAGTGGGGGTGGTGAGACCTGGGCAATGCACAGATGTACAGAATGTTCCTGTGAGTGACTGTGGAAAAGGCTATAGGTCATGAGACTGTCAAGATGTCTTTCTAGACTGAGATACAATGTAATAACAGTACACAGAAGGAGACAGACAGACTTAGAAATCAACACTGAAAGTCAGAGATGGGGAATTAAAAACCGAGAGAGAGAGAAAGACAAAGAGAGAGAGAGAGAGAGAGAGAGAGAGAGAGAGAGAGAGAGAGAGACCCATTTTTAATCAAGCCAAGATATACTGCTGGATTGCAGGAGGAGGAAAAAGGTTACTATAGCAACGCCTTCAAGCTGCTCTATTTGTCTGCACTGGCATTTCAAAAATGTAGCCCATTGAGTTACATATGGCCAAAGAGAAAAATACAGAGCCAGCTAGCTTGTGAGTCACTCCTCTGCGGTTGTGGTGCCTACCGCTGCCAGAGGGTGGAAAATGGCATATCCATGGGCTGATGAGCCCACAGGCAGAGGGTATTGTTGTTCAGGACCAGGGAGAGTTCCAGAGAGGCACTTTAATGGTAGCTGGGCCCTTACTTCATTTCCTATGTAAAGATTCTAAGGTTCTAGAAGGCCCTAATCCTTTTTCCTCTCCTTCTGTTCCTGTTTCTAAGATCACCAGGCACCTTGTCTTCATTTCCTATTCCAAATTGCTGAGCAGACATGGAAGAGAAGGCAGAAAATGCCCGCTGAGCTAACACTTCCCCCAGAGAACCGCCAAACATCCATTAAACACTGGCTATGTTCAAGGCTCTATGCTAGGTGGTGGCTATACAAAGATTATAAATTACTCAGTCTCTGTCCCCAAGGCCCACAATCTAATATGAGGATATGAGAAATATATAAATGAATATGAGACAAGCCAGAATGTGATAAACACAAAGGTGAAGTGCAAAGTGCTGTAAGAAATAAGATTACCTTCAGGGTGTATGGGGGGTGGGGTATCTCAGAAGGCTTGATTAAAAAAATGGTACTTGAGCTGGGCCCTAAAGAATAAAGGTTCAGTGACTGTCATTAGAGAAGGATTTCCATAGGCAAAAAAAGGTATTCCAGGCACAAAGGGGTGGTCTACACAAATGTAAGATAGGAAAAAGCAGGGTGAGATAGCAGAACTGCCAATGGTCTGGTTTGGGCAGAAGGGAGTGTGGGAAGGAAAGGAAGGTATATCAAGAGGGAAAAGTAGGTTTGAGTCAAACAATGTATACTCTTATTTTTCCAGGCTAAGGAGTTTATATTTTATCCTATTGGTAACAGAGAACCATAATTTAAAAAACAAAATAAAACAAAACAGGGAAGTGGCATGGTCACACCTGAGGATTCAGGACATTATTCTGGGGGCTGTATGACAGGTTAAATAGGAGAGGGGAAGCAAGAAATGGGGAGATCAGTGAGGAGACTTATAATAGTCTAGGTATTCTTAACCTGGAGACCACAAATTGATTTCAGGGAGTCTACGAACTTGGGTGGAAAAAAAAGTCTTATCTTTATTTTCACTAACCTTTGGTTTCCTTTGTAATCCTATGCATTTTAATTTATGCTTTTAAATACATTATTTTTCTGAGAAAGTTCACAGGCTTCACGACACTGTCAAAGGAGTTCACAATACAAAAAAAGCTAGGTGAAAGATGATGAAGGTCTGAACTAGGACTGTGACTGTGTGGCTTAAGAGAAGAAGCATTCAAGAGATATTTGAGATATAGAATCAAAAGGATTTAGCAACTGGTTGGATGGGGGGAGTTAAGAAAAGGAAAAAATGAAAGATGATTCAATGCTAGATGACTAGAAGGATGGTAGTACTATCAGTAGAAACAGGGAAGTTGAGGGGACAAGAAAATTTGGATGAGAAGACAGTGGCTTCACCATTGGACAATGTAGAGTTTGAGATCACAGAATCTTGAATTCTCATCTAGTCAGACTCCCTATCCCATGAAGGATTACTCCCTGTCACAATATAATCAGCCACTGTCTCCTTGAACATTTCTAGTATCAAGGAACTCATGATTTCACAGGAAAGGGTTTTAATGTGGCAAAGCTATCTGTTAGAAAGTTCTTCCTCACATGACACTGAGTACAAAACTGGAGAGAAAGCAAATCAGACTCTAACATAAATAACATTCTCTAAC
>CM053584.1:164220735-164231326 GCA_028627135.1 Pseudochirops cupreus
TATATATATATATATATATTATCATTATCATTATTATTTACATGCAACTGGGGAAATAAGATATAGAGGCACTGGGGTAGGGAGACCCATCTTGCCCTACCAGAAAGTCAGAGGGGTGATGAGGGAGGATATAGGAGAGAGCAGATTGGGGGAGGGGGTGGGGTATACAGTGGGATTACTCTTTTGGGGTGGTGGGTAGAGGAAAGATGGGGAGAAAATTTGTAACTCAAAATCTCATGGAAATGAATGATGTAAACTAAAAATAAGCAAAAGTTTAAAAAAACAAACCTATCTTGCCCTACAGGAAAATAAAAGGGAAGAAGATAATAAAAGGGTGGAGTGATAGAAGGGAGGGCAGATTGGGGGAAGATGGGAAGAAAATTTGGAACTCTAAATTTTTTGGAAGTGAATGTTGAAAACTAAAAATTAATTAATATATATACCAAAAATAAGTAATGATGCTAAATAAATTCTAGAGTGGCAGAACCCACAAAAAGATCAAGTGAAACAATTTTCCAACCCAAGACAACTGAGAAGGTAGGCAGGAAATGTCTGCTGCACCAGGGTAAGAAAGCACAGCCCACAGCAGACCATGCAGTGCAGAGGTGGCCCCAGCAAACCAGGAACAGGCCTCCAGGCAACTGAATCGGTGGCAACAATAGCTATTTCCAGACATCTGAGCCCACTGACAATAAGGGGATCCAACAACAGGTCAGAAGGAGATTTACAGGGGTGTCTTTGCTGGCACCAGGGACAGGACTCTGTTACATTGCCTATACTTGGATCTGGGTTGCAATCCTGGGTCTTAGCCCCAGTGAAAGGAGGAACACTAGCAACCATAACTTGCAACTGCAGTGGAGTAGGGACTCTGATCACAGTTCCACCATTGAAAAGAGTGCTTGTGGTCACTCACAAACCAGTATACATTACAAGAAAGTAGTAAATGCATCTCTCCCCAGGTCATAACACCTTAGAAGAGCCAAAAACTTGTAATTCCCCAGAATTACCTTTGAAAATAGTTACACAAAATATTTGAAGCTTGGGACAGTGCCCCTTCCACTTGGGAGGCAGAGCCCCCACTTTAACAGAGAGTTAAAAGTAAAAACATAGGCTAGAAAATGAGCAAACAACAAAAATTTTGACCGTAGAAAGTTAGTATGATGAAAAGGAAGATCAAAACACTCAAAGGAAGACAATGAAGTCAAAATTCCTGCATCCAAAGCCTCAAAGAAAAATGTGAATTGGTCTCAGGCCATGGAAGAGTTCAAAAAGGATTTTCAAAATGAAATAAGAGAGGTAGATGAAAAATTGGAAAGACAAATGGAAGCAATGCAAGAAATTAGGGAAAAAGAGTCAGTATTGGTAAAGGAGGCACCCACACAAAAAATACTAAAGAAATTAACACCTTAAAAAACAGACTAGACCAAATGGTAAAAGAGACACAAAAATCCAATGAAGAGAATTATGCCTTGAAAAGCAGAATTGACCAAATAGAAAAAGATATACAAAATTTCACTGAATAGAACTCCTTAAAAAGTAGAATTGACCAAATGGAAAAGGAGGTGCAAAAATTCACTGAAGAAAATAATTCCTTAAAAGTTACAATTGGACAACTAGAAGCTAACGACTTTATGAGACATTGAGAAACAATCAAACAAAATCAAAAGAATTGAAAAAAATAGATGATGACAATGTGAAATATCTCGTCAAAAAAACAACTGAGTTGGAAAAGAGATCCAGGAGAGATAATTTAAGAATTATTGAACTACCTGAAAGCCATGATCAAAAAAAAGAACTTAAATATCTTCTTTCAAGAAGTTATTTGAGGAAAACTGCCCTGATATTCTAGAGATTAAAATAGAAATTGAAAGAATCCACTGACCACCTCTTGAAAGGGATCCCAAAGTGAAAACTTTTAGGAAGATTATAGCCAAATTCCAGACCTCGCAGATTGAAGAGAAAAGTCTGTTAGTAGCCCCCAAAAAACCAAAAAAACAGTTCAAATATTGTGGAGCCACAGTTAAAATAACATAAGATTTAGCAGCTTCTACACTTAACAATCAGAGGACTTGGAGTATGATAATCTGGAGGGCAAAGAACTAGGATTACAACCAAGATTCATCTACCTACCAAAATTGAGTATAATCTTTCAGGGATAAAAATTGATCTTGAATGAAATAGAGGACTTTCAAGCATTCCTGATGAAAACACCATAGCCGAATAGAAAATTTGCCTTTTAAATACAAGCTGCAAAAGAAGCATAAAAAGATAAACAGGAAAGAGAAATCATAAGGGTTATGGTTAAACTGTTTACATTCCTACATGGGAAAATGATATTTATAATTCCTAAAATCTTTCTTATTATTAATCAAGTTAGAAGGAGTACACATAGACAGAAAGCAGAGGTGTAAGTTGAATGTGATGGTATGACTATCTAAAAAAAAGTTAAGAGGTGAAAAATAAGAATGCACTGGGAGAAGGGAAAAGGGAGAGGTAAAATGGGATAAATTATGTGACATTAAAAAGGCCCAAAGAGATTTTACAGTGGAGGGGAAAATGGGGGAAGCAGGAAGAGGAGTACATGAACCTTATTATCACTGGAATTGGCTCAAAGATGGAATAATATACACACTCAGTTGGGTGTAGAAATCTATCTTGCCATAAAGGAAGGTAGAATAGGTATGGGATAAGAGAAGGGAAGGGGGACTGATAGAAGGAAGGGCAGTTTGGAGGAAGAAAAAGCCAGAAGCAAAACACTTGAGAATGGACAGGTTAAAAGGAGGAGAGAGAGAAAGTAGGATAAATGGGGAAGTAGGGTGAAGGGAAACATAGAGTTGATAATCATTGTGAAAAAAAATTTTTTACAGTGCATTTCTTTGATAAGGATTTTATTTCTCAAATGTAGAAACCGAGTCAAATTTATGGAAATAAGAACGGTTCTTCAGTTGATAAATGGTCAAAGAATATGAATATGCAGTATTCAGAAAAAATAATCAAACTATCTATAGTTACATAAAAAAAAGGCACTAAATCACTACTGGTGAGAGAAATGCAAATTAAAACAACTGAACTACTACTTCATACCTACCAGATTGGCCAATATGACAGAACAAGAAGATGACAAATGTTGCAGGAGATGTACGAAAATTAAATAAATAATGTACTGTTGGTGAAATTGTATACTGATTTAACTATTCTGGGGAGAAATTAGCAATTATGCCCAAAGGATATAAAACCATTGCTTTAATCAAGCAATACTACTATTAGGTCTGTATCCCAAAGAGATAAAACAAAATGAAAAGGACCTATGTGTACAAAAATATTCATAGGAGCTCTTTTAGTTGTGGCAAAGAATTGGAAATTTAGGGGATGTCCATCAATTGGGGAATGACTGAGCAAGTTGTTTTATATAATTGTGGTGGAATGCTACTCTGCTTTAAGAAATGATGAGCAATATGCTTTCAGAAAAACAAGGAAAGATTTGCGTGAACTGACGCAAAGTGAAATGAGCAGATATAAGAGAACGTTGTACACAATAACAATATTATATGATGATCTACTATAAATAAGTTAGCTATTCACAGCAATGCAATGATTCAAGGCAGTTCTATAGGACTCATGATAAAAGGTGCTGTCCATCTCCAGAGAAAGGACTGGTAGAGTCTGAGTGCAGATCAAAGATACTTTTTCTTTTCTTTATTTTTCTTGGTTTTTTTTTTTAATCTGTGGTGTTTTTTTTTCACAAGATACATGTAAATGTGTTTTGCATGATTACACATGTATAACCTATATCAAATTGATTGCCTTGTCAGTGAAGGGGAGTAAGAGATAGAGGAAGGGAGAGAATTTGGAACTCAAAATTTGAAAAAAATGTTAAAATTGTTTTTACATGTAATTGGCAAAAAATAAAATATTAAATAAGAAAAAAGGGAAATATGGCTGCAGGAAAAATAAGATTGCCAAGGAAACTAAGCCACAAATTCTCTTGTTTTTCCTTGAGGAGTTAGACAGGATGGTAAAGGATTTTGTCATTGACAACTGTCGTCTTTAAAAAACAAAACAAAAACATAGGTTGATTACGTGGAACAAATTAGAGGCCTTATACAAAATGAACAGCTAGAGTTTTGAGTATTACATTGCTCTTTTAATTATTTAAACCTTTTTTAATATAAAAATAGATGTAGATCCTTCTCTTTCTCACCAATTAGAGAGGAATCAGTTTTGCAGATTTGGAAATTTAAACATACGTAAAAAATGACCCCTTTTTGAAAATTTTGAATTTGAGTCAAATGTCCAATAGTTCTTTTCTTAAGAAGATAGAATTTTCTTTTTGGAAATTCAAAGGTAATTCAAGATACCCCATTACTTTCCAACTCTTTGTATGCATAATCTAATAATCCCTTTCCTCACTGAGAGGGGTAAGTTGTGGGCTGGGCAATGAATGACTTGAGAGACTTGAGGAGGGGCTTGACCTATGGCATGGGCAGTTTAGTTGGCATTCTTATGAGCAAGGGGATGCCCTAGCTATCTTCCTTACTAAATCTATCCCTCTTCCAAACTTCCCTATTACTATAAAAATCACCACCATCCTTCTATCACCCAGATTCATAATCCCAGCATTTTTCTCAGCCCTTTACTTTCTCTTACCACACATATTTCATCAGCTGCCAAATCTTATTGATTCTACGTCTGCAATATCTCTCCCATTTGTTGTTTTCTCTCTAGTCACATGGCCCCCCAATCCTCCCCTCATCACCTCACTCTTGCACTATTGCAGTAGCCTGACAAACTGGCTTCCCAGCTTCCTTTATACGTGAAGCTGGAAGCTGCTATTTTCCTTAAGTGCAAATCTAACCACACCACTCCCTTACTCAGTAAACTCAAATGACTCCCTGTTGCCTTTAGGATCCAATCTAAACTTCTCTCTTTGACTTTTAGAGGCTTTAACATGGCCCCCCACCTTCTCTTCCAGCCTTCCTTAGTGCTGTGGTTCAGTCAGCCTGGCTGCCTTGTTCTTCCTCGAACATGGCACTGCCCCATGTGCCTGAGAATGCACTCTTTCCTTACCTCTGGCTTGTAGAATCCTTGTGTCTTTCAAACCTCAGTTCAAGGATCACCCACCCTGCCTCCTTCCATAGCTTCTAGTGACCTTACCCTCATTCCCTAGTGTTTATTTTGTTTATGCCTCAATACATACATTATCTCCTTTAATAGAATGTAATCTTCCTGAGAGCAGTGGCTTCTTTTTGTCTTTGTATACTCAACACCCAGCACTATGCTTGTCAAGGAGCAAATGCCAAATAAATTCTTGTTAACTGGTTGTTTGCTCTCTTACCCTCTCCCAATTCAATATACTTTTCTTTCTTTCTTTTTCTTCCTTCCTTCCTTCCTTCCTTTCTTTGTTTTTCTTTCTTTCTTTCTTTCTTTCTTTCTTTCTTCCTCTCTCTCTTTCTCTCTCTCTCTTCCTTTTGCTATTTCTCTTTCTTTTCTTTCTTTCTCCCTTCCTTCCTCCCTCCCTTCCTTTCTTTCTTTCTCCCTTTCTTCCTCACTTCTCTCTTTCTTCCTTCTTTCATTTTTGCCACAGAGAGATTTAAACTCAAGTCTTTTTGATTCCAAGCTCAGTGTTCTTATCCATTGTACCACCCAGCTACCTCAATAAGCCAACTATATGTGTGTGTATGTGTATGTATATATGTATATAAATGTAAAGGACACAAGTGTGTATATATGTTATATATGTATCTGTGTATATACACTGTATATGTTTACATACCAAGTTCATCCTAACAACTTCTATGAAGATTCCAAATGACCTTTCAGAGAGAACCAAATTAGACCTGTCTAGTCTAGTCTGAAAGAAATCTGTCTCATGAAGACTGGAGGGGAAATAATCACCAGTCACCATAAAGAAAACACTTCTATCTCTTTTAGAGAGAAAATGGACCAGTTTTCATTACCAGTGTCAACATAAGTAAATTGTTGACAATCCAGCCTCTTAAGCTGTTGCAAACTGAAGAAAATAACAGAAGTTATTTTCTCTTTGCTCAGGGCTTTTTTTTTCCTAATAGGAATCAGGTTGGTGTTATCCCTTCCTCCTACAGGACTGAAGGCCCTTCTCAACTCAAATGTTGACTGCTCTTCCCAGTGTTCCCGGCCCAGGATTCACATAGCACTATCAGCAGGCTTTGGGACGTTGGATTTTCAGTCTGCATGGAGGCAGGCCAACATAAGGGAACAAACCTACTCTTAGACACAGAGCTGGGGCAACCTTAACTGTTATCTAGTCCCACCTCCTCACTTAAACAAGACCCAAAGAGGCTAAGTGACTTGTCCTGGTAGTGGGTAGCAGAGCTAGGATTTCCAGGATTTAAACTCACTGGACTAGAAGATCTACCACAAGTTAGGGCTTTGCTGGGCAGCTGGGGGGCACAGTGGATAGAGCATGGGACTCGGAGTTGGGAAGACTTCACATTGAAATCTGCCACAGACTAGTTGTGTGACCCTGGGTTAATCAGTTAACCGCTGTCTGCCTCAGTTTCCTCATCTGTAAAATAGGGATGATAATAATAGCACCTACTTCCCAGGGCTGTGGTGAGGATCAGATGAGCTAATGTTTGTCAAGTACTTTATTTAAAGTGGTTACCATTATTATTAGGGGAAAAATGATGATCCATATTTATACCACAAGATTGTCATCAGGATCAAATGAAATAAGATTTGTGAATGGGCTTTAAGAAGTATCATGTAGTATACCATTCCAAGGTGATGTTGCCATTGTCCAAGATGACTTTTCAGGCTTTAAGTCCTTGAAAGTGCAAAGGTGGTGCTTTGGAGAGTTAACAGGCATTTTTTTAGACACCTGTTATGTGGCAGATCCCATGCTCAGTGCTGGCGATACAAAGGAAGGAAAAAGCCTCTGCTCTCAAGGGGCTCACAGTCTAATGGATTTGGGTGGGGTCTTAAAGGGAGCCAGGGAAGCCATGAGGAGGGAGAGCTTTCCAGGCATGGGAGATACACAGTGAAAATGGGGAATGGGGAATTGGAGTATTTTGTGCAAGGAAGAAGAGCATATTGGGGTGAGTAAAGTATAAGAAGACAAGAAAGGTAGGGTGGGACCAGGTTATGAGGAACTCTAAAAGCCAAACAGAATTTTATATTTGCTCCTGGAGATAAGAGAGAGACACTAGAGTTTATTAAATGGGGTTGGGGAAGGAGAGATGTGAGCAGACCTGCACTTTAGGAAGATCCGTTTGACAACCAAATAAAGAATAGATGGAAATGAAGAGAAAGTGAAGGCAAGGAGACCAGTCATCAGGGTATTGCAATAATCCAGGTATGAGATATTGAGGACCTATAACAAGGTGATAGCAGGGTCATATACAAGGGCTCTGATCAACGTAAAATCAATAGATTGTGGTAACTGATTGGATTTGGGGCGATGGAATCAAGCCACAAATAACGCCCGGGTTGTGAGGCTGGATGACTGGGAGGATGGTTGAGGATGTTGAGTGTGGTACCTGTAACTATGACTCACCATTGGTTATGTTATTCTTTAGAAAAGGTTCTTTTCTAGCCTGACATTTGAATGGCTTATGGTTCAAAGTGGAATAAATATATACATAGGGCTAAAAGGGAATTTGAGAGGTCATATTGTCCATTTATCCCTCCCACACTCCCACACTCAGGTGGGGCTGCATCTTAGAGTAGGTTTTTAATATCTAGATGTCAGGAACTCTATATATAAGGAATCAGAATGAAAAAGAGTGAGATTTCTCTTCTCTAGGTGAAAAAAAATTGGCCAATTACTTTTCTTCCTAAACCAACCTGAATGGTTTTAGAGGACCTGAGTGAATTTGCCCTTTAATGAGTGCCAATTAAAAAAAATTCCCCTTTTTATTAGGCTTGGGTATATGAAATCTAATCTGCACTACAGAGAAAATGATTATTGATGCAAATTCTTCCCTAAAATTAATTAAATCCATTTATAGTATTAGCTTGGATGATAAATTTCCTCTCCATACTTTTCAAGCTCTACAGAGGCTGGGCTTGTTTTGTTTAATATGCGCAATCTACTGTGCTTTGGCAAAATGTGTGAAACCAGGTACTATAGCTTCCCATTTATGATTGTAAGACACCTTAGCAAATGTCTGTTACTTTCCCTACAGTTGGTTTCTTTTGCACACCAGCTTTATGCTCAGGGATTATGCTCAAATGTGTTTCAGGTAAGCTTGCCTGTGCCTCCAAAATACATTCCTTCCATCCAATCAAAAAAAAAAAAAAAAGAAGTAAAGGAGTCCAATCTGCCCCAGCAATGCCTTTCTTAGATTAGGCTGGAGGAAGTAGAAAGGACAAGGAGGGGTGGTGAGTGGGGGAAGCCCTCTGACTTGGCAGATCCCAGCAGTGAGGGTTGTTGTTCCATTGATCTGATTAAGGGTAGGTGGTTCGGGCATAGAATTGGAAAGATGCGACACACTCATCTCCCACCTAACTTGTAATGCCTGCCTCCCCCCACCTCCCCCAAAAAAAGTTTGTCTCACAAGAGCTTGGAAAGGATGTTCAGCAGAAATGCTGCACTGATTCATTAGAGCACACTTCTCCTACCTCCACATTCTGTCAGGGCATGACAAACCTAAGCAGTTCCCAATTTAAAGTTTCAAGCTTTAGTCCTCTGAACCAGTTAAGTATCAAGGATTATTTTCTTGCCTTTTTAAAATGGAAAAACTGGCCTAACCTCTATGAAGTAGTTTTTCTCCTCTTGCCTCAGCTGATCCATTCCTATTACAGTGATCTGAGCTCTCTGATATTTGGACAGTCTCTGCTTATGCCTGCTCTCTAGAGCTTGGACATGGCAGAAAAAGAGTCCAGTCTCTCAGTGGCAGCCATCAGGAATTTTTCAGAGATCACTGGATTCTCACATAGATGATTTTGAAGGGAGCATATGCAGAGGACTGGTCTGTCATTCCCAGAATATGAACATTTTAGTCACTTTTAAAAATCTTAATTCCAAATTGTTTTCCAGAATGGTCGAACCAATTCACAGCTCCAGAGGAGTGTTAATTAGTGTGCCTAATATTTTTAGATCTCTGGGGCAGTTAGGTGGTGCCATAGTGCCCAGAGTGCCAGGCCTGCAGTCAGGAAGAGTGAACTAGCAAAGGAAATGGCAAACCACTCCAGCATCTGCCAAGAAAACCCCATGTGGGGTCATGAGGAGTCAAACAGGACTGAACAACATTTTGGATCTAGCTTGTTTTGTGGAGAAATAATATTTGTTCAAAGGAAGCGTGGAGGGCTGAACTTGGAGTCAGTTCCGGTCTCAGATATTTAATAGCTGTGTGATCCTGAACATGGCCAGAGAAGAGGTGCAGCCTGGTCCATAAATGCCAGCCTTGGCTGCAAATGCAGTTTAAGACGAAGGCCGTCCCTGAGTGGTGGTGATTTCATTTTCATGCCTGTTAAATAAACAGCTGAAGAGGAAACTTCAGGCCTTGCACTTCCTCATTTTGGATTAAAATAGTGAGGATTTGCTACAGGGAAGAGGCCAGTCAGAATTAGAGAAAATTCTAATTCATAAAACATTTCTAGTGAAGTTCAGCTTTGTTGCTTCAATGTACAGGTGGTCACTGGCATTAGGCTGACAAAGTATTGCCTGTCAGATGCCTCTGTCTGGCTAGATTAAAATGATCTTTAGCTTGTCAGCCCCAAGCAGAGCTGACTTCTAGTTAGATCACAAATTACACGTGTGTTATAGAAATACATAGTCTTAAATCACCTTGGTGGGGGCAGTTGGTGGCACAACGAATAGAGTATTAGCCCTGGAGTCAGGAGGACCCGAGTTGAAATGTGACCTCAGACACTTAGTAACTGTGTGACCCTGACAAAGTCACTGAACCCTGATTACCTAAAAAAAAAAACAGAAGTCATCTTTATGATCATCTAGTCTGTTTCCCTTAACTTATAGAACAGAAAAAGAGTCTTGTGGCCTAAGATTATAGGATAGTTAGCAAAGAGTGAGGGCTAAAATCTAGGACTCCTGATTCTCTGTCTAGTGGAAATGTAGAGAACCTGCAGCCTTGGGGGCTGCATGTGGCCTTATAGGTCTTTGGGTACAGCCTTTTGACTGAGTCCAGGTTTTACAGAACAAATCCTTTCATTAAAGGAATTTGCTCTGTGAATTTTGGATTCAGTCAAAGGGCCACACTTGAGGACTGCCTTGAGGCCACAGATTCCCCACCCTTGCTCTAGTACCACTAGTAACATTGCCCCTCATGATGCTTCTTATTTTTTTAAATCTATTTTAGTGTACATCATTAATTTCCATGAAATTTTGAGTTACAAATTTTCTCCCCATCTTTCCCCTACTCATTACCCCAAAACAGCCATCCCATTGTATCCCCCCTCCCCCAATCTCTTCTCTCCTATGTCCACCCCCCTCACCTCTCTGACTTTCCAGTAGGGCAGGATGGATCTCCCAACCACAGTGCCTGTGTATCTCAAGTTCCAGTTGGATGTAGTTAATAATAATAATAATAATTGCATATATATATATATATATACATATATATTTTTAACATTCGATTATAGAACTTTAAAT
>CM053584.1:164231826-164248995 GCA_028627135.1 Pseudochirops cupreus
TATTTCACTCATCTGACCCAAGACACCTTCCTTCTGTTTCATCCTATAATGACAGACAGAACTACTTTCCTTGCCACCTGCCTCCCTCTGCCCTCTAAATAAACAGGCAGTTCTGTGCCTTCCCCAAACCCCTCCCCCTCCATCAATGGAACATGTTTAGATTGCAGTCATTTTAAGACTATGACTCTTAATTGGCAGCCATTGCTTTCCCAAATAACTATCAGTTTGGCTCTTTGCCAGAAGTGGGGTAGGATACTGTTGGAAATTAGGAATGTTGCTGTGAGGAGAGTTAATGCCTGCTAGCTGCTAGGTACAAAATGAAAAGAAGCTTTATCAGCTATTTTCAGATACTCTCCCCTTTCCCCAGACATTATTTAAGGCACAAACATAAAGACTTGTTGAAACACACATTAAGTACCATGAGTCCGTCCTTTCTCTCTCTCTCTCTCTCTCTCTCTCTCTCTCTCTCTCTCTCTCTCCTCTTGGTAGAATGGATACAGTGTTAGACTTGAGAATCAGGAAGACCTAGGGGGAAATCCTGATGCCATATTTACTAGATGTGTGATTAGGGGCAAGTCTTAATCTCTCTGAACCTGTTTCCTCATCTATAAACTCCTCATCTATAAAATGAAGAATAGCTATAGAATCTACCTCACAAAGTTGGTGAGATAATGTGTATAGAGAATGTTGCAAACTTTAGAGTGTTATACAGATGTCATTTATATGCATATATAATATATATTCTATATATGTGTACGTATAGATATTTTTTGAGGGGAGGCAAAGATGTTTATTCCAGCAATATTCTTGTACTACACCATAAAACAGACCTATATATATGGGAGGAGGTCTGGAGAAATGGAAAATCAAAGAGAGAGAGAGAGAGAGAGAGAGAGAGAGAGAGAGAGAGAGACTCAGTAGATACAGCACGGGAGCACTGGGCTAGGAATCAGGAAGACCTGAGTGCATATGCAGCCTTAGACAATCACTAGCTGCATGAATCTGGGAAAGTCACTTAACTTTTGTTTGCTTTAGTTTCTCCTATTGTAAAATGAGCTAGAGAAGGAAATGGCAAACCACTCTAGTATCTTTGCCAAGAAAATCCCACGGACACTATGGTCCATAAGGTCACGAAGAGTTGGACATGACTGAATGAATGTATGTATATAACATGCATGCATATAACATGTATGTATACATGTATGTGCACATATAACAATATGTGTTTATATATGTATGTATGTTTCTATAGCTCAGGACTCAGATAAGAAGTGTTTGTGGTACAGTTGAGTTTAGAGTCAAAGGGTCTGGGTTCAAATCCCACCTCTGCCACTTATTCCCTGTGTGAACTTGGCAAATCACTTGGACCTTCAGCTTTCTTTTCTATAAAATGGGAGGAAGGTTGACTAGAAATCAGGGGTAGGGAACTTGTGGCCTGGAGGCCACGTGGGGCCTTCTAGGTCCTTGGGTGCTGCCTTTTGACTGAGTTCAAGTTTTACAGAACAAATCCTTTTATTAAGGAGATTTGTTTTGTGAAGTTTAGATTCAGTTAAAGGGCCACACTTGAGGACCTAGAGGGCCACATGTGCCCTCAAGACCACAGGTTTCCCACCTAGATAGTCAGAGGTTCTTTCCATGTCTAAATCTATGTTTCCTCTATGATCTAATTTATTGTTGATTAAAATAGATTAAAAAACAAAACTTGGCAAAACACTTTGGGGGGCCAGTCCATTCGTCTGTGTTCTTCACACCTAAAAAATATATGAAATATTATCTCTTTTGTGTATATATAAAATGGATACAAATATATACATATATATGTGTACATATACATACATACATACATACATACACATGCACAGCAGAGTTCAGGAGAGGCTGTACCTCCTCTTGCCTAGGCCTCCATTATGTAAACATGTGACCTAAAGTTACCTTTAGATAATCAATTCTCTGGATCACTTTTTCAAATACAGGAATTTAGATGAATAGAGTAGCCTTCTAGAAAACTAGGGGCAAATCCTGTGAACTAGAGATTTAGTAGGACTCTTAGCCAAAGCGCCCCCAAACTGTAGAGATAAAGCCAAAAGTCTCACTCTCATATTCCAAGGTTCTCTAAACAACTTATTAAATAGCTATGGAGTGCAAGGTACCAGCTAGGCGCAAAGAAGGTCTAGGAAGATAAAGAATGGAAAAAAATCTACTAGATGAGTTAAAACATTTAGAGAAATGATTACAATGCCAGGCAGTTATGTAGCAGGTGCCATATCAGAGGTACAGGAAAATCAGGGCTCTAAGTTGAGTATGGAATCACTTCTGGGTGGGATGCATTTAAGTCGGTCTCTGAACAATGAGTCAAGTTTTCTCATAGGCAGAAAATCTGGGTAAGGGGATTCTGGGTGAAGGGAACAACATGTGTGGGCAAAGGAACAGAGGCAGCCAAGTGACAGGTATGTTCAAAAGTAGGTCATTTTGCCTAAAGCACAGGATTTGGGTTGGTACAGAGGGAAGTGAAGATAGGTAGGAGACCTCGAATGCCAGGCAAAGGTTGTTTGGACTTTATCTTGTAGGCAGTGGGGAGCCACTGAATGTTTTTGAGCAGTGACATGATTTTTTTTCACCTAAAATTAATCTGCCAGTGGTTTGCCAAATGGATTAGGGCAGGGAGAAGAGGGAAGGAGAAGACTAGAAGGGCACCCTTTAGAAGTCTGTTTCGGTATTCCAGAGGGAAGTAAAGAAGATGAAGAAACAGAAATGATGCCCCATCCCTCTGAGACAGGAGAGAAGAGAAAAAATGGTGAAGAGACAGAATGAATTGTAGATGCAAAGGAAGATTAAGGACCTCAATTTTCCCAGTCAAGTAGGGGGTGAGGTCACAATTGTCAGCAGAGTATTCATTTACTGTCTGTGTCTGTTAGAATAAGGCATTGCAGTAATAAGACAAGGGTCACTGAGTTTAGTACAATTCAGTCTAATCAGTAATGTTTTACTGAATGCCTCCTGGGTGAGCTTATACTAAAAAACAACAACGACAAAAACCCACAACAAAACTCTAGGTCCCCCTCAGCTTTGCTGGCTATCCTGTCAAGGTTGCCCATTGATTCTAAGAAGACTTTGTTTTCCAAAGAGGGAAATTTGTGGTTCAGAGAAATTAGGCTGCTTGTCTGAATTCATAGCATAGCAGCAGCTTGAACGAAGACTGAGGCCTTTCTTGTTCTAACAGTCTATGCAATCTGGAATTCCTTATGCTTTCCTGAAAGAAAAAATCCCCTCCCCCCCCAATTTATGCCCTCCCTGGCCCACTTATTAGCTGTGTGACCCAGGACAAGTCACTTAACTTCTGCCTTCCTCAGTTTCTTCAGCTGTAAAATGGGGATAATAATATGACCCACCCTCAAAGGGTTGCTGTAAAGATTGAATTTGGTAATATTTGTCTTTTTTTTCCATGGTTTTTTTGGGGGGGAAGGCAGGGTAGTTGGGGTTAAGTGACTTACCCAAGGTCACACATCTAGTAAATGGTCCATGTCTGAGGTTGAATTTGAACTCAGATCCTCTGGACTCCAGGGCCAGTGCTGTATTCACTGCGCCACCTAGCTGCCCCTTGAGGTAATATTTGTAAAGCACTTAGCACAGTGCCTGGCCTATTGCAGGATTTTAATAAATGCTTATTCTCTTCCTTTACCTGAAATGACTCAAAGTTACTGCCTTACTGATGGTTGAAATTAAATCCAACAAATAAATGTTTTGCAGGATTGCACAAGTATCATCTATGTCAAACTGCTTGCCTATCTCCAGGAGGGAATGAGGGAAAGAATTTGGAGGTCAACATTTTTTAAAATGAATGTTGAAAATTTTTGTTTACGTGTAATTGAGAAAAAATTAGAAATTAATTAAAAGTTAAAAATTTAAACTATATTTTGCTCTGTGGAATTTTAAAAATAATCAATAAACAATAAGCATGGCAAAAAAAAATACATATAAATTCAACAAACATTTGTGAACACTCTGAAGGTCAGCCAGGGTCATTTAGTATAGCAGTGTCTGCTCCCTCCGCCCCTCCCCCTCCCACCCACCCCTTGGGTTCACAGATCTTAGGTTGGAAGGAACTGTAGCGGGGTCATCTGGTCCAATTTCTGAATTTTACACATGAGGAGACAGACTCAGGGAGGTTCAGTGATTCGTTCTCAGGTTAGGAGCAGCAGAATGGGAATTTACTTCACGTCCCCTGGCATGAGTATTCTTTCCACCATGCCATTCTGTTTTATTGGGCTACATCCAGACTTCAGGTTTGGCTTTGTACCCAGGAGTCTCCTGTGGGCTCAGTGGCAGAACAGGGCCATCCATCACCCTCACTCACAACCTCTACTCCCTCAGGGTCAAGGGGTGCAGGGAGAGGCACAGAGATAAGAAACTTGGCTTCCATGACCGTCCTAGAGGTGTTGGTTTTTCAGCTGAGCCACAAGACCTTGGATGGGTTGGTTAGAAAGCTGTCTGTCCCTGAGAGTGGAGGGTGGGTCAGAAATGAAGAGGACCATATTTTTGTTCTTTTTTCTGAGTTTTTACAGTACTGGGTAATAATCAGAGTATACATTAAGCTGGATTCAGTAACAGCATCAAGGGAAGATCCTAGAAGCAGCTGATCAACTGTGTGTGACCTGAAAGTGGGTATGGGGGGAGGGACAGAAAAATGAAGCCCTCCTATGATTTCAGGAGTAGGGTTCTTGGTGTAATCACCCACCACCAATAATGATTTTCTCTGGTGCCTCCTAGACGCAGTGTTTTGTCCACCACGTCATGATTCTTACCCTCTGGGAGCTTACTCTTGAAGACATCAGGGACCGAGACCTTAAAATGCCCTTCACCTCATCCTTTTTTACCAAATTATACTCCTCGTTTCCTCACAGAATTTTAAAAGCTGGGAGGGCCTTCGTTGGCCATTAGATTCAATGCCTCTCTGAAAGAAATCCTGACTACAACATAATCAACAAGTAATCACCCTGTCTGCCTGAGGCCCTCCAAATAAGGGTCTCTTCCAGGATCTGGCTTGAAATTCACTTCCTTCGTGGAGTGGTACCCCGATGGCCCTCACCCGATTCTGGCTGCTCTGCCTGTATGCATCCCTTACGTGCTCAATTAGTCCATACGTGGCTTTATAACTTTTGTCCTTATATTTTACTGCTGGAAGGGACTTTAGGGGTCATTTGGTTCATTTTCCAGATGAGGAGGCTGAGGCCCAGGAAAGGGAAATGATTTGTCCAAGGCCACACAGGTGATAATGGCAGAGCCTTATCAAAGTGCTGTTTTGTAGCACATGTATGTTCTCTTATTTCACTTATGTGCATTTTCTGTCTTCCCAAGTAGACCTGAGCTCCTTTTAAGTCACTTGCCCCATATTCTCTGAGTTAATTAAAAGACAAATGTCATAGAAAGGACTGAATATGTGGCAGAGACCATCTATTCCAAGTCTTAATACTCCCTTTATTGAAATCAATCACAGTTACAAGGTCATGTCCATTGGAAACAGCATTTTGCAATTTTGCAGAACTATACACAAAGCAAAAAAACAAAACAAAAACAAAACACCATCCACCAAACAAAGCAATCTCGACCCGACACCCCCTTCTCCTCTCCAACGGGCCTTCAGTTTGGCAACACAGCAGTGGGCCCAGGTTGAGGGCCGGCCTCAGGCTTGCATTTTCCCAAAGCAGGGCAGTCTCTTGGGCTTGGGGCTAGGGGAGTATGGCGGGGGGTTGGCGGTGCTGGGGGTGTGGAGAGAACATTCAGAAACTGTCAACATTACACGTGTAAACTTACAAAGTGGGAGCTGCCAGTATGATGCCTGGGCACCCAGCTGGTGATCTGATTCTCAGCTGAGCCTATCCAAAGTCATCTATGGAACCCACTCCTTTGGCTACAGACAACCACAGGTCCTGGAGAGAGTCGTCTGGGGCATTTCTCAAACCTTCCCTTTACCACCCTCTGGCTGTGGGTGAATCAGACAAGCCCCATCACTCTTTGTCTGAAAACCTTTACCTGTGAGGGACAAGACTGGTTTCTGACCTGTTATAACAAGTCATTCTGCAGGTCGGAGATATTTCAAGAGCACAGTCTGTCTAATGTGTTTTGGGGAATTTGAAAACAAAACAAAAAACCCCAAAACTCTTCCTTCTACAACAACCCTCATCAAAGCTGGCTTATTCAGTGTAGTGGCTTTGGGGTCAGGTTACAAAACTACCTCCTGGGGCTGATCTAATATGTGTGCAGGGCAGGAATTGGGAAGGGAGAATAGAACAAAATTCCAAAAGGTCTGCCATAGCTGGCTCCAGTGGCTCCCTCACATTGGTCAAATAAGGAATGTGTGTTATAATAGGTCTCCAGTGTCTCAGCTTCAAAATTTGGGGGTTAGGTGAGGGTGGATCAGGGACTTGGCAAATAGCATAGGTAAATAAGCTATTGAGACCACAACTCTCTTTGATTAGAATAACAGGTACTGCAGAAGTTGAAAACCAAGCAACCTACTACCCCTTCCACTGTAGACCCCAAATGATCACAGTTTGATTTGTTTTAACTTCAATAGCAACTCTTGCTTTTTTAAAAAGACAGAATACCTAGTCTCTTGTCCCTTGGCTTTATCCCTTTCACTAATCCCACCTCCCTTAGAAAAGGTGGGGAAGGGTATGTAGCAAGGTAGAAAACTTCTTGTTTTGGCCTTAGGAAGTAGGCCAAGTTGTCTAAGTGATATTCCAGTTCTGCTCCTGGTTGAATTCCACATTGGAAGGTGGCATAAAAGCTCTTCAAGGCCCCAGGATCAAAGATGGTGAAGATGTAGAAGGAAGGGATGAAAGGCTACCTGGCCTCCCTCTTTTGAATCCTTAGTGGGGGGGTGTGTGCCCAGGAACTCACCTCTTGGTTCCCAGGGTACCCCATTTCTGAGGTTTACCTTTGGGAGTCTCATTCATGCTAGAGGTACAAGTCTAAGGGGATGGGGATGAGATCATGTCCAACAAATGTGAGCAGAACCTTAGGCAAAGAGAAATCCTACACAAAAGCAGTCTACCAAAGGTAGCCTTTCTGATATGTCACTCACTGCCAACCTCAATGTGGGAAGAATCCGCATAGTAGCTGAACAAAAATCCAGAATTCCAAGCCGCCATACAAGTCCAACAACATCAACATTCCCCTCAAAATAAAAATAACAAGAATCATGTTGTAATTAAGAGGCAATCAGATTAATGACTGGCTATATGGGATGCTAAGATGAATCAGAGAAGGGAAGGAGAACAAGATTTAAAACCCAAATTAAAAAAGTAAAAATAAAAATCCACGTGTGGAGAATTATGTTCCTGGTTCCACTGAAGTCAACTGCCACCTCCTTCCTTGTTCTGTCATGTTTAAGGCCGAAGATTCCTTGGCATTAGCCCAAGCCGACATCCAGTGACATCATCACCACAAATCCCAGGATGGAGGTCCAGGATGCTAGTTTCCCGTTACCACTGGGAAGGGAAAGGATCAATTTTGAGAAGATTTTGAATCTGAAAAGCAATCCTTCCTTTCCGCCATCTCCCACCATTCCAGCAGAGCGATTCCTTCCCAAAGGCATGATGTAGTCTGGACTTGTGTGCTCTTTTTGCAGCCATTCCCCCTCTCCCCTTGCCCCCAAATCCCTCAAACTAGCACTGGCCTTTTTATCATTTCTAAATGTACTTCTTCAAACTAATTTCACCCCCTTTTCTGCTCTGACTTACTGTGTCCCCATGCCCAGTTCTCCCATGACTTGCCAACAGAAAGCGACTAAGTAGAAGAGAAAAGGTATTCCGTTTCTTTTCGTCCCACACTCAGCCTCTCATTAGGCTCAGAGCCTGATTTTTTCTATGCCCTAGGCCCATACTTACTTGTATGGCATTTGGCCTTTTTCTCTTTTTTTACATCTCAAGTGGCCCCAAGAACATACATAAGATTGAAGCTGGTATGGGAGTGTGACAGGTAGGGAAGACAGAGAAGAAGAATAGAAGTAGGAAGATCCAGAAGAAATGGACGGAGAACAAGGTAGTTTCCAAACCTGGTCTGGGCTTCAGGAATGATGTCATCAATGACTACATAGACCATGGCACCAGCTGCAAAGGCCAAAGCGTAAGGAAGGATGGGCTCAGCCAGGACCACAGAGAAAGCCCCAAAGATCCCAGCCACTGGCTCTACCATGCCACTCAACTGGCCGAACCTGTGAGGAGAGAGAGACGAGATGCAGGCTGCTCAGGGTAGGCTATAGACACCTGGCCCTTTCCTGTGCCACAGAGCCCCACTTGTGCCAGTGTCCTGTTGTTCCTCTCCACGGGCCACTGGCCAGCACAGAAGGGCTGTGTGGGATCAGTACATCAAGAAAGGCACCTAAGAGTGGCATCAGTTGGGAGGGACACACTGAATGGACCAAGTCAAGGATTTAGACTGAAGGAAAGAGGAAAAAAAAGTCCTGTAAAGAGACAGCTTTATTTTACATCTTCTAAGAAACTCAAAAATACTTCATCATGACAGACTCCTTCATTCCCCATGGCTGCTTTTTATAAAAAACACAATTTTAAAATGCTTAGGGTTAAATCATTATTCTTTGACAAATACAAAGACTATAAAGAGTAGGGGCCTTTCAAAGTCAACAGAATCAGAAAGCTATGTATAACTGTGTAAATAATGACAGCAGCAAAATCCATAAAAAGCCCCAGGCATCAAAACTGTTTAGAGAGGTGACAGGGGCAAATGGGACATTTTGGTAAGTACGTTATTAAAAATACTAACTTTGTACAAGCTTTTCTTTAACAAGTATAAATAATGGTGAGCAGAGCCAGAACACCGTACACAGTAACAGCAACTGACTTTGTCAGACTTAGCTCTTCTCAGCAATGCAAGGATCTAAACAATTCCAAAAGACTGGATGGAAAATGCCGTCCTCATCCAGAGAAAGAACTATGGAGTCTGGATGCAGATGGAAGCATATGATTTTCTTTCCTTTTTTTCTTTCTTTCTCATAGTTTTTCCCTTTTGTTCAGATTCTTCTTTCACAAAATGACTAATGTAGAAATATGTTTGATACGATTATACATGTATAGCCTATATTAGATTACATGCCGTCTTGGGGAGGAGGAGGAGAAGGGGGGGGGGAATGTAGAACTCAAAATCTTATAAAAGTGAACGTTGAAAACTAAAAATAAATAAATATTTTTAAAAAGTGTAAATAATCGAAGCTTACAGGTTCAGGTACAGTTGTTTACAACAGAATCTAAGGTCTTTCACGAATGAGACACTTTTGATTTTGTACCTGGATCCCCATTGTGGAGCAGAGGGCCTCAAACATGCCTAATAAATGTTTGGATTCATTTTTAAAATTCTTGACCTATTAAAATATCTGCATGTGTGTGGTTTTTTTGTTTTTGTATTTTTGGATAGGGGAAGGCAAAGCAATTGGGGTTAAGTGACTTGCCTAAGGTCACACAGACAGTTTGTCAAGTGTCTGAGGTCACATTTGAACTCAGGTCCTCCTCACTGCAGGGCTGATGCTCTATTCACTGCACCACCTAACTGCCCCAAATATTGTATGTGTTGTTGGTTGCTAACAAAAACAAAAAAGGATGTTCCTTTTTTAAAAATCTAAAGAATACATTTCATTCTTAACTTCTTAGTAAGCCAGTCTGTTAAGTACTTTTTCCATTTCAACCTAAGATAGTTCCTTCCCTCTCTCATACCCAAATTTCAGAATGGCCTCAGAAAAGCCTAACTGGGAGTATCCAGTTTATAGGGACATAGATTTGAAATTGGAAGGGGATTTCAGATTTTTTTTTTTTTACAGATAAAGAAAGGGAAGCCCAAAGAGGTTAAGTGAGTTTTCTGAGGTCACATAGATGGGAAAATCCCCATTTTTGCCTTTTGACTATTGTTCCTGTCCTGCTCTTCCTTCATCCTACAGTTTCCCCTTAGCTGGTTACAGGTTCTTCCTCTTTGTTTCTTCATGGGTCCCTTTTGGTTCTTTTTGGTATAGATCTGTGATTTTATCAGTGTGGGAGAATTCCTAAAGTAGAAATTTCTTCTACAGAGGTAGATAGCTGAATGAGAGAATTGCCTAGGACGCTGAAAAGTTAAGTGACTTCCCATGTTCACACAGTCAGTATATGTAGACTTGCATGGACGCCTTCCTGGCCCTCCACCAACCTTCTATCTGCTACCCAACACTGCCTCTCTCAAGGTTAGTGAGGGGTACCATAATGCACAGAGCCCTGGACCTCAAGTCAGGAAGACCTGAGTTCAAATCTGGCCTTAGACACGTAATAACTGTGTGACCTTGAGCAAGTCACTTCACCTGTCTGCCTCTCATCTGTAAATGAGGATGATAATAGCACCTACCTCCCAGAGTTATTGTGAAGCTAAAATAAGATCATATTTAGAGTGCTTTGCAAGCCTCAAAGCACCATATAAATGCCAGTGGTATTACTGCTGTCTTTCTTCCTGGCAAAAGACTTCATCCCCTGGTAGTCAACTTAAAAGTAGTGAGCCTCTCTGCCCTTAGAGCAAGCTGGTCTTTGAACAGCAGATAAATTCTGAGTTTTAATCCTTTCCAACTTGTCTTCAAGAACCTGTACTTTGCTGACGTAGCCTTTGAGAACTCTTCAATGCCATAAGGTAGAGGGCATCTGAGTGGGTGCCCAAATTCCCCTAATCATGAATTCCCTTTTTATGTGACTATCTCAAGGGACAATGACTATCTCAAGTAGGGCAGAGGTTCCTGGGAATCCCCCAATGGTGTCACAACATGCCCTCTGCCTTGTGCCATGCAGGACACATCTAGGTGGGTTTTACTGCCAGGGCATTGATAACTTATGCCAAGGCCTGGACCTCAGAGATAAAGTGGAAGCGACACTGCTTGCAGACAGAATTCAGGGAGAGGAGTCAGGAGACTCCTAGTTTCATTGTTTCCTGGCTTGTGCAGCCTCTGGCAAGTCATACCACCTCTTTAGACTGCAGTCATCCCATCTGTAAAATGGAGAGAGTTGCATTGATCCAGCTCTAGTTCTCAAGCTCCTGAGGCTGTAATCTTTTCCTCTCCCCAGCTCTGGGGAAGATTTTGGTTACCTGGCTACATGAGGCTCTATGTGCTGAGATTGTGCTGATTTTTTCTACAGGAACACTCTCAGGAAGAGAGTTCTCCCTGTCCTGGCTTTGACCTCTGATTTCTCCTCCATACCCTTAAAACACAGACCAGCAACCCTGCTGTCCCGTGGTTTACAGAGAGTTCATACCCTTGGCTTTTACACTTCAGGAAAAAGTAGGTTTGACTTTGAGCCCAGACCAGAGGGAGGGAAAAAATACTGGAGCCCAAGGTCTGGAAGCTGACCACAATCTTCAGCTTCCTCCTTCCATAATGTGGCTTCGCTATTCAGGGATGATTTCCAGTGCTCCCAATTCAATCCAGTTCAACAAGTTAAGTGCCTACTATGTGCCAGGAACTGTGTTGGGTATGAGGAGTTCAAAGACAGAAATGAAAACAGCTCTGCCCTTGTGGAGGTTATATTCTATTGGGAAGAAACAATATGTATGCAGGCATTGTTTCCTTTTCCCCTAAAGCCTACTAAGCAGGGATGGGGAACCTGCAGCCTCGAAGCCCCATGTGTCCTTTTATTAAGGGGATTTGTTATGGCAAGTTTGGATTCAGTCCAAGAGCCACACTTGAGGACCTAGAGGGCCATGTGTGGCCTCAAGGCTGCAGGTTCCCCACCACTGTGAGTGCTCTGGAGAGAAAAGACTGCCCTAAAAAGTCAAGAAATCCTTAAAAGGAGAAAGAACTAAGACAAATGTGGTCTCACAAAAAAAGACCTTAGCTGGAAGGTCATGAGATCTGGGGTCCAGTCTTGTTATGTTCTATGACCAGCCAAGTCAAGAAGTATTTATTAAGCACTTATAATGTCAGTCAGGTACTATTTTAAGTAGTCCTGGAGAAACAACTGATCTAGAGAACAGATTGAGGAGAAATGATATAAAAATAGTTGTTCTGCCTGAAAATTATGATAAAAAAAGGAATCTTAATATAATATTGCAAGTAATTATCAACGAAAATTGTCCTGAAGTTCTAGAATAAGAAGGCAAAGCAGAAATTGAAAAAATTCACTGATCCTCATCAGAAAGAGATCCTAGGAGGAAAAGTTACAGGACTATCATAGCCAAGTTTCAAAGCTCCCAGGTTAAGGAGAAAATATTGGAAACAACAAGAAAAAAATAATTTAAATATCATGGAGCTACAATAAGGATTATACAAGACCTAGCAGCTACTACGTTGAAGAATCAGAGGTCTTGGAATCCTACATTTTGTAGAGCAAAAAAGCTGGAGTGATGACCAACAGTAACTTACCCAGCAAAGTTAAGTATAATCCTGAATGAAAAAAAATGGACAATTAATAAAGTGAAAGACTTTCAGGTATTTGTGATAAAACAGCAGAACTTAAGGGAAAATTCAATATATAAGATCCAGGAGAAATATAAGGTAAGCGTTAAGGACCAATTATAAGGGACTCAAGCAGGTTAATTTGTTTACTGCTTATATATGAAAATATTACCAGTTTTTTATGACTGTCATTTATATTTGGGTAGTTTGAAAGAAAGGCTTGGGCTAAGCTGAGTATGATGGGGCAATTCTAAAAAAAACTGTGTAGGAAGAGATTAAAAAGGAGCAATTATCTCATACAAATGAGGCAAAAAAGGGAAACATTGACACAGAAGAAGCTAGTAGTGGGGAGGGTGGGTAGTGCTCAAACCTTACTCTCACTGGGAATGAGTTAAAGAAGGAATAACATATATATGTATATGTGTATGTATGTATGTGTATGTATATATAAGAAATGACAATTTTACATTATTTAAGTAATGCCATTACAATCAAATTACTAAAAAAAGGATCTTAATGAGTTAGAAAAAATAATAACAAAGTTCATTTAGAAGAACAAAAGGTCAGGAACTTCAAAGAAACCAGGGGGAAAAAAGATGTAAGGGAAGCAGATTCAGTAGTATCAGATCTTAAAATAGAGTATTAGGTGAGACTATTGTTGAAATGTAAAATGGATAATTTTGATTATTTTAAATTAAAATTTTCTTGTATAAATAAAACCTCTATGGTCAAGAAGAGAAGGAATGCAGAAAATCTGGGGAAAAACCTTTCACGGACAATCTCTTAGATTGAACGTGTTTGGGTTGGAATATTGCAGTGGTGTAGGAAATGATGAGTTGGTTGATTGAGAAAAACATGGAAAGACTTGGACTTATGAAAGAAGATGCTATCCACCTTCAGAGAAACAGATGACAAGTGGAAATAAGCATAGTACAGTATTACATGTCTACATGTGTATATATGTATATGTTTACAGATGTCCATGTATATGCATATGTAGTACACAGCAGAGAACAAAAGAAAACCCACAAGGGAGCAAAGAAAAGCTGGACAGCTTTGAAAACAATGTGTAATATTTATTTATATAGGTTTTCTTGAAATAGAAAGTTATTGCTCTACATTGAATCTTCTCTTATGTTCTACAGTGAAGACAAATTTTTTTCTTTTCATATTTTGTGCATAAGTTTCAAATAAATTTTAAAAATAAATTCTAAAAGAAAAAAAAGCATTTATTAAATGCCTACCATGTTCTAGGTACCGGGTTAAGTGCTGCAGAAGATAAGATTTGAGTTGACTTTTGAAGGAATCTAGGTGTTGGAGGTGAAGAAACAAAGTATTCTGTGTATTAATGAATGCCACTTCAGCCAGTGAAAAAGTACAAAGTTGAGAGATGAGTGTTTAGCACAGTGCCTGGAACGTAGTAGGTACTTAATAAAACCTTGTTGACTGTCATGTTCACGTCACAGCAAGTTTTAGTGTATCTGGCTTGTAGGATGTGTAGGGGGGAGGCAAGTGTGAGAAGACTGGAAAGACAGGAAATGGCCAAGTAAGAAGGTCTTTAGATGCCCATCAGAGGATTTTCTAATTGATCCTAGAAATATAGTGCAGAGTTTACTGAAGAGGAGGGGTGTGTGTGTGTGTGTGTGTGTGTGTGTGTGTATTTTTCTAGGATCTAGCTCACTTTTACAGATTATTCCCATACATAAAACAGGAACAATCCTCCTCCCCAAGCACTGAGGTTATGAGTAGGCAATGAGCAACAGATTATATGAGGTATTTGACTTTTGTTTTGGGATCATTATGAACCTGATTTACTCTGGAAAGACAGGAATCATGGTTGATTTTGTGACTTCATCAGCATGGGAAGCTCCCACTGAGGGGAGTGCTTTCAGCAGCCTGTGGATTAACAGATAAGGCCCTGAGCATTGCCTGGAGCATGCAGAAGTTCAGGGACTGGTCCAGGCTCACAAAGCTGGTGAGTATCTGAGGCATAATTTGCATCAAGATGTTTCTGACTTTGAAGTCTAGAACACTTTCATGACTTTGCAGTGGTCTTCAAATCAAAATGTGCTTCTAATTTAGAAGGTGACAGATTAGCTGTTTTCTGTTTCCCTAGAGCAGCGGTTCTCAACCTGTGGGTTATGTTCAATTTGTAACAATGAAAATACATCCTACATATCATACATTTACATTACGATTCATAACAGTAGCAAAATTACAGTTATGAAGTAGCAATGAAAATAATTTTATGGTTGGGGGGGTCACCACAACATGAGGAACTGTATTAAAGGGTCGCAGCATTAAGAAGGTTGAGAACCACTGCTCTAGAGTATAGGCCTTGAAAATGCTGCTTACTGCCTGTGTGACCATGGACAATTAACCCCCCATCTTTGGTCAATCTGTAAAATGAGGTTGTAGGACTAGATGTTCTCTAAGGTACCTTTCAATCTAAAATGTAGGCCTAAGTTATTGTAGATTTAGACATAAGAAAGAAACTCCTGATAGGAAGGTTACCAGAATGGTGCCATTTTTTTTCTTTCTAATAGACTCCATACACAGGATATAAATCCATTTGGATGCAGGTGGAAGCAAGGAGGTGAGCCAGGTGATTTCTCAGTATTCCTTCTAGTCCTTAGAATATGGCATTCAGTCACTCTGACCATCTGTGTGTGGCCCTACTTTTGTGGCTTCCTCACCTGGATGGTGTTGCTATGGAGATTAAAGACTCAAGCAGATGTTATTCCAGAATCTACCAGCTGGTGATGGGCATTGGAGTGTAGCTTTCTGGGACTGTTTTTAGAGGCTGTGAGAAAAGAGAAGCTGGAAGATGGGAAAAGCAGCCTTCCTGCTAATCTGACCAAGTCGGTGAAAGTGCAGGCACAGGGAAGTAAGCATACTGCCTTGCTGGCTCGCTCCCCTGGCCCTTCCTCTGTGACCTGGTGAGCTCCAGGTACAGACAGTAGACCTGACTAGGAGCTGAGAATGAATCTTCCTACTTACCCCCAGGAGAGAGAGAGAGAGAGAGAGAGAGAGAGAGAGAGAGTGTGTGTGTGTGTGTGTGTGTGTGTGTGTGTGTGTGTGTGATTGGACTATAGGGCAGCCAGTGGGAATTTGGAGTTTCCCTTCACTTGTCTATCAAAGACAGGTTATCTCAGAGCTTGTCTCTATTAAGCTGGTGGAAGATTTCTTCTCCCTTTGGGAGGCAGATAAGCTCAGGAGGACAACTGAGTTCCATGTTGCCAGCTACTAGCACAAGCTTTCTTCATCCTATTCAAATAAATTATCCCCCTCATTGCTCACTGTCATTTCATGCTATCCCCACTCCCCAACACACCCCCTTTACTTAAAAAAAAAATTTGGTAACTGCTATATCCTTGTCTGGTCATTAATGCTGGCTCAGGTGGAGATTAGGGGAGAGGTTCTGATCTCTGGAGAAGTAGAGGAGATAACTTTCCAGCTTCAGCAAGCTAAGGGAGGAGGGGAGGAAGAGCAGAGGGTGGGGTAGGGTTAGGGTTAAGGTTAGAGTTGGAGTTGATTCCATTTAAAAGTACCAAATGCATGTAGGGTTGGAGGAACATTGAACTCACACTCCTAGGCAAGTGCAAGTTTCTATAATCAGGGGAGTCTATAAACAGAATGAATAACACATGTACACATACACACATCTCTAGACCTACAACAGATAAGCTTTGGAAGCAAAAGGGAAGCATTGGAGAAAAGGTAACTGTGCTACCCATGGGGCACCTACCTACTAAACCTCCAGCTGGAGGGGAAACATGCCTTACATGCCTTGCAGGTAAGGGGGACCTAAGTTCCAGCTGGGGCTCCAGCATCCAACCCTCCTCCAGTCTGCCACTTCATCCTGTTTACTGGCACATTTTAAAGGGAAATACACATCCCTTTGAAACCCTACAGTGGGGACGTTTCCCAGTCTCAAGCAGCAAGAGGTGCAGAACATGGAGGTGGATTGGGGGGTAAAGAACAGAAGAGAGGAGGAAGAAGGTTCATGCTTCCAAATAAGAGGGTGCTTTTAGGTTATTCACACTCAGATCCTGATCCAAACCAGTGGCTGCTAATTTGATCCCTGTCCTTTGGGAGTGAACATTACCAGAAGGCTCTCCAGGTTGAGAATCCAGCACCACGAAGTGGGAGGCTGACAGCCAGACCCTCAGGGAAATTCTGGATCCCAATTCCAACAGCCAGATTCCTAAAAGACCAAGAAAACACATGAGGCTTGTGGTTAGGGACCATGATCCTCAGGAAGAACCACCTCAAATGGATTAGGAAGACAAACACTGCAGGCAAAAATCCACATGGGGCCTCTCAGATGTCACTTACCTGGTTAGAGATGGAGCTGTATATTGTCTCTATTGGTGGTGGTCACAAAGGTGGGGGAGGGTTGGCACTGTCTTCTCATACACAAAATCGTTAACTATAGCTACTTTAAGAAAAGCACAGAAGGTGATCATCCCATTATAATATGCCCTGGTCAGAGCAACTAATCAATCAATGAACATTTATTAGGTGCCTACTGTGTTTCATTCTAGCGTCCTGTTTTAGAAAGGCTATGGACAAACTGGGGTACCTTCAGGGAGCAAAAAAAGAACTGAAATCACGTTGAAGGAGCCAGGGAGCTCAGAGATCGTCTCATCCAAATCCTTTGTGCTCAAGGCCACAATTGGCAGAACCAGGCCTCAAACCTGGGTCTTCTCCCTCCTGATCAAGCGTTCTTTTCTCTCTCTGTACTCCCTTCT
>CM053584.1:164249095-164266217 GCA_028627135.1 Pseudochirops cupreus
GCAGATTGGATTAGATGTCTTTTTAGGTCATATTCAACTCTGGAAGGATGCACCATGGCACATGAGTGTACTATAGGTTTTGCTAGGTGTGTTATAACAATCTGGATGTTATGTGATTGCAGATAAAATAAAATTTATTGATAATTTTGTTCAATATAAATTTTACTTGGCCCATGTGATAAATATAGTAACCAATCAATCAACAAGCATTTATTAATTTATAATATGTCAAACACTATGTTAAGCACTGGAAATGAAAAGCAAAACCAGTCTCTGCCTTCAAGGAATTTACATTCAAGTGGTGGAGACAAGACTATAAATAAGAGTGGTTAGGGGTGGGGGTTATTCAGCATCGCTAGGATGGGTAGAGTAATAAGGAGTTGGAATAATGTAACCTGGGGAATAAGCCCATTGTCAGTGAATGGGGAGAGGTTGGATGAGGAAAGCGGGTGACTGGAGAGAATGGGATGGATTCAAAAGGTAAACTTGTGGAGGCAGAATGGACTGGAGTTGACACCTAACTGGATGTGGCAGCGGGCTGAACCAGAAGTCGGAGTCAGAGAGGATGCTGAGGTTTTGAACCTTGGTGATTTAGGAGGAAGATGGTATCAACAATAAAAAGAAGGAAGTTAAGATAGTGGGGAGGAGCAGGTTTTAAGAGGGAAATGTTAGTGAGTTCAGTTTGGGTTATGTTTAATTTGGAGTCCCAAAGGGAAATCTGGGTGAAGATGTCCAGCAGACCTCAGGGAGAATATGGAGCAGTATATAGGGGTTTGGGAATCAGCTGCATAGACAGGATAAGGGAGTGAATAAGACAGCGAAAAGGTGAGTTGAAAAGAAAAGAGTTAAGGAAATATTCTAGGGGACACCCACACTTATCATGCAGGAGGTGGAGATGGAAAAGGAGTGTTCAGATATGTGGGAGGAGAACCTAGAGAAGAGAGATTATCACCAAGGAGGGTATAGTCAAACAGTGTCAGAAAAAGGCCCAGGAAGGTAAGAACTGGGAAATAAAAAAAATAAAGGCCACTGCATTTGGCAATTAAGAGGTAACTGGAGATACTTTGGAGAGAGAAGTTTTAGTAAATGGTGAGGAGGAGTAGCCAGATTTTGTGGGATTGTGGATGGAGTTCAGGAAATAAAAGTGGAAAAAAAGAAAGATGTACTATAATAGCTTAAAAAGGGAGATAACATCAAGGGACCTTCTTTCTTCCCTCCCTCTCCCCTTCCTTCTTCCCTCTCTCCTTCCTTCCTTCTTTCCTCCTTCCTTCCTTCTTCTCTTTCTTTCATAAGTGGAAGGAGGCAGGAGAAAGGTAAGGATGAAAGATATGAAGATGAAGATGAAAGAAAAGGAATAAATATCTAAAACCTCATAATTAAGGCGAACCTCTCGGTTAGGACTTCTGCACATTCTCCCTCCACTATGATGTGGGGAAATGGTCATATTCTTTACTGACAGGGGACTGTGGCTAAGAGATGTTGCCCCAGGTCACACAGCCTATCAGAGGTAAGAGCTCTTCTGTCCAGAATCTATCTCTGAGGCTACTGAACTGACTACAAGCATCTACAAGGCAGGCTCTATGAGCGTCTTTTCCACAGCCTACCCAGCAGTCACCAGGCCAACTAGCAGCATAGAAACCCCATTCTTCCATACACACCCCCTTGTTATCTCTGGCAAAACTCTATACATAACTTTGCCCTGCCCTGAGCTAGGCCAGTGTGTTTTCAAGCCTAACTAGGTGGCACTCCCTTTGAGTGCCGCTCTACCAGGTGAGGTCTCTTTCCAGAGGGCCCTGCCTTCCTGTGTTGGGGCTGGGCTGAAGCCATACCCCTTCTTCCCCGTTTCATCTGCTGCTATGTGCAATGCTCTCGGGCTTTCTACCTGTGGGGGTGTCCCATCTCCCCAAGGAGACTCTAAGTTTCCCAAGGGCTAAAGTCACACGTTTCTCCTGTTCCTTTCTCTGCTCTTTTTTTCCTTCTTTTTTACCACCACCTCCCCCTTCCATCTCACCTTTACTCCCAAGACCTCACATAAGGTCCTAGCACCTAGCTATGCCCATGAATGTTTCATTGTCCTCCTAAATATGGATCTGTTGTATATTAACTAGATGGTAAGTAACTCAATGGCAGGGCCATGTCATTTCCATATCCTAAAGCCCTCTCCATTTCATCAGATTTGTGTGGGGCCATCATTCAGAGTCACTGATGAGGGTACAGTTACCTCATGATCTTTTCCCCTCTGCCTCTCCTTTTCCCCCTTCAGAAGAGAAAAGGAAAACACACCCATAGGGCACCTGGGGCAGCTAGGTGGTGCAGTAGATAGACTATCAAGTGTGGAGTCAGGAAGATCTGAGTTCACTTACTAGCTATGCGACCCTGGGCAAGTCATTTACTGCCTGCCTCAATCTCCCCATCAGTAAATAAGACAATAATACTACTACTATGTATTTCACAGAATTGTTATGAGCATCAAATGAGACAGCACGTGAAAAGAGCTTTATAAACCTCATAGTGCTATATAAATACTATGCTATTATTACAATTAAGCATACAGAAAAAAATACTTGGGTGTTGTTACAGGGGATGCAGAGTCTGGGAGTGGTCAGAATTCAGCGAGGGTTACAAGCCTTGAGCAGGGTCTTGAAAAGGTTGGGGAGCTGATTGCCAGGGAGGGCGGCTGGAGAATGCCAAATGAAGGGATAAGCAGGTGGTACTGGGGCTGGAGCAGAGGCGCTTGCCTGCACACAGCCCACCCTAGGCTCCCACATGCCCTCCCCACGTTCCAGCTGCTTCCCTTTGCTGGCAGCTCTTAACTCAGCTGTGGGTACTACCTGCCAGGATCCTAGAGCAAGCAGGGCCAGGGAGCTGTCTCCTCCTCAGTTCTTTCACCAAGGGAGGCTGTGGGAGGGAGTGGAGGTTTTTCCCAACAGTGACAGGGATAAAAATCCAAAACGGTATTGAAAAGCAAGGGAAAAAAACATCCCTTTTAGAACACAGTGAAGCTGCTGTCTCTGTGTTGTTTTTTCCTTTCCAAGCAGCAGCACAAAGACACTATTACTAGTCTGGAGCACTCCAAATTAATGGGAGGCAGAGGCGAGTGTGAATGAAGGGGTTCTTTAAGAAAAACCACCAGCTCCCCTTCCTCTCCCTCACCCCCCAGCACTGGCCCCAGTGACAAGCCAGGCCCCACCATGACCCTTCACCCCCTGGCCTGGCTTGCAATAACAAGGAGATCCTGTGAAAAATGCCAGGAAGGGGCCAGCAGGCAGAAAGAGCTGGGGAGGAAGGAGAGAGAGAAGAGAAGAAGGGAAAGGAGGGGACACATGGAAGGGGGGAGGGGAGACAGAATGGTGGGAGCAGGAGGGGCAGGAGGCAGAATGGTTATAGCTGTTTTGGAAGCTTCAGAGCAAATGCCATCAGGGGGCAAGGGCACCCTAGGGGAGGTGAGCTAGGTGTCTGGGAACAAGTTCTTATCTCTGCAGAGCCGTTAGATTTGGCCCAGAGGGAATACACCTTCCTTTTATTCCCTCCGGAGTAACTGAAAAGAAAGAACTCAAAGGACCCCCCTCCCCCTTTGCCCTCTCCCCCCCTCCCCCACACACAAAGGGTGTGCTAGATAAACCTAGGGCCCTTCCTTTTGGCTACTTTCCACCCAGGCCCAATTATGTTCCCTCAAAAAGGGGGTTAGTGGGAGGGGAAAGGGGACAGATGCTTTTCCAAATCACATAACCCAAAACATCTTCCTTATTTGTTCTATATGCCTTTTTGTTTTATTGGAGGAAGGCAATACCATTAGACTAACCTCACTCATGTAGGCATTTAAAAATTAATTTATATTTTCCAGGAATATAATATAACACTGATTTCCTGAGAAGATGGGGAATTGGGGGGAGGGGAGGCAGAGCATGACATTCTAGGTGGCAGAAGGAAGAAGCCTGTGAGGGATGGACAACATAGGAAATGGAAATGGAACATGAAAAATCAAGTCACTGTTTTAAAGACCCAATTTACACTTTGGATGGGCCAACCCAGGGACCCCACTCTGGAAGCTCCTACGTATGAACGAGCCCTTCTGTCTCGGCTCCTTTCCAGTGCAGTCCCCCATCGCCCCTGTCCCTCTAAGATACCATCGGACCTCAGACCCCCTTGGGGCAGCTCATTTCCTGCCTAGCCCTGTTCAAGGACCCTGGGAGCTGGGAGGCAGAGGTGCAGGGAGGGAGGGGAAGGGGGGGAAATGTCGCTCTCTTTCCTTAAAGGGACAAGGGACAGCCAACAGACAAGTTGCTCCCTGTCTGGGGAAGGACACAAAGGAACAATTCAGGCTGTTTAGTACCAGGCAGCAGCAGCAACTGGAATCAGGGGAGATGAAGGAGTGAAGACCAAGGGAAGGCCATAGGTTTACTCACAAATATTGACTCTGAGAACCTCCACTGGCAACGAAGCTCTAACAGACAGAGAAGCCAGAGTTAGTAAGCTGTGATGTGCCAAGGAGAGATGAATAGGAAAAATGGTTCCCATTCATGGGAACCAGCTATCCAAATTAGTTCCAGGTATGGAATTGGCAGACTCAGGGTGAGTGGGTCTGAACTGTGGGGTCTGGCTCTATGGCTTTGCTTCCCAACACTGACAGGCACTGTGGTGTCATGGACAGGAGGCTGAATTTGGAGTCTGGAAGACCTAGGTTCCAACTGAGACCCTGACATAAACGTGTGACTTTGGGGCAGTCATTTCCCCTTGTTTGGCCTCTGTTTTCTCACTCATAAAAAAAGGAAGGATCTCCATGACTGCAGCAGTTTAGTGGCAGACAGACAGCTCAGGCTTTTCCTTACTATTTGGTCTATACCAGGGGTGGGGAACCTGCGACCTTGATGCCACATGTAGCTCTCTAGTCCTCAAGTGCAGTCCTTTGACTGAATCCAAACTTCACAGAACAAATTCCCTTAATAAAAGGATTTGTTCTGTAAAACTTGGACTCAGCCAAAAGGCCACATCCAAGGACCTAGAAGGCCACACGTGGCTTCAAGGCTGTAGGTTCCCCATGCTGTGCTATACTAAGATCCACTTTAGACTATGCTGATTTTTTTCCCTGCTATGAAATGATTTTATCTGTTCCTTCTCAGAGATACTATTAATCACAAAATACAGGGTCTTGCAAAGGGGGGAAAAAAACTACATATCCATGGGCCTAAATTTCTCTCTTTTTACTTTAAGAGATCTGCATGATCAAAGCATACTATTTTCACTTTTTTTCTTTCTTGTGGTTTTTCCTTTTTGTTCTGATTATTCTTCCATGACATGACTAATGTAGAAACATGGTTGATATAATTATATATGAATGGCCTATATTGGATTGCTTGCTGTCTTGGGGAGGGGGGAGGGGACGGAGGGAGGGAGAAAAATTTGGAATCTTATAAGAGTGAATGTTGAAAGCTACCTTTACATGTAAATGGAAAAAATAAAATACTATTTACAAAAATAAATAAAAAGAAAGACATCTGCAAACAGTTGAGCTTGTCTCATTTCTAAGGCTACTGGCTCATCATTTTCCAAGATTTAGACTTGGAAGGAACCCAAGAGATCAGCTAGTCAAGGGGTTCTTAATCTTGGTGGGAAAGGGAGGTCTGTGAACTTTTTCCAAAAATAACTGCATTTTCATGTAACTGTAATCCTATTTATTTTATATGTAACCCTGCTTTGATTCACTCAGTTTGCTTACCATGGAGCCTGTTATGTCCCTGACCCTACATCCTGAGTAGTGCAGACTTCTTTAATTGGCTGCCTTTGTCTTTAAAACTGGTGAGACCCATTCTTTCCACCATCTTTTCTGCTGTGCTCCTAGTTGCTGTGCCCATCTTGGACACCATGAACACAAACTGACTTGGTCTCCTTTTTTTAACCCCAGCTCCAAGAAATGGGCCTAGCAGTTACTTCTGTTGTCTTGTCTGAACTCAGTTTCAGGTACTGGAGGCGATTATCACTGGAAAGAGTTGGAGCCATAGAGATCTTGGAGCCAGGATTGCAGGTGAGGTGGTTTGGCCAGCAAGGCCAGCATGGAAGTCCTGAGAAGCCAGGGTACCTAGTACTTGGCCCCAGGTGGGTTTTGGACTTGGAATGGGAACTGTGCTTTAGGGAAATCGAGTTATGCTGTCAGTCTAATTCCCTTCTCCTTTCCAGAGACTGAAGTGGTAGAGTGGTGGTAGGGAAGTGGTATGCCTCCCATGTGCTGGTGGGTAGGGAATAGTGTGGTTGTATATTTGTGATTAATTTTTGAAGTAAATATTCCATTTTGTAAAAGCTCCACTGTTGTATCTACATGTAAAAACATCATTCCAAGAATTGGTCTATAGGATTCTCCAGGCTGCCAAAGGACACACAGAGAAAAGTTAAGAAGTCCAGTCTCTTCATTTTATAGATAAGGAAACTGAAGCCTAGAGAAATAGTGACTTGCCCAGAGTTGCCTAAGCAGTAAGTACAAGTACCAGCATTTGAACTCAGGCCTTCTGCCAGCTCTCCAGTACTACTCCTACTTTGGCCAAGGGATTTTTCTCCCTAGCTACTGTATCTATGAAGGGTCTAAAAGTAGCCAGTATCCCTCCTATGCATAGAAACTGAAGACCACAGAGGATAAGGCACTTATTCATGTTAATAAATCAAATTAGAGTTCTCCTCTACTCAAGACAGTCTTAGAGACTGGGGAAAATGGAGCCTACTCGGTTTTTCTATTTCATTTTCCATATCAGGCACAGGATGGTCACAAGTATAATAGCCTCTATTCAACAAATTATGCACATATCTGATGGCCACAGGATAGGGTCTACTAGGGAAGACTAGTGACAACCCAGAACAAAACAGGGCAGAAGCAGAGCTTGGTGTCCAGCGGTACCTGCTCTTTGTCTCCTTCCAAACAAAAGACAGACCATCTCAAAGGCCACTGGGGTATGTGTTCAGGGCAGTTCTAATTTAATTCCATTAAACAAGCATTTATTAAGTGCTAGGCAGAGTTCTAGGCACTGGGGAAACAGACAAAGCTAAAACAATCCCTGCCCTCAAAGACTTTACATTCTGGGGTTGCGAAGCATGTACACATATGCATAAATGAATGATATGACATACAAAATAAATATAGTATAATGGGGGGGTTGGGATTAGTAACTGGGAGTGGGGTTGGTGTTGGAAAAGATCTTTGGGAAAAGGTGCTTGAACTGCAAGAGAGATAGGGGTTCCAAAGGGCAGGCTTTTCATGGCACCCTAATGCTGATAAGTTAGGGGTGCTGTCAGACCCTGCTAGGCAAAGAGAACCAGGAAGGAGACTGGGAAAAAGGTCTTGGAAAAAAGCTATTCATTGACCCAACCAATAGGAGAAACCATTTAATTGGAGTTGTCTCAAAGGGGCTTTGTGAGGATCCAGAGTGTCAAAATATAAGGGCAAGTTGTTAAAAATGATTTTGGATTTCATTTATCTTATTATTAGTGTCCCCTTTCTAGCCAAAGAGTTGGTTCCCAGATCTCTTGGCCCCTAACGCATCAATGAAAGAGAAGGGGGTGGAAGGAGGGAGAGGGAGAGAGAGAAGGAGAGGGGGGAGAAAGAGAAGGAGGGGAGTGGGAGAGAGAGAGAGAGGGAGGAGAGAGAGAGAGAGAGTGAGAGAGAGAGAGAGAAGAGGAGGAGTTGAGGAGTTGGGGGGAGGGTGATATGGGCACCTCTGTGCTTTTTCAAGGTCAAGAACAGAAGGCTTCCTCTAAGTCCAAAGTCTTGTTCTGAAGGGTCTATTCTCTAGCAAGCTGATTTTGAAAACAGAGCTACATATTACTAACAAGTCCTCTTTCACTCGGCTTTCAATTCCTCCTCCCAGTGTACAATGTGCATGTGTATTCTTGTGTGGCAGGCCCTTACATACTGTTGTGATTGTTATCGCCTTGCCATGAAAGGCCTGATTGTTCAGCCTCCCGATGACATCACTGGCTTCCCACTCAGGCTGTCTGCTGAGGTGTTTGATCAGCTTGCAGGTGGTAAGAGGATTGGTGCTAACCGCAGGGGCCTGACACCCGCCCTACCTGTTAAATGGAGCTGGCTTAGCACGCAAAGGATTTTCTCTCTTCTCCCTCTCAGCCCTCAGGTTGTCACACCTCAGGCCAACTGAGATTAGAAGAGGAGATAAAACTTGTATGTACTCCCTTAAGGTCAAACACCCTCTCCAGAGCAGAGCAGGTGCATCCCCAGGAGGTCAGGCCATAAGGAATGTGCTCAGGACCATAGGTCCCTGCGGCTACCCCACCTCACTGGAAAAAAGTGCAAATTATATTTCTTCTCGTACCGATCTTCCCTGGGGCAGGTTTTCTAAATGCCCTCACAAGCAGTGACTCTGGAGATGTTTGATAGAGGGAGGTATCATCAAAAGTTTGGGTCCTGATCTTCCCTCCTTCCTCATTCTTACGTGGATGTTGGCCACATCCAGGGTGTCCCAAAAGTCTTCACACACTGTAAGTCTTAATAGCTTTCTCTAATAGCTTAAAACTTCATTGAGATTTTAGGGACATCCTGTATAGAGGTACAGGACCCAAAACCTGGTCAACTCAGAAGAATCAACATTGTAGGTGACCTAAATGCAAGGAAAATATTTCCTGGTGGGTATAAATAGGTGATGGCAAATTACCAAAGACCTTTTGGGAACAAAAAAAGGAGAATAAATGGCCTGAGTGGTCCATTCATATTCATGAAACAGTCCAGGGGAAAAAGCAATGGATCTGCAGTACAAGGACCAAAGGCCATATCCCACCTCTCTGCCCAGTACTTTATGGGTGATCTTGGGCAAGGTACTGGATTTCTCTGGGCTGGATTGCACAGTCTCTATGATGCCTCCCAGCTCTGAATCCATGGTCCTTGGAAATTTAAGACTTCCTAAACAAAGGTCACGAGGCAGCTCAGTGAATGGAGTGCTGGGCTTGGAGTCAGGAAAACCTGAGCTAAAATCCATTCTCAGAAACTTACTAGCCCTGTGACCCTGGGCAAGTCACTTAACCTCTGTTTGCCTTAATCCACTGAATAAGAAAATGGCAAACCACTCCAGTATCTTTACCAAGAAAACCCCACAGATAGCACTGGTGTGGTATGGTCCACAGGGGCACAGAAAATTGGGAGGTGAATGAATGACTGAACAACAATAAAACAAAGGTCATAGTCCTTGGTATGTCAGTGGTTGTGACTTTCTGGAACTTAACATGGTACCAGACACATAATAGGTGCTTAATATTATAATAACTGGTAGTTGACTGATTTAGGGCAAGTCATCTTAATGATCCCCAGTTTCCTAATCTGTAAGATGGGGGTACTGGATTCAATGATTTTTAATTCAGTTTTCAATTCAACAAACATTTATTCAGCCTTTGCTGCAGATAAGAGGTCCTTTCCAGCTCTAAATGTCTATCATGATAAGTTATCCACCATGAATACTGTCATGCAAATCAGGTAACTGTCTGGGGCAGCTAGCAAGGATCAGGGTCAGGGGGGGTATAGGAGTTTTGATGAGGAAGAGAATCTGGGAACTACGGGAATACTGATGACTGAAGGCATTTCTGAATGGGGAATTAAAAGTAGAAAAGTATCTGGTCACTGAGTGCCTTAGGAAGGATATCTTCAGGTAGGGGGAAGGGACATTAAGGGAAACAGCCAAATGATGACTAACATGGGAGGGTGCCAAAGCCAAATCTTGCCAAGGGCTGGCATTGAGGGAATGATACTTGCCAGGGAAAATGGCCAACCACGGTAAGTGCAAGGCTGTTTCTAGGCATTTCTGAGCCTCTGGTAGGAATGTATTCCAGAGAACCCTCTGCACCATTGCTTAAGATCCCTTAAGTCAGTAACACCGAGCTGGACCCTGAGGACCTAGCCAGGTCCAAATTTGCTGCATCCATAAGACCATAAGATTTAGAGCTGCCAAGGGCCTTAGACATTTCTAGTGCAGAGGGTCTTAAACTCGGACCTGTGAATTTCTATTTAAAAATATTCCAGATGCCTGCATTTCAATATAATTGGATTCTTTGGCAATCTTACGTATTAAAAAAAATTATTCTGAACTGGAAATCAAAGAGATGCCCATCAACTGAGGAATAGCTAAACAAGCTGTGGTATATAATTGTAATGGAATATGATTATGCTATAGGAAATGACGAGCAGGATGATTTTAGAAAAACATGAAAAGACTTACACAAACTGATGCAAAATAAAGTGAACAGAACCAGGAGAACATTGTATACAGTAACAGCACTATTGTTTGATGAAGAACTGTGAATTAGCTATTCTCAGCAATACAATGACCCAAGACAATCCCAAAGGTGTAATGATGAAGCGTTCTATCTGCCTCTAGAAAAAGAACTGATATTATTTGAAGAGACTGATGCGTGCTATTTTTCACTTTCCTTCTTTCATTCTTTCATGGAAATGTTTTACATGATTGCATGTGTAAAAAAACATTATTCTGAGAAGGGGTCCACAGCCTTCGCCAGCCTGCCAGAGGGGTCCAGGACACAAAAACATTTAGAATCGTTGGTCTGCTTCAAACTCCCTCCCTTTTTTATGGATGAGGAGATGGTGAGCTCAAGGTTGCATAGGGAGAGCTGAACCCAGGCCTTCTGACACTAAGTCCAATACTTCTTCCACTACCTTTTGGTTTAAGCATGATAATAGCTATAACAGTAGCCAATATTTACATAGCCCTTACCTGTGTCATGCACTATGCTCAGTACTTTACGATTATTTTATCTTTTGATCCTAAAAACAATCCTGGGAGGGAGGGGTTACTATTATCCCTCCTATCACAGCTGAGGAAACTGAGGCTGACAGAGTTTAAGTGATTTGCCCAGAGTCATCAAGCTAGTAAGCGTCTGAGACCTGATTTGAACTTAGGTCTTCCTGACTCCATTCCTGGCACTCTGTGCACTATGGTGCCACTTAGCAGCCACCTATGAGCTTCACACATGAGCATGAAGGACTGAGGTTTTGAGTCTAGCTTCTTCCCAGAGGCATAAAGGGATATGAGACTGCTTGGAGTTTGGGGGTGGGATCAATGGCAAGTGGTGAGAAGAGAAGGGAAAAAGCTCAGGTAAGAAAGAATGCGAACACTGTTTAAAGACATCCTTCTTCCTAGTCCTGGTAAGAGGAGAAGACCAACATTTGGGGTTATAATATGCTATTGATTTGGACAATGAGACACTCCCATTCCACGGTCTTTGATACTGTATGTCTGTGAATTTGTTTATCGGTTCATTCAACAGACATGGAATGTAATGGGGCTCGTGGAGAAGCCCTGGTTTCTTGAAGAGGCATCCGCTATGACTCCAACACTCAAATGCATTTCCTACTCACTGATTTGGAAGTTCTCTCCAGTGATGCTGGTTGCAACCTATCTAAGCTTGTCTGTCCTGTCTCATTCTTGTTTAAGTCCATCCATAAATTCACCAAAGAGGAACTTACCCAACATGCAAGTGGCCTTCCCTGTTTTTCCTGACATCGTGAAGATGCTGATGGAGCTTTGGGCTGTCTGTGGGTCATCGCTCCCCTTTGCCATGCAATGGGCTCATATTCTGTTCTTATCAAATATTTTCCTTTTTGACATCTTTTACTACAGTTCTATCCTGCAGCCTGTTTACACCCACCATGCCCCTTTCCACTGCCTGGTAGAAGAAGCTAGGCAGCTAAATGGATTGAGTGCTGGCCTTGGAGTCAGGAAGACTTGAGTTCAAATCTGACCTCCGACACTCACAACTGGGAGACCCTGGGTGGGTCACTTAACCTCTGTCTTCAACTAGAATGTGGGGATAATAATAGCATATACTTTGAATGGTTGTGCTGTAAGGCTCAAGCCAATGATATTTGTAAAGGTGCTTAGCACAATTCCTGACGCGTAGTAGGCACTTAAATACTTATTTCCTTGCCCATTGTGTGATATCCATTTAAAATTCTTTGGAGGCTGCTGTGTTTCAGGTTTCCCAGCCCTACATTACCACCAGAAAAATATGATTTCATCCCAGGAAACATTTGCCAGGATATCTATATTTCTTCCCTGAGCACCACTTTATGGGCAATATGGGCCCAGTGAGAGGCTATATATGGCTGCTGTCTGAGGACCAGCCTAGCAGAACTTGGAGAGGCTTATATTAGTGGAGAGTGATGGGATTTTTTTTCAGCCCAGCAGACTTCCAAGACCATTTCCTAAGTCACAGAAAGATGGGTTGTGATCCTACATATTTAAAAAATATTATTATGAATTGGAAATTGAAGAGATGCCCATCAACTGGGGAATGGCTAAAAAAGCTGTGGTACATGATAATAATGGAATTTTATTGTGCTATAGGAAATGACGAGGAGGATGATTTTAGAAAAACCTGGAAAGACTTACACAAACTGATGCAAACTAAAATGAACAGAACCAGGAGAACATTGTATATAGTAACAGCAATATTGTTTGATGAAGAACTGTGAATGAAATTAGCTATTCTCAGCAATATAATGATCCAGGACAATCCCAAAGGACTAATGATGAAACATACTATCTGCCTCCAGAAAAACAGCTGATGTTATTTGAATAGACTGACACATGCTATTTTTCACTTTTTTCTTTCATTCTTTTTCTTTTATTGAGTCTTCTTGTACAAAATGACTAATATGGAAATGTTTTACAAGATTGCACATAGACCCTGGAGGCCTTACCATGAAACCTTAGATCCCTGACATAAGAAGCTTTCTTCACTTTTCAGTTAATCTGGTATCAACCCATTAGTGACTCAGTTTATGAAGCTTTAAAATGGAACTTATGAAAGCACTATCTTTCCATCTGGGAAAAGGAAAGGAAGACAATGAGAGGGCTGAAAAGGTGATATGGAAGTATTCAGTTCTCCAGATAAAAGGTATCAAAATAACATCATCCCATCCAACGTCATGATCAGCAAGAAGTTTAGCACTTCCCTTGAAAGGGTTCAAAATACTTTGACAAACAGCTCTTTTGTTGTCTCCAATCCCCAACACTGACTCTTCCAAACCTTTTCTTTCCTAAAACAACCCAGGTCACCTCCTCCTCAACTTTCATAGCCAGAAACAGACCTTCATACTCTACTGTGAAAACTTAGGCCATTCATCTGTGAGCTCCCTGTTGCCCCATCTCTTCATCTCACAACCCTCTGGCATCTTCCCCTCTTTGCTTCTTTTACTCTATTCTCTGAAGAAGAGGGAACCCTCACCAAGGTCAAACCTTCCATACAGACCCTTACTCCCACTGTCTCTCATCTCCACCAGACTACCCCCTCCCGTCATCCCCTTTCTTTCTCATCTTTAATCTCTCCCTGTATACTGGTTCTTTCCCTGCTGCCTACAAATGCTTCCAAGTCTCCCTTATCCTTAAAAAATTCTCATTAGACCATATCACTCACTCAAACCCTCATTCTATAATTTCCTCTATCTTTTTCTACCAAGGTACTTGAAAAAGCTTATTTGCTTTCAACTTTGTCTTCTCTCACTTTCTTCTCTACCCTCTATAATCTTGCTTCTGACTTCATTACTCAACTCCAACTGCCTTTAAGAAAGTCACCAGCCATGTCTCAATTCCCAAATCTGATTGCCTTTTTGCCATCTTCATCCTTCTGGGACCCTTAGCAGCTCTTGATGGTGCTGACTGCCCTCTCCTCCTGGGCACTCTCTGCTCCCTGGGTATTGGTTTTTGCTTCTTGACTCTGCTCTTTCTTGGTTCTTCTCCCTTCTCCCCTCTCCTACAACTACCACCTTAATTTAGTCCCTCATCTCTTCTTGCCTGGATTACTGCACGAGCCTCCCAAGAGTCTCTGTAATCCATCCTTGACCCAGCTGCCAAACTGACTTTCTAAAGCACAAATATGATCCTATCACTCTCCTACTCAATGAACTCTAATGGAGCCCTATTATCTCCAAGATCAAGTAGAAATTCCTCTGTTTGGCATTTAAGGCTCTTCACAGCTCCTAAACTCCCTCTTCATCTTTATTGCATGTGTATTTAAGGATAAGTAAGCTTCTTAAATCAGGGACTGTTTCATTCTTGTCTTTGTATTCCAGGGCTGGCACGTGGTAAGTCCTTGAAAAATAGGCCCAAGGATCATCGAGCTTGAAGGGATGCTGCTGAACCCACTCCTCACACTTTGCAGTCTGAGAGGGGTTGGGGACTCGCCATGGGACCCTGGGCTGGTCAGTGGGTAGTGCACTGGTCTTCCTTCCTCCAAGCCCAGCACTGCCCACTGCCATGACTGATTGATCACACCTATACATGCAATGGTTCAACCAAACTGTCTCTTATCGTTCTTTATACCTTCCACCTGCCACCTCTGGGTCTTAGTACTGGTGTCCCCCGTGCTTGGAATAAACTCCCTCCTCACCTGCCTCTGAGAATGCTTCCTTCAAGGTTCAGTTTAAGCCTCACCTTCTACAGAATACCTTTCTTGATGGTCCTGATTGTTAGTGCTTGCCTCTAAAACTTACCTCGTATCATATATATCTATATCTATATCTATATATATATTTATACACATATATATATACATATATATTACAGCAATATATTATAACATATACAGATATATGCATATGTATTTTTACATATTTATGTATCCTATTAAAAATATAAGTTCCTTGAGGTCAGGGGCTATCATCATCTCTCTTTTATTTATCTCCCCAGTTCTTAGAACAGTGCTTGGCAGGTAGTAGGTACTTAATCACTCATTCATTCATTGCTTCCCCTGGTTAGATTATAAGCTCCCAGAGGGCTGGGAACATTCTTGCTTTTGTCGTTGTACGCCCAGTGCCCAGCACGTAGTACACATTTATTAAACACTTGTTGACTGACTGCTCTGTGTTAGAAGGAATAGAATTGAATCTCCCATTTTATAATCTGAGTACTGAGGCCCAAAAGACTTGCCAGAGTTCACACAGGGAGCCAGTTAGTCAGTGGTAATGTTGGGAAAATAAACTTAAGTTTCTAGCTTTGGTCCATTCGTCACATAGAGCAGAGCACTCACAATACAGGTGTGTGAATACCTGTGAACAGATGCCAGTGTGCATATACAACAATAGAATCCTGGACACTCCAGATGTTAGTGGTGGCTGCCCAAAATGCCTTTCCTGAAACTCAAGTTGTCCAAGGAAAGCACATCTGGAAAATCAAAAAAATGAACTCATCATTTATACACAATAAAAGGAGCACCCCGAGTGGAAAATCCAAAGCGGTTATATAGCGTAGCTATTCTGGGCCAAGTAAAAGGGGCTGAAAGACTTCTTTCTTTTCCACTAGCAGGCTGCTCTTCTGGGCGGGATCTTAAAGCTGAATGCTTGGCTGCTGAATGAAATGAGAGCTCAACAGTGCAAGACTGAAATCTCTGTCACATTTCTTTCTGACTGGTTTGTGACCAATGCAAAAGGTACAGAATAAGGATTTTTTTTCCCCCACCCTCCCTGTTAGAGAAAACTCTAACTTCTACTAGTCCTCAGGGCATATGGAGAGAATTCAAAGCCAGTCCTACCTCCTCTTTTTCCTTCAGAAGGAGAGTAATCACACCCAGTGTGAAGAGCCCTGGTGAGAAACACTTGGTTACTTGCAGGTGGATCTGATGGGCTACTTTATTGACAGCAGCTGGGAACAGAAGGATGCGCCTCAGTGCATAGAAGGGCTTGTCTGACAAGCAGTGAGGCCTTCCAAAATAAACAGGCAGGGTGATTAGCATGCAAATGAAACCTGTCCCATGGGGGCTGGAGTTTACAAGGCAGAGAGCTGAGGTGCAGGGAACAGGCTGGCAGAAAGGCAAAGAGAGGAAGGAGGGGGCTGTTTCCTCTCCCTCCTCCTCCCCAACACCATCACTGCAGACTGTATTTTTCTAAGCCTCCAGCAAAAGGTTGCGAAACTTAAAACGGCAAAGGGGTCAAAAAAAATCTGGGGTAAAGCCTTAAGAAAAGCACTGGCTTCTTTGGAAGGGGAAGTGAATGTGCCTGATGCCAGTCTTTGCCCCAGGGGTCTTCTCCTCCCCAGATGGATTTTTCCTGCTCGCTAAAGTGTCTAAGATAAGAGTCTTGCCAAAGAGTCTAACCTTGGCCACTCAACTCCAACCCTCGACACTTCTATCAGAATCTTGGAAGGCTTCCACCTACAGACCAGACCAAGCCACTCCCTGGTACTTCAAGGACAAGCTACAAACACCTCAGGCTGCCATTTAAGGCCCCTCCAGCCTATGAGAGGCAGTGTGGTACACTGGGGAGGACACTAGCAGTGTAATTAGAAGATCTAGGTTCACATCCTGGCCCTGACCTCCGCAACCTTGGGCAAGCCAAGCCTTTTCATCTCCTTGGCCATCAGTCTCCTCATAAGGAAAGTGATTTGGTCGGACCAGAGGAGTTAGAAGGTCCCCTTAGATCCCTGCCAGTAGAGATGGTTTATTCTTTGTACTTGTATTCCCAGAGCCCAGCACAATGCCTGGCACAAAGTTGTCATTTAATATTTGACTTGCAGCTCCAAATCTATGATTCCACCCCTCCAGCCTTATTTCCCATTGCCCTTCTAAATGTACTGTCTGTCCTAGCCAAAGGGGCCGACTAGCTGGTCCCTGAACACAAAGCCTCTTCCAGTCTAGGTATATTCACTAGGGCCATCCTCTCTGGGCCTGGAGCACTTTACGTCCTCAACTCTGCCAAAGACTCCTGATCTTTTTGGTTTTTGCTTTTTGGAGGGGGAAGGCAGGGCAGTTGGGGTTAAGTGACTTGCCCAAGGTTACACAGCTAGTAAGTATTAAGTGTCTAAGGTCAAATTTGAACTCAGGTCCTCCTGACTCCAGGGCCGGTGCTCTTTCACTGCACCACCTAGCCACCCCAACTCCTGACCTTCTTTTAAGGATCAGCAGGATCGCCACATTCTCCACAAAGCCTTCTATGATTACCCCTACTGTTAACAGTTCTTTTCCACCTCAAATTATCGTGTAGTTATTCTCTAGAGTGGTGGTTCTCAAACTTCCAAATGCCTCGGCCCTTTAATACTTGTATGTGGGCGTGTCTGCATGTGGGCAGACCTGCCTGGAGAAGGATAGAGGAGCTGTGTCTCGGTTCCTAAGACCATCGGAAATATGT
>CM053584.1:164266717-164294651 GCA_028627135.1 Pseudochirops cupreus
CCGCGGCGGGAAGCTGCAGAGCTGAGGTGCAAAACCTCTGCCTTTCACTTTTCCGCTCTGGAGGCCTTCTGGCCGGACTGCTTATCTCCCCCTTTCACAAATCCCATTCACAGCTGGCACTAATCTGCTCACCTGAGGCTTCTCAGCAATTCCCGTCCAGCCGCCCCCGGGGCACAGCCGCGGCTTCAGGCCAGGCTGGTTTTGGTTTGCAGTGCTGATACGGTTCCTCGTAGCCGAGCTGACTTTAGTGGGAAGTATCTTTGTGTGCGTTTTGGAGTTCCAGGATTGGTTTAGAGTCCTATTTTATGGGTATTTTGGGGTGGCTATGTGAGAGCTGCGATGTGTTGCTGCTTCTATGCCGCCATCTTGGCTCCGCCCCCCGGAAATATGTGTTTTCTGATGGTCTTAGGTGACCCCGGTGACCCCTGTGAAAGGGTCGTTTGACCCCCAAAGGGGTCGTGACCCAGAGGTTGAGAACTGCTGCTCTAGAGACTTTATTCTTTGGCAAAATGGGTACGATAATAGTACCTACTCCTCCCCCTTCAGGGCTGGTGTGAGGATCAAATGAGAGAATATTGGTGAAGTGCTTTGTAAACCCTAGAGCCTGTATAGATGTGAGCTATTCTTACTGTTATAGTTTTATTTTTGCCTCCGAATTCATAGTTCCTAGCAAACTTCCTATACTTAGAAGGTGTTTAATAAATGCTTTTTTATAGAACTGAATTCTGTGAATGCACATCTTTAAAATAATATTTATAAAGGGACCTATCTATGTAAATATATCTTGGGTCCATCAGCAAGCATTTATTAGGCATTTCCTATGTGCCAAACACTGTGCTAAGAGCTGGGGATACAAAGAAAGGCAAAAACGCAGTCTTTGAGTTCATGGAGTTCAGTCTGATGAAGGATACAACATAAAAACACATCATACGCATACACGCAGTATATGGAGTTTATATATAATACATGGGTGTATGATATGTATTCCATACATATACACACACACACATACATATATGCAGGGTAAACGGAAGGTAATCTCGGTAGGGGCAGGGGTGGGGAGCACCAAGAAACATCTCTTGCAGAAGGTGGGGTCTGAAAGTGAGCCCTGAAGGAGGCCAGAGAAGTCAGGAGGCAGAGGTAAGGAGGAACACTGTAGGCGTGAAGGACAACCAGTGACAGGGCACAGTGTGGGGAAGAAGGAGAGTCTGAGGAATAGCAAGGAGGCTGGTGTAGCTGGATCATACATGGACAGGGGTGTGTTGGTAAATATTTAACCACCAGCCCTAAAGTGGGAACGTACCCAGGAGACACTTTTAAATTTAACTGCATTATTAGCACTTCGTATTTTACTTTGTTGAGTTTAGATAATATATCAAGGGCTGATTTGAAGCACTTGCCAATTTCTAAGGTGCAAATGCTCACATGGAAAATTTAACAATTGGCCAGTCAGTTTGAGCTAATTACCCTCCTGACTATGGAGTACTGGAAAGGAGTGAAGTATGAGAAGATTGGAAGGGGACAGGCTGCTCATAACCTGTGGAAGACACTGGGGCTTATTCAGTAGGCGGATGACATGGTTGGACCTGTGCCTTGGGAAAATTGCTTTGCTAACCCAATGAAGGACGAGGCAGACTGGGGTGGGAAGAGACTGGAGACAGGGAGACCCATCAGGAGGCTATTGCAATAATCAGGTGTGAGATGATGAGGGTCTGCACCTATGTGGCACATGAGTAGGGAGAAGGGGAATTACAGGGTGATGGCTGTGAAACTAAAAATGACAAGACGTGGCAACAGATTATATCTGTGAAGTAAATCTGAGTGAGGAGTCAAGGATGATACCAAAGTTGCAAGCCTGGGTGACTGGGAAAAATGGAGTTAACTTTGACAGTGACAGCAAAATCAGGAAGAAGGGAAGGGTGAGGGTGGGTGGGTGGGAATAATGAGTTCTATTCTGGACATATATTTAGTTTGAGATGCTTATGGGACATCCTGTCTGAGATGTCCAAAACGTAATTGGTGGTGTGAGGCTGGAGAGCAGCAGAGAGATTAGGGCTGGATAAATAGATCTGGTCATCACCTACATACAGGTGATAACTGAACCCATGGGGAACTGAGGAAATCACCAAGTGACATAACACAGAAGAAAGAGCCCAGGACAGAGTCTTCAGAGACACCCACGGTTAAAGGACATGGCCCGGGTAAAGAACCAGCAAAGGAGACTGAGAAAATGGGGCAGGGAGGAGAGCCATGAGAGAGTATTTACACAAAAACCTACAGAGTCAAGCTGAACCAGGAGGAGAGGGTGGTTGACAGTGTCAGTGGCTGCAAGGAGGATTAAAAAGAAGAGGACTGAGAAAAGGCCACTCTATCTGGTGATTAAGAGAACACTGGTAAGTTTGGAGGGAGCAGGTTCAGTGGAACAGTGAGGCTGGAGATTGCACAGGGCTTAGACGAGAGTAAGAGGAGAGGAAGTACAGCCATATAGTATAGACTGATTTGTCAAGGAGTGTAGTAGAGAAGAGGTGGAGAGATAGGACAATAGCTAGCAGGGATGGCCAGACCAGGTAAGAGGTTTTTTTAAGGATGGGGGAGACTTGGTTGGGCTACTGGGAAGAAGCCCTAGAATATCTACTTTATTTGCAAAACGAAAAAAATGGGAAAAAGCCCTATATATTCAGTGACTGCATGCCCTAAAACTGTACTCATTAATGGAATGCCATGATTCTGTAAAAAAAAAACCCCAAAAACTCCAAACCATACAAATACTAAAAACTTAAAGATATAGGAAACAATTCAAAGGGAAGTCAGTGGAACAAGATCATATACATTGACTTCAATCATATTTTTAAAATTCAGCAAAATTCAGAACGGGGCATAGAACAAGTACACTGTGATCATTCTGTCAAAATTCTATGTTAGTTTTTGATCAAAATAGCAAATTTAAATTTTAAGGTCTTACTTTAAGATTCTTTCAGGTGTTTAGAAACACATTTTTTTTTTTTTGCTTTTTGGAAGGTGGAGGGCAGGACATTTGGGGTTAAGTGACTTGCCCAAGGTCACATAGCTAGTAAGTGCTCAGTGTCTGAGCCCGAATTTGAACTCTGGTCGTCCTGACTCCAGGGCCAGTGCTCTATTCACTGTGCCACCTAGCCACCTCAAAACATAACATCTTTTAGGTCAGTGGTTCTCAACCTTCCTAATGCGGTGACCCTTTAATACTCGTATGTGGGCATATCTGCATGTGGGAAAATGCGCCTGGAGATGGATAGAGGAGCGGTGTCTCGGTTCCTAAGACCATCGGAAATATGTGTTTTCCAATGGTCTTAGGCAACCCCTGTGAAAGGGTCGTTTGACCTCCCAAAGGGGTTGTGACCCACAGGTTGAGAAGTGCTGTTTTAGGCGATCTATAAACATTAACTTAGCTGTTTATGTTGCAGGTACGAGATCCTTGTCCAGTGACTTACATGGAGCCTGCTCCTGAAGGAGATGAATTATGTTGCTCTTGACATTCTCAGATGGTTTACATACATATTTTCTATGAGGTCAATGCTATTATTATCCCACGATAGGTACTGAGGATCAGAGAAGTTGAATAAATATGTCCAGGGTCAAACAGGTAGGAAAAGATAGAGAGGCAGTATTCAGACCATGGTCTTCCTAAGAGCCCCGCTTTCTATCCAGTACAGCCAAGTAGCCTCCAGCACAAATAGGGCCAAATTATGGGTGCTCCCACACAAACCAATTAGCTCGGTCATGTTGCTAATCATAGTGAACATGGAACAAATGCTGGTGCCAGAGGATTGGTAAGGGTGCAGATGGCTCAATTCAATGCTTCCCTACTTAATAGAAAAATAACTCTCAAAGCCATGTCCTATAGATGGGGTCCCTACTGTTCTCTTTTATACATAAAGCACAGCTCATTATCATTATTCTATATAGATAGATTGATTATCTATTAACAGTATGCCGCTGGGGAAAAGCCACGCCAGGTCCTAATACAAAAAGAGACCCTCACTAGTTATAAATATTAATGTGATTTAATTATTTTTTCTTTTTTAAGGAAAATAGGGTTCCCTCCTTTTAAAATGAATGGCTAGCTTCTGTCACATCTCTGGTGGTCCTTTTCTCTCTTGACCATTAAGTGAATGGCAGCACAGTAAAAGAATTCCGTGGCCATTATAACTGGAGCTTAATTGGCTCCAATAGAATGTCCTGGGTGGCATTCCCAGGGTGATGCAGCTGTCCTGGTGGGAGGGAGTCAATCATACATTGTAATCTCTGGCCTTGGCCCCTCCCCTCCTGTTTGCAAACAGTAGATTGGCTGAAGGGGTGAACTGAGGCAGGCTTTGGGTGTGTGGACAGACCTCCCAGAGAAGCAAATGAGTGACTAGAGAAGAGGGAGAGAAGCGTGTGAAAGATGGGGGAGAAATGAGACTACAGTTTCTAAGTGGGGAACAGGAGAAAGGGTACAGGCATTACTGACACGGAAGGGCATGCATTGAATTTGGTTCGCTGACAGTAGAAATGACTTATTAACATGGAGCTTATCTTTTGGGAAAGGAAATAGCTTTCCTGGAATCATTTAGAGGCACTTACCAGACCTTTCCTTTCTCCCTTTCCTTGGAAAACACTAAAACAGATAGCTCAGGCACCCATCTGCTGGCTAGTAGCAGAGATCAAAAATCTGAATTAAGAGTTAGGAAAACTAATTCTATAAGACCTGTCTCTAGAACTTCATTTTCCTCCTCCTTGAAGTGAGAGGCCGCATATCTAGGTCCAGATGGTTTCTAAGCTCCCTTCCTTTTCTAAATCCTCTGTTCTGAAAGTTGGTCACCAGATGATCAAAATTTTTTTTTCCAGCCAAAACTCATCAAACACACATCTACTAACATGCAGAGAATTTCAGTCTGTACCCACTGTGATGAAATTGCAGACCTTTGAGGTATTGAAGAAGTGAGTCTCTGTGAATAAGGGCATAACGGTAAATGCACTCTGTCCAACTTGCATTCTTATCTTAGCTGATATCTATCTGTCCATCCCTCTAGATGTCTGGATGGATACATAGACAGATATGGAATTTCAAAGTCTTAAACTTTAATTTCCATAACTTTACAGAAGCACATAACACTAAGGCCTGGGTTGTGTTACAAAATATGAATATTATATATGAAATTAAAAAAAATTTTCTTTGATCTTTGGAGGGCAGTTGGGGTTAAGTGACTTGCCCAAGGTCACACGGCTAGTTTGTTTTTGATAAGTGTCTGAGGCTGGATTTGAACTTAGGTCCTCCTGGCTCTAAGACTGGTGCTCTATTCACTGTACCACCTCATTGCTCCTTATATATGAAATTTTTAAAAAGGCTAGTTCTGAAGAGATGGCATTCATTTCTGCTCTGGGACTGATTGGGCTCTGCTGGGAGAGCTTGGAACTATAGACGAGAGGAGGGAAAGCAGACCAGAGGAGAAGTGTTTGGGAGTGGCAGCAGCATGATGGTGACTGGAGGAAGAAAATGCTGGTGGTCATTTTTCAATGATTTTTGAGACTAGAGACTAACTGGAGTAGGATGACCCAGCAACCAACTGTTTATTCCAAAGAACAAAGAATTCTGATGGAGGCTGCAACAGCCATTCTTGGGGACCGATATAAAGATAGTAAAGGTTTGTAACTCCTACCATAGTGTCTGCACGAGATGTTGCTATAGGATTTTGGGGGGATCTATTTCTTTAAGCTATTTTTACTTCTTGCTTTTTTGCTTCCTGTTAAAAAATTTATGACTGATCATAACTGCTTTGTGATGCAGGTGTGTTCATTGGCTGTATACTACAGTGGTGTCAAACTCAAATAGAAGCAGAACACCATGGTACACATATTGACTTAGAAAACCTCAAAATAAATGTTATCTATTGTATTTTAATTTATTTTGTTAACAATTACCCAGTTACATTCTGATCTGGTTCAGGTCTGTTTGACACCTCTCCTGTACAAGGAAGGCAATGGAGGGTGCCAGTAACTAGTTGAGATACACAGGAAAAAAAAACAGGTCAGGGTATGAGACCTTCATCAGGATACCGGATTCTATCCTGACTGGGGGGAAGGGAGGGTGGAGGGCTCCATGTTGAAGATGAAAGAGAATTCTATAGTCCTCATTACTAATAATTTTATAAGCCCTTAAAATAGCAAAGACAGACAATTCATATGGACTAGGGCTATTTTACTCTAGAGACAGGTAGATAGGGAAACAGAGTTTTAGAGAGGATAAGTGACTTGACCCAGGGTATTATAGCTAGTGAATGTTTGAGGGAAGATTCTAACCCAGGTCTACCTGACTCTAAGTCCATTCACTATGCAATGAAAACATGATTCTCCATTTCCCCATGCCAGGAATGCTCTCCTCCTTACCTTCTTCTCTTGGCACTAATTTCAAATGTCACCTGGTGCAAGAGGTCTTTCCTGATCCTCCCTGTACCTGCCCTTCATTATATTGCCTTCCCTCTGAGATTACCTTCCATTTACACTGTATACATCGTGTCTGTACAAAATTGTTTAATATCTCTCCTCTTCAAATGTAGGCTCCTTAATCGCAGGGCATAATATTTTTATCCCCAAGCACTTACCACAGTGCCTAGAACATTTTGACTGATTGACTGAAAGAGCTAAAGTCATTGAAAATGATTTTATATAGTTACAGAAAATTGTGAAACAATCTGTTAACCTGTTTCCTGATTTTAAATCCCATCTCAGATACTTCCTAGCTGTTTGATCCCAGGTAAGTTACTGAACTCTTTCAGCCTTATTAGTTTCTTAATCTGTAAAACAGGGATAATAATAGCAACTTGCAAACCTTAAAGGGTGTATATATATCATCCATCCATCAATACATGTATGTATGTATGTATGTATGTATCTATCTATCTATCTATCTATCTAAAGAAATCCCAAGTCTGTGTAGGCTGGGCATATGCCCAATGTGCCACAACGACTGGGTAGAGAAGGTCCAGGGACTTGGGCCATTAGAAAGAGCTAATGGCATGGCTTGGCTCTGCCTCCTAAGACTGCTAATGCTTATGTCCCTCTTCCTTTGAAGGAGTTCTACTCTGTCAAGGATCTTAGGGGGGAAAAAAAGATCAGTTGAAATGAGGAAGTTTGACAGATCACCAGGTAAAAGAAGAGACTGGATCATGGAATCTAATTATAAAAAAATATAGCCTGAGTCTAAAATTCTATGAAATTTCTCTAAGAGACTGTGAAATATCGTATTTGGGAAACATTTTGATTGACAATCAAACTGATTTTCCTGGAAAGTCTCTTTTGCTTAGGCAGCTTAGCTTAACAGGTAGAATGCTGAACCCAAAGATAGGCAGACCTGGGTTTGAATCTTGTCTCACAATAATTTAATGGGGTAATAGCACAAATACTTTTATCTCTTCTTTATAGATAAGGAAATTGAGGCCCAGAGGGAGGAAATGACTCTTTTAAGATCACAGAACAAGTTGCATTAAGCTCAAATCTGACTCCATGTTTGGAGTCCTTCTGACTCCTTTCTCTCCACCAGGCTGCCTGATTCTATTTAACCCATTCATCGCTTAAGTACATAATATTAATATAAAACCCTTTCACTACACTGTGAGTGAAGCAGGCATTTGTGGGTTAGCCTGGGGATATAACTGCCATCTATATAACATTATTTCTATGGGAAAATGTTTTTTGGGCTGGTCAGAGAAAACGGAATGTGGTAGTGCTGGAAACATACAGGTCAAGACAGGACCAGACAAAATTCTTATACAAGGTCCCAAGCAAAGGCCCGCCCTTTCCCCAGGTTTGGCATGGGCCAGTCATTCATATGCATGAATATAGGCCTATTGGATGGAACTCAAGGAGTATCTATATCTCAGTTTTAGGATTGCCAAAGGCTTTAGGGTTTAGAAGTTAATGCAGCCTGTTTTTAACATTCTAAAAGCATCACTTAAAAACCTCTTTTCCCTCTAATCCTCATGGAGAAGGCTAGATGCCTTGGAATGGAGAGGAGGGCATGTACACCTTACTGACCCAGATCCAGTGAAGTTACTGTCTGGGTAGAAGCCAGGCACTTTGAGCCATGAAGTCATCCTTTCACTACAGGTCCATGCCACCCATTTCACTCCTCTATGTGATACTTTTGTGGCTGAAAACAGCAAACATCTCCGTCTTAAAGTGCTCCGTGCAAGTCTTGGAGGAGGATGTGTGTACATTCGTGTATGCACAAGCTCACCCCAGCAAGATTTGTCACAGGCATTCAAGACATGCTTTATGAATACTAGCAACTACACCTTGAACTGCCAAGAGGGAAATGGAGAGATACTGAGGGAGCAAGTGAGGTGCAGACGGGGAAGAGAACAATTCAGCTGTGCACTTCTCACATCCCAGACTGAAATCATCATCCTTTAAATGATTTCATATCATCCTCGGAGTTAAGAAACAGGTCTTCAGAAATTTTCCAACACAGGGAGTCTTAACCTTTTTTTGTGTGTGTCATGGACTCTACTGATAATCTGGTGAAGCCTATGGACCGCTTCTCAGAACAGTATTTTTAAATAAGCAAAATAAAATGTGTAGGAATACATAGGGAAACCAAGGGTAAATACAGATAAAAACGTGATTTTGTTTTTCCATTCAAGTTCACAGACTCCATGAAATTAACCTTTGCTCTCCTATACCCCTCATTGCTCCTCGTTTCCTTCCTAAATCCCACCTGGGTATTTATCCTCTTCTGAAAGATCTTCAGAAAAGGGGAATCTGAGAATTTTGGGTGCAAAGCAATTTTTCCACAAGGAGGGAGCCAGATTATGTGATCTCTAAGGTTCCTTATATATAAAGCATTCTATACTTTTGTGGTTCCCCTTCCTTTTGGCACTTTCCTGGGCTCAAACTATGGGAACACAGCAGTGCAGAGAACTGGCACAAACAGTCCAGAAGGAAAGAAATACTTCCCTTCTCTCTTTTTTTCCCCAGGGAAATCCAAAGTGAGTCAACAAAAGGACACAGAGAGAACGCATATGAAGGCAAGGCAGGGACATGCAGCTGGTTTTGAACCTCTTCCCAGGTGAGGTCATAGACAGCTTCTTGCCTCTCAGCATAATTTTTTTTCTCAAAGTCAACATTGGTCAAGAGGCCCCAATGTGCCATTGTTTGTGGCTGATTGACTGTAATTGTTATGGCATGCTCATATCTTCACCCCCTATCATACAAAGAGCTCCTATTGTAGAGGGAGCTGTTTATTCAAATGGGTTTTAAGCTATCTTCTTATCTGGCCTGTTATTTATATAACTGATTTATGAGTCATGCTCATGCACAGGGTAAAAGTTCAGTCTCCCCCAATCTGAATAACACAAAGACAAGTTTCATTAGCTTGAGATCATAATTTTAAGTGCGTGTGTGTGTGTGTGTGTGTGTGTGTGTGTGTGTGTGTGTGTGTGTGTTCTGCATTCCAGCTGCAGCTTCCACTGAGTCACTAGAGACACATGGACCCCATTTTGGACAAAGTCTTCACAAGGTGTTCAAGGAATATAAAGTTGGATGCTCCCCCTACATATTCACAGCAGGCTACTATGTGTCTTCCTCTAGTTTTGAATATTTAGGAATGGATCTTCATTATCAAATGGTCAAGTCTTTAGTAGCCTTTTGAGAGGATTTGGGGTAGCTGAAGAACTTTAGTGTACTACTTAAATTTAAAAAGATCGGAAGCATCTGGCTGCAAAAGACCCACTTTAAACTTTTCTTAGAAACACACATTCTCATGAGGATCAAATGTTGGAAAAACCTCAGGGCATGTTGGAGTATTGCCAATTACATGGTTTCCTTTAGGCTTGCTGTCTGATTTTCTTTAGGCCTAAGGCTGCTTTTCAGCCTCTGTTTGGCTTTTAAAGCCCTTTACAACTTGGCCCCAACCTACCTCTCCAATCTTGTTATACGTTACTCTCCCTTCCTACACTCTGTGGTTCAGTCAGATCAGCTTCCTTGCTGTTCCTCACAGCACCCCACCTCTGTGACTTCACACTGGCTGACCTCCATGCCTGAAATGTACTCCTTCCTTATCTTAAATTCTTTGTCTCTCTTGTTTCTGTCAAAAAATCAGCTTAAACACCACCTTCTACAATGAAACTTTTCCTGATACCTCAGCTACTCTTGTTTCAAAATCACCTTGGGTCTACTTTGTTTAGGCTTACTAATCATCTTCCTAAATAGGATGTAAGCTTTCAGTGAGTAGGGATGGTTTCATTTGTCTTTGTACCCCCAGTGGCTAGGACAGAGTCTGGAACACAGTAGGAGCTTTAATAAATGTTTGTAGGTTGATTGCTTAGTTGACTGAATAGTCAGGATGGGTGAATGGGCAAGTCTGAGCTCCTGCGAACTCAGAAATTTTGAGTAAAACTGTATAGAAATGGGAGCTCTTGTTATTGTTACTTGGGATATGGTAGTTAAAAACTCCACTACAGTTACACAAGCATACCTTAGGCAAGTCAGTCCACCTCTAAGGATCAGTTTATTGACGAGAAATACAAGGGGGTGAGATTACAGGTCCCTTCTAGCCTTAACATTCTATGAATCTTGAAGAATACAGCAGCAACTCAGTAGAAGGTCTCGCTTGAGTTACATCCGTGGTCCTTAAATTGGGGTGTAAGAACTTGTTTTTCAAATATTTTGATGGTTATTTTTGATAAAGTTGACTATTCTGAGAAGGAGTTCACAGGCTTCACCAGACTGCTCACAAAGGCCATGACACAGAAAGTTTAATCCCCCTCACCTCCTCAGTAAAACACAGGAAAATTTTAGTCAGAGCCATTATAGATGTAAGTAGAGCTAATCTGTTGTGTGAAGGTCTATTGCATTTGAGGCAGGATGGGCTCTCCCAGGGGATGATGGGATATAACCATAGGAGCCTATGCAGCAAAATGACTGCATTCTCCTTGAAGGAGGAAGCAGTGGCCCAATCCTTGCCCAGTTTACTTAGTGGTTTGGTAACTCCAAGATATGCTGAGTTGGCTGAGTGGGATGTTCCACCCAGGTCCTATAGAACACTACACAAGTGATTCATATATGTCCTTCTGAAACCAACAGTCGTACAGGCACAGAGGAGCCCATCGAGACTCAAGAATGATGCCTTCCAGATTTTTCAGAAGGAAGTTTCAAAGTCAAGCTCACAAGGCTAAATATTTGAGATGATGCACATGAAACCATGTCCATTCTCATTTTCCAGAGAGATGAATGGTTATTTCTCTGGACTTGTTAACAACCTGGGACCAGTCAAAAATTGTTTTCCCTATGTAGGCTCTTCAAGATTCCTCTACTGCTAATGAGTCTGGGTTCTTATTCCTTTTACCGTATTCCCCTGACTTTGGCTTGAGTCTCTAGGCCCACAACTCTAGAAGTATATCACGCATATAGGGTACTGACTTCTGGTAGAATCAATGGTACAAGTGAACAGATTACTGCCTGGAGGTTTTACTGAATCCAGGTAAGCAGAGAGAGTACTGTAAGCTAAGTCATCATAATAAATGAGCTTCTGAATGTTAACAAGCCAGAACAGAAGACTTTTCTCACCAAGCAAAGGGGAAATCCAGAAGATATCTCTTTGGAATTCCTCTGGTAATGCACAATCCCTGATCAACTCCCATGGATTCAACAACCAGCTCTATGATGATGATTCTCAGATCTATTTCTCCAGCTCTAATTTTTTTCCTAGCCTCTGGTTTGCAATTACTGCCTATTGAACACTTGAAACTGGATGTTCTATGGATATCTTAGACTCAACATATCCAAAATTGAACTCATGTTTCCCCCCAAACCCTCTCTCCTTCCTAACTTCCCCATTACTGTCAAGGGGCACCAGTATTCTCCCAGTCACTCAAGGTGGCAACCAAGGTTTTATCCTTAACATTTCTCTCTCTCTCTGTGTTTCTGTCTGTCTCTCCAATCTCTTGCCATGTCATATAAATTTTACCTTCATAGCATCTCTTGTATATGTGCCCCCTGCCCCAATCTCCTCTGACATTCCCTCTACTCTGGTACAGGCTCTCATACATGAACTGTTATAATAACCTCCTTCTTGGTTTCCCTGACACAAGTCTCTCCTCACTCCAGTATATCCTCTACTCAGCCTTCAAATTCATCTTCCACAGGTCTGACCATTTCATCCCCAGTCCAGTACTCTTCATTCAATAAACTCCAGTGGTTTCCTATCACCTACAGGATCAAATATAAATTCCTCTTTTTGGTTGTCAAAACCCTTTGTTAGGGGGCCCCTTCCTATTTTCCAATCTTCCTCTTCCATCTTATTCACCCTTTCCCCCATGCTCCAGTGCTACTGGCCTCCTTGCTGTTGGTCTCACAAGATGTTCCATCTCCCAACTCAGGACATTGTCACTGGTTATCCACCAGGTCTGAAATTTTTTCTCTTATAGTTTCCACCTCCTTGCTTTCCTGGCTTTTTGTCAAGGCCCAGCTAAAATCCTACCTTCTACAAGAAGCTTTTCCCAATGCCCCTTAATTCTAGTGTCTTCCCTCTGATTATCTCCAATTTCTATTCCGTCTATATCTTGTTTGTTCATAATTGTTTCCATGTTGTCTCCTCCCATTAGACTGTGAGCTCCTTCAAAGCAGGGACTCTCTTTTGCCTTTCTTTGTATCCCCAGTGCTTATCACTACACATAGTAGGTGATTACAAACTAACTGACTCAGGCAAACAGACGAAGAGAGCTCAGGAGAGGAGAAGAGAGGCTTGTTCTCCACAAGCTAAATAACTATTTTCGGCCACTGGAGAAATGTCTGAGGCCCACCAGATCAAAGGGCTGTCATTTCCTTGCCAACCCCAACCTCATGAAGAGCTTCAGGCTATGTCTCTGGGGTTTTGTCTTTACCATTTCAGGAAGTCATAATGGATGTTTAGTGGGCATCATTTCACTGAAAATACCATCATCCCACAGTTTAATTGCTACCTTAGTAGAGTCTTCCTCATGCTGTAAATTACAGGTGTTCTCTCCTAGGGTGTATAGTCTTCACTCACTGATGATGGAGTTTACCTCTGCTGGCCAAACCATTAGGACATCAGAGAGAGGAAGGAAGTGGAAATGGAATTGTACACACACAGGAGCTTTTCTTGGAGTACAGCATGATTCTGGAAAGCACCTAGGTGTCAGGGATGGCATTTTTGCCTTTTCTCTTTGGTTTTCAGGAAGTGTGCTTAATACAGACTTGTAAACTGAATGTGTCAGTTTACTTAAAAGGGTGAGTTTGACCTTGATCTTCCTAAGGTTCATATTAAACCATAATAAAACCCAGGGCCATATGTTTGTCTCATTGCATGCCTTCCTCTTCCCTCTCTTTTGATTTTAACTCAAGTAATTTCTAATTCAAGAAATGTTAGTGAGGGGACTGAAGAGGTACCAGGCAGAAAAGGGTTCTTTTAAAAATTGGTACTGATGTTTAATCTAAGACTTCTGAAAAACACTGACAGACAGTGGAGCCTAAGTCATTCCTCTTTTGCTGCAGAAGACAGCTTACCTAAGATTCCTTTCCTTCATCTCTGGATATTTAAAAGATAAGGATCAGAATAATCAATTCAAACAGTCCAGAGGCATTAAGTGAGGTGATGCTGTGCTGTTCTTTGCAGTTAAGCTAAAATACCCTTCTCTAGGAAAGTGATCACTTTTGAGGTTCCCATTGAGCTCTTCAGTTTCTTATCAAGCCTCCCTTGTGACCAACATAAATTTGTAAGCTGACCAGACAGGTATAGGGATGCAGCCGATGGTCAGGAGGTAGAGTTTTCTTGTTTCCAGGATGAGTGGCCTACATCTGAGAATCAAACATGACATCCTAACTTCATAAGCACTGGGCTGATTGAGCTAAGAAGGAAGTAATCATTACCCCACATGTTTGATGGGTAACCACAAAGAGGCTGGTAACCAGTACATATCCCATAATCAGTGGGCTAAAAGTGAAGCAAAGAAGATTTAGGTTAGTGTATTAGAAGGCTGAAAGGGACTTTAAAAGATCATTTGATCTATTCCTCTGCCACCAAAGAAAGTCACGTTTACAATCCATCCCAGGAACATGGTGCTCACCAACTTCTTCACGGTATCTAGATAAGGGCATTCCACAGTGACTGGGATATGTACACGTTTTTAAGGAATGAAACAGAAGCTTGGGGGACGTTGCAGGGTACAGGGTTACTGGAGAAAAAAAGGCAAGTAGGTATGCTTTTGGAACTGAAGAGAGCAGCCAGGTGGCCCAGTGATGGGAGTCAGGAGTCAGGAAGACCCAAGTTTGAATCCTGCCTCAAATACTTACTTGTGTGATCCTGGGCAAGTCACTTAATTTCTCTGCTTCAATTTTGTTATCAGTAAAATAGGGATAATATGATGATCTATCACTCAGGGTTGTTGTGAGGATCAAATATGATAATGCATGTAAAATAATTTGCAATTCTTCAAATACTGTGTAAATGTTAATTATTATTATTTGGTGAAAGGTAGGCTCTACTGAGACAGCTAAATAGAACGACAGAACATTTATGAAGTGCTTCCTGTGTTGTCCCTACCCTCCAGGACAGCGGTTCTCAACCTGTGGGCTGCGCCTCTTTTGGGGGTCAGATGACCCTTTCACAGGGGTTACAGGGGCCACATATATTTCCGATGGTCTTAGGAACCGAGACACCGCTCCTCAATCTGTCTCCAGGTGGGTCCACCCACATGCAGATATGCCCACATACAAGTATTAAAGGGTGGTGGCATTAGGAAGGTTGAGAACCACTGCTCTAGAAGCTTACAAGGGGAAGATCTCCTGTAAAGAGGAGCTGGAAAGTTGGGAGTGGGCAAGTGCTACTCACACAGAATAGGCTGACCTGGAAGTGAAGTGAGCATGGCTGGGGCCCCTCATGATTGATGGTCTGGGCTAAGCAATCAGGAAAGCATGCCCCAGAATGGAGGCATCTGGGGTGGGGTGGGGTGGGGTGGGGTGGGAGGGGCAACATTGCATCTGGCAAGGAGTCAGAGAAGTCTGGAGAGGGAGCTGAACTGGGAGAGAGGCCAGTCAACACATACAATTATGTCTTGAAAGGACTTTCATGTTTAGAGATCGCATGACTCAAATTCAAAGACTCACATTACTCCATATGGGTGATAGTAAGGAATAACTAAGGCAGCATTTGGAGAACAGCTTGAGCTAATTGTCCAACATTCTGTTTTTCATTCATCTCCAATGCTTTATAGACATGTGATTTTATTTTTGTGCATACTCCCTGCCTACTACACCAACCCTCTTGCACCCTTACCAAAGCATCTCCCTCTTTTACTGTCTTCTGGAATTGCTGAAGCTAGAAAAAAAAAACCCAAAAACTTCTGGCCAGCTTTTCAGTATCCACTTCCAGAGTAGTGGACAGAACCTGCCTACACTTAGCTTTGCTGGTTCTTGGACAAGACTACCAGTCAAACCTGTAGCTTCTCCAGCTTAATAGGACCTGCTAGAACATCTGTTTTGCTGGCACTACCTTCAAGAATTCAAGGTCATCCCTATACCTTGATAAGACAACTGAGGGGTACATCAATGGAGAACAGGGGAAATTGAGAAAAATAAAAGTCTTCCTTGAGTTAGAAAACATGGATCTGTTAAAACATGATCTGCAACTCTGAATCTGAAAGTCAGTTTTTTCAAGCAACAAGAGGGATTTGAAAGGGCCCAAGATCCCTGAATTAAAAGAGTTAAGGGAAATACAAAGTCTCATTACAGTTAAATGGAATGGAATGATGACCAAACTACAAGCGGGCCAGGCAGCCAACAATTTTGCCAGATCCAAATTTAAACAGGAAAAAAAAAGAATTGGGGGGGGAAGAGAGAGAGAGAAAGAGAGAGAGAAAGAGAGAGAGAGAGACAGAGAGAGAGAAGAGAGAGGAGAGAAGGAGGAAGTGAGAGGAAGGAGGAGAGAGGGAGGGAAAAGAAAGCTATATTGGTTTGAGTGCATAATGTAACTTTTCAGACCAGAAACCTTGACCCTGCTGTGTCTTATAAGCAAGCAGCCCCTACAGAGCAGGCCGGCCCAATCCTCAGGCTGTTACCAGGGGGGTGCACCCACAAAAAAGGGCATCTACAAACCTCTGAACAGGCCATTGACTACACTGTGAAAGAAGGCCTCCCACACCTACCCACCCTCTGGCTCCTGTATGAGGATGCAGAAGGATCTGTAAGAAGCCATGTGGACCAAGATTCTACTTGGTTCAGAGTCAGGTCTCTGTCATTATGGGCACATTACTACTGGCAGGCACAAATGTGAAGAAGGTGAAGCTTAATTTTTAACCTCTTTCTATCCCCCCGTCAGTCTTTTGACATCTTCATTCTTCATCCACCCAAGATCTCCCATGTTTCTCCTAAACTGCCTCTTGGGGTCTCACTATATCACATAGCCACTCACTCTTGTTGCCTAATTTCTTTAAAGTGAAAGAGTTTTAAAATAAAAAAATTCTTTTTGGTTTTGATACCACTGGCCATGGCTTCCTAAAAATAAAAATTAAAAACAGCTAGCATTTTCATAGCACTTTAAAGATCACAAACTCTGTACATATAATCTCATTTGATAATAAACTTCTCCATAGAATCCTCTCTTATAACAAAGAGAACCCCATTTTTGTTTTTTTTTTGAGGGCAGAAGGCAAGGCAATTGGGGTTTAGTGACTTGCCCAAGGTCACACAGCTGGTAAATGTGTCAAGTGTCTGAGGCTGAATTTGAACTCAGGTCCTCCTGACTCCAGGGCTGGTGTTCTATTCACTGTGCCACCTAGCTGCCCCCAAGAACCCCATTTCTTATCATAGCTAAATAAATTTATATAATCTCTGCTTCTGACAACATATACAATAATCTACTGTATCAGCAAGCACCCTAGCATACCCAGGATGGCTGCTAGCACAGGTTCTTAGATCTGCTTTTCTAAAGGAAAGCAACTCAAAATGGGTTAACAATCTTACTTTAATCAAACATATATCATTTACCTAGTTCAGGGGAAAAAGTCAGCACCCTGAACTTCAGAGAATACAAACAAGTTACCAACACAAGTTCTAAACCCAAGTTACAAGCAAACGAAGAAACAGATCAGCAGACAGGCTTCCAGGTTCTGACCATTACATCCATACCTATTCAGTTACCAGAGAGGGAAGCACCAACATCTGGGTTTTCAAAGCCAGGGGGCTCAATGGCTGCCCAGAGTCTCGTCTGGCCAAATCACACAACCCTTTCCAAAGTGAGCCCCAAAGCAAAACCTCGCATCAGGGTATATATAGCCTTCTCCTGGATCAGAGAATGTCACAGCCCTCTTGACCCAATGCCCAATCACAAAGTAATAAGGTGTGGGAGTTCCTGAAAAATAAGCCTCCCACCACAGGCTCCATGTGACCACATTCAGCCTATTAGGGGGCAGAGTATATTTTCAAATCAGGGAAGGTTCTAAGGGTCACTTGAGCCTATCAAAGGGCCTAGGGGCAGGGGAGATCTTCAGATTCCCATAACGTCCACACATAGGTTCTACTAAGGGGCAGCTAAGTGGCACATCAGATAGAGTTGCTGGGCCTGGGGTAAGAGTTCAAATCAGCGCTCAGATACTTCAAATTCTGTGACCCTGGACAAGTCAATCAACCCTGTTGCTTCAGTTTCCTCATCTGTAACAATGAGTTGGAGAAGAAAATGGCAAACCACTCTGTATCTTTGCCAAGAAAACCCCAAATGGGGTCTAGAAGAGTCAAGCATGACTGAAAGGATTGAACTACAAAGGGGTCCACTACCTGTCTACAGAGATGAGGGAGGATGTTCCATAACCCCTTATTTACTTAGGTCCTAAAAGTTAGGGATTGTGTCTGATCTGACTTCTGGTGTCTTTTAATACTGACTTGCATTGACGTTACTGAAGTCAGTCTGCCAATTGTTCCCCTGGCTCTGCCTCCTCTACCCTGTTCTCACAAGGCTCCCCATGGTTTCCTTAACTTCCTTGTGTTTGCTGTTCTTTAGGGATAGGGACTGGATTTACGGTTTCAACGGCATCATTATTTGCCAGTATACATAATAATATTCCATTATATTAACGCACCACAACGTGTTCAGTCATTCACTCTGTGTACAGTTCTTTGCTCCTACAAAAAGTGCTGCTTTGGATAATTTGGTATGTATGGGACGTTTTTTTGGTCATTGACTTTCTGGGAATATTTGACTGGCAATGGGTTCACTGGGTGACTTTTCTCATATATTTCCAAATGGATATCCAGAAGAACTTTGCTATCCAATTTTCCCAGTGAGAAAGATAAAAGGCTGGCATTGAAAACTTCCAAACAGGGTGAACATTGATGCCTTTGCCACCACCATGACAAAAGGTTCATTGTGCTAGCTTTCCCTGGGACTCCTGAAAAAGGGAAATCATGGGAGGAGGAGAAGGATCAGGGAAACTGGGAAAGGTGACTCCACTGCTGGCACCACTAACAGGTTGGAGTTAACAGATCTGTCTCAGAAAACAATGTTGTTAATGTAAACATTCCTGAGTGAACAGAGAATAGGGAGAAAGTGCACGGAGCTAGTGAGCTGAGGATTAACTCTTTCCCAGGCAAAACATCCCAAGAGATCCCAGCTGTCTGGAGGAAAACAACTGCTCCTTCTCTGGATCTCTTGAGTTCTAAGTGCTTTTACCCATTGATAATTCTTAATCACCCATCATGCCAATGGGAATGAGGACAGTATTCCTATGCCTTGTTTACACCTGAGGAAATTAAGGCCCACAGAAGGTCTGCGCCTTTTCCAAGGTTCCAGAAAATTCAGGGTCAGTGCTGCAACACAGTCCTTGCGATTCCAAGCTCAGTGTTCTGCTGTGGAACAAATCAGAAAGTGATTTGGTGTCCTACATACAGTAAACACCGAACAAGAATTTGCTATGTATAAGCTGTGCAGTTATGAAATGGAGAATGTACCTGTACAGGACTGGAAGTAGGCAGCACCTCAGCAGACACCAACCATAAGAATACCTGATGGATAATGGACTAGAATTTGGCTATGAAGATACTGAACATCAAGGAGACATGTGAACTTGAGTTGTTTTTTAAGCAGAAGAGACAGAGTTACACTCTATTGGTGAACCTCATAATCAATGTCATATATTTCCCATGGAGTTAGATAAGATTAAGGGTGTCAGCTTGGAGGAAGAATGACTCTAAATGTCCCAAGCGGCCACACCCAAAATTTCATAGACAATTAAGCTAAGTAGGAAGATAAATACCTCATGTTATATACCGAACAGGCCCTGAGGATGGAAGCCATGTTTGCTTTTGGGAACTATATCTCTTAGAAAGAGGCTGTGCTATAGACATAGTAGCCAAAAGGAAACATGGTGTCCACTGCCTGGGCTTTGGCCCTTATACTTGGTGGGACTGTGATCTCATCAACAAGGGCATTCTCTCCAGTGATAAGCTGGCAAGCCAGTTAGGCCTGTCCATCCCATGGGATTCTTGTCCTTATCAGGGGTCCACTCAACGTCCTCACATTCCATTAGATTGTGAGTATACCAGAGCCATTACCCAGTAGATAAATGGTCAAAAGATAGGAACAGGTAGTTTTCAAAGGAAGAAATTCTAGCTATCGACAACCATGAAAAATATATGCAGTCAGTAATAATTACAGAAATGTAAGTTAAAGCAACTTTGATGTTCAGACTAGCATATGTAACAAAAGACGAAAATGACAAATTTTGGAAAGGCTGTGGGAAAACATGGCTATGGTTGGGCAGAATGACTTTAGAACTCAAGCCAGCATGAATCTTTCCTAAGATCAAGAGAATGAAGTCACACGCTAGTGACCTGCTCTGCTTAACACCTCCTCTTTGCAACTGTCCCATTCTCTAATTCTCTTGGTCAGACTGAGAGAGAGAGAGGGAGAGAAGGGGACAGAAAAGGAAAAGAGGGAGAGAAAAAGAGACAGAGAAATGCAAAGGCAGAGAGAGAGAGACAGATGGAGAGAGAGGTGGAGGGTGGACAGAGAGGGGGGAGAGAGAGAGAGAGAGATAGGAACATGATTTAGATCCTGGACAGGGAGCTGTGGGCAAGAGACCATTCCTTCCTTCCAGGCAGAAATTTGACTTCCAAGTGGCTGCACAGTCTGTCAAAGCCCAACCCGCTCTTGGGTGCTGTGAATTCCTCCTTCCCTCCTCTTACTTTCATCTTTAATCAAAACCGAATGTTCAGATTGGCAGAGCTGTCTGGAAAGTGCTCTTAAACAATGCGGCTGTATTGATGCTGGGTGGGTCTGAAGCTAGAAGGCTTTTAAAAGCCCTGTAAAGGTTATTAAAATATTTTATTAAAACATCAATAAACCACCTATTTCTTGGGTGGTCCCCCAGGGACATCCTACCTCCTTGTCCATCAGCACATACACTGCACTTATCTTTAGGAAGCTATCTGGGGTTATAACACCTAATTGAAAGGCTTAGCAAAGAAAACTCCAAGTGACTTTACTCCTTCTTGAGATGTCAGTCAATAAGCTTTTATTAAGAACTGCTATGTGCAGGCTCTGTGCTAAGAAGTGTCGTTACAAAAAAAGACAAAAACATAGGCTCTGACTTCAAGGTTCTCATAGTCTAACCAGGGAGACAGCATCGAAACAACTCTGCCCATGCAACAATATACACACTGAATGGAAAGTCATCTCCCAGGGAGGACACTAGGGATGGGGAGAGACAGGGGCAAGGCTGATGACCTCCACAAGACAGGATTCGAGCTGAATTTTAAAGGAAGCTGGGGGAGCCAGGAGATGGGAGATGAGGAAGGCAGACCATTATTCTAGGCATAGGGCATAGCTAGTGAAAAGGCATGGAGCAGGAAAAGGCATATCCATTACTGTCTGTCCTTGTTTTTGAAGAAGACCAGCAAGAAGGCCATGGTACTGGATTGTAGAATATATTGAAGGGAAGCAACATGTAAGAGGACTGGAAAGATAGGAAGGGGCCAGGCTGTGAAGGGCTTTAAACGCCTAACAGAGTATTTCATATTGAATCTTGGTGGTAACAGGGAGTTAGTTGATGGAGATCACTAAGTGTGAGTATGTATGTGTGTGTGTGAGTGTGTGTGTGTGTGTGTGTGTGAGTGTGAGTGTGTGTGGGGGGTGTTGTAGGTGAGGGCTGACATGGTCATGTCTGTGCTTTAGGAAAATCACTTTGGCAGCTGAATGGAGGACTGACTAGGGTAGGAAGAGACTTGAGGCAGGAGGACCAACCAGAAGGTCAGGTGAAGAAGGCCAACGCTGTGTGTGAATACAGAGTAGGGGACTTACATATCCAATGTACTAAAATCTCCTAGGAAGCATGGCTTGAGTTTGTAGCATAAGCAGGGGAACAGAAGTCAACATTTCTAGGTTTTAAATTCTGATCTGATCAAATGGAGACAAGAAGCACTTATTAAGTGCCTACTGTATGCCAGACACTGTTCTAAGTTCCAGGGATGCAAATACAAGCCAAAAAGATAGCCAGTCCCTGCCTTCAAGGAGTTTACATTCTAATGGAAGGCCATCACTAATTCTCTGTGGCCTTGTTGTTCCTCTGCACTTCTGCACACCCAGAAGCAGTGTGGTCTAGAGAATATGAGGGAGACCTGAGTCTGAATCCCACCTTTGACATTCACTAGCTGTGTATCTATGGGCCAATCACTTCCCTCTCCGAATGTGAGATTCCTCATTTGTAACCTGTACTTTACTAATAACACCTCCCTCGCAGGGTTATTGTGAGATTCAGATAAGATCATCTGATCATGCATGTGCCTTGTGAACATGAAAGGGCTATGTTCATGCGAGTTGTTTGTTAGTATGATTCTCTCCCTGACTGACTGTTAGGAAAGACGGGCTAGAAGATCCTCACATCACAACTTATCCTTTCCTAGAGCAGCCCAAAGTTACAAATTCCTTCTCTTCTAAATCATCTCAAATAATAACATTTTTATTCCTACAAAGTTGTGGGCAAGCCATGAGGAGATCCAGCACCCGGGCTGGAATATGCTGAAACAATCATTCCTACTCCATCTTGCCCAGATTCTGTGTTTTTGACTCTGCCCCATTCTACAGTGGAAGAATCTCTGGCTAGTCCCCTGTTCAATGATGGCAGTTCTTCATAGATGAAAAGGTCTCTTCTTTTCCTTTCTTGTCAAGCAAAGTTAGGTTCTACGTTCTGAGCTGAAGCTACTGTTCCTGTGATCAGTATGAAGGAGTTCCTTCCCTCTTCTGTATCTGGCTTCCCTGACCCACAGGTCTCTACACTTGACATGAAAGATGGGTCACTTGTTTCTATTTTTAGCTTGGGGTAGAAGCCCTCAAAAGTCTTCCTGGCTCAAAAGCAAGTGAGATCCCTACTTGGTGATCAGAGCTTAGCAAGAATACAACTAGATGCACTGAACTCCAAAATCCCTCCCTCCCCCTTTTCTCGTCTCTCATTTATCAGAAGTCCAGAATGAGCTCCTTGATGGCCAGGGACATTCTCTCTTTTTTGTTACCCTGCTTCTCCCATCCCTAGCCCAATGCCAGGCACAAAGTAACCACTTACTAGATGCTGCTTCAGTCTAACTGAATCCCTCTCTCTTGACTTCTCTCTACCATACACTTATCTCATTTTCATTTGTATAATAATTTGTAATGTATCACTCCCTCACCTAAAAAACCTACAGTGACCCTTGATTATCTACAGGATCACTCCTTAGCCTAGCAGTCAAATAGCTCTAGAACCTGGCTCCCACATGATGCTAAGCCCTAAAATGGAGGGACTAGACTAGATGGTCTCTACACTCCTTTAAGGCTCTAATATCCTAGGACTTCATCTCCTCTGTTAAACCTTCCCTCACCACTCCAAAATGAAATACTCTCTCCTTCCCCTGAAGTCCTATAGGTTTCAATGAGAAGATGTTTTGCCTATATTAAAGTTCAATATAAAGATCTATTATTGCAGAAGTTATTATTATCTGTATAACTCTATCAGTTAATTACATACAGCCTTATTAATATCTCTGTAGTTTTCTTGAACTGTTAGTCAACTCTTGAATTGTTATTTAAACACCCATGTAAATGCCTGGTATGATTTCCCAACTAGATTATGAATTCTATAAGGGCAGGGGACCTGTCTTCCTTCCTTTGCAAACTGTCTGTCTGGCATCTTGCATGTAATAAGTATTCAAGTAATAACTGAAGGCCACTAAGAAAAAAGAAATAAAGCATAGTGCCCCATGTTCCTGCCAATGCCTGGAGGCCTCTGACCCCATGGCAAGGCCATTTATTAGACAGTAGGAGGCACATAAGCTTGCTTATAAGAATAACGGTGTTTTCCAGAGACAATGTCTCCTTTCACACTGCTTTCTGTCTTACAGGGTATATTTATGCATGGTCCTGGTGACTTGCAACAGATGCCTGGGCTACAAAGAATAAATCCCTTGTTCAAAGTAAGCCTGGCTTAGTATTAGCTTGATAAGATAAACAAGGATAATGGTTTGGTGGAGGCTGAGGCTCTTTTATAGATCTTTCCCTATCTGCACATGCATACACACACGCAGAGAGCTGGTATCCTCTCTCCATTAAAATAAAGAGGGGAGAAATCCATGTGTATTTTGGAACAAAACCTTGCTATTATTAATAGCCATTCAGTCTCCCCCTGGAGAGCCCAGGAAAGAACCCTATGATCCGGTTGCTTCCATATGATATTCCTGAGATGACTGTCACCCACAGAAAGGTAATGTCAGGAAAATTATTCTTATTCCTTTTAAATCCCATGACACCTGATTCCCATAACCCTTCACACCTCACATCCACAGAAAACAATGGGGCACATAGGCTGGGACCTACTTGTGTGAGAACCTGGAGAGTTCGCTAGGTGGTGCCACAGTGTGCAGAGTGCTGGGCCTGGAGTTAGGATGTCCTGAGTTCAAGTGAGACCTCAGACACTTACTGGCTGTGTGACCCTGGGAAAGTCACTTCACCTCGGTCTACTCTGGTTTCCACAACTGTAAAATGGGGATAATGATAGTACCTACCTCCTAGGGTTATTGGGAGGCTCAAACGAGCTAATATTTGTGATGCACTTAGCACACAGTTAGTATTTAACAAAGGCTTGTTGCCTGCCCTTCTCATTTATGCATTTTCCTAGCTGAGACAGCCTTAAAAAAAAGCTAATGCCGCCACAGTTTACACTAAGAGAGACATGGCATACATAACTAGGAAGCTCAGAGTAGCACTGACTCTACCCTAGTCAGACCACACTGAGAATACCGTGTTCTGAGTTATGAGTGCTACACTCCATGAAGGGAACTGAGCTGTGCCCAGAAAGGAATCACAGAATTACAAACAGACCTGGAAGGGAGCTTGGAGGTCATTTAGTCCAGAATCTTCATTTTACAGATTATAAGACTGAAGCTTTTAGATGTTATATGATTTGGCCAAGGTCTGTTGTTGTTCAGTCACGTCAGATTCTTTGTTACCCCAGGGACCAGGGGTGGGGAAGCTGCAGCCTCCAGGCCACATGTGGCTCTCTAGATCCTCAAGTGCAGCCCTCTGACTGAATCCAAACTTCACAGAACAGTCTAGAAGGAGCACAGGAGGTTCTGTTTGCCTCGGGGAAGGAGATACCAAAAGCCTGAAGGGAGAGTGGAAGTGGATGAAATGAGATTTTACCTACTTTACAACTTTGCCTGACTACAGTAATGTGCCCATGACAGCAGACTTAACTCTGGACTAATGGGAATGCTGGTTCCCATGGCTCCTTACACTCATAAAAGCCCCCAAAATAAAAACAAAGAACAGATGACTGTGTACACTGTTCTTAAAGATCTAAGGGGAAAGAGCAGCTTCAGGATGGAGATTGCTAAGAGCTGCCAACACAGTATCTGTTCTCCACTTGGCGCCCATGGGACAAAAGCCTTCTGTGTTCTTCTGTGCCACCTTATTGCATTTCACATGATTCAGCTACTTAACTGGTGGGGCATGGGCAGAGGAAATCCCTGAATTATTAGACTTTCAGTTTCTTTACACATTTCTGTCCCTCAGAATTTCATTTTCGGAATCTGTGTTTGATGGATTCCCTTGCCCACAATTCAACCAGTGGGAGACTTTTGGTGGAAAGTGGTTCTGTGATTTTGGTTGGGTGCTGAGCCCATAAAAGAGATCAAGACTCCATCACTGGGCTGCGATGGTAACCCTATGCATTCAGAGAGTAAGGCATCAGGTCAGTGATTTTCCTCAAGCAGGTCTGATCATGTCACCCTCCTACTCAATAAACTCTAGTGGCTTTTGATTGTCTCCAGGATCAAATATAAAATGCTCGATTTGGCATTCAAGGCCCTTCACAATCTAGACCCCTCCTACCTTTCCAGTCTTCTTACAATTTACTCCCTAACATATACTCTTCGATCCTGTGACACTGGACTCCCAGCTGTTTCACAAACAAGGCACTGTATCTCTCAGCACTGGACATTTTCTCTGATCGTCCCCCATGACTGGAATACTCTGATTACTGACCTCTCCGGTTTCCTTTAAGTCCCAAAGAAAATTCCACCTTCCACATGATGCCTTCCCTAACCCCTCTTAATTTCAGTGCCTTCCTTCTGTTAATTATTTCCTATTTATTCCTATTTATCCCTCTGTTAATCATTTTCATATTTATTGTTTATTATTCCATATTTAAATATTCCTATTATATGTTCCTATTTATGCAGCTTGCTTTGTATCTATCTGCTTGTATGTTGTCTCCCCTTTAGATTGTAAGCTCTTTGAGGGCAGAACTATCTTTTGCTTCTTTTTGTATCCCCAATGCTTATTATAGTGTCTAGTACATAGGTGGTGCTTAATAAATGTTTACTGAATGATTGATTGTGTGCAAACAAGCATTATTGGGCAAGATAGGAGATACATTTCCTGTAGAAATGACACAGTATCCTTATTTCCAGCTCTGGGATTCCAAGAACCTATTAACTGCTTTGGCCTCTGTAAGGAATTCAGAAAACAACAGATTTTTTTTTCCCATTTCTTTCTTTCTGTATTCATCTGTTGTTTCCTGTGCCCACTAAGGAAAGTTACATATAACTTTCTTGCTTATCATTTAGCACTAAGAAAGCTAGAAGGTAGTATTTTTTTATTGTCTCAGAAATATTAAAAAGAATTCTTTCTCTAATATTTCTCATTTATGGAGAATGGAGAGGTTTTGCAGATGGCAAACGTATTAGTTACATGACCTAAACATCTAGATACTTGGAAACTTTTGGATAATCAATCTCTCATGTGTTTCCATATGTGGAGCAGAGGTTAGAGCACTAGACCTAAAATCAGGAAAACCCAAATTCAAATCTAGTCTCAGGTACTTACTAACTGTGTGACCCTGGGCCAATCACTTAACTTCTGTTTGCCTCAGTTCCCTCATCTGTAAAATGAGGATATTAACAGCACCTGCCTCCCCCCAGGAGATAACATTTGTAAAGGACTTGGCAAAGTTAAAAGTCCTACATAAATACTAGTCATCATTATTAACAAAATAATGAAGGTGGTTATCATTGTTATTCTATCTGACATTATGAGGCACCAACTTCAATTTCACTGTTCCCTCTGAAGATTAAATCAATCAGGATTCAGCCTCAAGAAAGTCTTTAAATGTTTCAAGAGTAATTGTTTAGAAGAAGGTGAGGAGGTCTATTTTCATTCGGGCAAGGCAAAAGGAAATGGTTTTAGCCATAGTTGGACCGCGGAAATGACTGGTTTCTTCATTCGTAAAATGAGAGGTTAGAACAGATAATCTGTGGGGTTTCCTTTTCTGCTCCAAATCTATGAACTTGTGCTGGCAATATTAAATTGGAAGACCTTGGCAAAAATTAAGAATTACTTAAGAATCAAAATGATAAACTCTGCCTAAGGGAGGGTCGGGGGAGAAGTGCATTAGAAGCCAAAGCCCTTGCTAATGTCTCAGACAATGTCAAATCACTTCTCAACCACGTAAGTATTTATTAAACAGCCACTCTGTGCCAAGCGCTGTGCCAGGTGCAGAGGATAAGAAAGGCAGAAATGACAAAGTCTTTGCCCTCAATGGGCTTACATTCTACCAGAAGAGAAAAGAGGGCCATCTGAAGCCCAAACTGGGAAACAAGGAGCTGGCCTTCAGCAACATCTCACGCAGTCTCTCGGGAGACAGCACGGTATAATAGAAAAGCTTGGGATTTGGAGCTGGGTTTGAATCTTACTTACTGATAATAATGATAGCTAATATTTGCACAGATAGTACTGTATAGTTTACAAAGCACTTTACATGTGACCTCATTTGATCATCACAACAGTTCTGTGAAATAGGTGCTATTGGGGGAGGCAGAGCCAAGATGGCGGCGTAGCAGCAGCAACATATCGCAGCTCTCACATAGCCACCCCAAAATACCCATAAAACAGGACTCTAAACCAATCCTAGAACTCCAAAACGCACACAAAGATACTTCCCACTAAAGTCAGCTCGGCTACGAGGAACCACATCAGCACTGTGAACCGAAACCAGCCTGACCTGAAGCCGTGGCTGTGCCCCGGGGGCGACTGGACGGGAAGAGTGGAGGAGCCTCTCAGGTGAGTGGATTAGCAGCAGCTGCAAGTGCAGATTGCGAAAGGGGGAGATAAGCAGTCCGGTGAAAAGCCTCCAGAGCAGAAAAGCGAAAGGCAGAGGTTTTGCACCCGCCTCCGTGTTGTAGCTTCCCGCCCGCGGCCTGCAGACAGCAGGGGGACTTAGCGATTGTTCTCAGGCCAGTGCTCTCGCTTTGAGCAGCCCGGATCCGGATCGCCGTCTTGGGCTTCGGTCTTGGAGTCTTCATTATCCAGTCAGCCAGAAGTAAGTAGGAAGAGTCCCAGCATCTTCCTGAGAGCTACAGCAGCCGGGAGGACCCCAGCGATTTG
>CM053584.1:164295151-164310742 GCA_028627135.1 Pseudochirops cupreus
TGCCTCTTCATTCCCTTGATGCACATTTTTATATCATTAGAAAAATAGCAGTACATTGTTAGTAGCTTTGTAAGGGGTCTTTGCTGTAGTTGCCTTCCTAGGCTGATCATACTGAAGCGAAGTTATTTGCATAAGCAGAAGAATTTGAGGTTTAAACCAAATTCACTGGGATATCTGACACATCTGAGAGGGTTTCTAACTGGGAGATAGACAATAGTCTTCCTCTCTCTCTCTCCCCTCTCTCAATATATATCTTGATCTAGACATATGTAGATATATGCACACACACACATATATACATATATATGCATATACATAGAGTATATCAAAATATCATGGTTAAATAACAAAGTGGAGGTTGCACAGATTTTTTTTTCGTTCCCAACCTAATGGTTTGTTTGTTTAAATACCACTATCAGTTTTTAGTATAGCACTGAAGTATTTTTTGTTTTTGTTTTTATTTAAGGAACTATTAACTTCAGAAACAAAATAGAAAACATAGATCATCACTTTGCTGGACTCAGAAAACACCATTTGATCGTGCTACACATTATTAATAAAGGTGGAGAGCAGTACTGACCCAATTCAATCTACTAATTTGCTGAGTATTGCTGGAGATCAACTTGTGACTAGATTCAATAATCAGTTCACTAGTACTTAACCTTAAGTATACTCCATAAATAGGAATTTGCCTATAAGCAAAGAGAGAGTAATAACATATAGGTGTGGATGTAGTTTAATTAACATGTGTATGCACATAAATAAACATGTATATGTATCTATATAATTCAGTAGATAGTTAATCACAGGATCACACGACTTCAGGATCAGAAGGAGCTTCAGAGGTCATCCTGTCCTGGCCACCCATTAGATGAAGAAGCTGGGGTCAAGAAAGGTTAATGACTTCCTCACAGTCACATAGGCAGTGAGTGGCGTCTGCCAGGATCTTAACTCAGATCCTCTATCTGATTACAGTTCCCATATTCCTCCTACTGTACTAGAATTTCAGTATAAAATGAAGTTTGAAAGGTTTTCAAAATTCTTGCACGTTTTTCATTTGCTTAAAAAAATGCACTCTATTAAGAATGTCATCAGCCCTGAAGATAGTTCACGTGATTCATGAATATTAATGATGCAGGAGGCATAAAGGGCCTCAAAATAGAAAATATATGAGTGCAGGCTGGGGGCCCTGATTTCTTTGGGCCACACAAACTTCCTCTCAGCTCTTACTATACTTCATTCTTTGTATATTATCTGAGCCCTTTGATTTATTTTCTTTCTGCCTCTTAGTTGCCCTTCAGCTGATTCACATTTCCATGTTAGTCATGTTGTGATAGAAAATACAAAGCAAAAAACCCCCCAAGAAAAATAAAGTTAAAAAAACCTGTATGCTTCAGTCTGCATTGATATTCCATCAGTTCTTTCTCTAGAGATAGACAGCGTTTTTCATCACAGGTCTTTCAGAATTGTCTTTGATAAACTGAAAGTTGAGGAGATGCTCATCAATTTGGGAGTGCCTGAACAAGTTGTGTATGGTATATAAATGTAATGGAATACTATTGTTCATCATCTGGGGTGGGGGAAGAAAAGGGAATAAACGTTTATATACTATACCTACTATATGCCAGGTACTGTATCTTAAATATAAAATGATGAACAGGCAGATTTCAGAAAAACCTGTAAAGACTTACATGAATTGATGTTGAGTGAAGTGAACAGAGCCAGTAGAACATTGTACCTAGTAACGGCAACATTGTGCCATGATCAACTGTGGTAGACTTAGCTCTTTTTAGCAATACAATGATCCAAGACAATTTCAAAAGACTCGTAATGGCAAGTGCTATCCACATCCCAAGAAAGGACTATGGAGTCTGAATTCAGATCGAAGCACACTATTTTCAGTTTTTTTGGTTGTTTATTTCTCATGGTTTGCCCTTTTATTCTTATTCCTCCTTCACAACATGACTAATGTGGAAATGTGTTTAACATGATTGTGCGCGTATAACCCATATCAGATTGCTTGCTTTCTTGGGGACAGGGGAGGGAAGGAAAGGAGGAAGGGAGTAAAATTTGGAACTCAAAGTCTTACAAAAATGAATGTTAAAAAACATCTTTACATGTAATTGGAAAAATAAAATACTATTAAGCGCAAAAAAAAAGAATGATCTTTGATATAAAGATAATTTCTTAGGGAGAAAGTAAGCCAAATTAGGCAGAGAGGTGACACGGTGGCTAAAGTACTGAGTTTAAAGTCAGGAAGACTGGAGTTCAAATCCAGCCTTGGGCACTTACTAGCTGTGTGACCCTAGGCAGATCACTTAACCTCTCTTTGTCTTAGTTTCTTATTGTAAAATGGGGATAATAGTAGCACCTACCTGTCAGGATTGTTGTGAGGATAAAATGACATTTGCAAAGCACCATATTTAAAATATAGCACCTGGCACACAGTAGGCATAGTATATAAATGCTTATTCCCTTCCCTTCCCCCACCCCAGAGGAAGAATTATCTGTGGGCAGGGAGTTCCTTATATTTGTGGTACTAGAGGGACACACTTAAACCCCATACAGGGAAATGACCTCTCTGTGTATTCCTCACACATTGGAGCCTTCTCTTATTGAAGTATTACTTATAGTTGCCCCAAAGCAATAGTAAACATGGATACCTCTCTTCCTCATTAAAGAGCTTTAGCAAGAGATCCATCAAAAGGGTCTGGGGTTCAGTCTTATCCCTTAGGGCTGAAATGAAATGATCTAGTCTGACCCTTTTATGGGATTATAGAGCAGGAGGGTACTTAGGGATCCTCTAGTCATCCAACCCTTTAATTTTACAGATAAGAAAACTCCAGCTTAGAGAGGTTAAATGGTTTCCCCAAGACCACATAGGTATTAAATGGTAATGGTGGGATTTGAACTTAGGTCATGATTAGTCCAAATAATGAATACTGTAAGATGGCAGCATGTATTTGAATTTAGACTATTTAAAGTAATATAAAATATGGTCGTTGTTTCTAGCGCCATCGAAATATGCAGTGCTAATTTGAATAATTCAACTACTTCATAGGATTCATTATTCCCCCTAATCAGTCCCTAGCCCTACACATACTGGAGGAACAGTATCAAAAATGTTTAGAGATTACTAACCTAATGAAAACCTCTCAATTTTACAGTCAAAGAAACTGAGTCCCAAAGAGTTTAAGTGATTTGCCCAAAGGGACAAAGGTCTTTGAGCCCCTATTGTCTGATCCTCTGATCCAACTTCTAGCCTTGCTCAGGGTCCAATGTGTATTAAGTCTCGAATATTTGTTAATGATAGTGATGTTATTTTCCCCACCTTCATGTCTCCTAATTTTAACCTATCATTAGTGGTCTCTTTAAGAAATAAACTTGAGAGCAGGGAACCCTGCCTCCTCACCCCAGTACCTATCCATAAATATTTGTTGAATGAATAGAGTCCATATTGACTCCCTACATACATGTTAGGGTTGTTTGTGTTATTTGAAAATGAAAATTGGGAGGTTTTTCTTCCCCTCTTTTTATAGAGGAAGTCACATAGTGGAAAGAGCATTGGATTTAATCATGAGACCTGAGTTTGAATCCCAGCTCTGCTTCTTACTCATGTGGCCATAAACTTTACCTCTGTAGATCTCAATTTGCTCAGCTGTAAAAATGGAGTGAGATTATATATTTGCTAAGGTCGTTCTAGCTCAAAATCCTCTGACACTGTGATTTATTAGCTACTGGATCCAGACATGCAGGGCTGCTGAAAAGTGATCAATACATCTTGCTTTATAAGCACTTAGCAAGTCTTCTCTGTCCAGAAGACCAGGATTAGCATGAAAAGCTATTTGTCTTTCATGGCTAGCTTTCATTTTACCTCATCAGGCAGAAATAATTGACTGTCCCCAAGGGCCATTTGCTGGACTTATTAATGTAAGAATTGCATCTGATATTTAAACTCTACCTCTGGTGAGTTTTAAGCTGCTGTGGATTCAGAGGCTACAGGGTCCTTGTCAGTCTATCAAGGCATACAACCCTGAGGTTTCTTTTAACCTCTGTCCTTGTGTCTAGTAATGATTACCTTCTGAGATCTTGCAACAGACAGTTAAAGCCCTGACCCTAACACACTTTTCCACACTTATTCTATATATTATTCCCTTGTCCTTAAAATTTCACGAGAGACATAATGCAAGTAACCATACGTCAATAGGATATATTCAGGATAAATGGAGGTAATCTCAGAGGGATGGCACTTGTGTGGAGGGGGACTGGGAAGGGCTTCTTACAGGAGGCAGGATTTTAGTAGAAACTTTAAGGAAGCCAGGAAACAAGGAGACAGACACGAAGAGTGGATGGGGTAGCAAGTGAGAATGCACAGAATCAGATGAAGTATATTGCTGTGAGAGTTTGCAAGGAGGCATCACACACAAAAGTGTCACAGAGTGTGTGGAGAGGAGTAAAGTGTAAGAAGACTGGAAAGGTGGAAAGGGACCTGGTTGTTAAGGGCTTTAAAAGCAAAACAAAGAATTTTGTATTTGATGCTGGAGGTAGTAGAGAGCCACAAGAGAGGTGAGATGGGGAACCTGCTGCCTTAAGATCACATGTAGATTTCTAGGTCCTTAAGTGTGGCCTGACTGAATCCAAATTTTACAGATTCAGTCAAAAGGCCTCACTTAAGGACCTAGAAGGCCACATGTGGCCTTAAGGCATCGTGCCCCCCTCCTCCACCTCCCTTGCACTAGAGCTTATTGAGTAGGGGGGTGACATGGACTGTCCTGTTCTCTAGAAAGGTTAGCTTTGACAGCTGAGAAGATGAATTGGAGTGGGAAGAGACTTGAGACAGGGAGAACAATTAGGCATGAGTTGATGAAAGCCTGCATCAGGGGGGTGGCCATTTCAAAGGAGATAAGGGGACGTATACTAAAGATTTTGCAAAGGTAAAATTGACAGGACTTGGCAAAATCTTAGATATGAAATAGAGTAAGGAAGAAGGCATGACACCTAGGTTGTGAGCCGAGGTGACTGGAAAGATAGTGTTGCCTTTGACAGCAATGAAGAGATTTAGAACAGAGGAAGATTTGAAGGAAAAGCATAATGCTGTGGACGTGTTGAGTTTATGTTGTCTAAGGTACTTCCAGTTCAAGATGCCTAGAAGGCAATTGGAGATTCCAATCTGGAGCTCGGCAGAGAGTTTATAAGTCTTTTGTGTTTTAAGCATTTCTTTTGCGGTGGAAGAAATAAATGGCTGTCTTATAACTCACTATTTTTGTACATGATTTCTTACCTACCCTTAATCACAGAATGGGTGTTGTCTCAGACAAAATGAGACCTGGGAAGGACCTTAGCTTAAAAAGGCCAAGATTCCCCACTGCATATGGGGCCATCTCCAGTCATCCTGAGGTATATCTTGCCACTGGACCCAGATGGTTCCTGAGGAGAGAGTGAGGCTGGTGACTTTGAACAGCCCTGCCTCATTTAAATCCAATTCATTTGCAAGTCAAGACATCACCTTCCTCATGTCATTGGCCCTCTTTGAGAACAAAGAACAAAACAACAACAAAGACCAACAATTTTGTACCTAGAAACCAGTGTGAGGGTACCAGTGGATATCTTTGCCACTGACTTACCCTATGGCCCTTGACATTCCAGCTCAAAATCCTTTGATACTATGATTAGTTATAGACTTAGATGACTAACACTGGGGAGGCAAGAGAAAGCCTTATTCAATCATGTCTTCCTTGGGAACCTGAGGAAAGAAAGTAGTGAGTGATCAAGTAATTTCCCCTCTTCAGGTCTTAATTTCCTCATCTATAAAGTTAGGAGATGGTTAGAAGATCTCTAAAGATCCTTTCAACCTTTAAATAGCCTGTGTTGATTTATTCTGCTTTATCTAGGGAATCACAGTCAGTTGGTCAGTCAATAAACATTTATTAAGAGCCCACTGTGTGCCAGGACCTGTGCCAAGTGCTGGGGATACAAAGAAAGGCAAAAGACAATCCCTGCCCTCGAGGGGCTTACAGTCTAATAAGGGTGATAATATGCAAACAAATATGTACAAAGATCTCTACACAGGATAAAAAGGAAATAATACAGAGGGAAGGCACTTTAGAAGTAAGAGGGATTGGGAATGGCTCCTGTTTGGAAGGGACTCAAAGGAAGCCAGGAGGTAGAGATGAGGGGGGAAAGCATTTCTATCCTAAGCACTCAATAAATGCTTTTTCTTTTTTTCTTTCATTCATTCACTCAATCATTTCATATGTATTCATTCACCTTCAGATATCCACCAAAACTCAGTAATTTTGATGTGGGAGGAATACAAGGGTTTGGAACACTGAAAGTATTCTCCTTCAGGTGATACATAAGACTGGAAAATGCATCCGTTAGGATTAAAAAAAAAATTAAATATCACCTAGACTAGGGGATCTTAATCTTACTGATTGACTGATTTGTTATAGGTTCCTTTGGAGGTAGGGTGAATCTGGACCTCTTCTCAGAATAATGTTTTTAAATAACTGAAGGAAATGTTAAATTTTGATTAGAAGTTAGTGAAAGTAAATATATGTATTTTCCCCATCCAAGTTCACAGAATCACTGAAATGTATTCATGAAGTGGTTTAGGGGCCATACCCTAAATCAGTGGTTCTCAATCTTCCTAATGATGTGACCCTTTAATACTGGTATGTGGACGTATCTGTGTGTGAGTGGACCCACCTGGAGATAGATAGAGGAGCAGTGTCTCGGTTCCTAAGACCATCAGAAACATGTGTTTTCCGATGGCCTTAGGAACCCCTGTGACCCCTGTGAAAGCGTCGTTTGACCCCCAAAGGGTTCGCAGCCCCCAGATTGAGAACTGCTGCCCTAGATTAAGAAGCCCTGGCTCAGACCTCAGAGAAGGAAACTGGGACCCAGAGAAGTTATGTAACTTGCCCAGGGTGACAGAGATTGCACGTGGGAGAACCAGGATTCCAGCCTTGGTCATTGAAGTTGGAAAGGACATCAGGGTTTAGTGGAGAGAGTAGCTGTCTGGAGACAGGAAGACCTGGATTTAATCTCTGAGTTAGTATTGCACATGTAGAATTGTACAGGGAGAAAAAGAACCTAAGCATATTTATGAATGGGTCGTTAGATGGCGAAGTGGATAGAGCATTGGGCCTAGGGTCAAGAAGACCTGAGTTCAAATCCAGTCTCAGACACCTACTAGCTGTGTGACCCTGGACAAGTCACAACCCTGTTTGCCCCAGTTTCCTCATTGTAAAATGAGCTGGAGAAGGAAATGACAAATCACTCCAGTATTTTTGCCAAGAAAACACCAAATGGGGTCATGAAGAGTCAGACACGACTGAAAATGACTGAACAACAACACCATCAACATCTTTGATTCCTCACGAGTAGAAGAAACCAAGTAGCTCACACTGTAAAGTTCCCTACTGTCATCTATTTACCTCATCAACCACTCAGAGTTGTTGTAAAGGAGTTGGTTTAGAGAAGTACTCCAACTTCCTTTATCTCCATCTCTAGAGAGGAAAGAGTTTCACCCCTCCCATGACCAGGTATTGCTTGGTATTAACTGCATAGAATAGCTTAGGCAACTCTAAGAGTTTCTATTTGGCCTCACCCACTTTAATTGGCTTAGAGGTTGCTATAAATACTTGTACTGATATCAACTCTTGAAAGTTAGCAATATACTTTCTCTTGGTGGTCTGATCAATGAAACTTCCCATGGAAAGTTTCCCATGGAAACTTCACTCTCTCCCTTGTGCCCAGTGGACTAGTTGGCAGTCCCTTTGCATTGTATTTATCTTATTGCCAGTGTCAGGCTGTCCTTTACATCCAAGAAGGGGAGGGAGATGGAGGGAAGCCTTATGCTTGGGCAGGTGATGCCAAAGCACCTTTTCTTCTCTGGTATTGGATCTTCTCTGAGTTATGGCACAACTCTTTTTTGGGGGTTGCACCCAAAGTTAGAAAGGTTGTCATCATGCTCTGCCCACCAAATAATGCAGGTAGAGTCATACCTCATAGCATCATTCCCAGTATACCAATTTGGGTAAACAGTTGCATTTGCCTGGATGGTCATTGTGACTGGTCTCATCTCCCATTCAAATTTTAGCAGTTGATCTGCTCAAGCCTGTATGGGAGTGTGATGAGGGAAGCTTATAGTTGAAGCCTGATGGCATTCATGTAGGGTTACACCCAGAAGGCAAAATCTAATTGCACCTGACAGCAGCTAGACCTATGATGTAGGAGACCATGGTAGGGAAAGCATTCAATCCTCCAGATCTATCTCTTTCAGGAACTTCACTCTCTCCTTTGTTGACCCCCATCAGAAAACCTTGAATGGAACTCATCTTCCTGGAGCCAAGTATTTGCAATTCTTTATCTTAGATAACTAAAAAGGAACAAAAGAAAGTCCCCATCTTGGACTCTAACAAGTTTAGCTGGCTTTCCAAAACTGTGAAATCCCAAAGCTGGTGGAATCTCTATGGCAGACAGGAGCACTGAATTAGTCCCATTGTATCATACTCTCCCCAACCCTTGTTCCAATGACTCCTCAGACTGTGTATTAAATTTCTCCTGTAGCCTCCTAAATTCTTTGGTGGTGAAAGTCTTGGGAAGGAAATCACCAAGGGTCAGCAATAGGGTAAGCTCAATATTCCTTTACCACTGGGACAGATCCCAAGTTCTCATCTTCTTTCCTGCTCCCATTCTCTTCTTTAGATCCCTGATCTCAATTAATTGATTCATCTTCTTTTCCAGCAAGACTTCTGGGTCAGAGACAGTATTTTCTTCTTGTAGCTATATTCCTATCTCTAACAATTTGGTGGCATTCATTTGTGCAATTACTAAACTCATGGATTGACCCTCTTTCTTCAGGGCATAATCCTTAAAAATCCCAGATTGTATTCACATTAATTTCTAGTGGCTGTCCATGCACAGACCCATTTCTTTCATTTTCCTTATAATGGTAATCCAGTTTTTCCTAGAATTGTTAACAAGAGCTAAGGAGCCATTGGCTTGGCAGTATCTTTTTTCTCTATGTCAACCTCCTTAATCACCCATTAGCCTAATCCTCCCCCACCCCACCTCCCACAAACACACATGTTCCCTATGATAAAATGACATTTACCTCTTTGCTCCTTCTGGTCCATCTCCAGACTCTGAGCATTTTCACTGACTGTTTCCAGTGCTTGGAATAACCTCCCTCCTCATCTCTTTCTCTTGGCTTCTCTAGTTCCCTTCAAATCCCAGCTAAAATCCCATCTTCTATGACAAGAAGCCCTTCCTGATTCTTCCTTAATGCTGCTGCTTCCCTTATCTTCAATTCATCGTGTACATAGTTCTTTTTGTGTTGTCTCCCCCATCAGACTATGAGCTCCTTCTCCTTCTCCTTCTCCTTCTCCTTTTGCTTTTTGGAGGGGAGAGGGCAGGGCAATTGGATGTTAAGTGTCTGAGGCTGGATTTGAACTCAGGTTGCCCTGACTCCATGGTTGGTGCTCTATTCACTGCGCCACCTAGCTGCCCCAAGACTATGAGCTTCTTGAGGTCAAGAACTGTCTTTTGCCTTTCTTCACATCCCCAGCTTAGCACAGTAACCGGTATATGGGAGGTACTTAATAAATGCTTGTTGACTGACTGGTCAGTGGTAGCTCCCTTTCTGTCCCATTGGGAGTATTTGCCATGTGTGATCAAAAGTAAAGTAACCACAGGATCCCAGCCTCCTGTATTTGGCTGTTCAGTCACTGGAAGATGTTCTTTCTGTGTATCCCCATCCTCCTACTTTAACCACTAGGTCAATGAGGTCATTATGATCCAATCCTGCTGGTTTAGCTAAATGTTCTAGACCAGGCTTGACTCAACCTAATTCAGTGGTTTGGGCTTGCATTTGAAATGAAATGAGACACTCAGAGATACTCTGACATTAACAAAAAAGATATTTACTTAAAAATACACGGACAAATATTCAGTAAGGATAAAGCATTGATTCAGGTGGACTTAGCTCCTTTTGCCTTTGCATTTGCCACAGTGAAGCAACCAGTCAGAAGGGCATGGCGGTGGGATGTCAGTCAAGAATGAGAAACCTCACTACTCTTGGTTTTTTAAAAATTATTTTTATTTTTTTTAAAAATGTGTCTATTTTTAGTTTGCAGCATTCACTCTTATAAGATTTTGAGTTCCAAATTTTCCCCCTTCCCCAAGACAGAATGCAATCTGATATAGGCTATACATGCATGATCATATTAAACATATTTCCACATTAGTCATCTTGTGAAAGAAGAATCAGAACAAAAGAGGAAAACCACTAGAAAGAAAAAAAAAAGAGAGAAAATAGTATGTTTTCAGACACCATAGTTGTTTCTCTGCATGTGGATGGCATTTTCCACTATGAATCTTTTGGAATTGTCTTGAATTGTTTCATTGCTCAGAAGAGACTGACTACTCTCCTACTGGGCTTTTTATGCCTTTGATTATTGTGAAGCCTTTTTGTTGTTTGGTGGTGTCTCATTCTTTGTGACTCCATTTGGGGATTTTCTTAGCAAAGTTGCTGGAGTGGTTAGTGATTTCTTCTCCAACTCATTTTACAGATGAGGAAACTGAGGCAAACAGGGTCAAGTGACTTGCCCAGAGTCACACAGCTAGCAAGTGTCTGAGGCCAGATTTAAACTAGGGTCTTCCTGACTCTAGGTGGGTACTCTATCCACTACACCCCTTTGAGGGGATATGTTAGTGGTTTCAACTTTAGTCCCCTAGGACAATTAAGCTTCAAGGATGGCTTCATAGCCTTTTTAGGGAAAAACAGGAACAAGGGCTAGCCTAACCCACATCTCAAGGACTGTCCAGTCTTAGAAGATCTTGTTCTTACCACATTCCCTCTTAGACCACAAACAGGGAAATTTGTGAGAAAATATCACAACATACCTTTTGGGTGCCTTAAAGTCCAAAATGAGAATTAATGTGAATGAATAAATAGAGCATTTATTAAGCAATTGCTATGTACAAAGCACTGTTCTAAGTGCCAGAGATACAAATAGAAAAGTCAGACTGGAAGGGCTGGAAGCAGGACTGCTCATCTGGCAGCTGCTGTCACAAATAGAAAAGTAAGACCGTCCCTGTTCTCAAGGAGCTCTCCTTCCTGTGCTTAGCACAGTGCCGGGCACACAATAAACACTTAATTAATGCCCATGGATTAACTGACGCTCTCACAGGGGAGACAACACACAAGCGAGATTTTAAGGTGGAAGTCAGATGGGGACGTCTCATGGTCCTTAGGATACAGAGGCAAAGCTGATTTGAACGCTTCTTCTCTATTGGCATTTTCACTGATAACATCGGCAATTTCTGATGTCTGATCATTTGACGAGTCAAGGACTTGCGTGCACCTACAGGAGAACTTGCCAGGCTTCATCTCCACAGGGGTTCCTTCCAGAGATGATGGCTGAGGGGGCTGGGCTGGAAACATTGTCATTCCCAAGGTTCTTGGAGGGTTCTGGACGGTCTCTGTTGGGTTCTGAGATAAAGAGGTAGCCAAAGTTTCTTCCTCGGTGTGCCTCTACACTTTAGTAAGGCTGGCTTATATGCCTTTTGAGTTGCAATTGGTTGGCCTTTCTTTGGTGGAGGTGGCTGGCCTCTTCTGCACAGATGATGACTGTGAGGGCTTGACTGGAAGCAGGACTGGTCATCCGGCAGCTGGTGCCACTTCCAGCGCTCTTGTGAAGGTAGGCTCTTTCTCCAAAATTATTTTTTCTCTTTAATGATGACTGTGGGAGTTGGACTGGAAGCAGATTTGATGGTTTGGCAGGGGACACCACCATTCCCAAGGCTCTTCAGAGTAATGGGTCAAGTTGCAGGCTAAGAAATGGAGGTTTAAACTAAAAATAAGTAGATTATTTTAAAAAACCAAACACATTGTAATTTCATTAACCAAGAGGTGTGTTCGAAGTATGGACACTCCAAATAAAATTTCACCAAGGCTTAAAAAAAAGAAGTGGAGGTTTTGTGTGGTGTTGACTAGTATAGCCCACCTGACACCTATACAGGCTACATGCGAGGAGGTCCTTTCCAAAACCCTGCTCTACCCTTTAATCGGGGAACATTGTGAGTCATAAACTGGCTGTTGCATAAAGAGTTTTTTTGTCCTTTTTCTTTTTTTTTGGAGGGGGGAGGGCAGGGCAATTGGGGTTAAGTGACTTGCCCAAGGTCACACAGCTAGTAAGTGTTAAGTATCTGAGGTCAGATTTGAACTCAGATCCTCCTGAATCCAGGGCCAGTGCTGTATTAGCTGCCCCTCCATAAAGATTTCTAACCTCTACCGGGGATCAAAGTTGAGTGAGTCCAGGCCCTACAGGTTTTAACTCTCAGACTCAAACCTGACAAAAGTTTAATATTGTACAAAAATGTCTCTCCTCCCCCATCATACAATAACATCCTTTGATAGTTAAAGGAACTATCCAAATGTCTTATAAGTTGATGTCATGCATCCCTGAATCCATAGTGGTATGAGGATAGAGGTAAAAGGACATTGTTATAAACATCCTAGGGATAGCAGCTATCCCCATTGTAACTTGTCTCATGAGATGAGAACATCAGTTTGGGTGTGGAATAAATCCTTCCCAGGCCACAGGTTACACCTTTGTTTGTTTCCCTCTCTAAGTAACACTTAGGGATTTTGATAGTGTCCAACAACAGGCCTCAGAAACTGAGAAAGTTAGCTGGAGACTGTCAGAATAGGTTTTGTACCCCAAGTATATATGGCACATGGTTGTTCCCAAGGTCTTACTTCCATATTCTCTGCCGCGTGCACCAAAGACACGATACCCATGAGCCACCAAATAACGTTGAGAGAGCTTCTGCTTGCTCCAAAATTGGGCCCTTGGGGCAGCTAGGTGGTGCAGACATGGAGTCAAGAAGGCCTGAGCTCAAAGCAGGCCTCAGAGACTAACTGTGTGACCCTGGAGAAGTCACTTAACCTGTATTTGCCTTAGTTCTCTCATCTGTAAAATTGGGATAATAATAGCACATACCTCCCAAAATTGTGAAGACCAAATGAGATGATAATTATAAAGTGTTTAGCAAAGTGCCTGGCATTTTGAGACTTTTATTCACCAAACTGACACAGATCAAAACCTGACCAACTCCTGAGTCTGTGGGTATGGGCCCTTACACAGGAATGGGGAGGAATTTGGTTCTGTGCCATACCTCCAAACATCACACAGATTAGAAAGGTTATATCCTTGGAGCGGCTAGGTGGTGCAGTGAATGGAGCACCGGCCATGGAGTCAGAAGGACCTGAGTTCAAATCTGGCCTCAGACACTTGACATACTTACTAGCTGTGTGACCTTGGGCAAGTCACTTAACCCCAACTGCCCTGTGTTCCCCCCTCCAAAAAAAAACAAAAAAAAGAGAAAGGTTATATCCTCATAAACAAAGAAAAGTTGATTTTACTAGGAGAGCAATACTATACTTACACCCCCTCAAAATATTTCCAAATCCTCCATTACGCCACCACGATTCACTGATTTTTCCAGTATTATGATATTCTTATCAAGCTACTAATTTTGTAATTTCCTTTCCCAGTAAATTTTATATCAGCACTCTTTAATTTTTTTCTGTATTTTCTAAAGATTATAAATTGTGCTCAACTTGGATGAAGAGTTTGACCGTGTTTTGCTGGACTATACTTGTTTGTTACAAGGGAGGGCTTTTGTTTTGGTGGGGAGGGATACAGCTTTGAATGGCTATGGTTAGTAATAGTGATAAAAAATGAAGAAAGTAGCCTCAGTGAAACATTAAAAATGCACAAAGGAAAGCAGAAAGAAGCTCAGAAGGGGGGATAAACAGGGTACCGTTGGGTTAAATCTGATATGCGCTTAAACAATTGTCCATAAAAGAAATTCACAATTATGCACATATAACTCTGTTTTTCTGTTCTTTGCATACTGAAATGTTCATGTTTGTAAGTCCACAATAAAAAACTTTTGAAAATTTCTGAAGTCAAATAAAATTGACCAAGGAAAATCTTTAGTACGTCTGTCATCAGGTGGTTGTTGTTGTTGTTTCGTACAAGAAATAAAAATCCCTGAAGCTGAAATTATAGTGCCCTGGGTTAATTCTTTCATTGTTTTATCATCAGTCCTCTTTTCCGAGATCACTCATTGCATTGATCTGAGTTTTAATGTCTTTTGGCATTATTTTCCTTCACATTATCACGGTCTCTTACTCTATATTTTTTTCCTCGTGATTCTGTTTACAATTCGTGTGAGTGTAAGACTTGGCTTAAAGGGACAATTATGTGAGACTCTCTCCTCATTGATGGACATTGATTATTCAATCCCCCATGCCTGGCTGAGGGGTCAGAGCTGGGGTTGGTGAGAGCTGGAGAGAAGAGAAATCTGAGCTCTTCTGTCTTCTAACTTTGAAAGAGATGTTCCATTCTAACGTCTCCTCGTATGCCTTAAGAGAGAAAGACTCTGGGAAGAAGACAGGTACTGGCAGTCTCTGTCATGTCCCTCTCTCTAGCTTGTTACTGGAGAGGGATGAGAGCTGAAATATGTGATCCTTTCTTTTGGTTAAACCGAGTTATCTCACTACCTATGGAAGAGCTTGTTTGCTCTCTGTTGCCTGGCATATAGTCTTCTATGTATACGTTTTCTGATTTCTGTTTTGCTATTGACTTGGATAAATGAGTTTATTTCATATTTGCTATATGTGTTCATTGTATAGCTAGCATCTGGTGGGAAGGGAGTCAAATCTTGGATATATAACTTGGCATACTCCTTTCCCATTAAGGGGTAGTGATCAAGAGTGTAGCTTGGACCTAAAAATTATCTCCACTAACTAATAACATTTAAGGGAGCAGAGAAAGATAAGTCTGTCTAGGTACCTCCTCTCTGTGAGGAGAGCAGAGTGGTCAGCCTCTTCCTCCAATCTCTTGCTTCCCCTCCTGGTAGGAAGTAAAATTTCCTTTAACTATGGGAGATGGTAAAGCCATGCCAGAAATATCCATTCTTGCCTCCCTGAAAGCCATGTCTAGACAGCCCCATGTGGACACACATAACCTACATGGGCAAAACCAAGACGGTGCCCATGCAACCCCCTTATATAATTCTTCCCAAATTTCTCTGAATTTTTTACATTGGTCATTTCTTATTTCATAATAATATTGCATTATATTCATAAACTATAATTTTTGAAACTATTTTCTAAATGATGAGAACCTACTTTGTTTCCCATTTTTTACTATTGTAAGAACCATGGTGAATATGTTTGTGTGTATCTCTCTATATACATATATATGTATATATGTGTGTGTGTGTATATATACATATATGTATATATGTATATACACACATATGTATATATGTGTATGTATATATACATATGTGTATATATACATATGTGTATATATGTGTATGTATATATACATATGTGTGTGTGTATGTGTGTGTGTGTGTGTGTGTGTATGGAAACTTTCCCTCTGTCTTTAACATCCCTAAGTAGCATTTTCTAAGTTTTCTACTTCTAGTCTAGGACCATAGTTACTTTATTAAAGCATTGTGCTCTCTCTCTCTCTCTCTCTCTCTCTGTCCCCCTCCCCCTCC
>CM053584.1:164311242-164329947 GCA_028627135.1 Pseudochirops cupreus
TAAGCAAAACTGAAGGACAGCACATTCAGTGTTCCAAATCTCGCCTTTACAACCCTCCCTCTCTAGGAAGGAGGGAGATATAGTTGATGACCTGTTCTCTAGGATCTAGATTTGTGCTTGCAATTAATCTGGGTCTGACTGCCTCTTCAAGGTGTTTCCCTTTACGATAGTGTAGTCACTGAATTTATCGTTCTCCTAGTTCTTCTTTCTTTACCCTACATTTGTTCATAAAAATCTTCCCATGCAATAATGCCTCGTTGGTGGAGTTGTGAAATGATCTAGCCATTCTGGGGAACAGTTTGGAACTATTTCTGAAGGCAATCAAACTTTGATCCAGCAATACCACTACTAGGTCTGTATCCCAAAGGGGGAGAAAGGACCTATTTGTACAAAAATATTTACAGCAGCTCTGTTTATGGTGGCAAAGAACTCGAAACTGAGGCGATGCCCATCAGTTGGAGAATGGCTGAACAAGTTGTGGTTCATGGATGTAATGGAACACTATTGTGCTCTAAGAAATGATGAATAAGCAGATTTCAGAAAAACCTGGGAAGACTTAAAAGAATTGATCCAAAGTGAAATGAGCAGAACCAAGAGAACATTGTACATAGTAACAGCAATGTTGAATGATGATCAACTATGAGTGACTTAGCTATTCTCAGCAACACAATGAGACAATATAATTCCAAAGGATTTGTGATGAAAAATGCTATCCAGAGAAAGAACTGATGGAGTCTGAATGCATATTGAAGCATACATACTATTTTTCACTTTATTTTTTTCATGGTTTTTTTTCTTTTGGTCTGTTTTTTTCTTTCACAAGACTGATAGGAAACTATGGTTTACCTGATTGCACATATATAACCTATATCAAATTGCTTACCATCTTAGGGAGGGGAGAAGGAATGAATGGAGGGAGAAAATTTGAAACTAAAAATTTTTTAAATGAATGTTAAGAATTGTCTTTACATGTAATTGGGGGGAAAATGCCATTTAAAAAAATTTTCCCATGCTTCTCAAAAATCCTTAATAGTTTGTTTGTATTTGCCAAGCAATAGTATTTAATTACATTCACGGGCCACAACTTGTTCAATCATTCACCCAAACTATAGGCAGCCACATCCAGTATTTTGCTACCACTAAAAGGGCTTCCATGAAAACACTGGTTGTATATTGGCCTCATGGTCCTTTTTTTTGTTCTTCCCATCTTCTGTCTAGCAGTAGAGCCAGGGTTAAGAAGCTCAAGAATTGAACCATAAAATAGAAAATTAGAGGCAAGAGACTCTTACATTTCATCAAGAGGAGTTTTTAGACCTTAAAGAAGGAATTTTGGATAATTGGAAAGTTAGTTAGGAACTTCCATCCCAATGTATCTCTAAGATTTGGATAGACTGGAACTGTTGTACCCTGGGATTTCAAGTCAAAAGGGATCTTAGAGGTCATCCAGTCCAAACCTCACCATTTTACAATCAATCAATAAATGATTTATTAACTGTCTATTCTGTACCAGGCACTGTGCTAAGTGATAGAAAGCAAAAAGGAAAAAAAAAACACATAAGCCCAGAGACAATAAATGACTCATCCATGGAGGGTGGCAGATTTGGGATTTGAGGGCATCTCCTCTGATTTCAGGGTTGATGCCCTTTCCACAATACCAGCCAGATTGCCTGGTACTGGTCTTCCAACCTGCAGTAAGATTATCTAAATGACCTCTGCAAGTCTCAGTCCAGCTCTGAAATTCTCTGATTCTGTATGAACAAGAGTGATTTAGATTGGCTTGCAGATGGCTCAGAGTCTGATTTCTGATGAAGAGTTAACCTGACAGGGCTGCAGTACATCTGAAGAATATTTCACATATAAGATGGATCCCATCCAACCCTGGGAAGCCTAGAGTCCCTTCTAACCCAACTCATCTTCTCTTGCTGAAATCTATTTCCTCTGTCTCTATCACCTATGGAGATGAAAATTATTCTTGACTTTCTTTTCTTGAAAGCTATAAGGCTTTCTGTTCTCCAGATGGAAACAGCCCCAGTTCTATAGCTTTAACTCTGTAGTCTAAAATTGAACCTGGGGATAGGACTGAGCATTGTTTGGTTAGTGTGGAGTGGCTGTGAAGAGCTGGCACTGTCATGGTAGAGCCCCTGGTAAAACTGGCACACTCATCAACACCTGTTGAGACAGAGGTAACACAAACCTTTACTGGAAAAAGAAATACTCAAAACAGGAAAGGAAGAAATACTCAAAACAGGAAAGGAAGAAATGAAGGCCTATCTCTTTAAGATGGCAACAAGAACAATAACACCTCTCCCTGCCCAGACTTCCACATTTCAAAGAAAGCTTGAAGCTTAAAGGATCAAATAGAGAGGGGCCCCCTCTCACAATCCAAAGCTACTTCTCCCCCTTCCCTCTTTTCTTTTCTCCATCCCTCCCTGTCTTTCTCTCCCTCTCTCCCTTTTCTCCTCCCTCCCTTCCTCCCTCCCTTTCTCTTTCCTCTCTCTCTTCTTCCTCTCCCTGCCCCTCTTAGCTCTGCAGGAACAAGTGCTGTTTTATTGCCAGTCATTCCCCAGCTTTACAAAGGAGACCTTTGTAAAGCTCTCTTCCAGATGTTGAGTGTTTAGAGAAAATGCAGAGCAGAAGGAACCTGCCTCTCCCATGCTCTATTATCAGAACAAAGAAGCCGAAGTGAGTGGGCAGGGCTTTGCTAGTTCCACTCTAGGGTGTTGGGGTTCCCTGAAGGTTGCTTTGGAAAGTTTTGGGTGTACACCAGTGGTGTCAGACTCAGATAGAAACTCTGCAAGTTGCATGTTGTGTTTGGATATGACAAATTAACATTCTCTATGTTGTGCTGTATTTTCATTTATTTTTGTTAAACGTTTCCCAATTACGTTTTAATCTGTTTGGGGTACATTTCGGAGTTTTGATAGCATTGCTGACCAGCAGTGAGTTCAACACCTCTGCTTAGCCTATACTCTCAGTGAGATCAAAGGAAGAGGGAAAGGACCTATATGCTTGAAAAATGTTTATAATAGCTCTTTTTGTAGTAGTAAAAAACTGGAAACTAAAGGAGTTTATAATGATAAAGGTGTCCATCAACCAAGGAATGGCTGAACAAATTATGGCGTGGGGATGTAATGGAAGAAATACTACGGGGTTATAAGAAATGACAAAAGGGGTGATTTCAGAGAAACCTGAGAAGCCTTGTGAGAACTGATGCTGAGTAAATGAGCAGAACTCAGAGAACAATTTCTGCAGTTACTACGTTGTAAAGACGAACAGCTTTAAAAGACTATTGCAATGATCAACCAGGTTTCCAGAGTACCTACCATTTTCTAACAGAAAGATGATGGATACAAGATGCATCATGAAACACACATTTTTGTGTATGGCCAAAGGAGGAGTGTTTAACTCCATCATGTATATTTGTTACTAAGGTTTTGTTTCTTTGTTTTTGGTGGGGGTCAGATGGGAGAGAAAAATGTTTGTTCATTGAAATTCTTTTTTCTGAAAGGAAAGTCTTAGGTGTACCATTTTTCATCACGGTGATGAGTTCATTCAATCTACAGGTGTTTATTGGTAGTAGCTCATGTGCCTAGTCCTACACTTGATGGCACCTGGGTTCGAGTTCAAATTCTGCCACTTACTAGCTGTGTAATCTTGAGGAAATCAGACTGTCTTCAAGTTTCAGTTCCCCATCTATAAAACTGAGATAATAGTGTTTGCATCAAGTAGGCCTACTTGTGACATGGAAGTAAACTTGGCAGTAAGGCCTTAAGCTTTGATTTAAATTCTCTTTTTTTTTAGAGGCAATGAGGATTAACTGACATGTCTAAGATCACACAGATAGTGTCTGATGCCACATTTGAACTCAGGTCCTCCTGACTCTAGGGCTAGTGCTTTATGCAGTTTGCCACCTAGCTGCCCCTCTGGCTTAATTTCTTAAAGTTGAAGCCCTGAATTTAGCACATACTATGTGATAGTGGACAAATTGCTCCTAGGCCACAGTCTACAAAGTCAGAACTGTAGCCTTAGCCTAAGGGAGCCATGATTCGACCTCAAGGGATGTCTGTGATCAACGAATCAGAAGTTCTGAATCACATCCAGGCACACCACCCTCCATAGTCAATTGTGGGGGGTTGTCTACAACTCAATTGTGCCTACCTCTATCCCTCAATAACCTCCCATGCAATTTTCCACCCACCCCACTTCTGTAGCAGAGATATCCTCTGGGGACTTAGAATTACCTAACTACTACTTGGGCATCCACAATAGCAAATGTTGGGGTGCCATTTGGAAAAATGCCTCCCTTTCCCCCTCACCCTCCCAGCATATCCATCCACTGTCCCCCAGACCACTTCATTACTGCAGCAGGTGTCTCCTAGAGACTGGGCTCTGACTACAGAGCAGGCAACGATGTTCTTAAGTTATAGGTCTAACCATGTTTACCCAGTGAACTCCAGGGGCTATTTGTGAATCCAAGATCAAATGTTATTTCATCTTTAACTCATCATTTAAACATTTTTTTGTTTTATAATATACATAATTATTGGTATGGTAGTATATGTACATAATATATAAATTAATATATATTATATATGATAATTATATGTAATATATAAATATATGTATATTGGGAGTTTGTGTTCAAAAGTGTGGCTTGTTATGTTTTATTGATAAGGGTGTGTAATCAAAAAAAGTTTGGGTGCTACCACCCTTGGCAATCCTCTAAGAATATAAGTAATAGATAAATTGTTGGTTTGAATTAGTTGAAGGATTTCCCACACTGGGACTTTCCTACAAAAAATGAAATGTCACCTCTAGACCTTGACTCCCCATCTACCCCAAACCCCACCAAAAAGTCTATTCAAAGTTGATGATACTCACAGGTAGACTGGGCAGATTTTAGTGGTACCAGAAGGCTCCCTGGCTCCAAATATCTCCCTTGATGGCAGTCAACTAATTCCAGTTCCTTTGTGTTTTACTTCTGGGAAGAACACCAGATTTGGAGGAAACCAGCCCAGTTTCTAATCCCTGCTCGGATACTTGCTAACCTTGGGCAAGTTACTACCCTCTCTGGGCTTCAGTTTCTTTATCTGTAAAACAAAAGGGTTAAACTCCATGATCTCCAAAGCCCCTTCCAGCTTTAACTCAATCCTAAAATCCTAGGTGAGTGAAGGGAAATTAGAGAGAGCTAGAATAGACAGAAAAGGCTTTTAGCTCCTTGCCCCTGATGGGAAGGAGGGTTTCATTCAGCTGTTCTGTGAGCACACCTCTGGGCATAGGAGAAGAACTTTTCAGTACTGAGGACACAGAGTGAGTGGGCCTCTCCCTCTTTTTCATAACTAACTAGGGCATGAGGCAAGGCTTAGGCTCTGAAGCCACCCAACTGGTCTTTTCTCTTTATCTATAAGCCATCAGGGAGCCAGGACCTCTGCCTCCTGTGATTGATTACTCTGTACCCAAGAGGAGTCTGCAGAGGAAGTTCAATAATTAATTTGCCCTAATTAAACTTAAGACTTCTGTCTCTAGCAGCAGATAAGCAAAGGGAGAGAGCTAACACAGGAGGGGAGATTTTGACAAACGGTTATATATTACATGCCAGACTGATTTATGGTTGTGATATGAGGTCTATTCATAGCATGATTGTAGCAATCACATTCAGGCATCTGGAAGATCTAGGAAGGAAGGCGTCTACTGGCATGAGGAGGAAAATCCCAGGCAGTCAAGATTTTTCCACAAAGCCTACTAGAAGACTTGTGGGAGTTACAGGCCAGGAGAAGAGTCATGGAGGAGGGAGGTTCCTTAAGGTTGTGTCCTGCCTAGCAATGGCAGGGAGGCAGCAGCTGGAACCTCTAAAGTCTGGTGGTCCAACATAAGAAGAAGGCTTGTCTGTTGGCTTTCAGAGGCACCAGTTTTGTAGTTTACAAAGAGAATTTTTAAAATAATGAGAATAGTGATGAACTGTGTTCCTTCCAGTTGTACAAAGAATGACCTAAAGGAATACCATATATGTGTGTGTGTGTGTGTGTATTCATTCATTCATTTATTTATTTATTTATATATACATATACATATACATACATACATACATATATATATATTTATATAATGTTTTAAGGTTTGTATGGACTTTGGAATGCAGGAAGTCTTCATATGCTTGGGGGAGGCATGTGGTACCTGAAGCAGGCTCTGTTGAATGCTTAGAGCTTAGTCAGATATTGAAGATGCCAAGGTCATCTCCTGCATCCAGGGCCATTGGCAGTTATCCTGACTTTTTTCTTATCAGTAGACTTCAATGACTCTGGAAGAAAGAATAAAGTTGAAGACAGTGCAGCTCTGCCTCACTTAAATCCAATTCATTCTCATTAATACTCTTTGAAAACAAAGGACAAACAACAACAACAACAAAGGTTTATAAAGCCCTTTACAAATGTCATCTCATTTTGTCCTCACAACAACTCTGGGAGACAGATGCTATTATAACTTCCATTTTTATAGTTAAGGAAACTGAGGCAGACAGGAGTTAGTGACTCACTCTGGGTCACACAACCAGTAAGCAACTTGACCCAATAATTCTGGAATTTGGCTATATTCCTTGGAATAGTGGAGTATATATATGTATACACACACACACACACACACACACACACATATATGAATATATTGACTATTCCTTGATGTTTTCATTTTGGGATCTCTTTTAGGAGGTGATTGGTGAATTCTTTCAGTGACTATTTTACTCTCTGGTTCCAGGACCTCAGGGCAATTTTCCTTGAGAATTTCTTGAAAGATGATGTCCAGGTTCTTTTTTTGATCATGACTTCCAGGTAGATCTTAAATTCTCTCTCCTGGATCTATTTTCCAGATCAGTTGTTTTCCCAATGAGGAATTTTACATTTTCTTCTGTTTTTTCAATTTTTTAAATTTTGTTTGCCTGATTCTTGATGTCTCATAGAGTCATTAGCTTCCACTTACCCAATTCTAATTTTTAAGGAATTGTTTTCTTCACTTAGCTTTTGTACCTCTTTTCCATTTGTCCAATTCTACTTTTTAAGGAGTTCTCTTCAGTGAGTTTTTGTGACTCCTTTTCCATTTGGCCAGTTCTGCTTTTTAAGCAGTTGTTTTCTTCAGTGGACTTTTTTTTTCCATTTGGCCAATTGTATTTTTAAAGAATTGTTTTTTACAGTCAATTTTTGTCTTTCCTTTTCCAAGCTGGGGATACCTCTCTTGCATACCTCTCATTTAATTTACCAATTTTTTTTCTACCTCTCTTATTTGACTTTTAAAATCCTTCTTGAGTTCTTCCAAGAAGACTTTTGGGGCTTGAGATCAGTTAATATTCCCCTTTGAGGTTTCAGATGTAGGTATATCGACATATTGTTCTCTTCTGAATTTGTGTTTTGATCTTCCCTGAGCCCATAGAAACAATCTATGGTCAGTGTCTGTTTTTGCTTTTTGCTCATGGTGTTTGCCTAATTTCTGACTTTGAAAGTTGAGCTCTCCTGCTGGAGCACAGGAGGCACTGTCCCAAGCTTCTCATGCAAGGGGCTAGGGGCCTGGGGCCTGGTTACTGGCTTTGTGTGCTGGGGCCTCAGGTGCTGGCACTAGAGGCTGGGGAGTCTTGCAGCTTACCTGGTGCTGAGCTGGGATCCTCGTGGTGGTGGCTGGCATGTGCTGAGGCCACTGGGATTTTTCTGTGTTTCCCCAGGGCTCCACTGAAGTTTGCAGGGTGGGAAGGGTCTGGCTACTGGAGGATACCTGCTCACCTGGGGCTGCACTGAAACAATGGGAAGGTTTGGCTGCTGTGGGATGCCTACACTCCTGTGCATGTGGTGGTTCTTTAATCTGGAGTCTGCTGGTTACCCTGGCTGTGGCAAGACACTGGGGGTAAGGGGTAGGGGTGGGGGTCCTGGTGTCAGAGCTTGCCTGTTCTGCCACCCTGGGGCTCAGGATCTCCCTCTGGTTTGCTGAGGTGGGGCTTGCCCCTGGCTTGCTGGGATGCCTCCTATCCTGGACTGTGCTCCCCTTCCACCAGAGCAAGAGGGACCTTTCCCACTGATCCCCCAAGCCTCCTCAGCTAATGGAATGCTCCTCCCCATTTTTCTGCTACCTTTGCTGTTCCAGGAATTTTCAACAACCCTAGAAGGTAAATGCTATTATTATCCCCATTTTACAATTTCACCCACTGAGGCAGACAGACATTAAGTGACTTGCCCAAGGTCACATAACTAAAAATGACCAGATTTGAATTTGGGCCTTGCTGACTCTGTCAGGCTCTTTCCCACCACTTAGCTGCCTCTTTTTGTTGCTGTGCAGCCATTTTTCAGTCATGTATAATTCTTTGTGACCCTATGTGGGGTTTTCTTGGCAAGGACATTGTAGTGGTTTTCCAATTCCTTCTCCAGCTTATTTTTCAGATGAGGAACCTAAGGCAGAAAGGGCTAAGTGACCTTCCCAGGGTCACCCAGCTAGTAAATGTCTAAGGCTGGATTTGCACTCAGGAAGATGAGTCTTCCTGACTCTAGGTCTGGCCCTCTACGTACTTTGCCATCTGGCTGTCCTGTCTGCTCTAGTAAGTGCTATTTGCATAAAATGGCTTAAGACTGCACTAAGATTTTTGAGACACCATAAGGTACTTTCGCCATGCATTATTTCATTTGATCCTGACCAACACCTGGTGAAATTGCTATAGTTATAGCATCCCTAGGTAGGTGAACTGATCTTTGACCACCCCCTCCATCAAAGATAACCCAGAATATAATCACAGGGTATTAAGGATGTATTAAACTAACTGATGGAATTAAAGGGAACAAATCTACAAACTAAATGAAATAAACTAGCCACGTTCTCAGGGGGCTTTAAACTGCTAAAACCCCAGAGAGCTGGAGACGCTGCCAGAGTGCAGCTGCCTAAACGGGAGAGGAAGTAGAGACAGGATTTCTCAATCCCAATCCAGCCCCTACCTCTCCTCCCATTAGCCAAGTTACTTAGAAGTAGATCTACTCAACCAGTAGAGAGGAGAGGCAGGCGTGGGACAGGGTGTCTGAAGAGAGTTGCTGCTTTCTTCTTTGAGTAACTGCCTTTTTGTATCCAGTGGAGATCCCCTTGCAGCAAAGAAGAGAGCCTGCTACAGAGATAAGCAGACCCTGAGAACCCAGAGGAGCACCTTGACCAGTAAAGACATTACACCCAAGGGCAGCTTCATGAGAAGTTGTGAGGTGCCTTTGCTGCATGTGTATCTGACACGTGTGATACCATGTTGGTAAATGTTTAATAGTACTCTAAACAAAAAAAGGGCAGCTACAATACCAGTACTATCTTAGTTCAGGTTTAACGTTGGGATGAAAAGAGGAACTCCTGAAAGTCACTGAACATTTAACAAATGCCTTAACACTGCAAAAAATATAATGACACAGCTTCTCTGAACCTTGTCACCATTTGGAAATGCACCTGGTCAGTAGGTGTTCAGGGCATGGCATTTTGTGGGGTCTTGGGCACCCACCAAGTCTGAGAGGATCAGACTTCACCTGAATGAGACTTTTTGGGCTCCTAGATGACCAAGAAGGCGGCATCTGGGAAGCTGAGGTCAGCTAGGTCCTGGGCAGCATGTTTCTATTGTCGGTGTTTTCTCCCTTCACTTTCTTAAGTCTAGTCAGTCAACAAAACCATAAACCAAACTGTAATTTGTAGTGTTTGCCAATTCTGAGGTATAAACATTCACACTGAAAATTTAACAATTAGCTTTCCCCATTAGAACTGGCTCCTGGTACATCCAGGCACACACATCTCACTAATGTTATACTTTAGGCTAGAGCCCGTTCATCTCAAGGAAAATGTGCATAATTGCAGGAAAGTCTTCTCTAAGCTTATAGGGGGCATGCTATATGTGGACAGAGGGAAGGGAAGGGAAAGGAAAGGAAGGAAGGAAGGAAAGAAAGAAGGAAGGAAGAAAGGAAGGAAGGTGGGAAGGAAGGAAAGAAGGAAGGAAGGAAAGAAGGAAGGAAGGAAGGAAGAAAGGAAGGAAGGAAGGAAAGAAGGAAGGAAGGAAAGAAGGAAGGAAGGAAGGAAGGAAGGAGTTGTGTTGCTCAACTGGCCATTTCCAGTTGGGTCCACAGGGGGACAACTCCTACAACTACTCACAGAGGTTTTTTTGTCCTTCATTCTCAAAAGAGGACCATGATATCAGGGAGGTAATGCCATGACATGCAAGTGAATTGGATTTAAGTGATTCAGGGCTGTGCAAAGTCACCAGCCTTATTCTCTTCTCCAGAGCCATCTGGTCCAGTAGCAAAATATAGACGAGGATGACTGGAGATGGCTCTGTGGTCTCTCTTAATAGTGGGTCCATGTAAGTCAATCAGTTGGTTAAGAATACACACATTTTGTTTACTACATAGTATCACACAAGTGCTTATCTTAATATTGAAAAATAATTTATGGAAACACACTCAAACTAGTTCAATCACAAAACGATGAGTTAAAACAAAATGAAATTAATTATGCTAAACTGACAAACACATCCCCACTCTTAATAAATTACTGAAATTTATTCTCACTACAGAGTAGCTCAGAGGTGCTACCCAATGGTACTATACCCATTTTACAGATGAAGAAACTGAGTCTTTTAAATTACTCCCCTAGGGTCACATAACTAAGTGTGACATACCTATATATCTGAGTCAAAATTTGAACCCAACTTTCCCTGACTCAAAATCCATCTCTCTATTTAGTATGACCCTGTGTTTTAGATGAAATCAGATGCGATTTAGATACAGCCTTGTCTCTGGAGAATTCTCTTGAAGCTCTAACTCTCATATGTGTACATTTATGCATATGTCCACTCACATAATTTATATATGTGTGTGAATAAAACATTATTGAGAGGCAGATTTATATAGAGGAATGAACACTAGCCCAGATGTCAGGAAATATGGGTTTGAGTCATAACTTGACCATCTACTAGCTGGTGGTCAAGTGCAAGTCACTTCTGTATTCCCACCTTGTGTTTCCCTATTCTGCTGACTGATACTAACTTACCTCACTGTAGAAGGCCCAATGATCTGAATTTGCTTGCTTGTGATCACACCCTTGAACCCTTTAAGGAATGGCTGACGCAGCCAGAACTCCATCATCCCACAGAAAGCTGAAATGTCCTCAGTCAGTCAGCATCCATACTGAGGAGAGATCCTTTGCAATCTCTACCAGATTTTCAACTGACTGGTGAAATCTTCACTGCCCAGGTGGACAGCTACACAGGCCAAGCCTCCTGCTTACTGGATGCCTTCTTGGGAGTTCCTTAAACCACTAGAAAGACTTCCTTAAACTTGGTGAAGGAAATCAGGTCAAGCATGGCTTTGCCCATTTTGATTCTGATTAGATTGAAGCCCAAAGAAGTGACTTGCCCAAGGTGAATCAGTAAGTCAACAAGAAAGCCAGAAAGAGAACTCAGATTTCTCCACTTGACAAGGCAGGCAGAAACTCCACAGGAAGTAAGCAGGTACCCACATGTACCTGGTGCCTAACATCTTGAGTTACTTTGGTAAATATTTAGGCAGACAAATTATACAAATTTATGTTGATTTTTATTAATGTACTGTATCTCCTGCTCCTGGGTGACTTGTGCTTATTCTGGGCTTTTATTTTCTGGTGTTATAAGCCCAACAGTTGTGTAGAACAGGTACTATTGTGCAGAGGTGAACAGGGGTAGTTACTCATTAGGGCTTCAGTTTTCTAGTGGGTGACACCACTTTTTCTCTGTTCTCAGTCCTTGGCTTGGGAGGATCATTCCTTAGCTCTGCCTGGGGGTGGGGATAGGAAGGATTTTCCCTTCAAACCCAGGACTGCTTGAGGGGCCTCCTTACAAATAAGTTACAGCCTTCTCAATCTCTTGCCCAACCTCCCCCACCCCCCAGTTATTAAACTCACTTGCATCCATATACAATTTTTACTCACTATTTTGAAACAATATACAAATATGAATCAATAATTCTCTTTTGTTCAGCTCTGAGGTAATGAGGGGGTATAGGCTCTGGGAACCCCATTGAATCTTCCCACTTGAGCTGGGGTTTCCCATAGGCCAAAAGCCCTCCTTGGTCTGTTATCTACAGGTAGCCTTCAGCTACCTCCCACCCTTGATCCTATCAAAATATCTATGACCAAATCTGTTACCCTTAAACTAGCCTAGTCCTCCATTGTCTGTTGCCTCCAGATTACCTCTGACTGTTTCCCACCTTGATCCCATCAAAATATCATTTTCTTGGTTCTTGGAGTCTGACCTCAGTCCCATTAAGATGCTCCTTAGACTCCTCCTCAAGACCCTCCCCAAACCCATCCTCTAGACCACTCCTAGATCTCTCCTTTCTGTATATAAGATCCATCTTGCCTCCATGAGGGTGCTCAGATCCAATCTAGTTCAGACTCATTCTGTGTCAGATTGTTCTGGCCCACTTGTCAATACACGCATCACAAATACTTAGGCTCCTTAAGAGTCCACCCATTATGATGGATCTTCAAAAAATTTTGTTTTACTTTAAGACTTGAGTCAAATTCATTTGGCGTGTCGATATTTTGGAGTCTCGAGCACCCCGAAATCTAGACTTCAACGGTCCCAGCAAGTGTGAAGTCTTGTTCTCTCTCAGTGTTCTTTATCACCTAGGACCCGCCCCCTCCCCCCTTACATTTGAGTAATGAGACATAACATTAAGTTAACCACTTTATCTCAGAGAAACTGGTTTCTTTTCAAAACCAAAGCCAACAATTATGCATGTTTGTTACAGATTTTTTTTTTACTTTTTGCATAGTGCCTACTACATGTCACATACTGCTAAATACTTTACAAATATCTCATTTGATTCTTACAACAACACTGTGACATAGGTGCTGTTATTATCCCAATTTTATTCTTGAAGAAACTAAGGCAAACAGAGGTTAAGTGACCTGCCCAGAGTCACACAGTCTGAGGCTGGATTAGAGCTCAGGTCTTCCTTACCCTAGGCCCAGCCCTCTATCCATTGCCCTGTCTAGCTCCCTCTAGGTAAAGGAGGGGGAGAAGGGGGGAGAATAGAGATAAGGGAAGGAGAGAAAATAAATGCGTGGTAATGGGAAAAAATTGAAAACCAACAAAAAGTAAACAAACTCTTAAGAGACAAAGATGGGAAATGTGGGCTCCAGCTTCTGTTATTTGTAGCTCTTGAACGGCTTAAAATCTTTATTTCATGACTTAATCTCAGCTGATAATTGTCTTAACGTCTCTGCTTTCGTTCCTGTTCCAATTTGCCCGCTGTGGCAACAGAATTTTCATACTTTGACTTACATCCCATATCTCTTCTGCCTTTTGTGGCAGCTGAATTCCTTGAGAAGGCTACCATAGGGGCCTGCTCTTCCTCTGGCTTCAGATCTAATCATTTCACCAAAACTGTTCTCTCCCAAATACCAGTGACCTCTTAATCGCTAAATCCAACGATCTTTCCTCAGTGCTCGTCCTTGTTGATCTCTCTGCAGCTTTAACGCTCTTGACCACCCTCTTCTCCTTGATATTATCTTCTCTAGGTTTTCTGTACATCACTGTTTTCCTGGTTCTCTTCTCACCTACTGACCACTCTTTCTCAGTCTCTTTTGCTACATTCAAGTCATACCCACTCACCATGGAAGTCCTACAGGGATCTGCCCTTGGCCATTTTCTCTTCTCCCTTTAATCTTCTTCACTTTGTGATAGTATGGATTAATTATTATCTCTATGCCAATGATTCTCAAATCTGTTTATCCAACTCTTACCCTCCTGTTAACCTCTGGTCTTATAACTCCATGTAAGGTGAGTCGTTTTTTGGTCACTTCTAACCCCATTTGGGGTTTTCTTGTCAAGGATACTGGAGTGGTTGCCATTTCCTTCTCCAGCTCATTTTCTTTTTACAGATGAAGAAACTGAGGCAAATGGGGTTGAGTGACTTTCCCAGGGTCACACAGCTAGTAAGTGACTGAGGCAGATTTGAGGCCCAGTGCTCTATCCACTGCTCCATCTAGCTGCCCCTTTGCATCTCCAGTTGTCTATTAAATATTTTGAACTGGATGCCTTATAGATAATGTCCAAAACTGAACTAATTATCCTTCTCCCCAAACTCTTCCCTCTTCCTGACTTCTCTATACTTTGCAGGGCAGAACCACTCCTCCAGTCCCTATGCAGCAACCTAGGTGTCATTTTTAATACCTCACTATCCCCCTGCCTCCATCCAGTTTTTTTTGCCATGGATTCCTTGGTCCATCATCCATTCAGCTGACAATTAGTCTCCTAGGGCAGCAGTTCTCAACCTGTGGGTCGCGACCCCTTTGGGGGTCACCTAAGACCATCAGAAAACACATATTTCTGATGGTCTTAGGAACTGAGACATCACTCCTCTATCCATCTCCAGGCGGATCCGTCCACATGCAGATACACCCACATACAAGTATTAAATGGTCGCGGCATTAAGAAGGTTGAGAACCACTGTCCTAGGGCATAGATAGGTCTGGTCATGTCACCCTTCTTACTCAGTAAAGTCCAGTGGCTCCATGATTAAATATAAAATCTTCTGTTTGGCATTCAAATCCCTCATAACTTAGTCAGGTCTCCACCCCAACCTTTCTAGTCTTCTTCCACCTTACATCCCACCACCTACCCTTGGATCTGTGACTTTTAAAAGGGTTCTAGAAACGTATTTTCTGGGTAATTTAAACATTTTATTAATAATACCAGCAAGTTATTAGTAAAAGGATGGTCATTTGACTGTCTCTCCATTATGGTGCCAGGCTCACAGTTTATATGCTCTTCCCAGAGAGCAGGTGTTTCAGTGAGGGGATGCAAGTGACATCATGTCATCCTTGGACAGAGAAACTATCTGAGACCACCCTCAGCCTTGAGCTATCTAGACAAAAGGATCTGTCTCCATCCAAGTTTGAATAGAACACAATGGACTTCCCCACCTTAGATTAAATTCCTTGTAAGTTTGTGAAGGCTCCAACCAAGATCCAAGGAGACTTAATGCAGTCTTATTATCATTAATGCACTTCAGAGAAACTGAACTTTCAGCACTTTGGAAGAAGGGGGAGAGATCTGAATTTCCCCAAGATATTGACTATTGATAATCATTTATCTCAGATCTAGTGATGCTGGCTTCCTTGCTGTTTCTCAGACATGGCTCTGAGCATTTTCATTGGCTGTTCCCATGCCTGGAATGCTCTCCCTCCTCATCTCTCCCTCTTGGCTTCCTTCAAGTACCAGCTAAAATTTCACCTTCTACAGGAAACCTTTCTCAACCCCTCTTGATTCTAGTGCTTTTCCCTCCATTGATCATTTCCTATTTATCCTGTAAGTTGTTTACACGTTGTCTTTTCCTGTGAGTTCCTAGCAAGGGCTGTCTTTTGCCTTTTTTTTTTTTTTATCCCTGGCACTCCGTATAGTGCCAACTGACTGCTCCTTTCCCTAGGGTCTTGCTTTTCCTTCTTCAAAGGAAGGCTTTTGACCTTCTCTCACAGAAATAAGAGAAGGCTTTCTTAACAGTCACAAAGTCTCAATGACTCCCTTGCAGATTTATTAGAGAAGGAACTCTATGAACAAAATTACAAAACACTTTTCACACAAATAAAGGCAGATCTAAATAATTGGAAGATTTGTTAGAGAAACCCTAGAGTGTTTTTAGAGTGCGCTTGCAATGGGCACTGATCTCCATTGTTCTTACATATGTAATCAATAGAAAGAAATTAATGTATCCGTCTTAGAGGATTTCATTTGAGGTAGTTTTGTTTACTTTGCAGAAATTCCTTAAAGCATGGATTTGTAGCCTGAGGTCTATGAATTTGGTTTTTTTAATATTTTGGTATAATTGGTTTCCTTCACAGTCCTATTGATTCTATTTTGTGCATTTAAAAACATTCTGAGAAGGGATCTATATTGTTGTTCAGTTGTGTCCAACTCTTTGAGACCCCATTTGGGGTTTTATTGGCAAAGATACTGGAGTGGTTTGCCATTTCCTTCTCCAGCTCATTTTACAGATGAAGAAACTGAGGCAAACGTGGTTAAGTGACTCTCCCAGGGTCACATAGCTAGTAAGTATCTGCAGTTGGATTTGAACTCTGGTCATCTGTACTGAACAACAACAAAGCTTTCTTCCTGCCTCCAGGTCTGGTGCTCTATCCACTGCATCACAGAGTTGCCTTTGTAGGCTTCATTATACTTCCTAAGAGGTCCAGGACATAAAGAAACTTTTTATAAACCAATGAAATCACAAATCCAGATCTCTCCACCCAGTATAATCAATATGAGTAAATACTTTTGATATGAGTAAAAACGCATGTGTCATCGTATTTCCCTTTATTTTATGAGCCAGGCTGTTGGAAATGTGCACTTGTACATGTTTTGATAATATCTTTGAGGCCAAAAGTGATCGGGGAGGCAAATTCAGTTAGTTAATTTTGTTGCTTCCCTGCTTCATATGCATACTCATTCTCAGACTTTAAGGACTCTGAAATATGTTGTTTCTATGCCTTGATTTTCCTGTCTATAACATGGGAGTAGTTATGGCTGTGGATAGAATATTTACCTGGCCACTTTAGCAGGCACACATACTATGCTGAAAATATTAAAAATAGAAAAAGAGAGTGAGAAAGAAAGACGGAGAAAGAGAGAGAAGAGAGAACAGAACAAGGAGTGGCCATCATTTGACTGTGAATATAAATTATAACCGAATGTCCCTCGGAATTGGAGAAATAGTCTCTAAATCTAGCAATTTGTCCTTTCTTTGTCGGACACTAGAATTATGTGCTGTTAACAGATGGGGGCAGGCTGGGGAAAGGAAACAAGAATTTATGAAGCTCCAGCTGTATGCCAGGCACTATGATAAAAGCTTTAGTAATATTATCTCATTTGATCCTTACAACAACACTAGGAGGAAGGTGCTATTATTATCACCATTTCATCATTGGGGAAACTGAAGTAGATTGAGGTTAAGTGATTTGCAATGTCACACAACTAGGACGAGTCTGAGGCCAGATTCGAATTCAGGTCTTCCTTACTCCAGGCCCAGTGCCTTATCCACTTTGCCATCTAGCTGATTTTTTCATACCTCCCTAGACTAAGGTCTAACATTCTTCAGGTACCCTAAGTTGTCTGCTAATATACACTGGTCCAAGATCCCAGCAGGAAATCAGGTCCCTGTGGTGCACTAATAAATGTTAAACAACCAGTTCTCTGGGGAAAAAAAAGGCATATTTTTAAGCTTAATCTGCATCAGTAACATTTTCCCCCATCACTTTCTTAAGTGTAGGTAATCAATAAAACCATAACTTGAACCCTGATTCCTAGCATTTACCAAATTCGGAGGTGTAAATGATCACACTGAAAATTTAACAACCAGCTCCCTGAAAGAGCTGGCTCCAGCACACCCCTGGTCAGGCAGCAGAAATGCTCCTCTGTCCTTGAACCAAAGGGAGTTGACTCTTACTTCCCTCTTTTAATTACATTCTTTTATCATATCTAGCTCTATGACCCTGAGCCAATCACTTAATTTTGCTGCACCTCTGTTAACCTCATCTGTAAGTGAGAGAGTTGTTCAAAGGTCCCTCTTAGTTCTGCATCTCTTGATCCCATGTACTAGCGTAGCTAGTGTAGCTGAGCAGATGCCTCTCTCTTCTTTCTATCATATCTGACAACTTTCTCTATCTTTTTCTTTTTCTCTGTCTCTTTCTCTCTGTCTCTCCCCCTCTCTCCCTCCGTCTCTCTGCCTCTTTCTGTGTATTTATTTACCTATTTATTTACGGCCAGATATATTTGAACCCAGGCTTAGTTAGGGTCTATTAAGTTTGCTCCTTCCTGCCTGAGAAGCCAGCCAGTGAGTAACCATATCATGCTAGCAGCAGCTGTCTCAGCCCAACCAAGGGAATCTCTTTGGGAGCTACATAAGGGAATGTTTGTTCTGCTTCTTCTCAATAGGTCCTTGTGCAGGAGGCAGAGTAGAGGGAGGGAGGGAGGGAGGAAAAGAGACAGACACTAAATCACTAGACTCCTTGAAAAAAAAATCTCTCTCCTCCCCCTGTCCCCTCCCAAATTCCCACTCTCTTTCCCATCATCATAGATTTTAGGTGTCTAGTCTCTTGAAGACAATCCTATGACTGTTCTGTGTTCTAGTAGTGTCCTCTCAAGTGAAATCTAGACCCTCTGAAGCTCATGTGTTCATGCTGAATGTATGGAAACATTCTGGTTCTAAATATCTTTTTGTGTGGTAGTAATAAGCATTTCACCACATCCCCTCTTAGCTCACTTCATGATGCTTGGGACAGACACAGAGGGGTCCATCACTCCAGGGACCTGGAGGTTGTAAAGTTCAGGCATACTACTTATAGAGGATTTTGTTGTTTTTTATCTTCCTTTTTTGAAGAGGACCAATGACATCATTGGATGATGTCTTGACTTGTGGGTTTTAAGTAGATTTAAGTGAGTCAGAGTTGCACAAAGCTGTTAGCTTCATTCTCTCTTCCAGACATAGAAGTCTAGTAGCAAGACAAAAGTAAGATGACTGGCAATGGCCTGGGATACAGTGGGTGATCTTGGCGTCTTTGATGTATGATCAAGCTCTAAGCACTCTGCAGCTCCCTACTTCAGCCACCTCATGGCTATTGGAAGAAATTGTTCTGCCCATTCTACTGGGGGGATGTCTTCACATGTTTGGGGTACACATCCCC
>CM053584.1:164330447-164358908 GCA_028627135.1 Pseudochirops cupreus
CTGTGTGTTGCTGAGAAGAGTCCAGTTTATCAAAGCTGGTCATCACACATATGATGTGTCTGTGATTATGTACAAATGTTTCCTGGTTCTGCTCTTCTCACTTAGCATCAGTTTGTATAAGTCTCTCCAGGTGAATATGAAGACCGTCACCTCCCCATTTCTTATAGCACAATAGTATGGGATAAAATTAATCCACTTATTTATATATTTATCAATGCCAAGTAAGATGCTGCTTTCCCTAGATGAGTTAGCATATGATAAAGCATTTTGCAAACCTTAAATCACTATATATATGCCATTGTTGTTGTTAACATCACTAGCCAATTACAAATTTGGCATTCACTTCTGGACAGGAAGACTGTTGTTGATTTTTGTTTTTGAAGAGGACCATTGATGTCCCCGCTTGCATGTAAATTGGATTTAAGTGAGTGAGTTGTACAAAGCTATCAACTTCACCCCCTCTTCTAGAGTCATCTAAGTACAGTGATAAGACAAAAGTCAAGGTGACTGGTGATGGCTTGGGAAGCAGTGGATGACCATGGCATCTTTAATGTCTGACCAAACTCTAAGCATCCCGCAGCATGTACCTTAGTTGCCTTCATGGCTTTTGGAACAAATTTTTCTCATCTCCCCGTTTTTTCAGGAGGAAGTCTTCACATGCTTGGGGTAGATATCCCTCAAACTCACCAAAGAGTTTGAGACAAGTTGGTTACCCTCAACCAAGATGGTTTACTGGGATGTGACTGCTGTGCATACTTCAGCTTTTTGGAACCACAGGTAAGAGTTAGGTGAGAGTTGTACAACAAAGGTGGATGAGCGGCCCTGAAAAGGGTTTGGTAAGCCAACATACCAGAGGTGTTAGTCCTCCCTGAATACCTTATATACCATCAGGAAGAATACCATGGATGCAGATGCCTTGTCTCCAAGACCATGTGGCCCAAAAGCTGTGGTGGTACTTTAAGAAGGAATAATGCATGCCCCCACAAGGAGCTGGGTTACAAAGCAAATGGCAGCAATGCTAAAAGTTGGGGACTTCTATCAGATACCATTCCTTCATTGCCTCATTTGTCTGTAGATGATTTGTGATAAGAGTAGATAGCAGAGAAAAGGCAGGGAGAAGTGATACAAGTGATACAAGCCAAAGTACTGCTGAAGTACTTATGGTCTAGTCTCTTGAATGTACCTTACTATTGACAGTGATAGAGGTAGAAGCTGTACAATGGAGTGTTGTACTGGTGACTGTCACTGTTTCCGTGTGTGGTGACTGGGAATCAGGTGCTATCTTGTGCATTGAACTCTGTGGCCATGAAAGCTCTACATGATGGTTTTGGACATATAGATGAAAAGAAGTCTCTGGAAATTATAAGAAACAGATTCTACTGACCCAAGATGGCTGTAAATGCCACCAAGAATTATAAGACCTGTATTTATTGTGTGCAACTCATGTTTCACATTTGAAATATATTGTTGCTCAGTTGTGCCCAGCTTTTCATGACCACATGAACCATGGACCACAGCACAACAGGTCCTTCTGTCCTCCACCGTCTTCCAAAGTCCAAACTTATGTTCGTTACTTCCATGACACTATCTATCCAGCTAATCCTCTGCCATCCCCCCTCTCCTTTTGCCTTCAACCTTTCCCAGAATCAGTCTTTTCCAATGAGTCCTGTCATATCATTATGTGGCCAAAGTATTTAAACTTCAGCTTCAGTTTTTGACCTTCCAATGAATAATCAGAGTCAATTTCTTTAAGTATTGACTGATTCGATCTTTTTCTTGCTCAAGGACCTCTCAAAAGTCTTCTCCAGTACCACAATTCAAAACAATGATTCTGGGCTGCTCACCTTTCCTTATAGTCCGACTTTGAGAGCCATTCATTACTGTGGGAAAACCATAGCTTTGACTGACTATACAGACCTTTGTAGCAAGGTGATGTATCTGCTTTTTAGTATGTTTTCCAGACTGGCCATAGCTTTCCTTCCAAGGAGCAAGCAGCTTTTAATTTCGTGGCTATCGTCACTGTCTGCAGTACCTATCTTTGGAGATAGGTCCTGTAAATTTTTAGGACTTGTGTTCACTAACTTCCTTTCTCTGGAAGGAGAAAGTAACATTATAAGCCATTTATTTATGACCATCAATAACTTTACAAGGTATGCACACCCTATCAGGAACATAGAAAGATGCTATGGTCCCTAAAGTACTGTGGGAGAAGTATTTCTTAGTGTGTGGTCTTCCTGATGGGAAATAATAGGACCAAAGGTTCTTAACCCTGTTTGTGTCATAGACTCCTTTGGCAGGAGTCTGGTGAAACCTATGGGCCCTTTCTCAGAAGCATGTTTTTAAATAATTGAAGGAAATGCTAAATTTCAGCTAGAGGTTAGTAGAAATAAAGATATAATTTTTTTTTCCTATGCAAGTACATGGACCTCCCTAAATCTGTTGATGGACCTCCCACAAATTCTGTGGATCCTGTTTCAGCATTCCTAAATTCAGACTAAGGAAGAAATTTTGAGACCACACTGTTCAAGGAGATGTTATCTTTGGTTGAGATTACAAAGGTGAGAACTCAACCATTTTCAAGGCAACCCATAGCCTGAGAGTTTCAACCACACCCTGCTGAATATGGGGACTCTGAGACCAGAACAAAAAATCTCAGCAGAGTCAACACGTGCCCTTCCTAGTACATCAGGAATTATGCTACCTGTTTTATTCCCTACCTAATGATATTTGGGTTAGTGTAACACTTATCCATTCACTTGTGTTTCTGAATCTCTGAGAATGGAGTACCGACATTATCACAAGCTAGATCAAGGTCATCTTGCTAATGAATGGTGAAATCTGGGCCTGAGCCCATTTCTCTTGACTCTAGATCCACAGAATCCCACAATTTCAGAGTTGGAAGAGAACTCATTGGCCATCTTGTTGGGTCTATATCGGAAAAAGAATTTTCACTACAACATTCCTGACAAATTGTTTATCCAGTTTTCACTTCTATTCATTTTATCCTTCCCATTATAACCATTTCTGAATCTGTTGAATTTGCATTCAACTGATTATATATATAATATAATGTATAATTTATAAAACAATAAATGATATATAAACACACATATTATACACATGTATGTATGATATATACATATCATTATAATATTTTATAAATATTATACACCAACATACATATTATAGCACATGTGTGTGCACATATAACACATACATGTATTATATACACACATGTAATGTATATACATCATAATATGCACACACATAATTATAAGGCAGCTTGGTGCCTTACATATGTATGTATAATATATACATATTATATATACACATATATAACAAATACACATATCATATGTATATATTATATACATGCACATATATAATTATAAGGCAGCTTGGTGGCTTAATGGATAAAGTACTGAACTTAGAGTTTGACCTTGAATCCTGTCTCAGACAATTCTCTTGGTTTCTTCATCTGCAAAATGGGAATAATAATAGCACCTACCTTCCAGGTAACAGGGTGGCACAGTGGATGGAGCACTGAGCTTAGAATCAGGAAGATTCATCTTTCTGAGTTCAAATCTGACCTGAGACACTTACTAACTGTGTGACCCTAGACAAATCTCTTAACTTCAGTTTACCTTAATCCACTGAAGAAGGAAATGGCAAACCACTCTAGTGTCTTTGCCAAGAAAATCCCATGGATAGTATGGTTCATGGGGTCATGAAGAGCTGGACATAACTGAATGACAACTGAAAACCTAGATGGGATAGTGGATAAACACTGTGCCTGGAGTCAAGAAGACCTGAGTTCAAATCTGGCCTCAGATACTTACTAGTTCTGTGACCCTGGGCAAATCACTTAACCTGTTGCTGCCTTAGTTTCTTGAACTTTAAATTGGCAATAATAATAGTACCTCCTAGGGATGTTGTGAAAATCAAATGAGATATTTCAAAAGTATTTAGCAAAGTTCCTGACACATAGTAGGTGTTTAACATCCAGGAACTAAAAATTAGTATCATACAGAGGACAATAGAAAGGCATATAATGAGTAGAAGTGGGCAACAACATAAAGCCAGAGAGTAAGTCTGAAGAATGGGATAAAAAGTCATCAAGGAAGTATTTTAGGAGGAGAAAATGAACTGCTCACATGGCAAGGGTAAAGGATGACAGGTGAGCATCCAGAATGTTGTCCTTTCCTTTTCAATGTCAGGAGCCATTGAGGAATGCCTCTAGCACATTTGGAGAGCCTCTTAATGGATATTTCTAGGAGGATATAGATAGGAGTTACACAGGAGGGGCAGTCATGAATGGATTACATCCACTTTCTTGAAGGGAACTTTCAAATTGATGACATCACAGATCCATTTAAGTGGTTACTGTGCATATTGTACCTAAAACTTTGATTTCATCATTTGAGTTTTTTTGGGGTCAATCTCATATTTACATGTAGTATTTTTACTTGCTGTGTTTTGTGATAATAGAATCTTTATTCCTCCCTCTTCCCCCCCCCATAATCTGCCTAGTCATTTCCTAACTGTTGGGCATTTAGGTTGTTTCTAGTTTTTCTTCTTGTGCATATCATAGTTATAAATGCATTTGTATAAGTAAAGTCAAGTCAACAAGCATTTCTTACATACCTATAAGGGACCTGGCACAGGACTAAACAAGGGGATGTAAAGAAAGGCAAAAAAAAAAAAAGACCTTACCCTCAGAGAGTTTGCATTCTAGTAGAGGAGGCTTGCACTAAAATAACCTTGTACAAACAAGATATATACAAGATTGAAGCAGATAATCAAAGTAAAAAGGTGCTAGCATTGAGATCATGGCTCATAGATTGAGGGATCAGAAAAAGCTTCATTTAGAAGGTAGGATTTTTATTTGGGAACAAGTAGTTCTTTCTTTTTTCAGTGATTTCCTTGGCATGAAATAACGAAGGGTGAAACGAGCAGAACCAAGAGCAATATTGTTTGAAGAACAACTGTGAACAACTAAGTTATTCTGAGTATTATAAATACTCACATCAACCACAAAGGACCTACTATGCACCTCCAGGGAAAGAAATGATAAATACAAGTATGCATGGCATGGTTTTACATCTATATCTATATAGATCTGTGTCAAATGATGACCCAGTGTGGGGTGGGGAGTGAGGAAGGGAGACAGTTTGGAACTTAAAATGTTATAAAAATTACATTAAATTAAATTAAAAAATTATTTCCTTGTGATATATAACTTGGAGGTTTTTTATGCACTGGTTTTTCTTGGTGACTGTGAAAATAAATTTTATTCAATAATTGTGTATTAAATGCCTATTATGTATAAGATATTTCATTCAGAGATGACAAGATAACAGACTTCTTATCCTCACAGCCCAACAGGGAAAATGAGACATGTATATAAATCAGTATGGTGCAGATTTTAATATATGAACACACAGGCAAGTTACAAAGAACTGTGAGATCTCCAGGGCTAGAGAGATTTCTTACCGTTGGGAGGAGGGTTAGGGAGGCTTCCTGGGAGAAGAGGTACCTTCTCTCATGAACCATGAAGAAATTGTAGATTTTCACCAGAAGCATCTGGGCATTGGGGGTGACAAATATAAAGCAGTATAAGAGTTAGGGAAATATCTAGTTGCCCCTTCTGATAGGAAAAAAGATTACGGTGTAAAACACGGTTAAACAGGTGGGAGAGAGTCAGATTTTGGAGGGCCTTGAACTCCAGGGAACAAGAATTTAAACACCTGGGAATTACATCTCCCACCGTACAGATATCTAAAACTTGGTTCTGTGGAAATTAAATAGAGTCAGAAGACCTGGTTCTCAATTCTGGCCCTGTTACCACCTATGTGACCTTAGGCAAATCACTAAGGACTCTGGGCCTCAGTTTCCTTCAAATCAGGGGGTTCGATCACACAGACTAAATGATTACTAGCTAAATCTGCAATTGGCTATGATCCTTGGGGGGAAAAAAAACCATCGGTCGAGAGGGAGAGAAAATCTGATGAAGGAAAAATGTGGAGTGAAGGGTTTTGGGGGAAAAGCTAAGACGGGACATTTGGACTGGTCTTTCAAAGAAGATGCAAAGATGCTACCCTATTTAATCCCAGAGAGGTCTGGGGTAGGGGAGACAAAACTACAACTCCCAGAAGACCATGCAACCACCTTCCCTCCTCCTCCTCCACACATTCTATCCAACCTACTCCTCTCCGCCTATTTTCCCTAATCCTGCCTGCCAAGTGGTATATAAGTTTAGTATGGCTCAGCGTACTTCAGAGTGAGCAGGCTGTTGGGGCGCGGAGCCTGTGATCGGACTCTGGTCCCCCGGCTGCTCAGGCTCAGGACTTGCAACTCAGGACTGTGGGTCTGTACGCTGAACAGCTGCTGCCTGGAGCTTCTTCTGGGACTCCGGGGAGGAAGCTCCGCCACTGTAATCAGCGTGCCCTCTCTCTTGGGCATTCTTGGCCGTGGAAAACAATGGGAACGGGAATGCTGAAGGGATTCGATTCCCAGCCCTCCCGTCTCCGCCAAAGAAATTTTCCGTGCTGGTGAAGCCTGAAGCTCGGGCTTACTCGGGTTAGGAGGTGACTTTGCCTTCTCCCTGCGGCTGTTTCCAGGCGGGTGATCAGTGGCTCCCGGTGGACCTCGTCCGCGCCCCACAATAGGTCCCCGGAGCAATGCCCTCTGAGCCTTGCCGAATGCACGAAGGAGACTCGCGTTGCCCGTGGGATCTTCTGCCTCTCAGGCTCCCGAAAGAATGGATGGCATGGCTCCATCATCCCTGTTGGGGTGGAGGCGTGGAAAGGATCTCGGATAGGGGTCCTCTCCCTCCCTTGGAGCATGGAGGGGGCTCGTAAAGTTTGGAACCGACATGGAATTGGGGCTTTCCCCTCCTCCCACTGCACCCCAATCCGTTCCCTAGGGCGGCTCTCCACTGTGGATTATTGGTACAATTCGACCGGACTAGGAGTACCCGTCACCCTGGCTCCAGTGGATTTACTTTCTTTGCTGACCCTTGACCACCTCCTGCATGTCGGACCCCTAACCTTCGGGTAAGTTTCCTATGGAATTGAAGAGAGTGATTTTTTTTTTTTTAACTTTTGCGGCTGTCTAATACCTTTAAGCGGGGTTTTGGAGTCTGGTTAGAATGATCTTCGTCTCGCTTTGGTATCTTCCTAGAGGTCATTCAGACTACCCCTACCTTCGTGCAGAATAAATCTCTCCTCCCCCTTTCCCCAAGGGGTTGGTCTGAAATGCAGTCTAGGAGACAAAGTAGTTTGGAAACAGGTCTTTAATGGATTGCATTGTGTCCAAGGTCGGGACTCTTTACCCTACCTCTTCCAACCCCCTCAACAGGTAGTAGTCCCTTTTCCATCTTCTCTCCTCGGTTCTTTGCACTGGAAGGTGACCCTTAGGCTGTAACTGACCACGGAACAGTCAGCCTCCTTAGCTTAGTACTTACTAGCAAGGAAGAAGCCTTCCGCTTTGCAGGCAATCACCTCCCTCACCCCCAGTCCCCTGCCCAGGATGCAACCCCGATGCGTCCCCGTCTCTCCTTTTTGTTGTTCCCCTAATTGCCACCTTCTTGGGTCCGTTACTTCGCCAGAGGTGCTGTATTCGTGGGCAAACAGCGCCAACCCACTGCTGAGACTCCCAACTCTTGGCGCACTGGGTGGACGTTCTATGTGGTCTCATTTCGCTCCTCTCCCATACCTGGCTCCCAAACTATATTTGAGTTTTGCTATGGATTTTGGGGTGCTGCTACTGTTGTCGGGGGCAAGGCGAAGAAGTGGGGAAAAAGGTGGCTTGTTGAGAGAGCCTCTAGATCCTGAGAAAGGAAGAGAACTGATTTGGTGTGTTTTTGGATGTATTTGGAGCTTTAAATTTGTGCCTCTTACTTAAATTTTTTTTTTTAATTACCAAGCATTTCTTTTTCTCCCTCTTCCCTCTCCCGCAATACCTTACCTTTTCAAAATACCTATGTGGAAAGAAGGTCAGGTGGTTTTTCAGATTCCATGAAGTTCTCTGTTTTTCCTTTACTGATGTGATTAGCCTGAAAGCTAGGCGACTCAACAAAGAAAATAAATGCATTTATAAAGTGGACTGGAATGGCATGGGACTTGTCGGAGCATTCCAGAATTTCCAGTATAGTACCTCTTTATTCTGTGCCCTTCCCTCTACCCCTCCCCCACCGGGGGGGGGCAAAGGGAGGATTGTCAGAGAAATGGCCTCTTGATTTGCAGGAATGGAGGTTGGGTGAAGAAGATCTAGTTCCTTTAAAGTCTAGGATCCAAGCTGTGTTTGAGGTCAAAGATTTTGAGGGACAGATCCCATGTGCATCTGTAACTTCCTTGTTTCCAACATTTGTCATTAAAAAAATGGATATGCTATTTTTGGGGGGACCCTTCCCTGAGGTACCGATGGGCCAATCTTTCTGAACTTCCCTGAGTTACCATTTTAAGATATTCAAGATATTTAGGCATAGCCTTCTCTGGGGAAGGATCTTCTACATACACACAGATATTCCAGTGCTGGGGTTAATGTTACCTTTTCTAGGTAATAAATTTGCATTGTAACAAATAATTTTTGGAGAGAATATCTTATCCCAAAGGAGTCACCTTGATGTTGGAAATTTTAGGTTTCCTAGATTGGGGGGCTGATTGTGTGTGTGTATGATATTTTTGCATCCACCCTTAGGTATTCTTAAAATTAAATCAAATAGTTGACTACCTACTAGACTAATGCCTAGTGGGATGAATGCAGCATTATCTTCTAATCTTGCCTGGTTTTGCCTTCTCTTCTCATCAAAGAATAGGAAGCCCCATGATAAATGTAAAAACCATAATAGTAGGAATAGTGATAATAACAAATAGTTATTCAGAATTTTAAGGTTTGAAAAGTGATTTATGAATGTTTGATTTGATCCTCACAACAACCCTTGAAAATAGGTACTATTTTTGCCCCCCTTTTACTTGTGAGGACACTCAAACAGGTGGAAGTTAAGGGACTTGCCCAGGGTCACACAGCTAGCATGTAGTAGAGAGGGTATTGTCCTGGGAATCCTAAGGAAACTTCTGTTCATGGTCAAGGCAAGTCACTTTCTCCCTCTGGGCTTGTTTCCCTATCTACAAAATAGACTAGTCGATCTACCCAGTGGTGATGTTTGGACATCCTGTGAGTCATTTTGGCACACTGGTTTTCTCATTTGAATTTGGGTTTCTGGGGGTGATTTAAAAATTTATCAGGTGGCAGAATGCAATTGACTCTGACCATACTGCTCTGTGGGTCTTGCTAAAAGAAATCAGGAGTGTTCTCTGAGTCCCTGCATTCTAAACTGCTTGTACCTTCCAAGGGACACATAAACAAAGCCTAATAGGTTCTTCTGGGGCCTTGACAATGAATTATTGTGAAGATTTGACACAAGGTGAAATAAATGCATCTCTATTTTCCTTTGGAAGTTTTGAATTTCAGTCAAAATCAAGTTATTACTCAGCCAATATGTTCAGATAAATCCATTATGGAGCTGATGGATTGCATGTGAAGTATATGCTTGTACCTGCCTTCCTCATCCACTTGTATGTGTGAAGCATTGAACAGGTGACTCATGCAAGAATGAGTAGCAGGTGGACCAGGAGTGCTAACTCTGCAAAACCCCAAAATACCTCATTTCCTTGTCATGTGATTTCTTGACTTTTTGTAGATTTAAAGGAACATATCTTTTTCCTGATGTGGGTATGGAGACTTTCCCCTCCCCCCCTCACTGCCACATTTTTCCCCTCCTTGGTGGAGTGTCTAAGGGTGGAGGGTTGGAGTATATTTCTAGGGTGATCTAGGGTGAAGAGAGCAAGTTTTGATGGGATTCAGTGAGTTTTGAGTGACTGAGGACAGGGCTTGAGAGTGTCTTTGCATAAGACTACTCTTGTATGAATTTGGGGGAAAACCATGAATGAAGCCCTTCTCTTGCCCCCTACAACAAAAAGACCACATCGTCTAGACCTCCAACCAATAACACACAAGAAAATTAGGGCTGTCTGCTCTTTGAGTACAACTGTGTCTCTCAGGAGTCCAGTGTGGTTGCTTGTGTGCTGTTTGTTTGGGATAAGGAAGTTTTGAGGTTACTTAAATTTCAACAAAAGATGCTTTTGTTGCCCAGACATTGTTGCTCTTTAGCCACCAGGCTATAGTCTCCCAGACATAATTCCTCCCCTCCACCCCAACATCCTGTTAACTTATGACAATCCAGATTGCTCACCCCTCCACCCCGTACTCCAACTTTCCACAGCAGCAATATTTGCAAAATGAAAGATTCATTCTCTGTCTTGCTTGCTTTCCCCCCTCTGGCTGAGATGTTTTCTATAACCAGCCAAGCACAGATGAAAGCATAACAGGAAATGGGGGGGGGAGTGAAGGAGGGGGGAGGTTAAAGATGTTGTGACTAACAGCTTTGGTCCTTAAACACAGTCAATATTTTGTCTTTTCCTCTTTCCACCTGCATTTGCCTTACTTTTACAGTCGTCAGTATACTTTTTTTGGGAGCAGGAGGGACTTTTCCATGCTCCAGAGACTACAGTGGCTCTCAAATGAATACCTGAGTCAAATTTAAAACTCCTGTTTAAGGGCACACACCAGTTAGATTGCCCTCCTAGCTAGGAGCAACTCCCAGATATGTACTTTCAGGTCTAGCACACTAGCTTTCTATCTCTACCTCACATAGTTACTGACTACTACCAAGTAGTCCAATATGCCTAACCACATTCCAGCCCTCTTTAAAAACACTGCAGTTCATCTCTTCCAGGAAGCCTTCCTAGGTTAACCCGGTCTGGCCTGTGGAACCTAAGCATTATTCACAAGTCATCTTTAATGACTACTGCCTGGTACACTTTTTTAGGCTGGAAGGTACCAAGGAAATGTTTAATCCCATTCCCCCTTTTTGTTACAGTTGGGGAAACTGAGATGTCCCAAAGTCAGGAAATGACTTGCCCAAAGTCACTGAGCTAATTAGTGGGGATCATTTCACACCACTGCTTTTCTTCCTCTTTAGACTCCTGAATCACATGAGGACTGGAATCCCTTGTCTTAATTTTTGTGTATATTCTCTTAACATTTATTAACCACCTACTACTATCTGCAAGGCACTATGCTAGATGACAGGAAATAACTTCCAGATACTCTCAGCTACTAGTGACTCCCTCCTAAAAGATACGTTGTATTTGTTTTGTAAACGCTTAGTTGTATCCAACCCTGATAGAATGTAAGTTCCTTGAGGGCAGGGTCTGTTTCGTTTTTGTTTCTGTATCTCCAGTGCCTAGCACAGTGCGTAACATTTAATAATTGCTTGTTGATTGATTTTTGTTGTTAAGTTGCCTCTAACTTTATTATCCCATGGACCATACTGACTATGTAGTTTTCTTGGTAAAGATACTAGAGTGGTTTGCTATTCCTTCTCCAGCCAATTAAGGCAAACAGAGGTTAAGTGACTTGCCTAGGGTCACACAGCTAGTAAACATCTGAGTTTGGATTTGAATCCTTTTGGCTATTTGTCTCACAATGGAGATGAAGGCTGGTCTACTATGCCTTACACAGTGAGTATTGATTACTTTGATGTCTCTGTGACACTAAATTAAATGCTTTCTTTCCAAAGATAGTACCTAAGCAAGAGGAAAGAAATGACTGGAACTGGCTTTCACTGTGGGCAGTTATATTTTTCTTTGCTGAATGCCTTATGTTGCTGACATAATGTTCAAAATCAGGATAATTCCACCTTACATTCTATAATAGATTGTTCCCCAAAAGTTGTAGGTAAAATCAATTTTGGCAAATCAAATTTTATTTTAAATAGATAGTAGGGGGTTGTTATTTAGAGGCAGGCTGAAAGGGTCCTCTTTTTTAAATGGAAGAGTCCTTTTGGAATATGAATAAACATCCTTTTATTTATGTATAGGTCCAGATTTCATCAGTGTAGGGTTTTATTAAAGTAGAGGAACACTTGTATTTGCTTCTATCACAGAAGTGGTTTAATGTTAGTGAAGAAGAAGGGATTGCCCTGTTGGGTGATTCAGGAATAAATCAGACTGTGAACCTTCTTTTCAGTTTACGAAAGACCCAGTGACCCATGGTGACTTTTAAGAGGCTTTTCATTAGGTCTAATTCTACTCATTCTTTCCAAACCCTTCCCAGACCCCCTCCCTCTGAAATGTGAGAGTGGGAAGCTTATTTCATGCTTCATCCCACCAATACAGGCAGGATGGCCTTTCTTCCTCCAGGAAGCAAGCCTGATGGAGACCTGTGGTAGATGGCATGTAGCAAGGTCAAGTTTCCCTTGCCAAGTTATACTGTGGGAGATGCCAGTGCATTGTTTCGGATGGCCAGCTGCAAATCATCCTTGACTAATCCACTGGACCGAGCTCAGTTATGTCTACAGTCTTCTGAAGCTCATCTTCTCTGTAATTCTTTGGCATTTCAACTTGACTGAGGCTTGAGGTATCTGCTCCTGAGTCACAAATAAGTGAGCTAACTAAGGAAATTAAGCAAATGAATTTTTTGGGTCAGGTCTTCTGCTAAGCCTGAGATAGAGAAAGGATGTGAGGATCTAAGACTTTGACTTTCGTGTGTGTGTCTGTGTGTGTGTATTTGAGGTGGAGATGGTAAGTAATGGCTTTTGCTCTTTGTTTCTGTTACTGTATTTTACTTCTGAATGCTCTTCCAAAAGGTCTTAAGAGTGCTGGAAGAAATTAGATTTAAACAATTATCTTACACCATATAACACAATGAACTCAAAATAGATATGTCATTTAAGTGATAAAGATTATACCATAAGAAAATTAGAAGAGAACCTGATTAGATAGGTACCTTTCATAGGTATGGCTAAGGGATGAATTATTAACTAAACAAGAGCGAGTCCAATAAACTACATGAAATTGAAAAACTTTTGTATGAACAAAACAATGCAACTAGGATAAGAAAAGAATTGGCCAGTTAGGGAAAGAAATCTTTTCACCAAAAGTCTTTGATAAGGATCTTATTTCTAAGATATAGGGAGCTAACACAAATATATAACACCAAAAGCCATTCACCAATAGATAAGTTTTTAAAGGATATGAACAGTTAACAAAAGAAATGTGAACAATTAACAACCATAAGAAAGATTGCTCCCCCACAAAATAATAATAAGGGAAATTTCATTCAATCAAAATTCATTTATTAAGGGACTGCTACAAGTCAGTCTGTGCTAGGCAGTGGGGCTACAAATGGGGCTACAGTGGGGCTACAAAATGTTAAATAATCCCTCTCTCAAGGGGCTTACATTCTTTGATTAGAGATGACATATACAATTACAGAATAAGTACAAGACAAATACAAAATTTCTAAATGCAAGGTAGTCATGGAGGGTACCAGTTGTTGGAAGGACTAGAAAAGGCTCCATATAGAAAATGGTGCTTGAGTTGTGTTTTGAATGAAGCCAGGGATTTTTTGAAGTGGAGGTGAGAAGGAAGTCCATTCTTGGCACTGGGGATTGCTGTGCAAAGAAATAGAGATGGGAGATGGAGCAAGTGCCCTGTTTGGAAAATACAGAGAAGGCCAGCAAATCAAAACATCAGCGAGCTTTTACTTCACAACCCAAAATTGGCAAAGATGATGAAATCTAGGACTAGTACATTTTGGAAGAGTTGTAGAAAGACAGACATACCATTGTTGGTGGAGCTGTGACTTGGTCCAACTGTTCTGGAAATTTATTTAGAATTACACTAATAAAGTGACTAAAATGTCCACCTATTGCTCATAAATCACCAGGAATTTATTACATAGTTACTATGTGCCAGGAACTTTTCAAAAGGCTAGATTAAAAAAATCAAAAACAGATCCTACCCTTAAGGAGCTTACATTCTAAAAGAGACAATATGTACATGGGTATGTATATTTATTGATACATGCACACTGGGTATAAGTTAACCTTAGAGATGAAGGCACTAGTAGGTAGGAGGACTGGGAAAAACCTCCTTTTAGAGGTTGCAATCTTGAAAGAAACCATATATTTTCTAAGAGAAGGAAGAGCATTCCAGCTGTTGATGAGAGTCAGGGCTAAGACACTAAGACAACAGATGCAGTATTCTGTGTAAGGAATAGCAACAAGGTCAAGGGGCCATCTCTGGTAGTCCTGATCTATACCTTGCTACCAGACCCAGATACCTCTGAAGGAGAAAGTGAGGCTGGTGACTTTGCATAGCCCTCCCTCACTTAAATCCAATTCACTTGCAAGTCATGGCACCTTTCTGATGTCATGGTTCTCTTTGAAAATGAAGGACAAACAACAATGAGAAGGTAGGTCAGTGTGGCTGGACTATGGAGTACATAGAAAGGAGTAATATTTAAGATCATTTAAAATATAGGAAGTGCCAGGTTGCAAAGAGGTTTAAATGCTAGCAGAGCTTATATTTGATCCTTGAGGAAATAGGGAGTAACCGGAGTTCAATGAGTGTGGGTCCTTGCTTTAGGAAAATCACCTTGGTAGCTGTGAGGAGGATGGTATAGAGAGGAATTTGAATTAAGGTCTTCAGTTAGGTTATTGTGAAAGTCTAACAGCAGGGTAATGGGTGCCCGAACTTAGGGGTGGTGTCAATGTGAGTGGGGAGGAGACATATTCTGGGCCAGACCTACTTCTAGTCTGTCTGCTGTCAGGCTCGGTGTTAGAGTTTGATGAGACAATTATGGACCAGAAAATGAAATTTTAAAATGACTTTACCATTTATAAAGGATAAAAAGATGATATTCCTAAGGTGAAAAAGAGTGGTTGAGAGGAATAGTTACTTCTCTCCATTTCTGTACTCTTCTGAGCAACTGGCTACTACAGTAGCTTTTTTGACAGATCAATTGACATTTTATTAAAACCTCTTGACACACAAGGCAGCTAGGTAGCACAGTGAATAGAGCACTGGCCCTGGAGTCAGGAGGACCTGAGTTCAAATTTGATATCAGACACTTAACACTTACTAGCCGTGTGACCTTGGGCAAGTCACCTAACCCCAACTGTCCTGCCTTTCACCTGCAAAAAAAAAAAGCCAAACAAAAAAACCCAAAACTTCTGATACCCAACTCCCCTTAAGCTGGGCTTTTTATGGTTTAGGCAGCAAGGAAGCCCAACCAATGATGATCCCAAGAATGCCTCCCCATCCCCTTAAAAGGACACTAGTTCAGTTTACATAAAACTAGTGCTACTCCTATCACAGAGATGTGGAGAAGGAAATGAAAAGATTTGGCAATTGAATATTTATGCAGGTTGAGTGTATGCTTAGATGAATGTAGAGGGGCCTACACTATGCCGGGCATTGGGCTAAGCTCTGCTTTGCAGATATTTTTTTCAATGTAGCTGTATGACCCCAGGCACTTCACTTAACCACTCTGTGCCTCAGTTACCTCATCAGTAAAGCACTAGCATCTATCTGCTGAAGTCACCATGAGGACAAAATGAAAAAAACATCACTTTGCCACATATAAAACAATACATAAATGTTAGTTATTAAGTACCTAGTGGAAGTTAATTAGAACAGAAGTTAAATAGAATGGTCCCACATATGCCAGAATATTCAAAGTAGCATTTTGAAAATTACTTAATTACCTTAACAGCAAAGAATTAGAAGCAAAGTAGATTCTCATTTCTTGGAGAAATAACTAAACAAGTTGGCCTGCATGAATGTAATGTAATATTATAGTGCTGTAAAACTACAAATATATTTAATAGGGAAAAGCCTGGAGAGATGGGGTCTTAGGCTCACAGGGCGAGAAAGAACCTCACAGGTCATATAATCCAACCCCTTCAAGGAAAGGAGAATGAAAGGAAAAAATCAGGTCCATCAAGTTAAATGTCTTGTTCATCATTGCACAGTATCAAATGAACTGATGCAAAGTGAAGTAAGCAGAACTAGGAAAACAATATATACAGTGATTGCAACCATGTAAATAGAAAACAGCAAGAACAAAACTACAGAAAGGGAATGCTTTGAAATGAGAATGACCAAGTTTGACCTCAAAAGAGGGATACGGGAAAACCCTTCCCTTCATCCTTTGGAGATGGGATGAGGATAACTATACTGGTGGAATACTCCATGTAAGGTAAGACTTTTCTTATATGATGATTTTTTTTTTTGTTGAACTACATATATATTTTCCTTGTTTATGATATCTTATCTTATGATTAATTATTATACATTATATCATTATATATTTCCCCCCTTGTTATAAGAGATGGCTCTGGGAGGGGAATTGATAGAACATATTGGAAAATAAAGGTGATACAAAGATAAAAGATCATTAGTAAAGATTTATATTCAGGAAGGATCTCAAACCCCTTTCCTCCAAAATGTCTGAGAGAAGAATTATTCGTATTTGGTCCGGCTTTTTAGTATGGAATTAAAGATGGCTGAGCCCTCAGAGATAAAAAGGGGGGAAGTATTTTCCTTTTTTAATCTCTGAGAAACTAGGGTGATTTGACTTAAAAAGTAGACTTGGAGCAAGATGAGAAGGAGCAGACGTTGATGTGAATGGCACTTGATTCCTAAACTGCTATTTCAATTTTAACTCAAATTAAAAATATTATGACTATGTATGGGTAAAAGTTAACATTACTTTTAATTGAAATATAATTTTACTATTAATATATACTTTTCAAAGTATATGTACAATAACATTTAAATCCCCTTACCCATTTAGATGGTGATTCTTACTTAGTTGAGACACAGAAAGGTGAATTTGACTTGCCAGGGGCACGTACCTGCATACTGACAGACCTGATCTCCAGATTCCTGAGCTAGTGTTGTTTGTAGAAATCTCCTTTCAATATTTGGGTATTTAAATATCATCATATTTGAAGAGCTCTATGGAGTTGGCTACTTAAAGGATCATAGTATCATTGCTGAAAGGGACTTTACTATCTTCAACTATCTCATCTTAAAGATGAAGAAATAGAAGTTAAGTGACTTGTCTAAGGTCATGAAGGGTAGCTAGGTGATGCAGTGGCTAGAATGCCCACCCTGGAGTCAGGAACACCTAAATTCAAATTAGGCTTCTGACACTTACTAGCTATGTGACCCTGGGCAAGTCACTTAGCCTTCCTTGTTTGTCTCAGGTTCTTCATCTGAAAAAATGAGCTGGAGAAGGAGACGGCAAACTACTCTAGTGTCTTCGCCAAGAAACCCCCAAATGGAGTCATAAAAGATTGGATGTGACTAATCTACAAAACACCAACAAAAACCACTATGGTCACTCAGGTAGTAATGTGTCCAATGGGATCTCTGTGGTCCATGCTTTCAGCCTACCAATTTATTTGTGATGCAAAGTAATGTTCTTACGTATAAGATTTGCTTCAACTGGCGGAATAGGGGATACATCTGCTTTCTTTTCTCCCTTAACAAGTCATCCTGTTCAAAGTGATTGTTGATAAATGCTCTTTGAGGTTGGTAAAGGTGAAAAGTTAAACTGAAGGACTTCTGGCACCTTAGAAAGATAGATTCCTTTGAAAGAGAGTTTAATTCACCAGGACTGTATTTTAAAGATAAGTGACTTGGCAGGAACCTGTAGCCCTAAATACCATGTATCAATGTAAACCTGATTGAAAACTTTTTGGTTTATGATCTGACATTCTCCTGAGCACTATTCCTTTTGGATGGAAAGTTTTTAAAGTGGGATTAGGCTTTTGTAGTAATTCCCATTATTAGCCCCAGGGGACAGATTGAGTTTATCCCAGGCAGCCTTTGTAGCTTCGTTTACTTTTGTAATTTCCTCTGCCTTTCCCCAGTATCTCTTTTCTCCCACCAATCCCCTCTCTGGGGCCACTGTGGGGTCCTGGGAGTTAGTCTGAGCAAAGTTTGTATATTTTAAACTTCTCCTTTCCTGCCTTTGGCAGTGGCTGGCTCATCCAGGATTCTGGACAGATAAGCAGCAACATATCCTTGCATTTTTTCTTTATTATGGGTTTTTTTCCCCCCAGGGTTAACATTGCCAGTTAGCTAAATTCTTTGAGCCTTTGGGCATGACAATGGTGGTGAGGTTCTACTATCATATTAGATTTCTTTTCCCCTCCCCTCATTTTCACTGCTTCCTACTTTTCCTACATCTCATGTTAAGGAACAGTCAGACTTGAGGAGCTGCCTTCTCTAAGTACACAATTATTGTAAAGTTAGCATGGGAAAATCCAGTGTTTGGATTTTTAATTAAGTTTCCAAACAAAAGTGAAATTGAGGTTAACCAGAAGACTTAAGGTCTTTTCTTTTCTTTCTCCAAATTTTGACAACTGCTCATGTGGGCCTTTTCTGGAATTTATTTCTTTCCCCTTTCCTTTGCAAATGTATTTTCACTGCTCTGTGTTCTTTTGGCCTTTTGGGTTTTGGGGTGTGTTTCCTTTCCTTGGGATTGGATTTAGTTCATTCTGTCATTTCCAGAGCTGGCCTCCTTGCACTTGCTCAAACATTCGCCTCGCATGCATCCTTCATATGTGGTTTTCCCAAGGGCTATTTTGGTGAGAGGTAAAACTATCATTTTTGGTGGTTTGACTGCACTCTGGGACTTCGAGGTTTATGAATTTGGCAATAGTGAATGTGACTCCTGGGCCCTGTAGAACAGGACCTCTCAGCCTGTGTATTGGGACTCATCTCCACTCTCTTCAATCCTTGCAAGAGGTTAGAGACAACTCTGTTCAGTAATAAAGTGTGATAGCATAGAGATGACTTAGAGTAGGGTTATTAAGCTCTTTTGTGTTAGGGATCCTTTTGGCAGCTGGTGAAGACTAATACCACTGTCACATTTGCCTACAGAATTATAGGAAATACTAAATTTCAGTTAGTGACTAGTGAAAACATCTTCCCATCCAAATTCATGGACACTGGACGAGGCTCACTGGATCCCAAGTGAAGAACTCTTGTGTTAGGTGTATAATTGAGACTGGGATGCAGCATCTTGTGGCTAGGATTAGGGAATCTGGGATCCTAGCCCTTGGGTTTCTAAATCTAGCCTTCCCATGGGTCTTCTGCAGTGGGTCCAATTTATTTACACTGAATATTATTCTTTTGTGACATAATCAACCAACCAACAAACCTTTATTAAGGATGTACCATGAGCCAGATACTGTGATAAATAAGATAGTAAATCAAGAACTGGAAGTGACTTCAGAGGACACCTAATTTTAAGTCCCTCTTTTCACAGATGATGAGACTGAGGTGAAGTTAAGTGATTCCTACACAAGTAGTTCTGGTATTAGAACAAAGGTCCCCCTGATTCCAAATCCAGTACCCATCCAACTGCTGCTTCATTTTGGGAATGTCATTCTCCCTTCTGAGATGTCCAGAGACAAGAAAAATATTTTAGTGTAATTATTGATCAAATAAGTCAACCGTGGAATAGAGCTCACTGCAAGAGTGCAACTCAATTAAACCAGTGATTCCTGACTTTGTTTTGGTCTTATGGACCTCACTGGACAATCTGATGAAGTCTTTGGACCTCTTTTCAGAATAATGTTGTAAAACTTGTGAAGCAAAAATACAGAATTACAAAGGAGATGAAATATAATGAAATAGTCATAAAAACACAAATGCACACAAATTCACGGACCTCAGCTCAAGAATGCCTGAATTAAATAATCCATTTATTAAAAACCTACTATGTGCAAGGATGGGGCAGCTAGGTGGTGCTGTCAGGAGGGTTGGATCTGAAGTGAGGAAGACTCATCTTGAGTCCAAATGTGGTCTCAGACACTTGCTAGCTGTGTGACCCTGGGCAACTCATTTAACCCTATTTGCCTCGGTTTCCTCATCTATAAAATGATCTGGAGAAGGAAATGGCAAATCACCCTAGCATCTTTGCCAGGAAATCCCCAAACGGGGTCATGAAGAGTTGGATATGAATGAAATGACTGAACATGTGCAGAAAAGTAGTTATCCTAAGGATACCTGCTGAAAATATGCTGAGCCTAAAAAGGAAGGAAAGGAAAAAAGAAAAGAGAAAAGAGAAAAGACATCTGCCCTCAAGAAGCTTACATTCCACAGGGAAATCCAACATATACTTAGGTAAGTACAAGGTAATATTAAATAAGGGTGGGAGAGGTTGGCAAAGACTTCATGGAGGATGTGGTACCCGACTGAGTCTTGGAAGGAGAAAAGGACTCTGGGAGAAAGAGATGGACATTAGAACAGACGGTAGTCCAACTTTGCAGGAACTTCAAATGGAAGTAACAAGAGAAAAAGTTGGAAAGTCTTGGAATAATATAGTTGGGTTTGTATTTTATCATCAAAGTAATAGGGAGCTGCTGAAAGCTTTTGATCAATGGAGTGACATGGTCAGATCTATGCCTTGGGGAAGTTTTTTCCTTGTGGATTTTGTGGATGATGGGTTAGGAAGGGAAGACACCAGAAGAAAGGAGACCTAATCTTGAGACTATGACATTAGTTTAGACTTAAGGTGATGGGGCCTAGGAATTAGGGTGGAAAGGGGGAAAGACAGATGTGAGAGCTGTTATGGAAGTACATAATGCCTGGCAACTACTTGAATATGGGAAATGAGGAGTAATGTCTTAGATAACTCTCAGGTTCCAAACCTGGGCATCTGAGAGGATGGTAATGGCTTTTGTAGAAACTGGCCAAGTCTGGAGGACAGGAAGGCTTAGAGGGAAAGATGATGAGTTTCATTTTGGGATTTCCCTTGGCACTTGCTTTATGAATGTAAGGGTTGAACCAATTCACTGTCATACTCATAGCATAGGAGTGTTTGTCCTCCCACAGTCTCATTAACAATTTCCCTTTTCTTCTTTCCTCATCTTTATCAGTCTGATGTATGGAACCCCAGAGTTGTTTTCATTGGCATATTTTTATTATTAGTGATTTGGAACATTTTTTCATATAGACCTGGATAGCTTGCATTTCTTGATTAAATAATTGGATTTTTTTTTTTGGAGGAGGGGAACCTCAACAACTCTGAGTAACATCCCAGTGAAATTTATTATGAGCTCTGTTTCATGCACCAAGATGTTTTCCAGTCTCTATAACTGAAAGTATGGGAAACATAGTCCTCTCTGTGTCTTTAGAGAGGGATATAGGAGTGGAAGAGTATGTCTCATTCAAATGGACTTGATGATTGGATAATTGACTTTTCATTTGCTTCTTTCATAGAATAAAAAGCCACTTATTCATTTTAGAAGGACAAGATTAACCGTATTTAAAGTTTTATTAAAACACAGCTGGCCAAGCTAGAAGGCCTTGCTTCTTTAAGAAGTGATTTCCAAAGGTTAAAGTCAGTGTCTATCTTTCTCTCTCTCTCTGTCACTCACTCACACAAACACACACACATATACACTCTTTCTCTCTTACGTGTATATACTTTTCTGCATACTTATGCACACACACATCATATATACATATATATGTATGTATACACACAGAGATCATTCAACAGGAGAAAATATATATCTAGGATAGCTCATAATTTGTTGGGTCTAGACTTTTCCACAGTGTCTGGATTGAAGCATCCTGTCCTAAAGTTTAGCTACTGAAGGGGAACATAAATTTAAGGGTTACCTACTGGTCACATAGATTAGGCTGGTTTTAACAGCTGGACAGCTTTTTCCTGGGCAGAGAAGTATATAATTTTTGGAATAGAGAAAAGAACATAGGTACTTCAAGCCACTGGAAAGGAATAGTGTAAAAATAGAAGTAGCCAGTTTGGTTTCTCCTCTTCCCCCCCAGTCTTGGCTTGAATTTTTATAGTCCCATATGGCCTGACGCCATTAGACTGAATTTTGTGTCCTGTGTTTGGCTTTAAGGATGAAAGATTGAAACAAAATCTCCATCTTTTGGCAGTATGGTCTAATTTCTGAATATTTCTTTCTCTAAACAAGTCATGTAGAGGGAGGCTGGGTGGTATGAAGAAATCTTTGTATTAGAAGGTAAAGGTCAAGGGGCAGCTGGGTGGCACAGTAGATGGAGTCAGTGGATAGAGTGACCCTGGTGGCAGGAGGACCTGAGTTCAAATCCTGGCCTCAGACATGTAATAGCTGTGTGACCCTGGTCAAGTCACTTAACCCTCATTGCCTCTAACCCCTCTCCCCCAAATAAAGAAAAAAAAAAATAAGATAAAGGTCCTGGGTTTGAATCTTACCTTTGCCCCTTACTACCTTATGACCTTGGACAAATCACTTAACCTCTGTAGTTTCCTCATCTACAAAATAAAACGGTTGGACTGGGTTGTGTGGTAGTTCCCTTCTCACTCTAGATCCTGTGATGTAGGTGCTTGGGCTCCTCACATTGGGATACTCTGTTGAGTTTATGAGCTGAAAAAACACAAAAATTAATTAAGAAATAGAAGTGGGGACAGAAGAGAGTGAGCTTTGCTCCCTTTTATTTTGAAACCTGAACTTGAAAGTGGGGATTCATTCTTTGTGTTTGTATCACCAGGGCTCAGCACGGTGCCTAGCACATAGCAAAGGTTAATATGTGCTTGTCGATCAATTGATTGATTCACTGATGGTGTTTCAGTCATTATTTAGCCATGTTTGGTTGGCTCACTTCCTCAAAGACTCAGCCCCTATTTCAACTCCTCCGTGAAACTTTTTTTGACTATCTCAAATGACATTTTTTTGTCTTTGAATTCTTGTAGCATTAACAATATGCCACCACACTATACTCGTCAGAACATGGGACCTGGAGTCAGGAAGGCTTGAGTTTGAATTTTGCGTCAGATACTTAGTGGCTGTGTGACCTTGGGTAGGTCATATAACCTCTCATCTCATTTGTAAAATTAAAAAATTGGTCCCAGTGACCGATAAAGTTTCTTATAAATCTAAATCTATGATCTTACTTTATTATTGTTTTGTCTTCTAGTTATATTTGAACAGCTGTTTTCCCAACTAGATTGCAAGCTCCTTGAGGGCAGGACTCAGTTATCTTTTGTTGTTATGGTACCTTGTGTGGTACTGAGCTAGAAGAAGAGCATAGGTAGCTTAGCAGAGATCCCCACCCCTGGAAAAGCAGCAGAAAGAAAACCACATTTATTTGGGGTTGTTGTGAATATCAAATGAGATATTAATTATAAAGTACTTAGTACAGTGCCTGGTCTATGGTAAGCACCATACAAACTTTGTTGTTATTCTTTTTATTTTTGTGGTTATCTAACCTCTCTCCATTTTCTAATCTAGAGAGGTTACAGACTAGAGAACACTAAAGATCCTATTCTTCTATGATCCTTATTTCTCATTATTCTATTGTGAAATTATTCTTGTTCTTTTGGGTTGTCTGCTTTGATCCTTTCAGGAGTGGAGTTCCATAGGGAGAAAGACCCATTTTGTCTTAATAGTCATTCCAGGTCTTGCTCTTGTTTTAACTTTCTTAAAGTTCTCTGCATAGTACTTAATTTATTATTATTATTTTTGGGAGGAGGAGGCAATTGTGTTTAAGTAACTTGCTCAGGGGTCACACAGCTAGTAAGTATCTGAGGCTGGATTTGAACTCAAGTTCTCTGACTCTAGGGCTGGTGCTCTATCCATTGCATCACCAACTGCTCCTGTATTTAGTTTTTTAAAAGTACCTTAGGTAGGGACTTCTCCTGTGATGCCACTTTCAGAATTTATTTATTTATTTTTAGTTTTCAACATTCATTTCCACAAGATTTTGAGTTCCAAACTTTCTCCCCATCTCTTCCCTACCCTCCCCCCCAGGATGGCAAGCATACTGATGACTCCTTCCCCCAATCTGCCCTCTCATATATACCTCCCATCCCTTCCCTCACCTCCTTCCCCCTTACTTTCTTGTAGGGCAAGATGGATTTCTATACCCCATTGCCTATAAATTTTATTTCCCGGTTTCATGTAACAGCAATTTTTTAACATTTGTTTTTAAAACTTTGAGTTCTAGATTCTTTCTATTCTTCCCTCTTCACCCACCCCCATTGATAAAACAAGCAATTCAATATAGGTTATACATGTGTAGTTATGCAAACATTTCTATAGTAGTCATGTTGTGAGAGACTAACTATATTTCCCTCCATCCTATCCCACCCCCCCATTTATTCTATTTTTTGTGATGGCGCTTCCCATATCATACCCAAACAAATCAACCCTGAGAATGAGCTTCCTTGTTCCTGTGTCAGTGAGGATTCTTTGGACAGGGCCTAGACAGTAGTCTACAATGTGGAAATGTTGTCTCAAGTCAAGTCTGAAGAAGCATAGACAATATTTGCCATTTCCTTGGTGGGAGATGGGATTCTTTCTAATCTGCTCCTGGGTTAACATCGAGGATTTATGAGGCAGCCCCAGGAACTTGAAAACAAATAGGAGTGTGTGGTCTCAATGGGAGTAGAGTTTTGTTCTGTCGTCTTGGGGATGGAATAGTGTTTCTGATTTGTTTGCTGTTAAATTGCTCTTGAGGTATAATGATGCTTAGTTACAACTTCATTTCTGGGGGAAAAAGAGGTCCTTCCTTTCCTCTTCTACTCCACCTTTTTTTAAAAAGAAAACAAATTCTAGGCGAAAAGGGGTCCTTCCTTCCCTCCCCCACCCCACCCAAACTCCATTTGAAAAAGAAAAAAAGTTCCTTCCTCTTTTCAGCTGCTGTGTCTTTAAGAATTCCCTTCATTGTAACCTCAGGACAGAGATCCTTCTGTGAGAATGCATTGGAGGGCTCTCCTTGGTGACACCCCACCCCCCATATTAAAAGACCATTGAAACAAGCTGCCCATTCTCCTCTGAAGAGGGTCCCTCTGTCTCAGGCCAAGCGACTCTTAGGGGAGCATTTATCCTTGGACACTCAGTTTGCAAAGAGTGCTGGGGTGTCAGATAAACTCACTCAGATGGTGGGGGGGGGTGAGGAGGACAAAACCCCCTTTCTTTTCACCCCTGCAGGGAGACAAATAAAGACTTTGTGTTAGAAAGCAGGGGTCTAAGCAAACACAGGGAGAGGTGCCTATGTGTCCGCATGACTGTGTGTGTGTGTGTGTAGGGAGGCATTTTGGCTTATTTCTTATCATTTTATTTTTAAGGAAACTGTAGTAGAGAATCTCTTGTTCCACACTTAGCCCACCCAAAGTAACTGATCTGAAATTGCCTAGTCTCTTATTGGAACAGAGCAATGTTTCTGTAGATTTATTTTAGCTGAAGAAAGAATATCTGGTTGGTTGTTTTTCTCCCCTCACTTTCCAAAATTTAGGGGAAAAGCTGTTGACTTGTTTAGATTGTTTTACCTTGTTTTCTATTTGCAAATATACCTAGTCTTAGGGATTCAGAGGGGAGATGGACTGCTCTAAGATCTGAGAGTGCAGTATCTATTTCTTAGTATCTACACAGGATTAGCGGCATGATATAGTAGGTAGAGGATTGGCCTTGGCATCAGAAGACCCTCCTCTGACCGATGTGTAAGCATGGGTCAATCACAGTGTATCAGTACTCCAGACAAATCTCTAAGATGATAATTGACAGATGATTTGCTGATCAGTAGAGGGAGTCCTTCCCCTCCCCCCCCCCCCTATTGAAATCATAGGGCTGGACCAAAAAAGCAGACAGGATTTTTATTATCTTTTTTTTTTTTTTGAACTGGGTCTCTCCCAGGCTGGACTTTCAAGGACTCTTTATAAGTCATATCCCACTACTGATTGTGAGTGAAGCTTGGACCTGTTCTATTTCCTACCTAGGCTGTTCATTTTTGCTTAGGCAACCTGGTTCTCCATGTCACCGGACCTCCATCCAGAGAATCACCATATGTGAGCCAAACAATGCAAACACGCCATTGGCTTCCAGAGGATCTGCTGGAGCCAGCTTAAACCTGCCTGTGCTGATTGCTAAATTTCATGCTGAGCATTTGCACTCTTGAAATCAGCAAATGCTGCAATTCAGGGCACTATTGATTGTCTAGACTAAAAAAGTGATGGGAAAATTTTTAATAATACATATTAAATATAAAATTGTGTTGTACATGCAATTTTTTTTGGGGGGGGACAGTTGTTAAATAATTACCTGCACATTCCTGCAGCTCAAGAACTCTGCCAGCCTCCCAGAGAACAGGGATTACAGACATGCGCCACACCATGCCTTGCTAATTTGGTCTTGCAAATCAGAAAATGTCCGATGTGAGAGCCAATAACAATTGATATTTATATAGCACCTTAAAGTACTTCCCCTATATTATCACTTCTGAGCCTTGTGAAAACCCTGTGAGGTACACACTATAGGTATTATTTTCACTCCCTTTTATAATAAACAGTTTAGAAATCTCAGCTTCAGGGGCAGCTAGGTGGCGCAGTGAATAGAGCACTGGCTGTGGAGTCAGGAAGACCTGAGTTCAAATGCAGCCTCAGACACTTAACACTTTACTAGCTGTATGATCTTGGGCAAGTCACTTAACCCCAAGTGCCTTGCTTTCCCCCTCCACAAATGAAAAAAAAAATACAAAAAAAAAATCTCAGCTTTGGAGGCATAAAATGACTTTCTACATGGTCACACAGCAAATAGTGTCAGAGACAGGATTTGAACATAGGTCTTTTAGACTCCAAGTTTAACACTCTGTCTAGTACAAGAAGCTGCCTCTTGGTGATATTCATACCTTTGGAAGGTCAGGGATGTTAGTTCAATTATCCTTGTCCTTCTGGACAGGAAATGAAGAAAATAGAGAAGGAGTGGTTTGTAGAAATTGATGTGGTGTGGACCCCTTAATACAAAAAACTGGATTTGGGTTTGATCCTCTTTTCCCTTCCCTTCTTCCTCTTTTCCTCCTCCATTCTTCTACCATGAGAGGACAAGTCTGAAGGGAGGAGCTAGTGTGGAAGGACCTTCTCAATTAATTTTTATAGCTGAATTCCTAGGCCCTGTAAATATTTCACAACTGCTAAAAAAAAATGGAGTCAGGTTCTGGGATTCCATAGCTGGAGAGGCTGTTGATCTTTTTATTTTCCTGGAGAGATGAACTTCTGGATGTGCTCAGCTTTTTCTCTCCGAAATGGAAGTGATTATAGTATCTTCTTAAGAAGATATTAGGAATACGTTATTATGGGACAAATGGGAAGCAGCCCCAGAGAGGAACAAAGGAGGGCTGCATAATGTATGAATTTTTTAAGCTCATGTTAGATCTAGGTTTAAAATTTTTGAAAGGTCAGCACATTTTGTTATTAATTCTTATTCATTTCCCAATATATCTCCCTCTATCCTCTACCCTGAGACACATCTCTTATGGCAAATAATCAGGGAAAAAAACTAGTTAAGCAAAAGCCAACTAACCAACCGATGCATCAGTCTCAACTCCAACAGCCCACACAACGCTCCGTACCGTATCCCGCCTCGGCGAGGAAGGGAGAGCGGCGTTCCCACGCGCCTTCTTTGAGACCAAGGGCGGCTTGCGACTGTACCGCGCTTCATTTCACTTTTTTTGTTGTTTTTACTTAAATCGTTTCCAGCATCGTGTATATTGTTTCCCCGGTTCTGTTTACTTTACTTTGCATCAGTTAATAAAAGTTTTCCCAATTTTCCTCGTATTTTTCATGTTTATAGTTTTTAAGTCAAAGAGTTTTATATCAAATTCATCTATGACTTGGTTTAGCTAGTTCCCAAATGATGGGCAACTACTTTGTTTCCAGTCCTTTGCAACAACAAAAAGCGCTGCTGTGATATTTTAACGTCCATGGTGATCTTCTTGGAAGTGTGCGTCTTACAGCAGAATCCCTGGATCAAATGGCATGTGCAATTTTTTGGAGTATGTTCACTTTCATAGCGTAATTCCAAATTATTTTCCAAAATTGTCGGACCAATACGCAGCTCAACCAATGGTATATCACTGCGCCTGCCATTTTACAAACTCTCTGATACTGACTTCTCACCTTTTCTCACCTTTGTCATTTTGCTGATTTTGGTGAAATCTCTTTTCTTTTAGTTTGCATTTTTCTTATTTGTGGGAATTTGGAACATGTTCTTGGACTGTTATTGGCTGCATTAATTTCTTCTTTTGAAAACTGTTTATATACTTTTACTGTTTGTTGGGAATTTTTATAATTCTTATGTATATGTGGGTATATATGTGTGATATAGAATATGCGATATATATGTATATATGTAATCAATTCCCTATATACTTTACATATTTGATCTTTATTAGGGAAACTCTTTGCAAAGATTTCCCCCTACTTGTTTTGTCTACTTCTATCTACGTGAGTTTGTGCGAACTATAGTTTGTGTAAAAACTTCTTAATTTTATGTAATCAGAATTATCCATGGTGATCGTTTCTTGCCTTTGTTTAGTCAAGAACATCTTCTCCCTAGCAATGGCATGAGAGGTGTCTCATTTCATTCTCCTCTACTTGTCTTCTAATTTATGATATGATCTTTTATAGATTTGTTCATTTGGAACTTATTATGCTATATTGTGTGGCATATTAGTCTGTAACGATTTTTTCTAGACTGCTTTCTAGTTTCCCTACAGTTTTCCCCTCCCCTCCCCTCCCCTCCCC
>CM053584.1:164359008-164409947 GCA_028627135.1 Pseudochirops cupreus
AAAGGAAGCTTTTGGTATTTGAAAGGTATGGCACTGGATTTGCAAATTGTGTTGTATCTTCTAGTTCACAGATGTTGGCACTTTTCTAATTTCTTGAAATGTATCCAAGTTTTTTTTTTCATTATGGTTTTCAGGGTGCCCAATGAGTCTAAATTGTCTGTCATTGACATGTTTTCCAGGTCAGTTTTTCATTCTATCAACTTTTTTCTAATATGTCTGTTTTTTTTTTTATGGCATCAATGAGTTCTACGTGTTCCCTTCTATTTTTCAGACAGTCCACTACTTGAATATGTTTTTTTCATTTCCATTCTAAGCTATTTATTCTTCTAATTAAAAAAAAATCTTGTGATTCATTTATACTATTCCACCTTGTTCTTATGACTAATCTTTTTCCTCTTCTGAGACTGTAATTGTATTTGTTGTGAACTTGCTTTCTACTTTTTTTAGGGTACCTCTTGAGCTTTTTTAAATCATAGTAATTTTTTTGGTGTTTTAAGAATTTCTTCTGTTTGTTCATATTTTTAGCCCTATTTCCCAGATTAGTGCTTTTCTCAGGGTCAGGCTCTTCTTCCTTTTATATGCTTGCATACGATGGGCAAGCCCTATTTGGATTTTTCCATAGTCTAGACACTGTTAAATTGCAACTGTGAATGAGATAGCTGGGACTAGGCTCCTCCATTACCACAATCTTTGGTTTCTGCCTCCATTTCCTGTTAGCCAAATATGGGTACTGGGCTTGGTCCCATCTCTGTCTCCTCCTTACATAATCTTCATTTGGGAATTGTTTCTTCTCATTGTTGTGGCTCTGACAGGCCCCAATCAAATGTCATATGTTATTCTGGTCTCAGGCTTCTTGCAAAATCTCTTGTTATATTCACTTGAACTTTGAGCTGTCCTGTCTCTTTACTATGGCTCCAAATATTTGGAGGCATGTATTGCCTAGTCCTGTCTCCTTGCCAAGTAAACTCCTTGCTAAGTAATGGGCTATTGACTGACTGTCTTCCTGCTGCTGCTCTCATAGACCTGTGCTAAGCTGCTACTTATTCAAATTCCATTTTGGGGAGCTCCTGTTAAATTTTACCTCCTCTGGCATGTTCCTTTTCCCCAAGGAAATTCTTGGGTAGATTTGGACTGCACAGAGGAGCTCAAATTATCCTTGTTCTTTGTCTTTTATCTTCTTGATCACCATCTCATCTAATGCACTTTTAGATTTTTGGTGGTGTGTTTATGGCAGAGCTGGGTCCTTTAGGACCTTTCACAAAAGTTTTCTTTTCTTTTTCTTATAATGGTATAGTCTTTAATAGTTAGGTTGCGTATACATTTTGAGCTTATTGTTGCATGTGATGGAAGATGTTGGTCTAAGTTGAATTTCTTCCAATCTGCTTTCTAGGTTTCTTAGTGATTCTTGTGAAATAGTGTAGCATCAACACTATATTCACAGCTCTTATGGTGGCTACGAATATGATGATGTAATTCTGAATCATTAAAATATAACAGATTCTCCACATGGAAGACAGAACCAAAACATTTATTCAAACACCAGAAAGCCAAATCTATCATAGCAACAAAGAAGTCTATACACAATAAAAACGCGGGGGGCACTGCCATCCCCAAGCCTTCCCCCTGCTAGGGCATGAACACTCACAGTTCACTGCCTGCTTCCTCTTTCTCCCTCAGTTCTAACTGCTCTCACTCCCAGCTCTGACTGCTGTGACCAACTTACTCTCAGCTCTGCTCCACTCTTCCTGTTCCATGCCTTCCTGCTTCACCTATTTGGCAAGCTCCTCCCCCCACAGACTCATATGACTCAGGCTTCCATGGGACTCAGTCAGGTCACATGGGCCTATTAACGGAGGGGAAAGATCTTCCCATTTATACCACCATCACAAACAGGAGTTCTTCCCTGTGTGATTTTTGTCCTCAGATTTATCAAATACACATTCTCTCAAAGGTAGAGGGAACTCACGTCTTTTGAATGTAGAACATGAATTCTTTTTCAGTTTTAGTTTTCAACATTCACTTTTATAAGATTTTGAGTAAAAATTTTTCTCCCTTCCTCCTCCCTCCCCATGACAGCAAGCAATCTGATATAGGCTATATATGTACAATCATATTAAACAAATTTCCACCTTAGTCATTTTGTGAAAGAAGAATCAGAAGAAAAGGAAAAAACCAGGAGAAAGAGAAAAAAGGAGAAAATAGCATGCTTTGATCTGCATTTAGACTCCATAGCTCTTTCTCTGGATGTGGATAGCATTTTCCATCATGAGTCTTGGAATTATCTTAAGTCGTTATATTGCTGAGAAAAACTAAATCTATCAAAGTTGGTCATCACACAGTGTTGCTGTTAACTGTCTACAATGTTTTCCTGGTTCTTCTCACTTCACTCGGCATCAGTTCATGTAAGTCTTTCCAGGTTTTTCTGAAATCCACATGTAGAGAGAGTATGGATACTTAAATTGGAGTCTATGAACTTGTTTTTTAAAAATTATTTTGATTACTATTTCAAAATAATTGGTTTTCTTTGCAATCTTACATATTAATCTTATGCATTTAAAAATATTTTTCTGAGACAGTCTTCTTTAGACTTCCAGCAGGCTCAAATTGATAGAAATGAAATTGTGGAGACAGAGGGAGGGTTGGTGGTGGTGCGATCATGTTGTATGAGGATCTCTTGGAAGAATTAGGGGGAACCATGATCTGATTCTTCAAGTATTTAAAAGACCACCACTTGGACAATGGAGTAGACTTATTTTGCTTGACTCAAACTTAGAAAAATGAGTAGAAATCATAGAGAATGATTTTTGGCTTGATGTAAGAAAAACAATTTCCCAACAGCTAGAACTAATCTCCAAGTAGACTTGGCTACCAAAAGAGGTAGTATATTCCTCTTCACTAGAAATATTTAGACAAATGTTGGTTACAATGGGTTGTAGATGCCATAGGAGAGATTCTTGGTCAGGCTTGGGCTTGGGTTGGACCAGATGGACTTCCTTTCTGATTGTGAAGTATAAACAGCCAGTAAATATCACAGCCAGTTCAAAGGTCTTTCTTCTAATGCCATACTGCCTTTCAAATGTAGGCAATTATAATTCATTACTATGGTTGGGGGAGAAAATAGAAAAACCAGAAGGATATTTTATAGTTCGATAAAAGCCTTGACAAATTTGTATAAGGTACTCAAAAGTCTGTGTTACCTTATTAGAAAGAGAGGAGCATACTGTTTTCTCTTGTTTAGTAGGTGTCGTGATCTGGCAGCACTCAAAAAAATGTCTTGATATCTCAGAATTGGAAGGGACCTCGAACATTGTCTAGCCCAGCCTGCACTTGAACAAGACTCCCATCCAGAACACATCCAAATGGTTGTTATACAGCCTTTGCTTAAAGGTTCTCAGGGGTGAGGAATCTCCAGCTTCTCAAGGTAGCATCCCATTCTACTTATGTACAGTTCTAATTGTTATGAAGTTCCTAGTTCTACCCTCTGGGGACGAGCAGAACGAGTCTATTTCCTTTTCCATTTGTTGTCATTTTCCAGTCATGTCCAGCTCTTCATGACCCCTTTTGGGGTTTTCTCAGCAAAGATACTGGAACGGTTTGCCATTTCCTTCTCTAGATGATTTTACAGATGAGGAAACTGAGGCAAACAGTTAAAACAGTGACTTGCTCAGGGTCACCCAGCTAGGAAATATCTGAGGTCAGATTTGAACTCAGGAAGATGAGTCTTCCTGACTCCCGGCTCTGTACTCTATCCACTGTGCCAACTAGCTGCCCCTTTTCCATTTGACAGCTCTTCAAATACATGAAGACAGCTATCATGTCCCAGTGAGGGCTTCTCTTCTCCACTCTACTTATGATAGCTCAATCCCTGAGCCATCCTTTTATGGGCCAAATGAGCCAACCAGTGGCTTAATCTCCTTTTTTTCTAATTTCACTACTATTTGACTTCTCTTTACTGAAGAGAATTTTGTTGCTGTAGGGAAGAGGGAGAAGAAAGACCTGTCACAAAAAGTCTTCCTAAAATACATGTCTATCATGTCTTATTTCTGTCTTTCACTATTAATTGTCACAATATTCTCCTCTTCCTTTTCCTTCTTTCCTGTCTCCTTCCCTCCCTCTTTTCTTTTATCCCTCCCTTCCTTCTTCCTCCTTCCCTCCCCTCCTTCCTTCTTTCCTTTCTTTCTTTTCTTTCTTCCTTCGTAAATCAAGGGCCATTAAGCTACATGACCTCTGAAATCTTTCTACATCTATGATCCTGTGATCTGGGTTCAGATCCTGCTTTAGGCAGGATTACTAGCTTTGAGATCCTGGGCAAGTCACTTTAAGTAATTATCCTCAGTTTCCTCATGTAAAAAATGACATCATAAAATAATGCCTGTAACACTCCATTTCACAGTGTTACTGTGAAACTCAAATGGAATGTGTAGATGAAATACTGTGTGCACTTTGCAAACTTGAAAGCTCTATATTGATATCAGTTTGATGATGGTGATGATGATGGAGGAAAGAGATGGAAGAGGGCGGTTGAATGATTTAAATTGGAAACTACTCCTTTTGTGTCCTACTCTCAGGAACTAAATCCTTGTTTGATCACATTTAGAGCAAGGGCACATTGGAAACAAGTAAGGTTTTTCTTTTCTCCTGTTTGTTAGTTTTGGGAGGTGGGAGGGGCCTTAGGAGCAAGCATGCAGCCTGAGTGAGACTTTTAAGGTACAGTTGGGTGGGTGGCAGAAAGGTGGTTTGTATTGGGGGTGGGGGAGGGGGAAGGGAGTTGTCATTTTATTAGGCCTATGAAAACAATACCTAGTTTGTCTCTAGGTTATGTATAATGGTGCCTGAGGAGATAAGCCAAGGTGGGGTCAGAACGGAAGGAAAATAGGTAGAGACCTGATGAAAATGTGGTGACCCCAGAGAGCCAGAGAAAAGCACCTTTGTTTGGGGGAGGTCAGAGAGAAGGCATAAAGGATGGCTCTGCTACTGAGAAAACTGAGGGTTTTTTGGCCAATGACCTGGACTTTGGGGCAAGAAGAGGGGGCCTGAGGAAACATAATTGATTCATTATCCAAGGGATATGTTCTCCAAATTCTTTGTAACCACTTTCTCCCCACTTTCAGCCTTGCTTTTATGCTCATTAACATCTTCCTGTGAATCTGCCCTTGGAGAAAAAGTCGCTCATACTTTGTGGCTTGATTGTTGAAATGAATGGGCTATAAAATGGGGCTTGGAGTGGAAGTGATTGATGTATGCCTTCTCTCTTATTCGTATGACTGTGGGTAATCCAAAAGAGCAGACTGTGTTGTAGGCCCCTAAACCACCGGCTTGTGATGAATGCCTTTTAAAAATGACTGATGGTTTATTCACTTAGTGATTATATCAATACCAGAAGGCTTGAGGGTGGGTCTGGTATTTCAATGCTTAAAATTGCAAGAAAGAAGGCAGGAGGACCACCCTACCTGAAAGAAAAGAGGGCTTCTTTTTGCAGGCCTTTTAGCTCCCTACCCCTTTCCACTTTCCTGCTTGGGAATGCAAGAAACTTCTACTTTTCCCAGTCCCAGTTCAGATTCCGAAGGAAATGTGTTCAAGAATCTTGTTTTTTAATGTTGTTAAAAAAGGAATATTTTACATCCAGACATTTCTAATCCTTAATATAACAAATATTCCCCTCTCTCCCAAACTTCACATCTAATTGTCTTTCTCCCAATAAACAACCGGTTTCTAATTACTTTATTTAAATTTTTTTCTAACATGTTTATTTTTGTAATTAATTTTACAAGCTTTATTATTGTTCTCTCCCACTTCCTCTTAATTGAATAATTAAAAAAATAAACCCTTGTAACAAGTATTGATAGTAAGCGAAACAAATCCCTCTCTGAACATGTCAAAAGATGTATGTCTCATTCTGTATTTTAAGTACATTACCTCTCTGGCACCCAATTTAAAAAGCAATTAAATTTAGGTTTTAACCATTTTTCTATTCAAGGAATTTTGTGTCTTAGGCTACCCAAAAATTTCACTCATGGGATCAAGAAGCTGCTATATCTTTTGTAAAGTTCTGTTTAATTTATTCCTGTCCCCATATATCTTGTTCTGAAGAATAATGTCATCATCTAAGGTTATTCTTGTGAGTAGAGGGATTAGAGACATAGAGTGGTATTGAATTATGACAGCCATACCACCCAGGGGAAGAAATCTGGTTTTTAGGTATGTTTGTGCTTAGCTCTGCCTAACCACTGGAGACTGATGTCATAAAAACAATCTACCACATTCACCAATGAAGCATATGCTTGAGCGCACCCCTGTGGCACTACCAGAATTCTGGGTTGAACAGACTTTCGATCTGAGTGTGGGCATTTCTGTCCAAAGGATAGGGAGTAGTCCTTTGATTTCATTAGTTAAGGGAGTTCCCAGGTGAAGGGCTGACACCGTCTCCGTCTCCGGCACTTATGGAGATGCCTAGAACAGCAAGAGGTTATGATTTGAAAAATGTCAAATCAAAAAATGATTTGACAAGGCTAGAGTAGCTTGTTTATGTCACAGTCAGATCTTGAACTCAGATCTTCTTGGCTCTAACATTGACTCTGCTTTTTGTAATTCTTAAACATCCTCTTCCTTCCTTCCTTCTTCTCTTTCCTTCCTTCCTTGCTTCCTTGCTTCCTTCCTTCCTTGCTTCCTTCCTTCTTCTCCCTTTCTCTCTCTCTCTCTCTTTTTCTTTCTCTCCTGAGCGTAAGTAGTTTTCAAGTATGTTCTGACCCAGGCCAAGATGGAGGGTTTGCCACGTACGTAGGTTGTTTGTCAAGTTGCCTTTCTATTAGCTGAGCTGTTAACATCAGTCCTCTTTGGTTGGAGGACAGTACTAGAGTGTCAGTTCCTACTGTAACTCCTCAATCTCTAGAAAGAAACTAAAAACCAGATTTCTCCCCCTGAGTGACACGGCTGTCATAATTAAATACCATTATATGTCTCTAGCCCCTCTAGTCACAGGCATGACCTCAGATGATAGCATTATCCTCCACAACAGGGACAGAAATTAAACATAACTTTGCAGAAGTCTTCATTGCCCATCAGCCTCCACGCAGGCTTTTGTTTAGCCCAATGCAGACGGTATGGGGATGGGAGTGGGTCTCTCCTTTTCCTTGAGATCTGCAGGGCAGGTCGCTCATTCCATCCTCAGCCCTTCTATGCTTTTTTAGACCCTTGGCTCAACATTCTTACTTTGCATTTTCAGCTGTGCACTGTTGATTCTGGGGGCTAGCCAGCCAGCCTTTCCTGCTGGCTCTCAACCACAGACTGATGTGATCTGATTTTTTTTTTGTCCTCCCCTCATTTTTCATCTCTTATTATGACTCTGGAGGTTTGTTTCCTACATCAAGCTTGTGAAGACAGCTCACTTAGCTAAGTCAAACACCAAGCCGGACCTGTTTGTTTCCCCTGAGGAAATGGTCCATCTCTCTCCATTAACTGTATAGGAGCCAGATCCATCTCAGGAAGCTTCTTAGCTGTCTGTGAAGGGAATCCCAGAGCAGCTGAGGGATCCTGAAGGAGGATTATACTGGGGTGGGACTGGGAACTCAGAATGAATGATACTTGGATGTGGTTTTTTTGTTTGTTTGCTTTTGGTGGGAGGGAGGAGGGACTGATAGAAAGAAAGGGAAAAGCAGAGGTACATGACTGGTCTTATCCTTTCAACAGGACGGGTTATTCTTGCTTCTCTGACTCTGTTCATATGCTTTCACCCAACATCTTCCCTTCTGCCTAGCCAAATCCTACCCATTTTTCCTATTTCTGGCTCAAGTCTGCTTCTTCCATAAAACTTTGCCTGAACATTACTCTCCACACTGATCTTCTCCTTCTTTTAACTCCATGAGTACTTTATACAATTATAGTCCCTTTTAATAGACTACTCTGTATCCTTCTTGAATTGTTTTTCTCTGAATTTTCCTTGCCTTTCCAAAGCTTTTTCAGGGGAGAGGCAATGTCTTCTACTACTTTTCATATGCTAGACACATAGCAGATGCTCAAAATAAATGAGGTGAATTCAAAGACTTGTCCTGAGAAAGGTCTTATTTATTTTCTGGCACAGGAGTAGGAAGAGCTTTCAACAAGTCTGTTAGGGAAGGAGGAGAGTATGATTTTGTTTTTGTTTTGTAAATGAGAGGTGGTCATGCCAGGTGTAGTGGGTTAGCATTATGCCTATAATCCATACTACCATAGACACTGAAGCAGGTGGATTGCTTGAGCTCTGGAGTTCAGAGCTGTTGTAGGTTAAGCTGATTGAGTGTCTACACAAAGTCTAGCACCAAGATAGTAACCCCTCCCTCCCCAGGTGGGATGGGGTACCAGGCTGTCTAAACATGGAGCCAAAGCAGCCCTGCAAATCAGTCAGCATTGAGATTAGCCCATGAGTGACCATTGTACTTTTATGTAGGGTGAAATAGGGAGATCCAGTCTTGTTAAAAAAACAAACCCCAAACTCAGAACTCGGCATGGTAGTCTACACCTATAATCTCTGTTACAAAGGAGGGAATTCTGACCTGAAATAGTCTCAAGCTAGTTGGGGGTCCTCACCAAGTCTGGCACCAATATGATGAACCCTTGAGTGAGGGGAACCAGGATACCTAAGGAGAGAATGAACTAATTCAGGTTGGAAACAGAGCAGAACAAATCTTACAAGCTGAACAGGAGTGAGATCAGTCTGTTGTTGAGTGTGAGTGGATGCTGTACTTCTGTTCTCCCCTGTCATCCTCCTCCCCCCTCCCCTTTTTGGCTCTGGTGAGCTGTATGCTCTGGAAAAACTCTGGGATTTAGCCCCCTCTGGTGAAGGGGCATGAGTCGAGCAGGGTGGATGCTGGTTCAGCTCTTGAATTGTCCTGTGATTCTTCCCCACCTTCTTCTGGGCTCATTCATTATTCACCTGGTCATACCACTTTACATCAACCAACTTTCTCATCTGGGACTTAATTAAGCCATAATGGTAGGTGGAGAATGGTTGTTTCCTGGCAATTAGAGAGGGAATGGAGGATTGGAAAGTCTTGTCACCCTTATTACTAGCCTTTTATTAGGAAATGCCTGACTCATTGGTCTTTCCTTTCTCCCTAACCAAGAAGAGCCACATGGTACTATTGGAGATGATAGCTGTCTGTGTTCATTATCCTGAGAAGTCTCTATTGGGCTATTCCTATTACCTTCCTCTGACCAGCTTTCAAGTTATCACTTACAACAGTTAAATGTGCTCTTTTTAAAACAAAGTCCTAGAATTTTAGGGCGGGAAGGGACCTCGAAGATAACTTAGTCCAAACCTCGCTCATTTTCCACCTTGCCTTCCTGATCTCTCTTCAGCTGAAAGTGACCTCTCTCTTCTCAAACTTTCCTAGAGCACTTTAGATGTCTTCTTTGACCAATAAGCCCCCTAACAAGTTTTATACTTACCTATATTCATATTTTATTCCCCCACCCCACCCCAAGGGTTCCCTGTCTTACTCCTTAAGAGTAAGGCATGCCTTTTTTGGTCTCTCCATCTCTAGTCCTTTTTACACAGCTGGCAGTTAACTGTTGAATGAATGAGGAAAGAGAGGCTAAGAGGTGAAGTCACTGGCCCATTATACAGCGTTAAGTGTTAGTTGGTGGCAGCTATGTGGCTCAGTGGATTAGAGCACAGGTTCAGGAGTGAGGAAGACCTGAGTTCAAATCTGGCTTCAGATACTTACTAGCTGTGTGAGCCTGGACAATTTACTCAGTCCTGTTTGCCTAAGTTTCCTCATCTGTAAAATAGGCTGGAGAAGGAAATGACAAATGATTCCAGTGTCTTTGCCAAGAAAACTCCAGATGGGGTCACAAAGAATCAAGCACAACTGAAATGATGGAACAACAACAAAGCGATTTGAGACTTGAACCCAAATTTTCTGATTTCAGATTCAGTGCTCTATCTACCTCAGGTGTGGTTTGGGGCACTGGGAACCCCAAAATGTCAGTGTACAGGAAGAGTCCAACTGCAAAGAATTCAAGCACTCAAACCTTCTTTCAATCAAAGCAGCAAGGTTTATTGTAACACCAATAGGAGAGCGCTAAGAGGAGAGGTGAGATTCCTAGTGAATCTGCAGCTGAATGAGGATGGGACTGAAACTTATATATAAAAAAGAGAAAAAAGGTCAGTGAAAAGATCTTGATGCGATTAAGGAGTGGTAAGTAGTCGGTGGGACTAGAGCTACAGTGAAAGGAACTCAAGTAAGCTAATTAAGTGATCTAGGTAGTCTCAGGTACACCAGTTACCTTGGGTGGAGGCCAGTGATCTGGGCTGCTGAAATATATGGAGAAATTCAAGGTCCAGTTCCCATCACACCATCACCACCATCTAGAATTGTGAGGAAGGAAGAGTCTTGTATCTACTAACTAAAATATTTTAAAAGTGCTTATGTGAAAGATACTCTGGGAAAAGGGTTCTTAATGCTTTGAATCCCTTTGGCAGTCTGGTGAAATATGTGATCCCTTCTCAGAAGAAGAATGTTTTTAGATGCATAAAATAAATTATACAAGATTACTAAGGAAACAAATTTTATTGAGTTATTAGGATATGAAAAAAACCAAATTCATAGACCCCAGCTAAATTCTAGAAATATATGACGATAAATTCTTCTTGATTCTACTCTGAATAGGGTGGGTCATGTGCTAGAAAGGTAGTAAAATCCTTGGATTACATTTAGGAGGAAAAAAAAATTCTTTGAGATTCTGGACTTCGCTCATTGGAAGTTTGAGGCATGGTCACATGCTTTAGATTAGGGACTGGCTTCTTTCTTTGTCTCTATCTCTTTTCCAAAGTTATGTATATAGGTGACCCACTTGCAACCTTTCCTCTTTAGAATTGTTCAAAGATTACTTACTGTAACTCTGTATCTGACTTTCCTGTCTGCCACAAATCTCCTCAGGGCCATAACGAGCTTGAGGCAAGTGAAGCTTTGCCTCAGGATGCAGGGAACAGAGGATGCTTCCTCACCATGATGAATGAGTTATAATCCTAGTGCCTTGCCTCATGGTTCTTCAGCACTCAATGGACTACCTTTCTCTGGGTCCTATTGCCATTGTCCTCCTTCTCTGGGATTTGCCTTTCCCCTGAATCTCCAGGGGAGATTAAATTTTTGAAGGGTAGGTCGCCATCACTCTCATGGGCAGACTGTCCTTTGCATCAATACTACACCTTCCCTCAACAATATTATTGTCCCAAGTGAAAGCATTCTTAGTTTTGACTGTCCCAACACCTATCTTGCCACCTTCCATTTTAGGAAGTTTGTTATTATGCCAAAGCAAGAATTGGATAGAACAGAGTAGTAGCCTGCCCTGGGATTTCTTCCAGGGGTGGAAAGAATGACTCCTTTTCTCAGGCTTAAGAGGTCGGAGTGCTAAGAATACACCCTTTAAAACAGAAAAGCTGCTTTGTCTTTTCTTTGCCTCCCTGGCTACCTTAAGTGCCATGGGATTCAAGAACCTTTTTGACTTAAGAGTTCATGAGTGGAGTTGAACAAAATAAGTGTGGATGTCTATGGGGGCAGGGGAGGGTGCTGATGCCTGAGTGGCTGCCCACACTTTCATTCTAGGATTACTTTTAGGAATAAATACTGTCACAAAATGAGGCTGCGAAGGACAACCTGACAGAAGGGTGGAGTGGGGCTCAAAAGGTATATAAATAACATCCTTTGTAGAAAGATGTTTTGGACTCTCTTATTTAGAAGTTTTAAAAATTCCTGGTGAATCTGTGAAGAGGGGGAATGTGTCCACGTGGTCCTTGCCTTGTTTGTACTAAAACTAGGTGTTTCCAGATGGGGAGCTGGAAGCAGATTTTAATTGGACTATGGGAAATAGAATTAACTTGTGGCTTCCAAGATTTCCTTCTTTTATCCACTCTTGCCACCTCTACTTTCTACATTCCACACTTCCTCCCCCCCACTACCTTGTGCCCTCTAGACATTTCAAATACACTTTCAGTGTTAAATACAGAGCTTCATTGTTACTCCTCAGTCCCGAAGGCATTGTTAAATGAAGCCCAGGTGGGCAGCAGTCTCTGGTTTTTTCCTCCCCTCCATACCTTTCCTAATCTCCAAACCCTGGGATGGTACATAAACACTCCCTCCTTTTTTTTAAAAAAAAATGGGATATTTGCCTATTTTCATTCTTGCAACAGCTTTCTCCTTTTCCATGTTGCCTTCAAGACTTCCTGATCGCATCTGCAAGATCTTTTGGCATTATCTAAAGTTAGGACTTGGTTATCTCTGAGATCCTTTCCAGTTTGAAAATCCCCAATGATCTAAATGGCTGTTAAAGTAAATTATCATAATATTTTAAATAATTTTATTTGAGGCTAGATGATAATTTCCACACTGGGCACATTTGAAATGGAGTTAACTTACGAAGTTTTGAAAGGGTCACCACTAAGTGGTAAGGTTGTCTATATGAAGGAAAATTGAAAATTAAAAAAAAATACTTCTCTGATCTCCCATGGGTACATGGGTACCTTAGATTCTTTCCCAAAGCCTCATTCCAGCTGAAGCCGAGAACCTTTGAATTGCCTGTATAGAAAATAGCACTAGGGGAGTGAACTCTGCATTAAATACCTGCTTTTTTGGGGGGAGGGGAAGGCAGGGCAATTGGTGTTAAGTGACTTGCCCAAGGTCACACAGCTAGTAAGTCTTAAATGTCTGAGGTCGAATTTGAACTCAGGTCCTCCTGACTCTGAGACTGGTGCTCTATTCACTGGATACCTGCTTTTTTAATGCGACTTAAATCTGTTAATTAATGATTCAGTAGTTTTGCTGGGGTGGTTAGGTTCTAACATGTTGTTAAGTTTCCTCTACTACTGAAGAACTTACAAAAGTTATTTATAATATTTCTATCCCCAGCACTTAGCATAGTATCTGGTACATAGTAGGCCCTTAAAACATTTTTCCTGATTTGAGTTTTTAATAAAAGCTAAGTCCTCAGCTAAGCTGAGTCCCCAGCATATGGAAAAAAAGAACTATAGTTACTATAGACTGAGGTTCAAACCTCTGCCCTATTTAATTCTGTGCACTATAAGCTATTCACTGGTCTTCTTCCCTGAATCCTTTCTGCAAAAAATTAAGAATAATAGAGCTCATATAGCAGTTATGACTGGTCATAGTTTTATATCAATAATAAGGAATTAAGAACACTTTAAGGAAACAAATTTGGAAATAAATTGCTGTCATCTACAGGCAGAAATGGATGGGGGTGATTAGTCCTTTTGCTGGTCTCAGCTCTAGTTTATTTCATATATATATATACATGAACATATACATACACATATATACACATATGTATATATATGTGTGCATGTATATATATATATGTATGTGATGTATATGTGTGTGTGTATATATATATTTATATATACTCCATCTCAGGAGTATGTACAGACAGAGGGAGGGAAGAGACCTGTAGCTGCATCAACACCCCACCATTAATCTCCATTCAATGTCCCCTGCTGGAATATCTCTGTCTTCTACCACTTTCAGACTACAGCTTGACACAGCATTGCTACATTTCCAGCAACTCTTGAAACTCAAAATAAATCGTGCCCAGTCTTCTTGGTTCAGCACCTTCCCCCAGAGTCATGATGCTCAGTCTGTTGATCACAATCCAAAGGGTTCCATGTGGACCAAGAACTCCAACTTCCCTCAGGTATTTTTTTGTGTCCCCCAAATACTTAAAAGAATATAGAGATGTGACTGGGACATATTTCTTTGGTTGTCCTGGTTTAAAATTCCTGTTAACTTTGGTTTTACATGTAAATTGTTGGCCTTGATTTATCTCTATTTTATTTAAGCCAGCTATCCCTCTCCATGACTGATTGTTGATATAAAATTAGAAATACAAACTGGAATAAAGGTTTCTGCTTTTAGCTCCACATATTTTATTCAGTAGCTTCTACCAGGGGTGGGGTAGGGGAGGAGTGGAGAGAAAGATCATCAGAATTTCTGAGACATCAGAGTGGATCCTTCTAATGAGAAGGTGGCAAACTGCTAAGAATCAGGAAATGGGATGTTTTTTTTTCTCAGAACTTGAAGGTATTTCATTGCAAGGAAAATATTTTGCTGACTGTGACCTATAATGGTGACATTTTTTGTCTTTGAATTTTGTGTGAAGAGAACATCAGTGAAAATCTGGCATGTGACTTTCCAAGAGGCTTTTCCCAATTTCTCTATTTTTCAGACCCGCCCTCCACTTTTGTATTTTGGGGTTTATTTCCTGTATTTACTTATCTGTGGACATATATCCCTAGTAGAATGTAAATGCATTGATGACAGGACTCCCTTCATTTTTGTATTCATCTTCAAAACCTACCATACTTGCCTGGGAGCCTAACTGGTGCATTATAGATGCTTGTTGATTGATATTTCCCTACCCTTCAGGTTTTTTTCCAGACAAGCAAATTTCGTATATATGTTTTCCTTCCCTTTTCAGGAGTGAGATCTTATGGGAAATACAGTTTCTAGGTTTCTGACACCTGTTTGCTGTAACATTGGGTGAATAAAAATGGTGTCAGAACTAAGCCCAGAGATAAGTGGAATTTCTGGAGGGTGCCCTGTGCTATGCTCTTTTTACTCATCTACATCCCTGGGTGCTGGGGATGGACATAGAAGAGAGTGCTGTTTGGTAGACAGAGAGCTGCTTCCTGGAGCCAGGGGCACCTGAGTTCAAGTTTGCTGGAGCTGGCTCTTATGGGCTGCTCTGAGTCCATTGTTAAATTTTCAGTGTCATCATTACACTCCAGGAAATGGTAAACACTATAAATTAGGGCTTGATTTATTGTCTTGTTGACTGTCTAGGTTTAAGAAAGAGAGAAAATGTTAATAATATAGGGATGGCTAGGTGGCGTAGCAGAGTACTGTGTTCTATTTTTTAATTGTGGTTAGGATCTCCTGCCACCCCAGTGGGTCTAGAGGATGTTGATTTAAAAAAAAAGTAGGATGAAGAAGATTAGGGTTGTTTAGGGGCAAAGTAAGTGTTTGAGTCTTGGTAGGTCTCTCTGGGTCCTCCATAGGTAAAGCTGAATCTCCATATCCATTGTTGTGTATTAGCCATATCTCTTCTGCTCTTTACTAGCAGAGGTTTGTCAAACATAGAAATGTCAAATTGCACAAATGTTTGGCCACTTATTGATGTAGAAAGCAGTGTGTCTTGGGCTAAGGATACAAAAATGAAAAAAGATTCTTGTTATCAAAGAGCTTAAAATATAATCGGCGGTGAGGGGTCACAGCATGTATACACGATAAGTATTAAGCAATCAAAGGAAAAATGTAGATAACGCTATGAGAAATTTGGAGGAGGGAGAGATTGTTTCATCCAGAGAGATCAGGAAAGCTTCATGGAGATCAATGGAACCTGGGTTGACCTTTGGAGGAAGCGAGAATTTTTTTCAGGCTAAGATGAGGGGAGCCTGTTTCATGAATGGGAATGGTCTGTAATTAAGAAGAAATGGGGGGAAAAAGGATGAGATTGGGAAATAGTCAATTTGGATGGATTGTAGACTACTTGAAGGGGAATAACATGAGAAACGAGTCTGGAAAGTAGATTGGTTATGAGTGGCCTTAAGTGTCATATTAAGGAGTTGGGGTCGCTAGGTGATAAAGTGGAAAGTCAGGAAACTCATTTTCCTGAGTTCAAATCTATCCTCAGATACTTATTAGGTGCGTGAGCCTGGACAAGTCACTTAACCCTGTTTGCCTCAGTTCCTCCAGTATCTTTGCCAAGAAAACCCCAAAGGGGATCATGAGCCAGTCTGGCATGACTGAACAGCAACAACATGTTATCTTCCAGGTTGCAGAAAGCCACTGAAGGTTGTTGATGTGACGCGATCAGCTTCATACCTTAGGGATGGCTGAATCAACTGTGTTATTAATGGTATTGATTTACTCCGCTCCTACCTCAATTTGTTTTACAGATTACTCCATTCAGGGAAATAAAAAGGTGGGGAAATGAAGCTGTTCTTGGTTCTCATGGGAATTGGCTCCTCGCTTTCCCCCTCCATGGACTATGCATGGGGGTTTACAACACATACCCAGTCCTTTGGATCTGTTGTCTAGTAGGATTTGTGACTTGGAATCACAGGTCAGGACTCTGGAAGAACAACTCCCAAGGATCACTGTTTCTTAACCTACCCCACATTTGTCTCATTCTTCAGTTCCCTTTCTTGGCTCCTCTAGTGTTTATGGTAAGGCTATTTCATAAGATGCTATATATACATATATGTATATATATATATATATATATATACATATATGTATATATATATATATATTTATATATATATTTATACCTTTAAGGGAGAGTACATTGCCCTAGACATCAATTTTTTTGTTGTTCCATCATTTTGCTTGTATCTGACTCTCTGTGACCCCATTTGGAGTTTTCTTGGCAGGGATACTGGAGTGGTTTGCCATTTCCTACTCCAGCTCATTTTACACATGAGGAAACTGAGGCAAACAGGGTTCAGTGACTTTTGCCCATGATCACACAGGTAGGAAATGTCTGAAGCTGGATTTGAACTCAGGTCTTCCTGACTCCAGGTTCTGCGCTCTATCCATTGGGCCACCTAGTTGGCTACTAGGCATCAAAATCTATCCTGAATTTCCACGAAGCCCCTGAGGCACTCAAGCCCCTGCTGAGGGCTCAGGATCTTGTTTTTTCCATTCCCCTGCCCCCAAGTTTGTACTTGTGAAGAGCAAGGTGTGTGTCCTTTTCTGCCGCACACCTAATGTTGTTGAATTGCTCTAGAGCATGTGTCCAGATGAGTTCAGGATTGTCCATATTCGCTTTCAAAGGAACTGTCTGTTATTACTGTGAGTCTAAGGGCACCGTTGGCACATAGGCCAGGAACCAAGTTTCTTACTTATTCATAGAATATCAGCTAGAAGACTCCCCTAGTCCAAAGCATCCATTTTGCTGGGGAGGAAACTGAGGCCTAGAGTGGGAAAGTTGACTGAGGTTTCCCAATCCAGTAAAGCTGCAAGAGCTAGAACCCAGGTCTTACTCCACTATAAACAACCCAGTGTCAAAGTCACATTCATTAAACAAGCAACAGCTTTTACTAAGCACCGACTATGTGCCAGGCATAAGAGTGTATCTCTTAGTAGGGGCAGCTAGATGATTCAGTGGATAGAATGCCGGGCCCAGAGTTAGGAAGACTTGAGTTCAAATGTGGTCCCAGATGCTTACTAGCTTATTGACCCTGGGTAAACCATTTAACCCTGTTTGCCTTAATCCACTGGAGAAGGGAATGGCAAACCACTCTAGTATCTTTGTTTAGAAAACTCCATGAACAGAGGTCTACAGAGTCACAAAGGGTTGGAAAGGATCAAATGACTGAACAGCAAATGTGCCAGCATTGTACTTAGTGCTGGAGATCCAGAAACAACGCTCAGTGTCAAGGAGTAACAAACCAGTTCATTCAGTAAATGTTTGTGCTCCTGCAATGTTAACAGGCCCTGTGAAATCAAAAAGAGGAATGAAATGATCTAGTCTCTATTGCTACATTAGCAGCTAGAAATGATCTGGCAAGTTAATGTTGATCTGGCAAGTTTCCTCATCTATAAAATGGGCACAATAAAAATGTCTACTTCCCAGGGCTTTTGTGAGGATAGAATGAGACAAGTTTGTAAAGCACTTTGTAAACCTTGAAGTGCTACAGAAATGCTGCTATCACCATCATCATCACCATCACCATGATCTCTGTTACCTGATCTTATGGCACTTTATACAATACTGATTTATATAACATATATAATTATAGATATAATTTATATGATATAATAATATAAATTATATAACACAACAAATAATATTAATATATAATTATATGTAATATAATAATTTTATAAATAAATTTATATAACTGATTAAAATATAATACATACATATTCATCTATGTACATTGTCCTATCACATGCTAATAGATTGTAATTTCCTTGAGGGCAGGCGTTATCTTTATCTTTGTGTCTCCTCTCCAGTTTACTATGGTACATTGCGCACAAGTGCTTACTATACAAATTGTCCCCAAAGTCTTAGTTTAGTTTTAAGCTTTAAAATGATTTCAGGAAAAAAAATGATTTCAGAATTATAAATGCTACAAACCTACAAAAATATTTGAGAGATTAATTATGTCTATTTCAAAATATTCATATGTTTCTTATTACAAGTCAATATAACCTCCACCTTTTGCTATAGATCACTCTAGTTGATTTTGGGAATTTGTCAAAACTTTAATCAGCTGAGGCCCAGTGGCTGAAAGGATTGCTTTTGTAGTACCAGCCTTAAGATCACCTAATGCAGAGATGTCAGACATACCTGGAGACTCTCCTGAGTGCAGCCAGAATCAGATTAAAATGTAACTGGGAAATCTTTAACAAAATAAAAAAATACAATAAAATATAGATAATGTGAATTTGTGACTTTCTGGGTCAATATATGACCCCCCAAGAATCTTTACCTAGGGTCTAGTCACCACCCCCTTCCTATTTGAGTTATTTAGATCATTGATTTAAATAATGAGGTTTTGACGTACATATAAGTTTTGATGTCAACCCGAAAGAAAAAGTCTAATGGAGCTATGTCACCTGATTTAGGTGGCCAAGCATGAGTATTAATCCATTGGTCTGAGAAAATGTCATTTAGGAATGCCTCCTCCCCCCATGCAATGACAGGGTGCTCAGTCTTGTTAAAAATTGAAATTTTGTTAACAACAACAAAAAAAACCAAACAAATAAGTATAAAAATGAATTTAAATAGACTTTAAAATGATTTTTTTTTTTTTGCTGAGTTTGTAGAATTCCTGTTTCTGAAGTTATCAGAGCTTAAAACATCACTAAGACTTTTGGGACACCCTGTACTTCTGAATGAATACTCCAGCTTCAAGGGACCTATTCAGGGAAGTCTTCATGGAAGCTGCGGCATTTTAGATGAGGTTGAGTGATTAGATGAGGCCCCTTGAAATTCTAAGGCTATCATCCTATAAGTAGACATGGTACCGAGTATAGGTTACCTTAGATGCTCTGTGAGGAAATGAAAGAGACACTCCACATTTCCACAACCCTGTTCCTGTCACTGGGGGACTTTGCAGTCTGGTTGGAGAGTGAGGACACCAATAACCTGTGTGCCCACACCCTCATCAAGCCACATCGGAGAAGTACAAATGAGAGTATATGGGGTCAGTTGTGGAAATACTGTGCTAGACTGTGCTATCCTGTGGGGAACCTGCCGCCTCAAGGTGTCAAGGCCACGTGTGGCCCTCTAGGTCCTCAAATGTGACCCTTTGACTTAATCCAGACTTCATCCAGTCAGAGGGCTGCACTTGAGGACCTAGAGGGCCACATGTTGCCTCATGACTGAAGGCTCCCCACCCCTGTTCTAGAGGGATAAAGGGCTTCCAGATCTCATCTTTTACCTTTTCCCTCAAATCCCCCCTTCAGAACCTTCTCATTTCTGTGAGAAATCATCACTATCTTTCTAATTTCTCAGATTCTCAAACTCCTGATATCTCACTCAACTGCATTTTCAAAGTTAGTAGTGATCTCCTAATTGCCAAATCTGATGTTCCTATTTCAGTCTCCATCCTGCGCATCCTCCCCAAAGCATTTGACACTGTTGATAACTGCTCCTGGATACTTACTCTGTCCTCTCTGGCTACTCACTGTGTTTTCTCTGGGTTGCTGAAAGAATTATGTGTCACCTGTAAAACCTTGTATACCTTCATGCTTAAAGCATGGAAACAGCATTTTATAACCTGTTTAAAAATCCCATTTGTTAAAAATATAAAATATTCATCATTTTCCAATTAGTTTGCAAGAATGATTGAAATTGATTAGTTGAATTTCAACAAAACCCACTGATATATAGAGTTGAAAAACAATAATATGATTTTGTATAAGGATAAGTCAACGACATACTTCTTGTCTGTGTGAAGTATCTTTCAGCTGCAACAACCATAAAACTAAATGTTGAAATGCATTTAAGTTAAAGTGAAATCTTCTAATCACTCCATCACAAAGTGTTAAACCAAGATTTCAAAAATAATGAAACAAATATATTAAATCACATTAAAGTCTTAAACATTACTACTGATAATAACATTTTAGTGAGAGCTGAAAGACTTTTTAGACTACTAAATAAAATGTTTAAAAACATTTCATTTTAACTCATCCTTTAAAGTTTTTTTTGTATGTATGTTTTTTTAAAAAATATTTTTATTTCATTAAATATTTCCCAGTTGCATTAAAATTTCAAAGCATTCATTTTAAAAAAAAAGTTGAGTTCTAAGTTCTCTCTCCTCTTCTTGCCCCTCCCCTACATCTTGAGAAAGCAATGTGATATTGATTATATATGTGAAATCATGCAAATCATCTTTCCAAATTAGCCATGTTGCAGAAGAAAACATATTTAAAAACCCTAGTAAAAATAAAATGAAAAAAGTGACATTCACTTTTTTTTTTTTTGGACGGATGTCACATTATTGGCTCATATAGAGTTATAATCCTCTAAAACTTCCTTATTTTCACCCCAAAGGAATAGTTTTCTAGCCACATCTTCTGTCTCTCAGTAGCTAGCTATGAGACCTTCTCCTGACTACATGTGACTTTTTCTATCTTTGAAATGTCAGTTGATCCCAAAGATCCCTTGAGATCATAGTTGATCATACTTTTCAGTAGTAGCATTCTACTTTCTAACATTCTATATTCTGAAGTCTTTTCAAGCTCCGACTTTCTATAGTCTATTTTCTGACATTCTGTGCTCTTTCGTGAACGATAGCTAGCATCTGATATTTAAATAATATACTTATATTGTTTCATTTAATGTGTTTTAGAATGTACATTTAGAATATACACGAATACTTATTAGTATAGCAATACCTGTACGTGATTTAAAATAAGTAAATGTACATATGCTGCTCTATTATTTTTCCCGATAGAGATACAGAATTTAACAAGCTTTAAGAGATCATTGCTCTAACAAACTGAAACTACCTTCTTTATCATTCCTGGAAGAAACGGGGCTGCTTTCTCAACTTAATTAGTTGGGATACAGTGCCCTCTTGTGTTCAGATAGCGTTACTGTGAGGTTTTATTTTAAAAAAATCGTGCGTCAGGCTTAGTTTCCTTCCATCTCAAGTAACATTCCTGTGTAAGTAACTCGGAGGACATGGGCTGGCATTTCTGCCTGGATTGATGTATGACCTGGGCTCTTGTCCTTTTAGCATACTGTTTCTTCCTAATCTGCTTTTAGAATTCCAGAATATGAAAGCTGATAGGAATGTCAGTGGTCCTGGGTTTGGTTATGGGTTCAACCCATACATGAAAGCCTCTGCTTGGAGCCCTCCCAGGAATTCTGTTGCTCTCTAAGGATCTGAGGAGCGATTTAGGTTCACCTTCCTAGGAGAGAACCCCAAATATCCTAGAGTTTGCCTTTTCCCTTCTGTCCCATCTTTTTACCCCTGTGCCAGAGAACTTTTTCCTCCTTACACAGTAGAAAGAAAGAGCAGAGAGGGCAGCATTTTATAGCATCTGAAAGGGAGAGCAGGTACATTCATAAGATGCCAGGATACCAGGCAGTTTCCAAGACCTAGAGCTAGGAGTTGTTGACAACATGGAGAGCAATTTCAGTAGAGTTATGAAGTAGGAAGCCAAATAACAAAGGGGTGAGGAATGAGCCTGACGAGAAGTGGAGGCAATAAGTATAGAGAGGTTTTTCTAGGCAATTGGCAGAGAGATATAGGAATAGGGAAGGAAACAGTAGATAAGAAAGAAGAGGGAGAATGATTGAGTGGGCAATCTGTTGGAGAAGATGGGAAGGAATAGGATCAAGGGCACATGTAGAGGAATTGGTCTTGACAAGATGAGTAACCTCTTCATCATATGTAAGAAGAAAGGAGGAGAGACTAGAGCATGATTTCAAAGGATTTTGAGATAAAAAGAAGGGGAGAAGAGAGACCTCAAATTAAGTGGCCTCAATTTTCTTAGTAAAGTAAGAGGTGAAGTCCTTTGCTGAGAGGGTGGGAAAAGGGGGAACTATGGGAGGCTTGAGGACAGAAGTGGTGGTTTAGATGAACTTTTATTCAGTAGCATGTGAATAAGAGTAGAGGAGACAGAAGATGGTGAATGTAATTCAGGTTGGGATTTGGCAAGGGATGAGCTGTGATAGGACAAAGGACAGAGGGATGTTTTAATCAATCAACATGTATTAAGTTCCTGGAATTAGGAGGGGTTCCAGAAAGCTTCCAGAAGGTAGGATTTTAGTTGAGACTTAAAGGAAGTGAGAGAGACCAGTCCTTGGAGTGGATGAAGGAGGGTTTGCTTTCCAGCATGGGGAATAACCAGAGTGAATACACTGAGAGATGCAATGTCTTATTCAGTGAACAGAGACAGTAGAAGAAAGTTCAGGGTTGAATTGGCTGTAGGGTCAAGATTGTAAACGGAGGGAAGTAAAGTCAGAGCAGGAGAAAAATAGCCTGAGAAAATAATGAGAGGTGGAGAGATTGGAGGTCAAAATGAGGGTAAAAATATGTTAGAAGGAGGAGGAGTCATGAAGAGATATTAATGATAGAAGGTTGTAGTCAGATAAAGAATGCCAGAGTTTTTTGATCAAGGAGGTTGAACACTTGTGGCTAATGAAGAGATATAGGGTATGACCATTCCTATGTGTCACTGATTGGGGTGAAAGAAAAAGTCATGAGATTTGAGGAGACTCAGGGACCCAGAGGGTTATTTGAAGGAATATCAGCAAGAATGTTGAAGTTCACTAGTAAAAGGAAAGAATTGGGGAAGAGAGGAAGACAATGAGCCAGGTCCTGAACTCCTTGAGAAAGGACGGAGAGTAACTTGAGAGGCATTAGGGATCATGATATGTATACAGTGAAAATTTAAAAAAATGAACTGCAAAGAAAAAGAGATTGCTGAGCGATTGATCAAAGGGAAAGTCTGAAAGTGTCAGTGGGGATGAACAAGTATTCCGACTCTTTCCCCAGGACCAGTATGTTGGGTGTGAGAGGAACAGCAGCCAGTGTTGGAGAGGATGGCCAAGGATGCAGTGTCATCTGGGGAAAGCCAAGACACCATGAGTGCACATGAATGGAAGAGATAGGGAAAAAAAATCCAAGATGAAAAGAAGTTCATTCAACAGGAATTCCAGAGGTCCCAGCAAAAGGGATGAGCTGAGTTGGAATGGAATATGGGGGAGGTAAAGTTGAGAACTATAGTGATGACAGAATGAGAAGTGATAGTTAAGAGACAGGCATGTAAGGGATCATTAAATAGTGCAAGGATATGGGAAAAATCAGGTAGTAGAGTTTGCCTGTCATAGTGGTGGTAGTCAGAGGCAGATGCATTAAAAAACAAAATGCAAGTAAGAATAAACCCCAGGATCCTGTTAAGGCCCTAACTGTATTAAACAAATTCACGTATGTATTGCAGTGTGTACAAGGCAAGGGATCGCTTTTGGTGGAACTAGCACAGAGAGAACATAGAAGAGCCACCGTATGGTCCACTGCCATCAACTAGCCGAACTGATGGGAGCTGACAGTGTAACTGGTGTGTTCTAGTGATGAGGGGCCAGAAATGTTGAGAGAGAAACTCACAGGGATACAGGGATCTCGAGACCAGAGTTCCTAGGGCAAAGTTGCCTGGAATGAATTCGTAGACTCAAGCATTCTTTAAGTCAAGGTAGCAAAGATTTTTTATGCTGCATAGCGGGCAAGAGTTCTTAGGGAACCTGCAACCTTAGAAGGGGTACAGTTAAAGTTTATATAGGTTAAACTATAGTATAACATGTGCCAAATAATGCAAACTATGTGAGTCAAAATGGGATTAGGGAGTGGTTAAGGAGTGATCAAGTCTTAAAGGAACATGCACTTTTAGTATTTACTGTGTAGGTATTTTACCCAGAGTTCACTGGGAAATAGCCCAATGGGGGCTACAGGGAGGTGTGGTTTTAGGCCTGAAACATCACTAAGTCAACTAACCGTCAGGGTTAACTGAGAAATACCCAGGCTGCCCCCATCAATGTCTTGTTAGCAAAGATAAACTGAAGGGAGTATACATATGACTAAGTCTAGGATACATATGATAGGTCAGTGAGTAGTAAATATCTTTATGACCCAGTACACCGCTGGGTCAAACTGCTAAATTCTATAGGTGCAGCTGACTACTGTATCAGGAAGAGAGATAAGTATTTTGCTAGGGCAGGCTGCCCTTGAGCTGGAGAGAAAGTGCCTGAGACAGTGTTTTGAGGAGAAATGTGATTTTGGAACTGAGGTTCAAGCACAGGCACCCAAGTACCCCATCACTAGGAGCTTGTTGCTCTAGGATTAAGAGTTCAAATCCTATGAATACCAAAATTACTGTTCTTAAGCTTGGGTACTTTTTCATAATTTCTTATATTTATTTTTTTCATGACAGCAATTTAATAGTCTTCTCTCTCTTCTGGATCCCCTTCAATATTCAGCTTGAATCTGACCTTCTGCAAAAGTCTTGTGCTAGAAGCCTGTCCCAGCCTCTCCCCCTCCCCACTACTGCTAGTGCCCTACCTCTGGAATTAACTTCTATTTATACTGTGTATATTTTTTGTGTATATTTTATGTACAGTTGTTTGCATGTTGTCTACCCTTTAAAATGTGCATGGTCTGGGACTGTGTTTTGTCATTCTTTGTATGCCCAGCCTTTTATCATAGTGCCTGGCATGTGATTTATAGGGTAGACTAGACCTGATGACAAATGACCTGCAGGCTGCTTGTGGTCCACGAAAAATGTAGGGTTGGCCACTGTGCCCTTGTGCCTGTTTGTCACGTGACCTGTGGCAACCAACCATCGTCAGTCTGTCTCTAGTCTCACCTATCTGTGGTCCAAAGAAGTTTACAAGTTGTGCAGGTCAGAGGTAGATCATCCAAGCTGCTAACACTCAGAGAATCTACATGAAAACTAAAATGTCTCAGCAATACCAGTCAAGTGCTACAATTCTTGTTAAGCATCGGTTGTTTCCAATTATTTATGTGTTGTTTATCTGTTGTCTCAAGATTGCCTTTATTCCCTTTCCTGCACATTAGGGAGATGCAAGAGTTGTTCTTCCCTTACCTGCCCTCCCTCTCCACACAGTGATTTTCTGGTACACTTCGGTGACTTTCAGTTAGAGAGATGTTCACTAGGCTGTGAAGTTCCTTGAACTTCAGCTTTCTACCTCCCAGAACACTAAGTAATCAGAGTAACTGGTACACAGTAAACACTTACTAAGTGTGGAATTGAAATGAAATGTTCACATGATTTTGTTTTACGCTTAGTTGTTTGTACTAAAGAGCCAAGCTTGTGATGTGTGTGTTCAAAACAAACTGAGCTCTATGCTAAGTTAATTACTTCTGCTGCTTTCCTTTCTATTGAGGGGAATACTTCAAAATTTCAGCAGATTTGTGATCTCACTGATATGGGTAGTCAAACCATCCATATCTGCTCATCTCCACAGTGTTTTCATGGATTGGGAAGGGGAGAGGGGATGGCAGGTCTACCTATGGTGGTTGGGGTTATTTTCTAGATAAGAGGAGATCAGAGGAGAAAACCTCTCCTTTCCCTCTCCCACCCCTCTTTCCTTCCCTTCTCCTTCTCTTCCTTCCTTCCTTCCTTCCTTCCTTCCTTCTTTCCTCTCTTCCTTCTTCTCTTCCTCCTTCCCTCCCTCCCCTCTTTCCTTCCTTCCTTGCTTCCTTCCTTCCTTGCTTCCTTCCTTCCTTCCTTCCATTATGTAGGCCCATGAGTTCCAGGAGTTCCTTATACCAGTGATGTCACAGGTTCATTCCTAGCAGGTGTTAAGGAGAAAAAAATGTATTTCACTTTACATTGTTCTGAAATCTTTCTTTTAATGAATCAGTCAGCAAGCATTCATTAAGCTCCTACTCTGTACCAGGCACTATGCTAGGTGCTGGAGGTATAAATACAAAGTGAGATGGCATTCTTCCTGGGGAGGGGTTAGGGGGACCCAATATGTTAATCCATAGGGAAATACAGAATAACAGGGTGGGCTGGGTAAGGAAAAGTAAAAATAGGGAAGCAGCACCAGAAAGGAATCTTGAAAGGGGCTAGGGCAGGGTTCTTGTCCACTTTTCTTTTATCATGGACCCCTTTGGCAGAAGTCTGGTAAAGCCCATGGACCCCTCTTAGAATCATGCTTTTAAAAGTATAAAATAAAAATGTATAAAATAAAGTATAAAATAAAAGTACAAAAAGTATAAGATAAAAACTTTTAAAGTATGAAAGTATGAAATACAAAAGGAAACCAAAGGTTAGTGAGAATAAAGATAAGATTTTTTTTCAGACCCTCTGAAACCTATCCAATGACCCCAGCTTAAGAATTTCTGAGCGAGTGATTTCAAAAAGCAGAGATGAAGAGGGAGAGCACTCTGGGTTGGTCAGTTTGACTGGAGTATAGGAGTGTGTGAGGGAGAGTACTGTGTAGTCAGCCTAGAAATACTGTTGTTGTTTGCCTTCATTCTCAGAGAGGATCAATGACATCAGGGGGATGATGTCATGACTTGCAAGTGATTCAGATTTAAGTGAGGCAGAGCTGTGCCTCACTGAGGCTTTTCATCAGCCTCACTCTCTCTTCCAGAGTCACTAGAGTACAGTGGCAAGGCATAGGTCAAGATGACTGGTGGTGGTCTCAGATGCAGTGGGGAAACCTTGGCCTTTTTAATTTTTAAGAATGCCATCTCACTTTGTATTTAAGTCTTTCCCAGGTCTTAGTTTGTCTGAGACAACTCCCATTCAATAATTAGAGGCTAGATGAGAATTGAGGCAAAAGATGTCCTTGTTTGTTTTCACAGAAGAATCAATCTGGGAGAGGAAGACCCTCGGTCTTGAAATAGAGACTGGAGTCAGATTGTAAAGGATTGTAAATACCAAACAGAGAAGTTTGTCGTTTATCTTAGAGTCTAGGGGCAGATGCTGAAGATTTTTCAGCTGGGGCAGGACACAGTCAAACCAGCGTTATATTTTAGGACTATTAAATTGGCAGCTCTGTGATTGACTTGTGAAATTAAGAATGTATTGCAATAGTTCAGGAAAGAGTTAATGAAGGATTGAGTTAAGGGTATAAGTAGGGAGGAGAAAAGAGAGATGGAAGGAATGTCAAAGAGGTGAAGAGTACAAGACTTGGTGACCAATTGAATATGGAGGATGAGAGAGAGAAGAATTGAAGATGACTCCTAGGGTTACACACTCTGGGAGTTGTATGAATGGGTTGTGTGGATTTGAAACTCCCTGAATAATTAGATTCAACTGTGCTATAAGAAGTGATGATCTCAGGAAAACCAGCACAAAATAATGAAGAGCAAAATAAGCCAAACCAAGAGAACATTGTATATGGTAACAACAATATTGTTTTAAGAACAACTTTGAATGAATAAGTCATTCTGACTATTATAAATACCCAGATTAACTATAAAAGACCAGAAAACGCTATCTGCATCCAGAGAAAGAACTGATAAATAGAAGTATATATTGAACGACTTTACACATATGTACATATTTATGCCTGATGGTAGCCATCTCTAGGGCAGGTTGGGGGAGGCGGAGGGAAGAGAAAAGGGAAAAAAGAAAAAGAAAATTACATAATAACCTTATTATATATTTAAAAGGAATAGCAAGTTGTATACAATAGATTTGCACTTTCATGTGCAATCTTTTTTTTATTATACTATGTTATGGACAGTCTTGTTTTATTCAATAAATTTAAAATAAAATACATAAATTTTTTTAAAAAGAGAAAAAAATAATGATTTATAGGTTAATTTCAATTGGGAGGAGGTCTTTAGTAGTATGCTTTAGAGATTTGTCCTTGGCACTGTGGTGTTCCTCATTTTTCTTGGTGACTTAAAGATTTGAGTGGAATGTTTGTCAAAGATATATATTGGAGAACTGTTGCAAGATATGAATAAGATTTAGGGATGCTAGTAGATTTCAAGCTCCAATAAGAATCAACAGTATGGCGTGACAGCCATGCCCCCGACCCACATCCAATCTTTGTAATTTGATTTTGGGTTTCATTAATATGAGTATCTTGTGCAGGAGGAGGAAGGTGATATAATCCCCTTGTATTCTACCCTGCTCTGACCAAATCTAGAATTATGTATCCATTTCTAATTTTTAGGAGTATGTCCAGAGGACAACCATATGATTATAGGAATAGAATGCTGATCATTTCAAGGGATTAAGTATATTTAGCCTGGAGAAGAGGGAAGGGAAGGGGAACAAGCATTTATTAAGTATTTAACTGTGCCAGATAGTGTGCAAAGTGCTTTACAAATATGATCTCATTTGATCCACATAACAACTCTGGGAAGTGGCTCTTTTATTTCTACTTTACAGTTGAGGAAACTGAGTCACACAGGTTAAGTGATTTGCCTAGAGTCACACTAGTAAATGTCTGAGGATGGATTTGAACTCAGGTCATCCTGACTCCAGGCTCACCTCTCTATTTATTATGCCTCCCAGATGCTAGATTTAGGTGGACACATGCTATCTTGCTAGAAGAATTTTAAAAGGTTGTTATAGAAGATGTATTAGATTTTTATTCTATAAGTGTTTATGAAGCACTCACCAGCCTCTGACAGTTTTAATACTCATCAATGTACTGTATAAATTCTTTATATTACCCACTAGAACAATTTAAGGGAAAATTTTTAAGGAACTTTTTATTCTGTTTTTAACTGTTCTTATCCCTGCAGACTTCATATTGATCTATTAACATAGTCATTTGTTAAATTAACGTTTTCTATAGTCTGTTGTATTTTTATTTTGTTAAATATTTCCCAGTTACGTTTCACCCCCCCTCCCCCCCGCCCAGTTGCATTTTAATCTGGTTCCTATAGCATTCAGGGAGCATTGCAGGAGTCAAGGTTGCATGTTTGATATTCTGGTCTGCTGACACCGTCTATGTAGTTTCTGTTGGGTACCACATTGCTATCGGGAGGCAGCTCAGCTGGCTTTGAGCTGATCTCTGCTGCCATCTACTGGACTTTAGCTCTTCAGTGCCATCTACTGGGCTCTATTTTCAGAGTTTAAGGCAGAAGTTCTTCACCATTTTTATGTGCTTTGGAAATCTGGTGAAACCCAGGGATCCTTTCTCAGAATAAGAGTTTCAAATGAGTAAAATAAAAGTACATAGGATTACACAATCAGGCATTTATACTCAAATATAGTGGATCAAATGGGTGTAATAAGTATTTCAAAATGGTGATGGGCATAAATGATATTTTGAGATAATTTACAGTCATTAATTGTAATGTGGTACATCCAGGTAATAAGAAATAAGCATTTATATAGCGCCCTACTATGTACATGCCAGGCACTATGTTAAACACTTTACAAATAATATCTTATTTGATTCTCACAACAACTCCAGGAAATACGGGTCCTTGTTCTGCTGTTCATTCGTTCAGTTGTATCTAACTCTTCATGACCACACATGGGGTTTTCTTGGCAAAGATATTGGAGTGGTTTGCCATTTCCTTCCAGTGAATTAAGGCAAACAGAGATTAAGTGACTTGATTAGGGTCACACAGTTAGTGAATGTCTGAGACTGGATTTGAACTCAGGTCTTCCTGACTCTAGGCACAGTGCTCTGTCCACTGAGTTGCTTAGCTTCCCTCAGGGGCCATTTTGTAGTTGAAGAAACTGAGATAAAGTGATTTGCTCGGAGTCACAGAGCCTAGTACAGTGGTTCTCAACCTTCCTAATGCCGTGACCCTTTAATACTTGTGTGTGGGTGTGTCTGCATGTGGGCGGACTTGCCTGGAGATGGATAGAGGAGCGGTGTTGGTTCCTAAGACCATCAGAAATATGTGTTTTCCGATGGTCTTAGGTGACCCCTGCGACCCCTGTGAAAGGGTCATTTGACCCCCAAAGGGGTCGCGACCCACAGATTGAGAACCACAGGCCTGGTAGGTGTCCGAGGTCATATTTATACTCAGATCTTCCTGACTCCAGGCCCAGTGTTATATACTACATAGCTATCTGTCACATAAGGGTGATAGGGTCTGTCTGGACCTGTAATTTCATTAAGGCAAGGAGCTCCCAAGTGGGAAACTCCCTATGCTAATGCAGGTCAATACCTTCCCTGTAACTTACGGTCTTACACAGATGTCTAGGGATTGGCTAATATGATAGAAAAGGAAAATGATACATGCTAGAGGGGATGTGGGAAAATTGGGACTTTGATGCACTGTTGGTGGAATTGTGACCTGATCCAACTATTCTGGAGATCAATTTGGAACTATGCCCAAAGTGCTATAAAACTGTGACTATCCTTTGATCCAGCAATACCAATATTAGGCCTATATGCCAAAGGGATTAAAAAAGGGGGAAAGGACCTATTTAATCAAAGATATTTATAGCAGCTCTTTTTGTGGTATCAAAGAAATAGAAATTGAGGGGATGCCCATTGATTGGGGAATAACTGAACAAGTTATGGTATATAATTGTAATGGGATACTATTGTGCTACAAGAAATAATGAGTAGGATGCTCTCAGAAAAATTTGGAAAGACTTACACGAACTGATGCAAAGTGAAGGGAGCAGAACCAGGAGAACATTGTATATATTAACAGCAATATTGTTTGATGGTTAATTATGAATGATTTAGCTATTCTCAGCAATACAGTAATCTAAGAAAATTCCAAATTTTCATGATGAAAAATACTATCTACCTCCAAAGAAAGAACTGATGGAGTTTGAATGAAGATTGAAACATACTATTCTTTACTTTCTTTAATTTTTATGTTTTTTTTTTTGGTCTGTGTTTTCTTTTATAACATAACTGATATGGAAATATGTTTTGCATGAGTGTGTATATATATACATATACATATATATAATTACTTACCATCTCAGGGAAGGAGGGAGAGAATTTGGAAATCAAAATTAAAATAAAAGGAATATAAAAATTGTTTTTACATGCAACTGCACATGGAAAAAAATAAAATATTATTTAAAAAAAGAGATGTCTAGTCTAGGGTGATTAATAGTTAAGGGACTTGTCCAGGGTTACAGCTGGCATGTGTCAAAGGTGGAACTCAAACCCAAGTTTTGATTCAAAAGTCAACTCTATCAATGCTGCCTCTCTTAATTAAGTCATCCCAAAGCTGATTATCTTATAGTAATTTGGAAAATTCTTTCTCCGATGTCTTACCTTTAAGCACTTAGAACAGCGCCTGGTACATAGTAAGCACTGTGTTGACTGATTGGTTTCTCATAGTTGTTCACGTTACAGGCCCTTTTCTCCTGGTTTACACAATCTCTTGAACTCTTCCTTTAGTTAATCCCCATTGACCTGGCCTTTCATTACCCAGAAGAGATTAGTGTCACTTGATAACTTAGGGTTTTCACCACACACTCTCTTGCAGATAATTTATATAAATGTGGAACAAGGCCAATTCCAGCATGGATTACTGGGGCATGCTGTTTTGTGGCCCCGAAGTTAATAACACTTGAGGTCTGTGGTCATTTAGACTTGCCTCCTTTCCCCCACTTCCTCTCCAGAAAATAGTTTTCTAAATTTCTGGGTATTGGGCCTTTTAAGTGGGGCAAGAAATTTGGATTACTGACCCCACGTGGGAATACTGACAAATCGCCCCTGCCCCAATTTTATAGAGTCAATGGGAGGAGGGAAGAAACCAAATGAGGTGATGTTTGCATTAGTAATAAGGAGCTGTGATATCACAGGAAGGCTGGCTTTCTGAAGCTCTTCTTTGAGTCTAAAAAAATGTAATTTTTTGCGTACTAACATTGAATAGTTGGTTACTATTTAATATATTGGACAGCTAGATGACACAGTGGATGGCCTGGAGTCAGGAAGACTCATCCTGCATTCAAGTGTGGCCTCTTAATAGCTGTGTGACCCTGGGCAAGTCACTTAACCCTGTTTTCTCAGTTTCCTTATCTGTTAAAATGAGCTGAAGAAGGAAATGGCAAATCACTCCAGTATCTTTGCCGAGAAAAACCCAAATGGGGTCATGAAGAGCAGGATATGACTGAAATGACTGAACAAAACAAAAATTTTATATACTTCTAGGCTCTAGAGCATCATGGCATAGGGGGTGGAAAGAGCACTGAATGTATAGTTAGAGGACCTGAGTTTGACTCTTAGTGCCAGGATGTGTCTTTGGACAATTCACTTAATCTCTTTGGACCTCAGTTTCCTTATCCATAAAGTGAACAGGTCAGACTCCATGGCTGCTAACTTTTCTTCCAAGCTCTAAATCTATGAGCTACGATTTTATCAACGTGCGACTTTCTCCCCTGACAAGTAGCTATTGCTGTGACCTTCGTCGTCCTTGTGAGTTCCCATGGCCCTAAAAACTTGTCACCTGGTGACCAGTCTTTTGATACTGACCTTCCTTGAATATAGCTGTGCTGCTCTTCCTACAATAGAGTATGGGTGGTCTGTCATTGAGCCTATACTAAAAGCCCTGGGGTGTAGGATCTACCAGAGATGGTATTAGCACTCAAGAACCTAGGGTCATTTCCAGACTATGTGGTCCAGGGGAAAAAAAAAACACAACCTTTAGTTTTCTTGACCTTCTTTCTTCTTCCGTCCCTCCCCCTTCTTTCTTTCTTTCTTTCTTTTTCTTTCTTTCTTTCTTTTTTTCTTTCTTTCTTTCTTTCTTTCTTTCTTTCTTTCTTTCTCTTTCTTTCTTTCTTTCTTTCTTTCTTTCTTTCTTTCTTTCTTTCTTTCTTTCTTTCTTTCTTTTTCTCCTTCCTTCCTTTTGTATGGGATGAGTGAAAACTTCTCAGTTTGGGGTGGTTAACTTTTCAAATTGCTTCTGTCAATCACTTTTATGTTCCTTCGTCTGTTTTCCCGCCTTGGTGGGACCCTCCCCTTATCTTTCCTTGCTGTCCCAGTTGGGGAAGTATTTGGTGAAGTATACCTCTCCACCAATGAGAGGGGAAACAGGGAGGGTTCTTGACTAAGTTAGATTGTAAATTCCAGCACTGTCTTTTGTAACTTGTCTCTTCTCCACAATGAGTCATGGGGAAGACTGCCCTCTTCTCCCGGGGAAGAGAATAAAGTCCTGTTCTTATCCTAAGAGATCTCTCTGTTTATTTCTTTTCACTAAATTAAGGATGAAGGATATTTTTCATCCAAATACTTCCTTCCTTCCTTCCTTCCTCCCTCCCTTCCTTCCTTTCCTCTCTCTCTCTCTCTTCTCTACTCTGTATCCATTCTCTCTTCCTGTCTGGTACTACCATCCTCCCCTTCTCCTCCCATATTTGGCTAAAAATTTATGGTTTAACATGTGGTATCTTCCTATGTGTGACATTAGACGTAGGAGACCAGTGAGATATCCCTGAGTAAGACCTCACTTTTCCCTGTAAAACACTTGGCCCTCTTCTACATTCTTGAGCCACGCTATTGTGTGGAACAGCCCATGTGTACACACACAGAAATGGAGGGCTGGTGAGATCCTGGTATATAGTAAATGCTAGATCTGGAGAGAACCTTTTGCTAAGGCATCAGTTCTGTTCCTCTTTCCATGTTTATTTCCCTGATGCCCAGATTTCCTCCCACCCCCTCCCCTTAGGTCTAAGTCACAGATTCCTCTTACCATTCCAGGGATCTAGTTGTATCATTGTATCTCCTACAATTGTGATCTGGATACTATATCCTTATCCCCATCTTTATGAGTATCTCAATTTAAGCTTCTTCCTTTGTGTGGGTTAAAACATGTCAAATAAGATCAATGATCAGGTATACTACTGACCTTGTAATAGAGATGGTGAAAAACTCAAGATGCAGAATGAGGCATATTTTTGGACATGGCCAATGGGGGAACTTGCTTTGCTTGACCATGCATGTTGCATAGAGGTTTGTATGTATTTTTTCCAATTTTTAATGGAGGCAGAGGGATAAAAAATTAAATGTTTTTAATTGAAAATAATTAAAAGTTTAAGAAAATATATGGAATAAGAATCTATTGCTTTTAGCATTCACTGACTGGCTTGCTTCTTCAGCGGAAATCTCATAAGGCCCCGAAAGGCAGCTGTAACAGATTGGTACACACCAAAATGAGATACCTGAGGGCAACCTTAATGTATATTTTATTGTTATATTATTAAACATAATAAAATTAATTCACACAGGGAATATTAGCACAGACATTATCATGTTACAGATAGATTTAGGAGGCAGGCTTGTAGGTTGCATAGAGAACATAATTCTCTCAGACCATCCTTAGAGAGTTACTATTTTAAATCTAGTAGTAGTCACCATTGCTGGGCTCAAGTGGAATGAGGGACTGTGCCCACTCCATTTTCCACCAAGGGGTACTTTTGCTCTGGACTCCCTACCCAGTCTGAATTAGATTCAGTTCTGGGGGAGACTGGATGCTAATAAGAAATGGACTCCCATTTCTAATACATTATGCCCCCCCTAAACTAAGACCTCCAGGGATGATTTACTTAAAGCTTAGTTTTTGACTCATGTCTAGGATTTCTCTAAAAAGCAAAGAGTAGAATGGTGCTCCGAATACAATTTGAAGCAGCAATAGGATAACTATTTATTTCCTATACACACAAAAAAATGTCAGTCTCACAGAATGCATTGGTAAGACTGAAGTGAATAATAACTTATTACTACAGTTGCAGTCAGCCCAGAAGTTGAATCATGAGCATTGAACCAAGAAGCAATTTTTGGGACTACTGGAAGTTAGGCTACATTTCAGCTCATTTCTGTACTTTTGCTTTCATGGTAGATGTGTTCTTACACACTGGTCCTTAGATTGAGTTCATCTTCCTACCACTGGTCTTTTTTTTGGCTTTTTGGAAGGCAGTTGGGGTTAAGTGATTTGCCCAAGGTCACATAGTTAGTTTGTGTGTGTGTGTGTGTGTGTGTGTGTGTGTGTGTGTGTGTGTGTGTGTGTGTGTGTGATGTGTCTGAGGCCGAATTTGAACTCAGGTCCTCCTGACTCCAGGGCTGGTGGTTTATATTCACTGCACCACCTAGCTGCCCCCCACTGGTCATTTTATTAAGAAACAATGGAGGAGTTGTCAAGGATTCCTTGTTCTGACATGTCACCTCCTCCTGGTAGACTCAGTACTCCCAAACCTCTCCAAGTCACAAAGGGCCCTTCCAGGCCTGGACACATCTCTTTTAGCACTGAAATTTGTTCAGCCAAGATCAGGAAAGAACAGACACAGAAGTGGCCTCTCAAATTTTAGGATCTTCACTGAGTTTTGTACCGATATATCCTTCCTAGAATTATTTTATATTCCTCCACTTCCCATACTCTAGGTAACATCCAAAATGGTGTACTTGATACTAAACTCAATATTTCAGAGATTGTCCCACATCCCTGAATTATAGTTTTAAAATTGAATTGATCATAGAGCAAATCCTTAGGGTGATGCTAGTTTATTAGGGGAAGCTATCTAGGTCTGTGAATGAGGTTTGAGGCTCAGATTAGAAATACAGATTTTTATCTTTTCCACAGTTTGTAGTATATGTGTGTGTGTGTGTGTGTGTGTGTGTGTGTGTGAGAGAGAGAGAGAGAGAGAGAGAGAAAGAGAGAGAGAGAGAGAGAGAACCAAGATCAGAAACAAGGACAAGGTTATAGGATCATAGATTTAATAATAATAAGTAGCATTTATATAAAGGTTTGCTAAGTATGTCAGACATATTCTTTTTTATCCTTATAACAACACTTGGAGGTAGATGCTATTATCATCCCTATTTTACAAATGGGGAAACTGAGGCAGACAGTAGTGACCTGTCCAGAGTCACTCAGCTTAGTGTGGATTTGAACTCATATTTTCCTGACTCCAGGTCCAGAACTCTAATAATCATTGCATTTCCTAGCTACTTAGAGCTAGAGGGATTAGGGGTCTTTCATAAGGATTTGCCTCATAGACCTTGTAGGGAAATAATGTCAATGGTTAAGTCACTTTCCCTCTGCTGTTTTGTAATGAAAAAGTATAGTCAGAGGATTTTAGAAATAGAAGAGAATGTAGAGATAATTTATTCATAGGAAAAAAAGAATTTGGGAGGGGCGGCTAGGTGGCACAGTGAATAGAGCACTGGCCCTGGAGTCAGGAGGACCTGAGTTCAAATTTGGCCTCAGACACTTAACACAAAAACTAGCTGTGTGACCTTGGGCAAATCACTTAACCCCAACTGCCCTCCAAAAAAGTGAAAAAAAAAAAAGAAAACAGAATTTGGGTTCACTCACACATCTTGGCTATGTGACCTCAGGCAAGTCACCCTGAATACTCTAGGCAACTTGTGAATATTATAAATAGCAGAGAAATACATTCACAGAGGGACTTTATTTTCTTTTCCTGAGAGTTTCTTATACTCATGAAATCACAGGTTGTATTCCTGCTAACAAAAATAGTGATGTTGATATTAATAATAATAACGATAAACAATTTTTCAGTGAGTCTTCATTCCAGTAGAAGAAAAACTTACATCCCAACACCTTAGTTATGAAAAGCAATCATTTTATTTATTCACTTGTACATTGTCCCGTGCCATTAAGCATCAGGGAACAAGAATGAACGGTACCGGGGCCATTTTGGTTCAAATTGTAAGGAATATAAGATGAGAAGAACAATAATAATATTAGTACTGCTAATAATATGAATCACGTAAGCCCTAAAGGCTAACGTAGTTTTGGTTGTTCAGTCGTGTCCTACTCTTCATGACCCCATTTGGGGTTTTCTTGGCAAAGATACGGTAGTGGTTTGTCATTTCCTTCCCCAGCTCATTTTACAGAAGAGGAAACTGAAGCAAATAGGGTTAAGTGACTTGGTCAGAGTCACGCAGCTAGTAAGTGTCTGAGGTTGAATTTGAACTCGGGTCTTCCTGACTCCAGGCCTAATCTTCTAGCTACTGTACCACCTTAGGATTCATTCCAAATTCATAGTAGGAAAGATGTTGACAAAGGAAAGAAATCATAGGAGGGCAGCCAAGTGGGAACTGTCCAAATGAAGAATGACTACCTTAGGAGGCATATGGTTCCCCCTTATTATAGCTCTTCACGCAAAGACTAAATGACCACCCAGCCCCCACCTTGGTGCGTGGTGCTGTGGCTAGAGCACTAGACTTGGAATCAGGAAGATCTGAGTTCAAACCCCGTTCCAGATATTTACTAACCGTGGGACCCTGAGCAAGTCACCCAACCTCTGCTTCAGTTTCCTCATCTGTAAAATGGTAATAAATAATAACATCTACCTTTCAGGCTTTCTATGAAGATAAAAGGAGATAATATTTGTTATATAAATGGTAGTTATTATAATATAATTATAATGCTAGTTATAGCTATTGCTATGTAGCAGAGATAATTTTCATTCAAGTCTGACTTTGACAAGAAGGTCGGCATCCCCCCCACTCCTTCCATCTCTATCATTCTGTGTAAAGGAGGGAGGAGAAAATGGTTTGGTGGATTCCAAGGGTCTGTAAGAACAACAGAGAAGTCATGGGACCTGCCTTATGCTGGGGCCTCTACATGGCCCTTCTTTTGGAGGTTCTGCCTCTGATGTTTCTGTCAGGGGCCTCCTTTCTTTCCACCTCAGCCAACAATGTTCCGTTTTATTCCTCAGTGCCCTCAGCAGACCCTATTCCTTATTGGATGTAGGGACTGAAGTCCCCCGGGCCTGTGCTTTCCTTAGAAACTTCAGGTTCTTACTATCAGACTGAGGTTTCTTGTGGGGCTTTCTACAGACAAACAAATCTTGTGGTCCTCTGCCCAAGGCTTGCCTTCTGGATGCAGCTGGACAGGCTTGTTCTCTCCCCAAGAATGGCTTCTTCTCTTTAGAAATTCCCACTCACCTTGGCGCCTTTTCTGATCAGACCAATGTGAAGACCCTTCCCTTCAGAGCTGGTTCTGCTTAGCTCTCCACAGGGCTGTGTGTGTGTGTGTGTGTGTGTTCATATGTGTTTTTATTGTCTTTCTTTCTCTCTCACTTGTTAAAATGAAAACTGCCTTATTATAAAAAAAGGGGGCTGTATTTCTTTTTCCTCAGCATTTCCTTTTGGGTCTAGATAAGACCCTGTATGCAGAGAGTTGCTCAATCCATAGTGTGAATTAACTGACCCATATGTGTGTGTGTGGAACATAGCAATAATAAGAGCTGACATCTTACAGATTGCTTCAGGATTTGCAAAGCACTTTGCATACAATAATAGTAATAATAATAACAACAATAATAGCTAGCTTTTCTATAATGTGTATTGTGTGCCAGGCGCTGTGCAGAGAGTTTTATAAATATTATCTCATTTTGTCCTCAAAACAAACATGGGAGGTGGCTGTTATTATTACCCCCACTTTACAGTTGGGGAAACTGAGGCAAACAGCTTTAATGACTTGCCCAGGGTCACATAGCTAATAGGTGTCCAAGACTGGATTTGAACTCAGGTCTTTCCGACTCTATTCCCTGAACTGCCTCCTCACAACAACTCTGTGAGGTAGGTGCTATTATTATTCCTACTTTACATGTGAGAAAACTGAGGCCCTGTGAGGTGAATCGAGTTGCCTGTGGTCACAGTGCTCATAAGTGGAATTTGAACCCAGGTTTTCCTTTTCTCCGGGACTACCGCTACGCCATGCTGAGTCTTATATCTACATGTGTGTAGAATTTCGGGCTCCCACAGAGCTGTGACCTCCTGCCTCCTGGGTCAGGGTACAGTCAGTAGGGGGATTTTACACACACATAATGTGGGGTCAAGGTACTTTGTGTGCCCTGACTGAGGTTTGAAAATTGTACACCCATGTGTGACTATTTCCTGGAGCCTCTGAACCGTTTCTCTAATGCATGGGATTTGGGCATTTGCTCTGTGGTATGTTGCAGGCTTTCTGGCTAAAGAATGTGGTTGTAAAGAGGAATATTGAACAGCATCCTTTGCTGCCCTCCTCTCTCTTTGAGTTGTCTTTGTTAATGAGTAAGAGACATTTAGCTGGGCTCTGACCCTCTTTTTGGGTTTAGTGGGGTTTTCATAGGGGGACTATCACAAATACTCTTCCGTTTCCAGATAGCTCTGGGACAAACCACTTTAGTCTCCGCTCTGGTTGGCTCTCTGACTGCTGCACTCACTCCTGGGTTTGACTCTATTTGCTCTTCCGAAGTCTGTAACACTTAGTCCTAGGGAGTGGAGCCTCTTTTAGAGGTTAGTAATCAGGCAGCAGATGTCTGGGGGAAGGAAGTTGTTGGTGATGGAGTCTCTAAGATCTTCTCTTGTGTGGCTGGATTCTAGTCTGGACCTCGGTTTGTATAGGGGTACATTAGTGTCATGAGTCTAGGGAGGTAGCCATGACATTATGTGTGTTTAAAACTTGGAGGGAGGACACTGCAGTCCAGGTCCTGTCCCTTACTAGCTTTGCACTTACTGGCTATGTATTCTGGGGAAGACTTAATTTTTCTGAGCCTTGGTTTCTTCATCTGTTAAATGGGCTTCATCAACTTTAAACTACTTTAGAAATGTGAATTTTTTGTCTTGCTTTGGGGACTGAATTTCTGTCTCTGCAAGAACTGTCCCCTTTAACAAGGGGCAGCGGTGAAAGTTGTGAGGTTAGCAGAAAAAGCCTTCCTTCTAGCCATAAACCGCAGTATGTGACTCTCAAGTGGCTCTCAGTCCTTCCAGATGGCGATTCAGGGATGCTATATTCATAAGGGCCACTTGATGGCACTGTCGCTCCATAGGATTGATGGCTCCTGGTCCGGAGGGGAGTGGAGGTGCGGGGTGTGTTTCTTTCCAGCTGCTTGGGTAGTCCGGCAGTAGTCACTCCACTAACTGCAGGCGCCGGCTGCTGCTGTGCCGGCATCCGCCCGTTCCTGTGCTCTGCATGGGGGGCACAGTCCGTGGCGTGCCAGGTTTTACCCTGGGAGTACAATGCTACCCAGTGCCCCCAAGTCCAATGACTGTGATTTGCCCACCTTTTTAGTACAAGCAACCTAGGGTTTTAAGATTTATTTTCTCTCCATGGCTTGCCATCCAAAATACAGATTCCTTCCTTAATTTTCTTTCATTTCTTTTCCTCTTTCTTTCTATCTTTCTTTTTCCCTCTCTACCATTCTCAGTCCCTTTCTTTCCTTCTTTTTCTCTTTCTTTGTCTCTGTTTCCTATTCTCTCCCTCCCTCTCTCCCATTCACTGTTTCCTATTCTCTTTCCTTCTCTCATCCTCTGTCTGTTCTTCTTCCTTTTCTCCTTCTCTCATTGTTTTCTTCCTTCCTTCCTTCTTTTTTTTTGGCCCTCTGTTTCTGTATTTGTCTCTGTCTCCTCCCTCCTCTTTCCCACTTCTTTCCTTCTTTCCCCTTCCAGTTTTTCCATTTTTGCTTCACTTCTGCTTCTCAGAAGGGTTGTCCCAATTTAGGGTAGGCAAACAGCTCTATTTCATTTAACCCATTTCTGTATTTGGAGTGAGGGGTCTGGGTGGCATGGGACAGAGAGTGGACTTTTAGTTCGTGTCTTCCTTCCTTTGGAGGCCTGTGATCTGTTACTTCTTGTAAAGGAGACTTGACCTGTGCTCTGAGACAGGGACCACTTTGGAAAGTGGTGGGAAATTGTCGTTGATTGGATCTGATTATAAAGTTGAAGCAGTGGGATAAAGAACATTTAAAGGGAGAGTTTTTAAAGAATCTTTAGTGAGAGATAAAAACATTCCCATTCCCTGATGAAACTTTCAGAGATGGAAGTGATCTGAACATAGCACTTAGGTCCTGGGCAGAGCAATCAGGTTTAGCTGTTTGTTTGTTTGTTTTAAGCTATTTGGAAAGGGGCAAACTTGATGCTCCAAGTTTGAGGGCAGCAGTGAGGCTGGGTTGGGTGCTGGATTGGGTATCTCTAGTCATTTTGGGAGTCTGTGGTGATTGTTGAGTTGCATTTGCAGATTAATTTCATTTTCCATGGGAAAAAAAATCAAGGCAGGCTATTCAGTCCTTTGGGAGGCAAACAGCAAGTCTGTCCAAATCGAGGCAGTGTAACTTTGGGGCCACACTGGCATGTGAGCCTCCCGATTTTCTATCAGCAAAGCTTCATTAGGCTCCCAGCTTTCTCTAACTGGTTCAGATTCTTTCTGAATTTGAGGGAGTGTCTCAGGTTCACTCAAGCTGAGCACTGTTTTCCCGGAGGAGCCCAGAACAGAATGCCAAAGGTCAATTTTGTAGGTTAGGCAGATTCTCCAGAGTCTTGCATTACAGGCTGGGAATAGGGGGAAAACTCAGATTGTTTTTTGCTCCATCCTGAAGTCCCATAGGGCAACAGTCTGGTTCTCCTTAACGACAGCTCTCGTTGAAGGGTGTAGACAGCAATGTGATAGAATAGGAAGCATATGGAATCAGAGAACCAAATTCTGAGCCTCAGTTTCCTTACTCATAAAATAAAATAGGGAATAATACTTGCACTACCCACCTGGCAGAGTTATTAGGAAGAAAACACTTTCTAAAGGCAAAAGCTGATACACGTGAGGGTGTTATTATTTCTAAAGGGACTGAATTTCCTTTAATGAGGATGTGGGGTGAACTTGGTGAATCTTGGGTTCATGCCTGGGGCAGAGTCTAAGCAGGGAGTGTAGAGTGAGTGAGTTTGACCCGGAGGGCAATCGTTTCCATGCTTTGTTCAAGACCATTCACTGTCCTCATGTAGCTCTGATGCAGGACTGTGTCCCGTGTATTGGGGGTTGGGGGAGGTTATAGCTACATGTGGCTTTGAAAGGAAAAGGAGGCTTCTGGAGGGACAAAAATAGGTTAGTGCCTGGAATGCATTGTCAATGTATAGGGTCACCTGTTTTGTGTAGGGCCTCTGAGTCTCCAAGTATTTTCCATACAGGGCCTTTCTATTTTCAGGCATTGTAGGCTGAAATCCCCTTTTAGAACTGGAAGGAAAAAAATAACTCTGAAATTATGGACAGAGATGTGGAAAAATCCACACTTTTGGAGAGGTTGTATCTTGAGAATGTATGCATATACATGTTTATATACATGTATGTATCCATGCGCATGTATATGTGTGTGTGTCTAGAATGATTCGGTTTCTCCGAGAGCTCTTATGCAATGCGTCCACCATTGCTTGTTCTTCTTGATGAGTTGGCTTCATTTCTAAATAAGAGACTAATAAAATGGAAATACAGAAATCTGGTACTTTAAGTGGAAATGAAATTAGTGAATGAAATCATTGAGCAAATGATCTTTGAAATAAAAAAATACATATCAAAACATGACTATAAGAGCTGTTGTTTATGACAATTTACAAACTGCTTTTTTTTTTTTTACAACAAAATGACGCATATTTGGGAAATAACCTCAGATATCCTGAATTAAGATAGAATTGGTCAATATAAATCCCACTCCCCACCTTATTCCCTACTCCTAGTGAGTCTTGTTGGTTGTTCTTGGCAAATCCCATGAATACAGATGAGTAACTCCCTCTGTTTATGTAGACAACAGAACTTGCTAAGTCACTTCATGGGCCCAGGAACTAATTAGTCCAAGCTAAAGCATAAAGTTCAAATTCTAAGAGATTGAGGATCAGGAAGCAGTGCTCAGTTGATCAATAAGAATTTATTAAACACTCTGTGTTAAGATACAGGAAAAGGCAAAAAACATAGTCCTTGTCCTCAGGGAGCTCTCACTCTAATGGTAGAGACAGCACGCAAAAAATTGTACATACAAGATATATACAGGGTAAATGGAGGAAGACTTCATAAAGAAGGCACTAGCGCAGGTAGCTAGTTGCTGGTGATTGAGGAAAGGCCTCCGGCAGAAAGTGGTATTCCAGCAGAGTCTTAGAGGAGTTCAGAGAGGAGAGTAGGCAGAGGTAAGGAGGGAACACATTCTGAAAAGCCCAGAGTCAGATGAAGTTTCTTGGGTGGGGAATATCATGGAAGTCTGTGTCACTGGATCATAGATTACATGGGGTGTGAGTAAGGTATAAAAAAGTTTGGAAAGGTAGGAAGGGGCCGGGTTGTGAAGGGCTTGAAATGTCAAACCAGATATTTTCTATTTCATAAGATAATTGGAAGCCAGTGGAGTTTATTTGTATATGTGTGTGTGTGTGTGTGTGTGTGTGTGTGTGTGTGTGTGTGTGAGAGAGAGAGAGAGAGAGAGAGAGAGAGAGACTGAGAGAGGGAGAGAGGGAAAGAGGGATGGAAGGAGAGAGAGAACAAGAGAATGAGAGAGAAAGAATTGTGTTTTAGGAAAGTCACTGTGGCAGTTGTGTGGACTGGAGTGGGAGAGACCTGAGGCAAAGAGACCAACCAGAAGGCTTTTGAAATAGTATAGACAGGGGGGCCGTACCAGGGTGGGTGGAGAGAAAAGGATGTAGACAAGAGATATTGTGAAAATGGAAATAACAAGGTTTGTGGGGTGTAGGAATGAGGACGTGAGGAGTTGCGGACGCCACCAAGGCAGGGGTGGGGAACCTGGGGCATTGAGGCCACATGTAATCCTCTAGGTCCTCAAGTGTGGCCCTTTGACTGAATGGGACAAATGGGATTTGTTCTGTGAAGTTTGGAGTCAGTCAAAGCGCTATACTTGAGGACCTAGAGGACCACATGTGGCCTTGAGGTCACAGGCTCCCTATTCCTGCACCAAGGTGACCAGGAAGATGGTGGTCTACTTGGCAGTAATAATAAAGTTGAGAAGAGGGGAGAATTGGGCGGGGGGAAAGATAATACATTATACTGGACTTGCTGAGTTTGAGATCCCTATAGGACATCCAATTTGAGGTGTCCAAAAGGCAGTTAGTGATGTGATACTGGAGCTCAGAAGAGAGACTGGGATTAGATATGTACATCTAGGAATCATATGTATAGTGCTGATGATCAAGTTGATCGGTGTTAACGAGATCACCAAGGGATATAGTATAAAGGGAGAAGAAAAGGAGGCTCAGCAGAGGACATTGGGGGACATCCGTGATTGTGAGGGTGGCTATATGAAGATCCAGTAAAGGAGACTGAGGAATAATCAGATATTTAGGGGAATAATCAGAAGAGAGAGAGAGATCAGTGTCATGAAAACCAGAGAAGAGGATCTGGGACAAGGAGTGATTGACAGGCTGCAGAGAGGTCAAGGCAATGCTGGTGCTGCTCATGAAAATGGTGGAAGAACACTCCCTACCCTTTGTTATGTTTTCTTAGGTATGTAATGAGGCATTTAAAATGGGTGAAAATGACGTATGAGCCAAGCTAAGGCTTACTCACCAAAGGAGCTCTCATCTATCTTAGTAATGGGAATTTGGGACAAACTATATAGGCCCAAGGGCCTTCTGATTGCCCATGGCAATGCTGAGTCCACTCCGAGGGCTTCTTGGAGTTTTCTTAGTTTGCTTTCTACTCCTCATTCCCTTCACACCCTTGAGAGAACTCTTGGTTTGTTATTTAAATGGCTTCAGTTGGGTACTGGCTACAGCTTTACCCCAATAAACAGATTATTCCCACCAGTGAGTCAGCACTAATGCATACCCTAAGAGTATGATGGTCTAACATTTGTGAGGTGCTGTAAGATTTACAAAGTGCTTTGCATATATTATACACAACCTAATTAAATGTTTACATGACATACAAGGAATTTGACTTCTTTTTCCGTCTGGTCAATGTTTATTGTTCATGTGTCAGTCTGATGTGGACATTATCTATGTCAGGGTTCAGTAACACACATTTTCTTTCTCAGACAGTAATCTAGGTGACAGGCGATATATCTATATAGCTAACCAGGACCCAATATATCAAAGAAGTTTACATGGCTCCACACTTATGTGGATTATAACTGTGGGCTCAGTAATCAAAACGGCACCTCTCCGAGTGACTGGCAGCATTTTTATTTTGCAGAAGTGTTCGGCCACCCTTAACCCTATTGACTTAAAATTGGGTCTAGCATTAGCATAGTGATTTAACAAATTTATTTATCTGGTTTCTTTTGGTGTTCTTTAGGTCTTTCTAAAGGTAATATTGATAGCAGACCAAGAATAGCAAGGACAATTGTGGGTGTCGCATAAGAGTATGTGGGAGTGCGCTGATAGAAATTGGCATAAGAAAAGGTTATATCTGACAGTGAGATTGAATATAGTCATTCCTCTCTAGGGAGCCAGGAAACTAATGGATAGCCCATGTCCTTTACTGCTATACCTGTGGTGGGTAAGACCTTCTTGTGGTGAATTTATGGGAGGAAAAGGAGAAGAGTTGTATAAAAAATATATATATCTGTATATCTGTATGGGCAGATATAGATGGGTTGTGACTTGCCTCGTTGGAGGAAATGACCACATCAATGAGATCACCTATAAAATTAACAATAATAATGTTAATAAAGAGAATTTATATAGTGCATTAAGATTTACAAAGTTATATAGTGCCTTAAGCTTTACATGTTAACTCACTTTGATCCTCAGAACAACCTTGTAGGGTAGGTGCTATTATTATCCCCATACTTCAAGTGAGGTCATAGGTAGGAACAGATACTGAAACTAGTTCCATTGGAAAGTAATTTGGAATTAGGCAAAGAGAAGGACTAAAATGTCTATTACCCTTTGACCCAGAGATTCCACTCATAGAAATAGCTGTACCTTTTGAGACACAGACTCCAGCTATGAAAACACAGCGGTCTGGGACCATTTAGTGTGGTGGGCGACAGCTAACAGCTAAATGGTACGTTCAGATTTACAAAATGCTTTCCATACATTGATTATCTCATTTGATTGGCATACACAATATATACTAATACAAAATGTATACAATACAGAATCCAAATAATACAAGAATAATAATACAAAAATACAAAATATATAAATTAATGTTTATGTTGATGATGTTGAATCACTAACACCTTAAAATGTCTAGCATTTGTCATATTTTATTTACAAAAGAAAAGATGTTCAAATAATGTTTTTGTCCTTGAAACCTGAATCATCTTGAACTTTTTGCTCTTTTGAATCCCATATGCGATCCCAAGTCCAGTTTACCTGAAATCTTCCTCATCTGCCACAGCCTCTAAAAAATTGCCATACGTTTACCACATGACCGGAAGGAGTAGACCTGTTGGGATTTTTTTTTTTACGGTTCCTTTTAAAAAATCCCCCACCTGCTTTCTGAAGCATGGCATAACCAGGGAGAAGGTCTGACTGAAGTAACACCAATAGAGATCAGTTCCCTTTAAAGTAAAATTGATTAATTGGCCAACAAGTCTAATGACTGGCTTTCAGATCCTTCCAGGTTTTGATGGGAGAGTGGAGAGAGCAGGAGGGTATTGAGTGTCTGAAGTAGAATGATTTTTGCCACTGGGGCTGGGAGGAGGTGCAGGAAGAGGAAACAGAATGAAAGGCAAACTTTAAAGACTTCACAACTTTGCCTAGGGTGGGCCCTGTTTACTTTCAACTGGGCAGGACAGATAAAAGCTGCGCACTTAGTTATTTGGATGTGTGTTATACAGATGAAATCACAGTCACCTGTGCTTCATGTGATTTATGGAGGTTATGAAGGTTTTTTTTTTTAAACATGGTAGATGAAATAAAGGAATTAATTTCTAGGGTATTCATCAATTGAAAGATCACTATATTCTGTTTAATAAGGCAGGGAATTATAAAATACATTTACAAATTATTCCAAAATATTTAAATAGAAAGTGGTTCCTCAGAGAAATGTTTTATTTACACAGAAAATTTACCATATCCAAAGTGGTATTGTCTGAGGGTGCCTCCTATGAAGTACTCAGTAAGTCCTTGTTGAATGAATGAATCTGTGCTACATGTTAGGCATTGCCATATATAATGTATTTCATTGATGGTGACCCATTCATATGCCCAAAGACCCAAAGTAATTTTTAAAACCCAGACTTGACTCAATGATAATAGCAGGTTCTGTTGCTGGTGGGAGTAGAGTTGTGGGTCTTGGAACACTTTAGTCTCTGTAGAATTTCAAATGATTAGCATCTGGAGGGCAATGGAGAACCTCATGGTGGGTCTGAATAGGCTCCACCATATCCCAAGCAGGGAATTACACAGGACGACCTGATGAAAGGTTATCTAAGAAATGTATGAGCCAGAGCAAGGAATAACTGATGGGCAGCCCATGACCTCCAGAGGTATCCTTGCAGTGTCCAAGAAAGCAAGGAGGGCCTTTAGCATGGTGGGTGGAAACTTTTGTGGTGAAATCAGGAGGAGAAAGGGACACGAGTGGTATAGGATGGGCAACCATGTTATGTGTTGTGATCCCATCTTGGGGAATAATGACACCATTTAGATCACAGATACATCTGAGCATATATATTGCATGTAGTAACTCCGAAGAGCAATTTGGAATTTTGCAAAAAGAGTGACAAAAATGTCTGTGCCCTTTGACCCAGAGATTCTGTTGCTGGGATTAATACTTCAAAGAGGTTATTGTTGTTAGTCCTTCCTTCTAGAAGACGACTGGTGATGTCGCAAGGATGATGTCTTCATTTGTGTGTGAATTGGGTTTAAGTGAGGCAGAACTGAGCAAAGCCAAGTGGCCTCCTTTTCTCGTCTAGTTATCAGAGTCCAGTGGCAGGACCAAGTCATGACAATTGACTATGACCCAGCATACTGTGGGTGACCTTGGCCTTTCTAAATTAAGGACCTAGGAAAGATTGAGGAGGTTAATGATGAAAAAGAAAGGCTCTATATACACCAAAATATTTTTGACAACGCTCTTTGTGGTTGGAAAGAATTAGAAACAAAACATGTTGCCTTGGGATGGGCTAAACAAATCCTGGTCCTTGAATGTAATGTAATATTATTTGCTTTAAGGAATAGTGATGAACATAGAGGAACGTGGAAATATATATGAACTGATAGAATGAGGTAGGCAGAACCAGGAAAAAGTAGATCGAATGTCATGTAAAAAAAAAAAACAACCCTAACAGAATAATAGAAGATGAATGCTTTGTAACTACAATGACCACGCTTGGCCCTGAAGAAGAGATGAGGAAAATAAAATGTCCCCTTGCTTCTTTGCGTAGGTGAGGGATCAAGGGTGTGGAACATTGAATGTACTGTCAGACTTTTTCCATATGTTGGTTAGTTTTACTGAACTTTTCCCCCTTCCTCTTGTTTTCTTTATTATAAGGAATTGCTCCCTGGGAAGGGTCGGAGGGAGGGATGCAAATGGGAAGTGTAGGTGATGTAAAACTAAAAAGATCAGTAAAAATTTATTTTAAAAAATGGTACCATGCGTATGTTGGCGTGTACTGTTAGGATAAGGTTGAGGAGTTAACCTGTGTTAGATCAAAAGAATCTGTCTCTTTGGGCTCTGCTGTAAAAATGTGGATGCTAGGAAAATTGGAAACACACTTGGTACACAAGGAGACTAATAGGCGTTGTAAACTTCCTTAATCCAGACCCTAGGAGATCAAAGTATAATAATTTGGAGCAAGCTGTGCTAAAATTTATTTTAGCATTTTTTTTTTTAGTACTTCAAGGATCTATGATCTTGTTGAGCTATTACTCCCTCTCCTAATACAGATAGCCATTCCTCTGTGCCTTAGTAGATGGTCTCTTGTGGCTAATATGTAGCTAACCTGGGAACTTCTTTTAATAGAATGAAGATGGTCCTAGAACCATCTGCTTCACATGCTAAGGTGCCTGTCCAATCCCATTTTAAAAGTTGTATTGATTTTTGCATCATATTAATTTCCTGTTGTAATTTCTAATAGTAATAATAATAAAGTCAAGAAACTTTAAGTACCTACTACGTACCAGGCATTTTGCTATGTGCTGGGGGAAGAAAGACAAAAACAGTTCCTGTTTCCAAGGAGCTCACAGTCTAATAAGGGAGATAGCATGGATATATGTATGTACTGATAAGCTATATAAAAGATAAATTGCAGATGATCAACAGAAGGACATCACTAGCATTAATAGTATGACAGTAGTAGCTAGCATTTATATAATGCTTTACAGTTTGCAAAACTTTTTATGTAGATGAGCTCATTTGAGAGAGGCTAGCTACATTCCCATTTTACAGATGAGGAAACTGAGGCTGTGATGTTCAGTGAAGTGCCTTGCCCAAGGTCACATAGCAAGTTATGTGTCTAAGCCAAGATATGGACTCAGATCTTCCTGACTCCAAGTTCAACACTCTACCCACAACATCACTTAGCTTGCCTCGCTTTCTGCTCGTTAATCCTTTCCTTAAAATATAGAAAACAGTTAAGCAAATCCACTGTCTGAGAGTGTAGGCAACATTCCATGCCTCTCTACTGTATTCTCCCACTTCTGTCCTGAGAGGAGGGAAATACACATCTCTTCACTTCTTCTCCTGGATCAGAATTGTTCTTTTGCAATTAATTTATTATATTCTAAGCCTTTGCAGCTTAGTAGGACCTACCAAGGACTGTGTACTATAGGTGTGGCCTTCAAGAACCTAGGGTCATCTGCATTCCTGGATGAGGCATCAGGTGAAGACTAGGGAGGGTTACCCTTCCATCTTTTCTGAATAAGCAACAATAAACAAGATTTTGGGGGGACGGGTTAGTCTACTTGGAGGAAAGAAGCATTTTAACCATGTAAAAAACCACCTTCATGGGGCAGCTAGGGCACAGTGGATAGAGCACCAGCCCTGGAGTTAGGAGGACTTGAGTTCAAATCTGGCCTCAGACACTTGACACACTAGCCATGTGACCTTGGGCAAGTCACTTAACCCCAATTGCCCTGCCTTCCCTCCTCCAAAAAGCAAAAAGCAAAACAAAAACCATCTTCATATAGGACCCATCTTCAAGTTAAACTCATGAACACATGATTCATTGATCTTATCCCATGGTGTAGTGGATTGACTCCAATTGCAGGCAGGGCCGCAAAGCCTGGGGTTTCTCTTTTTCTTCCACTTATTAAAATCTTGCTGCTCAGGACAACTCATTTCATTTTTCTGAGAATTGTTTTCCTTGTGTGTGAAATGGGGAAAAGGATAGTTAATATTTTTCACATCAACATGGTTGTTGTAATCAAAGTGCTTTCAACACTGTAAAGCATTTTATAAAAGTGAGCTAGACAATAATTATGAATCCATTTATTAAAACATATAGCACAGCTGTTATTTGACTCCACTTTTTGTTTTGTCTGTGGGCTTTGGTTTCCTCTTCTTTAGAATGAGTCAGACTAGTCCACTACTAAGGTCCCTTTCAGCTCTTTGAGCCTATGAGCTTATATTTTTGGAAGTAGTAGAAGTCAACCAGTAAATTTTTATCAAACCTCTTCTATGTGTCAGACACTGTGCTTCCTAAGCTCTGGGGATACAAAGAAGGATGAAAGCTAGTCCCTGATCTCAAGGAACTCACTGTCTAATGGAAGAAACAACATGCAATAATTATGCACCTTTATCCTTTCCACATCATGACTTTCCCCATCAGGGTTTCAGTATATTAAGAGTTGGAATAAGAAATTAAATGGAAATTTTGGGGGCGTTTTGTGGAAGCTACAGATGACATGTGAAGGCCAGCAGACAACATAGAGCCTATGACCAAATACTTAACCCAAATTTTCAAATAAGGGATTGTAAATATTCCATAAAAGAAAAAGAAAAAAAATCAGGCTTCTTTGACACAGAAAAGAAGACCAAGAAATTGATGTGGACTTTTCAGCTTGTAGGGGGTACCACCCTCTCCAAATGTGAATGGGATAGTTATACTAGCAAGTCATATCCATGGTAGACTAGAGCATTAAGGAGGACCAAGAAGGACTTCCTCTAGGACATGGATTTTATCTGGGACTTGAAAGAAGCAAAGAAAGCCCAGAGGTAGAGAATTCTAGGCATAGGGGTGGCCTATAATTATAGCCACTCTTCCCGTATCTACCCACTCAATGTTATTAAAAAATAGTGTAAGGGGGAGGGACAGGGTGGAGAGTGGATGGGGGGGGCAGGATAGGAAGAGGGGACAGGCAATCAGACTCTCACAGTGTGCTCACTGTGGGGAGGTTCT
>CM053584.1:164410447-164470982 GCA_028627135.1 Pseudochirops cupreus
TATTCAGTCCTTCTTTATCATGTTCAGATAAGAAGTTAAAGAGTGAGATACTTGCACTCCACCACCAGTTTCTCTGTTTGTATACTCTTCTCCCACACTGCATATATAGAAAATAATAATAAAATTTCTCATTTCTTCTCTAGTGTGTTCTTTTCTACTCACTTTTTTCCTCTCTTAAAACCAATAAAACTGAATGAAATCATGCCAGCATCCTGTGTTTTATTTAACTCTCTTTTTGATCCTAAACAAAGTTAGATCTGAAGGTACACTTGTCTTTTCTCCCACTGTTAGAATGTAAGCACTTCATCATTGTTTAGCTGCTTTGTATCACTCAAATATATTTACCTTTCTGGATTTCTCTTGACTCCTGTGTTTGCATTTCAATTATTCTACTCTGCTTTAGTCTTTTTTATTAAGAATGCTTGAAAAGTTCTCTGTTCTATTAAAAGTCCATTTCCCCCCTGTAGGATTATACTTGGTTTTTTAGGGAATTGATTATTGTTAGTAAGCCTTTATATTTGTCCTTTTACAATAGTGCATTTAAAATTTCCTTTTCTTTCTAGTAATTCAAGATATCTATGATCGTATGATTCCTTGGTACTTAAACTCCTTTCTGATTGCTTGAAGTGTTTTTTTCTTTTACTCAGAAGCTCTCTTTTGTTTATGACGTTTCTGGAAATCTTCAATTTGGAGTTTCTTTTCAGAAGCGATTTATGGATTTTTTTTTGTGTATGTGTTTTCAGTTTGCCCTTTAGTTCTAATAGGCTCAGGTAGCTTTTTTTTCTGGAAAAAAAATAGATTTCTTGATATATGATATCCAAGTTTTTTGTTTGTTCATGGTTTTCAAAGAGTCTGATGGTTCATAAATGATCTATCCTCAATTTATTTTCTGGTTTAGTCGTGTTCAATAGATAGCACCTTATGTGTTTTTTTGTTTAAAAATTTTTTTTTTACTTTATTATATTTTTTTATTCTGTTGAGGAGTTATTGAGTTCTATTTGCTCGATTTTTCAGGGAGGCTGCCTAATTGGGTAAAGTTTTCTACTCTCTGTTTTAAGCTATTTATTCACTTTTGAGATTCCTAATTTCATTTAAAAAATCCTTTGCTTCATTTCTTCCATCTGTTCTGATAGTCTCTGTTTCCTTTGTCTCTCTTAGTTGTTCTTAGTTGTTAGATTTGCCTCTTGGGTTTCTCTTAACTGATAGCATTGCTGCATTTTATTCGGTCTGTTGTTTTCTCACATATTCCACCTCAGTTCTTAGACTGGGATTTTATGCTCTGCTCGCCCTTCCCAGAATTCCTGGACGTGTTGGGCAAGTCTTTCTTGACCCTGTCCCCTCTGTAGCCTGACGGTTGTTATCACTGTCAGTTTCTATGGGATTGGCTCCGCCCTTTGCTTCGGCTACTGGCTTCTCTCATTCTTCAGGTGGTCCACTGTGAGTTCTGGTCGTGGCCGTTCTCTTATTTTCTTGAATTGTCCTTAATCGTGAATTTGTTCTTTCCCTTTTTGTGGCCATGACAGGCCCTATTAGGATGTTGGAGATCAATCTGGTCTCAGGCGTCCTTCTTAGCCCCCTTTTAAATACATTCACATTGAGTTAATATTCGTTATGAAATTTGAGAATTGAATCCACAAATTACAAAATAGATATTGGTACCCAGGTACTGGATTGACTCTTTCTCCCGGTGTGGCTCCCAGTGCTCCGAGGAATGCATACCTGTGTCCTGGGTTCCTGGACAGTGGCCTTTTTTGGATGCTCTCTTTCCTTGAGTCTTGTCTTATGGCACATGACTTGGAATTTGGCTTCAAGTTCACTTGTGATCCTCCTTTACTGAATTTTGACTGGCTTCAGGTGCATCTGCAGGAGCCGCATTTTAAGAAATTCTGAGCTGTACTTTCACTAGCTGTTTTCACACTCTACCTCAGCTCGAGCTGTTTGCTGTTAGCCTTTGGTGTTTCTACTTTTCAGAGGGAGACATTCATGCTCTAGGAGACAAGGTGTGCTTTTCCTTCCTCCCTTGACTCCAAAGAAAGTCCTAGGCTAAATCTTAGAGCAAATTTGAGAAAGGAACAAGTTGGGTTGGACACCTGGGGAAATGATGATCACTTTTTGATAGTCAGAAAACCTCCTGGAATTTGTCCTGCTTATATACAACTCATGTTTTCTGACTTCTAAATACAATTAAATTGACTTTGCATTTCTTTTTGAATTTCAGAATTAAATATGTAAAGGTTAATAGATTCCTTTACAAACCTCTGTAGAAAAATTGGGTTTCCAATTTTTGTATGTATATATGTGTGCAGAATATATTCAGCTTTTCACTCTCTGAATAATGAGTGCATATGTATGACTAAGCCTTTCTGGGTGTGTATATGTGTGTGTGCGTGTGTGTGCATACATAAATGTGCAGAATTATAAATAAAAACCACAAATGAATGTCTTACTCTGAAACATGAAGTTTACTCTTTCTATTTTGCATGGCAAATGAGGCATGTGGAGTTGCTAAGAATACCAGAGCCCAGGAGGAGGAGTAGCTACCGGAAAGGGCTGGCAGCGAGTGCCCTAAATTTCTTGACTCCAGGTTGCCTTGTGGTCAGGGCAGGGGCCAGGCTTTCAGGACTGCAGGATTCTATTCCCGGGTTTGATGCACCCTAATGCTGGGCCTCTGTTTCATCTGCCAGGATCACGGCATAGTCTGAGAGTAGAGGAGCTACGTGTGTGTGTGTGTGTGTGTGTATACACACACAACAGTACTTCCCACGTGTGGTCATTGTTTGCGGCATACTACTTGTTTGAAAGTGTACTACAGGACCCCAGAGGGAAGGCAGGTGAAGGTGGCATGAAAGAACAGATAGAAAACCGGGAGCACAGTTTGCCCCTCTACCAAGCCAGTTTTGAGTACCATGTGCAGATCACTTTTAGGAGATGCGTAAGAGAATACAAAAGAAGTCTTAAGATTATGATAGAAACAACATATAAAGTTAATATGAATAAGCACAAGAATTGGGGGAAAATATATGCTAATAATATTTCATTTATATAGTGCTGTAAGATTTATAAAGTATCTTTCTTATAACAGCCCAGGAGAAATGTGACACATGCTTTATCATTCCCCATTTTCTAGATGAGGAGTCTGAAGGTCAGACGGATGAAATGAGCTGCTTAGAGTCACAGCTAGGAAGTGTTTTGAATCTGACTTTGAATCTGGGTGTTTTGATTTAAAATGAGTGCTTTTCCCACATACTACATAAGTGTTGAAAGGATGGTGAATTGTGGCATATTGCTTGTTTGATGGGGCTGAAATTGGTTGGGGAAATTGTTTTGAAGAGAGGAATTTGGAGTTTAGTTTCAAGGAATTAATAGATCTGGCTTGGCGGACAAAAAAAGATTAAAATTAGTTTGAACTCCTGAGCAGGGAATAGAAAGAGCTATGTTGTTGTTTAGTTGTGGCCTAACTCTTTGTGACCCCATTTGGGGTTTTCTTGAATACTGGAGTGGTTTGCCATTTCCTTCTCCAACTCATTTTTGCAGATGAGGAAACTGAGTCAAATAGAGTTAGTGACTTGCCCAGAGTCACACAGCTAGTTAAGTGTCTGATTTGAACTCAGGTCTTCCTCACTCCAGGCCCTGTGCTCCATCTACTGTGTCACCATCAGTCAATAGATCAGTGAATAGATTTTTAATTTGGGTGGGCAAGACCGTATCAGAGAGTATAAGGATGAAATTTGAAAAGAGAGAAAGCCAGATGATGGAGGATTTTGGATGACAGCAGAAGGGTGTTATTTTGTTATAATAAACAATAAAATATTTCTCTGGGTAACCTAGGAGGGGGAATTTTCTAGTTAAAGTGGTACTCAAGATGGTCTTTTCTCTCGGCAGCATTAATAACAAGAGGGAACTGGGGAAAAAACTGGAGGCAGTTTGGACATTATTGTGTAATCCAGATGTGAGATGTTGGGAAGAACTAGGACAATGACTTTCAGAATGAATATATCAAATGAGGATCTGAGACCAATTGCTGAGGAAAACTGGCAGGACTTCTAATGATATGGATTTGGATTAAAACAGAAGTTAAAACAGAAGTAACTACACTGTTGTGAATTTGGGGGTCTGAGAGAGTGGTGGTGTGATGGATGGTAATGAACAAAGAGTATACTGTTTGCCTTTACATGTCTTTTATAAATTTTATGGCTATGTATCTACTTCTGATAACTTGTAGATATTTATCCCAGTGTCTAATGGAGTCACTTACCAATGTGAATTGAATTGAATTTTAGAAAAACATCTGACAAAGACTTTTATGATGACCTTGTGGAAGAAACAGATAAATGCAGGCTGGATGATAGGTTATAGTTAGTTGGATTTGCAACTTGTTGAAAAGCTATACCCAAAGGGCATTCGTTAATAAATAGTTTAGTGTCAAACTGGAGATGTCTCAGGTGGAATTCTTCTGAGATCTGACCTTGACTATTTCCTCTTTCACACTTCTATCAGTGACTTTGATGAAGGTCATTGTTGTTCTTCCTTCATTCTCAAAGAGGATCAATGAAATAATGAGAGTGATATCTTGACTTGCCAGTGAATTGGATTTAAGTGAGGCAGAGCTATGCACAGTCATCAGCCTCAGTCTCTCCTTTAGCCATTGAAGTCCACTGGCAAGACAAAGGTCAAGATGACTTGTGATGGTCTGGTATACAGTAGGTGACCCAGGCCTTTCTAAATTAAAGTCTTTCCTGGATCTCAGTTTGTCTGAGGCCATACCCATTTAATTACTAGGGCTACATGACATAGAAGTCACTTGACTAGATATGCAGATGACATGGAACCTGGAAGTATATCTAAAACCCTAGATTCCTAAAAGTGGGTGGAACCAAAGAATCACTTAGTTGCCTGAGTTATGAAATGGAAGAAATATGTCTCGAAAGCAGTAGTACATTTTTGGGGAAAAATCCCCAAACTCTACAGAGATTAATGTTAGTCAACAGTGTGATGCAGCTCCTGAAAATGCCACGTCAGTTTGGTATAACCATAACCAAATCATGAGAGAGAGAGAATAAAGTAATGGCATTCTCAATAGTTAGATCAGATTTAAAATTCTGTTTTAAATTGTGGACTCCACATTTTAAAAAAGTGGTATTTTTTACAATTACATGTAAAAACAATTTTAACATTCATTTGCAAAATTTTTTTGAGTTACAAATTTTCTCCCCCCTCCCTAAGATGGTAAGCAATTTGATATAGGTTATATGTTGCAATAATGTAAAACATATTTCTATATTAGTTGTGTTGTGAAAGAAGAAACAGATCAAAAGAAAAAAAAATAAAGAAAGCAAAAATAGTGTGCTTCAATCTGCATTCAGACTCCATAGTTCTTTCTCTGGATGTGGATGGCATTTTCCATTTTGAGTCCTTTGGAATTGTCTTGGATCATTGTATTTCTGAGAAGAGTGAAGTCATTTATAGTTGATCACGGCACAATGTTGGTATTACTGTGTACAATGTTCTCCTGGTTCTGCTCACTTCACTCAGCATGAGTTCATGTAAATCTTTTCATGTTTTTCTGAAATCTGCCCACTATAGCACAATAGTATTCCATTATATTCATATACCACAACTTGTTCAGCATTTCCCCAGTTGATGAGCATCACCTCAATGTCCAATTCTTTGCCATCACAAAAAGGGCTACTATAAATATTTTTGTACATGTAGGTCCTTTCTCCTTTTTTATGATCTCTTTGGGATACAGACCTAGTAGTGTTATTGCTGGATCCAAGAGTATGCACAGTTTGATTTGAGCTCCACATTTTCAGAGAAACACCATACAATACTGTATCCAGAAGAGAGTGAACAGAATGGGCAGGAGGAGTCTAGAAGCCGTGTTCTGAGTAACTGAGACTCTCTAGAATGAGATAAGAAGACGTAGTAGGGACTAGAGCAATCTTCAGATATTTGAAGGGATTAATATCAAAAGAAAGAAGAGATCTGGTCTATGTTATTCTAAAGTGCCAAACTAATACAAATGAATAGAAATTATAGAGAGGCAAATTTTAGCCCCAAAAGGGGAAAAGCCATTTCATAGAGCTCTGTAGGGAGCAGTGTGCATAGTATGTAGTGTGGTATATTTGGAGTCAGGAAGACCCGAGTTTGAATTCTTCCTCAGAAGCTAATTGACTATGTATATTTTTGGAAAATCACTTCGGTAGTTATGTGGAAGATGGTTTGGAGTGGGGAGATGATTGAGATAGGGAGAATGAAGAGGAGGCTATTGCAATAGTCCAGGGGAAAGGTGATGAGGGCTTGCACTAGGGTTGTGGATGTATGAATGGAAAGGATGAGACATATTGAGAGATTTTGTAGAAATTGAAAAGGACAATATTTCATAACTGATTTGATATGTACAGTGAATGAGAATGAGGAGTCAGAGATGACACTGAATTTGGGCATCTTGGGATGACTGGAAGGATATGGTGCACTTGCCAGTGATGGGCAAGATTGGAAGGGGATGGGTGTAGGGAGAATGTAATGAGTTCTGTTTTGGTCATATTGAGTTTTAAATGCCTTTGGGATATCCAAAAGTGGGATGGCCTTCCTTGAGAAGTAGTGAGTTTCTCCTCCTTGGAAGTCTTAAGGCAGAGTTGGATGGTTACTTGTGTTGGCTATCGTATACTGATGATTTCTTTCATATATATGTATATATATATACATACATATGTATGTGTATATGTGTGTGTATGTGTGTACGTATGTATGTACACACATATATACACATATACATATACATATATATATATATGGGTTGGACAAGATAGTTGCCAATTTCCCTTCTAACCATCAGATTCTGTTATTCTGGGGTAGGGAAGGAAGGAGGGAGAGAATCTCAACCTGAAAATGCAATGAAATTGAATTTTAAAAATGAAATAATATTTAAGAAAGAAAAAGAAATATTAACGATTTAGTAAATCTAGTCACTGTTGAGCTTCTCCTATTTGAATCTAAGTGTCTTTTTCAGCTCTGACAGCCTTTAAAAGTGAGTCTCCAAATAAATGGAACATAAAATGAGACTTTCAGATCTCTGTATCACAAAGTCTTAAATCAAGATTTTCAAAAATAATAAAGAATATTCAATCACATTGCTTTCATTAAAATATTGTTAATGATAATAATGGTTTCTCAATGAAAACAAGGAAGATGTTGGTACCCTTAATAAAATAAAATAATTTAAAATATTTATTTTTTCTTTATCTTATTCTTTTAAAATTTCAGTTCTGGGTTTTTGATGCCATATACAATATATTAGTGTAGTAGCAAATGAATATAATTTTTATGTGCATACACACATTTACTTGTCGTTGACTCATTTCAGTCGCATATAACTCTTTGTGATCCCATTTGAGGTTTCCTTGTCAAGATACTGGAATGATTTGCCATTTCCTTCTCCAGTTCATTTTACAGATGAGAAACTAAGGCAAGCAGGGTTAAATGACTTGCCCAGGGTCACACAGCTAGTAAGTATCTGAGGTCAGATGTGAACTCATGAGGATGAGTCTTCCTGATTCCAGGCCCAGTGCTGTACCACCTAGCTGATATATATGTGTGTATATACATTTTGTGTACACACACACACACACACACACACAGATTTTTTTCATTGAGATATCATTCCCTGTCCCCCCAACAAAAAAAGCTTAGCAACTACTGACCCAAAAAAGCTGATCAGAGTAGTTTTGAACATTATCAAATGTAACGTTTCAAACTTCTTTACTGCAAAGACATACCACTATCCCAAAATATTTTGCCTGAGTTCCAGAACAAATGGAACCAATTGATTTGAGTTTCACCTGTTCTGTTCCACTCTTCTCCATGTTGGTGGAGGCTGAAGAGGAGGTATAAGTCCTAGGTGAATCCTCACATGGAATTATTTGACCCCCAAGCAGTGGATACTTGCTGTAGTTATGGTGGTGCTGAATATCCCAAACAGGAAAATTTAAATAAATCCCCACAGCTGAATGGCCATTTCAGTTGCCTGAGACAATGGAGAAAGTCACCATATCACCTTGCAGTGATGTTTCTAGGTTTGGCTCCAGTTAAGAATGTGGGTTGGTGGACTCTGGGACATTCTTGCAGAGATATTTAGACACCTTTTTAAGAGAGCTTTTTATTCATTCGTAGACTTTTATCTGGCAGGTTTTCCATCCTGAGGGTTTTCCTTTTTACTTATCTGACAAACCATAAATTTTATTTCCTCTAAGGGCAAAAACAACCTTCAAGCACATTTATGGCTCCAGTTTTAAGGGCTGGCTGCTCCTTCTATCCTGTATCTCAAGTAAAACATGTTTTTCTTTTTCTTGGAGTCAACTTTGCAGAGAAGGTATATAGAGGTCTGAATTCCCTTGGAGAGAAATCTCTGTGTTCCTGGCCAGAAGAGAGGATGCCAAGGAAACCGCCATTCCTTGAACTGAGCAGTCATCTCCCTTTCCTGGCTTGTGACAGCATCATTAACTAGTACTTGCTTAGAATAACTGGTACAAGGGCACGGGGACTGCAGGTGGCCAACCTGGGATTTGAACTTGGGTTCCCAGTTTCCAAATCCTGTCTCCTTTCCACTGCACCAGGATAGCACTATTCTATTCTATCTTCCTTGGAGGCATATATCATCACATCAATACAATGCTCCATAGCGATAGTAATTCACTTGAGATGTAATATGGCACTTTAACAAAATAAAGTTTCCTCTGCAATCACAATCTAGCATCCTGAAATCTTGAACAACTAACTGGCTGTGGTTGGGCTGAGAATCAACACTACTGGGCTGAATGATGTCTCAAAAGGGAGAATTTAAATCCCCGTAGGGAATATAAAGGGAAAGGGAGACAAATAGACACATTTTCACATTGGATCATCTGATTAGAAGATCAGAACTCAGAGGAAGAGATTGTCAGTTAATAGGATATGGACCTCAGTGTGTTCTTTTCTTCTAAGTTAGGGAAATAGAGGAAAATTGAGACTTTGAGTAAGGACAACACTGGGGTGGAAAGTCCTGTACTCAGAGTGGAGATCTGGGCTGCTGGCCCAACACTTCTGCTAGCTAACTAGCTAGCTGTGTGACCTTGGGCAGAGTGCTTCATAACTCTTTTGGTTTCTTTTTCCTATTCTGTAAAAATGGGGTGTTTGTAGATGATCTCTGAGGTCCATTCTGGTCTCCGACTCCATGAAAAATCGACATGTAGAACTGGCTGCATGCCCCAGAAAAGACTCTTGAGTGATGGTCCCAGCTCTCAAGAATAGAGTAGTGGGTCTAAAGGGGAAAAGGGGGGGATGTCTTTGGAATTAGTCTTTGGGTCCAGTTTCAGGGGAGTATTTAATTCATGGTTGATGAGGCTTCTAAAATATTTCTGTGTAACACTTACTTCATTGCATATATTAATAAAAAGGAAAAAGAAAAAGAAGAAAAAAACCTCCTTAAGTGAATTCATGGTAATCAGAGTTGACAGATGTCACTCAGAATTTTACTTTTAAAGCCACACTGATTTTCCAAATAACTTAAAAATATACAATCTAACCTCAAAATAGTGTCTAGCAAAAAGAACCCAGGGATCATAGTAGGATATGAAGTAAGAGAATTGGCTCCCCTCGTGGGCTAGGTCACTGACTTAGAAGGTTTTTTTTTTTAAGTATTCTCTGTGAAGTATGGGAAAATAAAGCCATATCGAATTGCTTGAGTGGCCTTTGAGCCCTCATGGATTTATGGGACTTGGGTGATGTCTTTCCCCATGGGACCTCTGCCAGTGTGGCATTCATCTCGGGGGCCCCCAGAAAAGGCCTCCACTCTGGGTAGAAATCTGGTACAGCCTCTTCAATAGGAAGACTTAATCAAGACTGCCCAAGGAGGTTTTTTTTTTTTTTTTGAAATTTGGTAAAAGGAACACCCTAAGATACAGGTGTAATTTTGTAAATGTGCAGGGCCTAGTGTTTTTTTGTTAAACTTTATAACAAAAACACATTTATCTAGCACCTTGGGTTTTAAACAGGCTTAACATACAGGATCTTGTTTGATTCTTAAAATTTGAAGTGGGGATTTTTTTTTCACTTGAGGAAACTCATAGAGGTCAAGTGATGGTTAAGAGTCTCCTAGATCTGAAGCATGATTTGAACCCACGTCTTTGATTTCATGTCTAGTACTGTGTTCTTCATGCCCCAGTATCTCCCTGTACATGCTATCTTATGTATATTCACTGGTGAAAGTCAGAAATAGCTTGTTGGAAGTGGTGTATGCTAGAGCCAGTTCAAGAGCTGATTGTTAAATTTTCATTGTGAGCACTTAGACCTTGAAAGTGGACAAATGCTACATCTCAGGGCTGGAGATATTGTTTTGTTGATTGGCTAGGCTTAAGAAGGTGATGGAAAAAATGTTAATAATTTAGATTACATTTAGTGTATTTCAGATCTTTTTTTTTTTTGGAGATGTGGTTGTTAAATAGTTAGCAGCACACCCTTTTGTGTAGGGACATGGATTTCATCCTCACAGTCTGGGTCTGGCCAAGGAAACTGAAGTTTATACAGTCGAGGTTAAACTGGTAAGAGTGAAGTAGAGCTTTTTCAAATTTAATTTACATGACTTCCCTTCACCGGGCTATATTTCTAGCCAAGCTGGCTGTCTTGTTATTTCTTCTAAATGAAATTCTAATTCCCGTCTCTGTGCCTTTGCCCAAGGCTTTCTCCCTTGCCTGGAATGAGCCCCCTTTTGGATCTCCTAGTTTCCTTAAAAGGGCTACCTCCTCCCAGAAGCCCTTCCAGATTTCTGTCCTCCCTCCTCCTCTCTCCCCAGCTGCTAACGCTGCCTCTTGGAAATGACCATTTGTTCGTTTTGTGTGCATCAGGTATGTATTTGTTTTGTGTTTTTCTTGTGTCTACATTCTGTCTCCTTAATGAAATGTAAACTCCTTGAGGGCAGGGTCTTTCGTTTTCATTTTTGTCCATGGTAGTCATTTGTTGATTAATTGAGGAGAGCACTGAGGCAGCCTTGAACTCTTGAACACACTCCAGAGGATGACACTCCCCAGATCTTGGAGTTGACCTGTGGCCACACAACTGGATCTATTTTAGTTCATCGATAGAGATAATGGGGAATGATGGAAAGAGCTCAATTTTTGGAGTCAGAGGACCTAGGTTCATATCTGTCATCTGACACTTGACCTTTACTACCTGTGTGACCCTGGGCAAGTCACTCCTCTCTGGGCTTCTATTTCCTCAAATATAGAATGACAAGGTTGGACTAGATGGCGTCCAGGGTCCCTTTCTCCTTTAGATCTATAGAGGTGGCTAAGTGGCTCTGTTGATAGAGGGCCAGAGATGGCATCAGAAAGACCTGAGTTCAAATCCTGCCTCAGACACAAGCTGTGTGATCCTGGGCTAGTCTCTTAATATCTTTCAGTCTCAGTTTCCTTAACTGCAAATGAAGATAATAATAGCACCTATGTCCTAGGGTACTAACAGTCTAGCTATTACCTCCCTCCCTGGGTTGTTTCAAGGATCAAGTGAGAATGGCAAACTGTAAAGCATTATATAAATATAATATTAATATAATATAATAATAATGTAATATAATAATAATATAAATATATTATTATTATTGCTGCTGTTGTTACTGTTTTCTATGATCCTAAGAGCAGCCAGTCACTAACCCTGGGACCCAGGCAGTATTGGCTTCTCTCTAATCAGGAATAATGAGTCTGGACCATGCCCGAGGAGGTGGGGCGAGGTGAGCTGGTCTCAAGGTCACCAGGCTGTGGTGGTTCTTGTAATGGATTCCAGTTTGGAGGGACAAGACCCTGGGTATGGATGGCGGAGGCAAAGCCCCTGCAGAAATACTTTCCTGCAAATTCCTCTGGAGTTAAGTTATCGGGAGGCAGTCTTTATGGAGCTATCTTGAGAGACATCTTGAGGTGGTTTCTGGGTTGATGGTGGAGTGGGCTGGCCTGCCAGCATCTGCCTGTGCTGGTTATTTGATTTTCCCTGACTAGATCCTTGTTTTTGTACAAGGATAGCTTTTGAGGGTATCTCACTGGGGCTTAATGTGTGCTGCATGGAGCGCTAGCCTGGTTAAATAAACACCAGTGGAATATTACCTGTCTGTTAACCTGTCAGAATTGTTTTATAGCTCCCTTTAATCTTTTCCCCCACAGAATTTCCCCTGGAGTTTTCTGCCTCTTCTCTTGTTCCTTTCCTCTCTTGCCTCTTTCCGACCTATAAAGGTTTCTGCTCCCCCCCTGAGTAATTAAGCCTTGTCAGAGTTCAGTTGCTTAAGGGCTGCCTTGTTTGTCCAGTCCAGATAAATTGCTGTTGACTCTGTAGAGCAGACCAAGGACACTGGCATTCCCAAACCCTAGAAAGTGCCTTAGAGAAGGGGGTGGAGAACTCAGTTGATTAAAGGGACTGCCAACAGTAGCTGCAAGCACAGGGCTAAGAACTCCCTTGGCTGAGCAAAGAAAACTGGGGGATTGAATTTTGAGAGAGTTAGAAGGGTCTTTGGGGATGATCTGCCCTGACCTTTTCTTTTTTACAGATGAGGAATATGAAACCCAGAGATGTGAAGGGACTGGTCCACAGAGTCATAATTAGCAGTTATAGCATCTGGACAAGCACTGCGAAAGGCACTCTTAAGTCAGCTTTTTGATACAAATTCAGTTGTGGGGGGTTAGAAACAGACCTTAAAGACCTTGTAGGGGTGGGGAACCTGTGGCCTCCAGGTGTTTGGGTGCAACCTTTTGACTGAGTCCAAGTTTAACAGAACAAATTCTGTTATTAAGGGGATTTGTTCTGTAAAGTTTGGATTCAGTTAAAGGGCTGCACTTGTGGACCGAGAGGGCCACATGTGGCCTTGAGGCTGCAGGTTCTCCACTCTTGGTATGGAACAAATGGTAGGGAAAAGCCAGAGTCATCTGTCTGGGTATACAAGTCCCTATAAGGGAGAAATCCTTGGCCATTGTCCCCTTTAGGGATAGATAGAGACCTTTAGATATGTGTGAGCATGGCCAAGGGAGGAGGCAGAGTGGGATGGGGCTTGGGAAGAGCTTGCCTTGGGTACTACAAGGGGTTGGGTTTGGGGAGTGAGGTAGAGCTGGAAAGTATTATGGCTTTATCTTAATTAATCTTGCTAACTAGGTGCTACACTCAAGTGTTTGGACCTGACCAGGGAGTATAAGCATTCTTAGGGCTTTGCAAATTTTGGCACCCTGAGGAAAAGCTCTGATCTTTAGTTATAGCCTGTCCAGTATTTAAGTCTTCAGTCTTTTTTTTTTCCATGTTAGTCTAGGAATACTGCATAGCCTTTTATGTGACTGTATGGTTTTAACTTCCCCTCCAAAGCTTGGATCTCTTGAACCCTACAACTCTTAGGGAAACATTTTATTCTACCTTCTAGCTATCCACATGCAATTAAATATTAGTGCAATTTTCAGTGAATCTTACTTTACTGGATGAGTTCAAGAGTTCTTTGGAAATCTGCTGGATGCTTAGGATGGAGCTGGTCTGTTACTGGGGGTAAGTGACCTAGCTTGAGTTTTTCAAGGAGTTTTTGAGCAACTATCAAAATATAAAAAAAACAAAACCCAACAACCACATTTACAGTTTCCGGGTTAAGCCTTGCTTTAGGAGATTATTTCCTCCTCAGATTCCATTTCTCAGGGATTTTCCACATGCGGGGATGAGGGTGAACTGGCATTGTTTTCAGGCAGCAAGGAGACAACAGGTCAGGCAAGTCAGAACCTTCCCTTTATCTGAGTCAGGAAATTAATTATCCCGCTTATACACTAGCACTTTTAATGACTGCACATTTCACTGAGTTCTAGGCTCCAGGTTTCTTTTTGTTTGCGTGGTTTGTGTTGCCGGGTTTTTGGTTTTGATCTCAGAGTTTTGTTTTTTTAGGCAAGTTCAGTAGAGGAAGTAGGCCATGCTGGCCATGGGATTACCCCTAGACAAAATGGGTGGGTTGTTTAACTTGGCAGGCTGTGTTTGTGTTTTTCATTTGCTTTTAGGTGTAATATTTGTTTTATTTTTTCTTGATGTGCTTTTTTAGTAAAAATTTACTGATCTTTTGTTTTTACATCACCTTTTCCCCCAATATGCCCACCTCCCCCGCTCAGAGATATTCCTGTAATAAAGAATACAAAAGAAAAGAGAAAAAAACAATTAAGCGACACAAACCAAAGCATGCATCAAGTCCAACAGTATATGCTACATATGTAGTACCAGATCGGGTACTAAAATTATGAAGCCTTCATTTTGATTCTTCTTTATTGTTCGTTCCAATTACATTATTGTTGTAATTGTGCATATTGTCTCCCTGGTTCTGCTTACTTCACTTTGCATCAGTTCATGCAACTTTTTACCTGTTCTTGCAGTCTTAAGATTAATAATTTCTTATGACACAATAATATTCCATTATATTCATATTCCACAGTGAGTTTATCTTTTTCCCAGTTGATGGGGGATATTTTGTTTCCCATTGTATTCTATCACAGGAATGCTGGTAAATATTTTAGTGTATATATTATGCCTTTCTTTCTATCTTTGACTACTTTGAGGAATATACAAACCAATGCGATCTCTCTGGGTACATTTTAGTTACTTTCCTAGCATAATTCTAAATTGCTTTCCACAATGGTTGCACCAAAATCATAGCTCTGCCAACAGGATGGATGTTAGTGTGCCTGACTTTATACAACATTTCCAACATTGTCTATACCCTTATTTTCTCATCTTTGTCAACTTGTCGGATTTGAGGTAAAATCTCTGAGTTGTTTCTATTTGCATTTTTATGTAAACAAAAACTTTTATTATTAATTAATAATAAGAGCTTTAATAACATTATCATTAGATCTCATTTGGAGTATTGTGTTAGGTTCTGAATGTCATAGTTTTAGAAGGACATTGCTGATGAAAAGTGACCAGAGGATGGCAACCAGGGTGGTGGAGGGTCCTTAGTCCATGTCTTATGAAGATCAGTTGAAGGAACTTCAGATATTAATCTGGAGAAATGAGGACACAGTGAGGAAAACTTCAACTATGTGAAGAAATATATGTAGGAGAGATTAGATTTTTTTTTTTGTATGGCCCCAGAGAATAGAACCAGGAGCAATGTATGAAAGTCACAAAGAGATCAATTTAGGCTTGATTTCTGGCAGGAAAAAAAATAAACTCTTCCTAATAATTAGAGCTATGTCAAAGTGGAATAGACTGCTTTGAGAGGAAATGGGTCTCTCCTCATTGGGAGTCTTTAAGCAGAAACCGGACAATCATTGGTTGAGTATATTATAATGAGGATTATTTTCATGTAGGAGTTGGACCAAATGTCCTCTGATGTCCCTTCCAGTTCTCAAATTCTGTGAATTATTGATATCCTTGAAATATCAAAAGAACTGGGGGAAGGCCCATAATCCATTGTGGTGGCTTTATGGGAGTAACACATATAAAAGTTGCATGGGATAGAAGTCATGGATGGATTGCAATCCTCATCTTCTGGGGGTGTACCCACATAATTAAAATCATAGATCCACTACACTATTCCACAAAGGCTTTGATAGGGAGCTTTTCCAAATTTGGTTAAGAAGTTAATTTGGTTGAGTCTGAGATTAAGCCCATGATGCATATCCGAAGAAGACAGATGGTAGATTAATATAAAGTATTGTGGGATGACATCACCACACCTATGGGAAAGTCAGTTAAGATAGTCCTGTACACAAATCAGCATGCATTCTTTAAGCACCTACTGTATGCCAGGTACTGAGATAAATGCTTCAGATACAAAGAAAGGCAAAAAAACATTTCTTACTAGCAAGGATCACACATTCTGCTGTCAGTCAGTCAGTAAACATTTAATAAGCATCTACTATGTGTCTAATGCAGGAGACATCATGAGCAAAGACTTTTTTGGAGTAAAAGAAGATAAAATTAAATTTCACGTATTAGACATTTTGAATTTTGTCAGATGGAAGAAAATGGCTAGTGGCTCTCCATCTGTGGAGGACAGAAGTAGAAGTGATAGGTTTTTACCTCAGTAAGGAAAAAAAAAAACATATTCATAGGATCACAGAAACATTCAAGGAGAAAAGCTGGGAGGACAATGCCCATTGATTAGGGAATGACCAAACAAACTGTGGTACAGGAATATTGCTGTGCTGTAAGAAATGACAAATAAAATTAGTACAGAGAAGCCAAATGAATACAGAGAAGAATCACATGATCTGACACAGAGTGAAGTAAGCAGAGCCAAGAAAACAATATATACTATGACAACAATAACGTTAAAGGAAAGAACAACCATCACAAAAAAATCAGAAGGGAAGATTGGGAAATTACAAAGGCAAGCAAGACTCTAGAGAAGTGATGTGAGAAGACATTCTCATCCTATTCCTTTGCAGATGTCAGAGGTCCTTGGGTATGAAACATTGCATGTCTTTTTCAGACTTTTTCGATGTATTGATAATTTTTACTGATTTTTTTCCTCTTCCTTTTTTTTTTCTTTTAAAGATAATATTTTTATGTGGGATGGCTTTTTGGGAGGGTGAATGGGGAGGGATACTGGGAGAAATTTTGGTGATTTACGAAAAACAAAGATAGCAATAAAATATATTTGAAAAAGGGGGATCTTAAAGCTCTTCTCATCCAATCTCCCTCATTTTGCAGAGGTTCTAGCAAGGTTCAGGGAAGGAAGGTAATTTACTCATACTAGTGAGTGGCAGAGCTAGGTTGTTCAATCATGTCTGACTCACTGTGATCTCATTTTGGGGGGTTTTGTGGCAAAGATACTGGAGTGGTTTGCCATTTTCTTCTCCAGCTCATTTTACAGATGAGGAACTGAGGCAAACAGATTTGCCCAGGGTCACACAGCTAGTAAGTTTCTGAGGTGGGATTTGAACTCAGGAAGAGGAGTCTTCCTGATTGCAGGCCCAGTGCTCTATTCACTTTGCCACCTAGGGCAGAGCCAGGACCCAAACCCAAGTACTCTGATTCCTATTCTAAAGCTCTTTATGCCACACTGGGCATATATGCATAAATAATTTGTGGACTAAATCCTAGATTAAGTTCTTACCTGTAAGTTCTTTAAAAAAAATAAAGGGGAAATAAAACTCTGGAAAAGGTTAATTGTAGACCTTCCTGCAGGCAAGGGAATGAACTAAATGAATTTTAGTGAGTATTGAGAAATACATCTTGCATTGGTTGTATAAATATTTGTCAAGACCAGTTTAACTCTCATTCCTTTTAAATTCCTAGTCCCTCACCAAGTTAAGGGAACCCCAGCATCTGTCTACCTGCATCACTGCGAGAAACTGCATAGAAATTGGAAGGGTTGAATGCCTTTTATTTGTTTTTGGCTTGCTCCTCAGTTCTTTTAGGACTTGTCCGAGTGCATTCCAGCTTCTAAGGCCCATCTGAAAGATTATCTTACTTTCAAGAAACTGAAACCAGTTCCCCAACAGCCACAGGTCCCATGCCCATGACCACAGTGTGAAAGTCAAGAAGAAGGAAGGAAGCTTTAAGAGTTTTAATTCCCACTGCTTTTGTCTTCTCTCTATGTTGAGGGCTTGGGTTCCTACCTTGGCTTAGAGACAGTGAGTTCAGCTTGTCTGGAACCTGGGTAAATCATCATTAATCCACCACAGCATTGGCAGCTGCTTATCAAGGAGCCCTAGCCTGGAATAACAGGACTAGCTAGTTACTAGGTAAGAACACTTAATGCGGTTAGAATGAGTGGGCTGGGAAGAAGAGGAAGGAAAACAAGAGAGTTGGCTTGGGAGAAGGTGGTATAATAGAAAGTACGCTGATTTCAGAATCAGAATTTTGGTTCTAATTCTAGTTCTGTGTCCTATTTCCCATGGTAGTCATGGACATGATGGGATCTGTGGCTGCTAGGGAAGCTTGAAGGTGAGATAATCACTTATTATCTGCAACTTTGAGCAAGTCTCTGGGCCTCAGTTTTCCTATCTGCAAAATGAGTAATTCTGAGATAATCAAAAGCCTGACCTAAAAAAATAGTAATTCTCTTTTTAAAAAAAAAAAAGAGAGTCACCATATTCCAAGCTATATGACCAGCAAGATGGTGTGTTAGTTGCTAAGCTGCTAGCGCAGTTCTGGTTCTTGGGTCAGGAAATCCTGAGTTCAAATATGACCTCAGATATTTACTAAGATACTAGTCACATGATCATGGACAAGTCACATAACCCCTGTCTCCCTCAGTTTCCTCAACTGTGAAATGGGGATAATTATAGCACCTATCTCGCGAGGTTATTGTAAGGATTAGATGAGATAATATTTGCAAAGAGCTTATTAGTACCGTGCCCAGAACATGACAGATGCTTAATAAATACTTGTTCCCTTCCTTCTTTTCTCTGGATGCTCTTAACCTTCTAAAAAAGAATTACATTGCAGAGGTGGAGTAATTATGTCTCAATTCACAGGACCAAGAAAAGAGAATCCCAACAAGATGGTCAAATCCTTATGAATTAACCTCAAAGAACTCTAATCCATAAAGAAATCATTCAGGACCCCTTCTCCACTAGCTTCCTCATCTTTCAGCAGAGGCATAAGCTAACTCCTAGACTTGTAATAGAAACCATAGAAATCAATACAGGAAGAACAATCAAAAGACAGACCCGCATGAAGATTTAATAACAAATCCAGAACAATGAATAGGTCAAACAATGAATCATAGAAACAGTAAAGATAATGGCAATAACAAGATAGAATCTGGAAATTTCTGAGATGTGGCTAAAGCAGACCTCAGAGGAAAAAAATTATATCCCTAAGATAAGACTTGACAAAATCTAAAAAGAGAGGATTAGTGAACTGGATATATGCAGTTGAAAAATTAGAAAGCCGTCAAATGAACCCAAAATAAATGAAGAAGAGGAAATCTTGAAAACTGTAGGAGAGCTAGATAGATTGAAAACTAAAAAGATTATAGAATTTATGAACAGAACTAAAAGCTATTTTAAAAAAGACTAAAAAAAGGTAATAGCCCCTTTGGCAACTTGTTTAAAAAGGAAGAAAATCAGATGAATAAAAACAAAAACAAAATGAACAAGGCAAAGTCACAGTGAAGGAAAATAAAAAAGTATTCCAAGAAAACTGAAAAATCAAGAGAAACGTGATTATTCTGTGAAAAATTAGAACATCACAATTAAGAAAACAGGAAGTAGAGGACTTAAATAATCAAATTTCAGTTAAGAAAAACTAAATAACTGCAAAAGGAACTTCCAAAGAAAAATATCCCAGGTCCAGATATATTTATAGGAAAATCCAACAAATTATCAAATAATTCTCACCAACGTTCCACAAATTATTCTCGAAAATGGAGAAAGAAGACAACTCTACCAAATTCCTTTTATGGCACAAATATTGTTTTAATACCTAAACCAGGGAAGGTTAAATAAAGTAAATAAAAAGATTTGTAGATTGTTATCATCAATGAATGTTGATTCAAAAACTTTGGTTACAACAATTTATCTAATAAGTCACTTACTATGATCAAATTGAATTTATATAAGGATACAAGAATGGTTTAAGCAAATAATTGACATAATTATATTAAATTAAATTATTTTACACCCCAAATCACATGCTTATATCAATATATGCAGAAAGAGCCTTTGGTGAAATAAAACACTTGTGCTAAAAATCCTGTAAAGCACAGACATAGCAAGACACCTTTTAAAAATTTTTTAAAATTTTTTTATTTACTATTAGTTTTCAGCATTCAGTTCTACAAGTTTTTGAGTTCTAAATTTTCTTCCCCCACCCCTACTCTCAGCCCGATGGTGGCATGCAATCCTATATAGGTTCTACATATACCTTCACATTAAACATTAGTCAAGTTGTAAAGAAGAATTATAACCAATGGGATGAATAACGAGGAAGAAGAAGCAAAATAAAACAAAACAAAAGAGAGAGAGCAAGTAGTTTGCTTCCATCTGCATTCAGCCTCTGTAAATCTTTCTTTGGATATGGATAGCCTTTTCCATCATGAGTCTTTTGGAATTGTCTTATAACTTTGCATTTGCTAAGATGAACCCAGTCTATCAAAGTCAGTCATCATAGATATGATATGTCTGTAACTGTGTACAATGCTCTCCTGGTTCTGCTCTCCTCACTTAGCATCAGTTTATACAAGTCTCTCCAGGTTATTTATGAGGAAGGTACCTTTTAATGTAATAAAAAGTATATTCAAAACCAAAAACTAGCATCATATATAGTGGGAAAACTCTAGATGCTTTCCAAATAAATGTGAGTAAAACAAGGCTGTTACCTTGTCCTTGCTATAATCTGACACAATTGTAGAAATGTTAGCAATAGCAGTAAGACAAGAGAAAGAAGTACTGTCTTTATTTGCTGGACACAATAATTTATTTAGAAAATTCAAAGGGAATTAGCAAAGACCTAATTGGGACAACAATTTCAGTGAAGTATCCAAATACAAAAATGAGCCCACAAAGAAACTAATAGCCTTTCTGTCTAACAGTAGCAGAATTCATGAGGAAATATAGAAAGGGAGATCCCACTCACAATAATTACGAAATTAAGAAAATGTGCAGGAGTCGCTTTACTACAATATATCCCCTTCTAAGATTTCCTTGTCCCAGTTTCTTTTTAAAGTAATTTATTGTAATGTTTTATTTCTTTGACCTTTTTTTTTCTCTATAAAATGAAAGGATTCATTAGAGGATCTCAAAGGTCCCTCCCAGCATTAACATTCTAGAATTCTAGACTACAGGTTTTCTTGTAGGTTTAACTGCTAGGTTTTACCCCAACAAAACCAAACCAAAATAAACCAAAACAAACCCCAAACCCCCCCCCCCCCAACAACAATAGCAACAAAACAACCCCAAGGGATGGCTTTTGTTATACCCCCTCCTCCCTTCCTTTTCTCTTTCAATCAGTGTTTCCATTAATTCCATGCTAGAGTCTCAGCTAGAAGCCAGGAAAAAGAGAATCTGATTCAGCTAATCAAAGCTAAGGTGAAGAATGACCTATACTCTCTCCCTTCTACCCCCCCCTCCCTCCCTTCTGATATTTGCTGTTTAATCCAAGGGGCATAAATCAGAAGGAGATTCTATTAAGTAGAAGCTGTACTCTGATAAAACATTAAGTCGATTATTCCACTATCATGCTGGGACGGGACAGACGCTTTCTTTGCTCAGCCTTGAGGGGAACCAGTGCCTAGATGTGGGTATAACTGTTTTTGTGGGTCTTGGGGGAAGGGATGGATCCTGAGAGAGATATAAGCACCCATTAATGGAGAAGTGGATAGATCCAGCTTTCTAGTCCTTAACCTCTCTCAGCCTTAGTTTCCATAAATGTAAAATGGGGCTAATAATATTACTCAACACACAAGGTTGTTGTGAGGATTGAATAAAAAAAAATACAAGTCTTTTTTGGGGGGGGGCTAGCTTTAAAGTGCTATATAGATCCCATTATTATTATTATTATTATTATTATTATTAATTATTGCCATTTGGATCACAGATCCCGAAGTCGGCAGATGAACCTCAGAGCAGCTAAGGCACTTTGTAATCACAAAATGCTATGAAATAAAAATCAGTTATGCATCTTGTTGCTATTACCAGCCTTCCTCCCCTCCACTCGTTATACCCAGACATGATTTTATTACTTACCAGAACTATTTACCAGTAAAATGATGATCATTCGTATCATTACATTTGTGTCAGATTAATTTTGTTGTAAATATTGCTTCATTGCAGCACTGAACTCTGGAGTGTCTGCTCAATGTTTAAGGGGTTTGTTGCTTGAGATCGCAGTTTTTACAAGGAAGGAATATTTCTTCTGGTCCTGGGTTTTGGTTGAACATTCCAGGTAGTGTCTCTCCAATTCAGTCATTAACACTTGGAACCATTCTTTCCTACTGAAATGGTGAGGATTATTGTTTAAGCTTTTATGACGTAACCAAGATGGCGGACTCCAAGTGGGCAATTTAGCTCATATTGATTTTATTTCTTACAGGAGGGTTGGAAATAGAGAGTTTTGATGTTTCCACAGCCTTTGTTTTATAGGCTCTTGATATTCCCTGGTTCTCTTTATGCCCTGTAATTATGATGGACTTCCCCAGTGAACGAGACAGGTTTCTCTCTTCCAGGAAACCTGACAAGTTCTTGCTACTAATCTGGTTTTATTTTATTTCTTAGCTGAATTCCACAAGCAGATGTCCAACATCTCTTACTTATTTCCCTTCTCTTCTTCCCCTTCAATCCTCATCATATTGTGAACCCTCTGTGGGGACACTGCTGTGTCCCTGTAACTTATTACTTCCTATTAGTTTTCTTCTTTTTTAGGTAACTGTCCTGTGGTTTATAGGCTCAATTCATGAATGAACTGAGTTCTCCTAGGTCTCTTCCTGGACCACAAAGGCTTCAAGGTGATGATAAACCTATGATTAGAGACATTCATACTTGACCCACAAGGCTTGGTTCCCCCCAGACATTATGGTGTCACATGGACTGCTGTGAAAGGATTACAAATATGGGGATGTATAAAATATTTCAGTCTCTAGCCCTTCCTTTGACCTTCCTTTGTTATTGTTTCTAATCAGCTAGCTTTAAAATTGGGTGCTCCTGACTGCCAAAATAAAGCCATAGTATTGGTGCAAATGATTTACTTGTGTCTTTGGAAAGTTGTTTAGGGTTTTAGTTAACCCTCTAGGGCAGTGGTTCTCAACTTTCCTAATGCCGCGACCCTTTGTTACTCGTCTGTGGGCATGTCTGCATGTGGGCAGACCCACCTAGAGACCCATAGAGGAGCCGTGTCTCGGTTCCTAAGACCATCAGAAATATGTGTTTTCCCATGGTTTTAGGCAACCCCTGTGAGCCCTGTAAAAGGGTCGTTTGACCCTCAAAGGGGCTGTGACCCACAGGTTGAGAACTGCTGCTCTAGGGTTTGGGGAAAAGGATATCTCTTTCTGGGTAGTTTTATTATGTTAGCCAAAAATCATTACTACAATGGAAACTCGAGGAAACAAGTCCAGGGGCCTCTCCACAAATAGATTTTTTTTCCTTGTAATTGCTGGTTCTCTGGGAAGGACAGGCTGGTGCTCAGGTAAAGAACTGTAGCTAGGATAGGACAATTGAAACTTTTTCCAGGGAAACCAGTTTAGAGAACTGACAGTGCTTGTCTTTCATCCATGTTCAAGCAACTGAGACTAGCATTTAGTTAGCAAGAATATTTGGTTAATAACTAATAACAATTTGTTAAAATAGGAATTTGCCAGATTCAGTAATTCAATTCAGTAAACATTTATTAAGTGCTTAATGTATGCCTGGTACTGAGGTTATAAATAAGAAAAAAGAAAGATAAGCCTTCCTTGCAAAGAGCTTACGATCTAATTGGGGGAAGACAACGTGCAAAAGTAAGCTGGAAAGGGTGTGGCACTAAGGGATTCTCGTGTTGGGGTATCATATTCCCTCTTGTCCAAACTGAGCTGAACTACTGATGGAAAGTGGAGAGTTAGTCTGTTTCTCAAGTCTTTGGGGTCAATTTATCATACCCATTATCCCTGCTCCTTCCTTCCCTCCTTGCAGTGGTCTTATGCGTGTGTCTTAGGATTTCAGGCTCCTCCCTACAGGGCAGTTCATAGATGCCCTCACCCTCCCCAACTGAAGAAAGGAAGAAGCATTTATTAAGCACCTGTTATGTCCCAGGCACCACACTAAGCATTTTATCATCTCATTTGATTCTCACAACAATTGTGAGGTAGGTGGTATTTTTATCCCCATTTTACAGTTTAGGAAGCTGAAGTAGACAGAGGTTAAGGATCACATGATTAGTAAGTGATTGAGGTTGGCTTCGAATTCAGGCCTTCTAGACTCCAGGCCCAGACCTTTATCCTCAGCACCACTCAGCTGCCTCAACTCATGCAACTTCACCTATTAGTGGTTTGGTTTGTGATAGCTGTCCTGGATGCACCAGTTTCTAGTTATGTCTCTGTCAAGGCATCAGTAAGCCAATGGCAGCACCCACAGAAAACACTTAGATCCCTCTAAGTAAGTGTCATGTAAAGAGAATTGGAGTCAGGATTGGTGGAATAGTTCCTGTGACTTTCTGGATGTGTAGGCTTCACCTCTCTCACTCTCTTCTTTATCATCTACTGCCCCCATCCCCCTGCTTTTCTTTCTTTCCTCTTCCCCATCTTCCCTATCTCTCCCTGTCTACCTATCTTTCTTGATCACCTTTTTCTCCCAATCACCTCTCTCATCTGTCTCTACCTTTTCATCATCTCTTTTTCCTTACCAATCTCTATCACCTCTCTCCCTTTCTCTAATTTCTATCTACTTATTTTTCTATAATCTTTTTCTAAATTTTTATCTGTTTCCTTCTTTATATCTACCTATCTTTCTATCTGCCTCTCTTTCTATCTACTTATCTTTCTGTCACCTACCTGTCTAGATACTTATCTATTATCTCTCATTCTTGTCTTATCTATCATCTCTTTGTATCTATCTGTCAGTCATCTTTCTATCTACCTATCTACCTATATCTTTCTATCATCTATCTTTCTGTATCTCTCTATCTACCTGTCTTCTTATCTATCACCTCTCTCTTTGTATCTATCTAGATTTCAATCATCTTTCTTTTGATCTACCTTACCTATCTTTTCATCTACCCATTTATGTCTCTCTCTCTCTCTCTCTATCTCTCTGTCATTCCTGTCTGATTAAGGAGGTGGACAAAATGATCTCTCAGGTCCTGTTCTAGCTCTTAAGTTCTCTGGAGTGCTTCTCTCATCATTCTAAATATTTAAAGTCCTACCTTGAATTAACTGAAAACATTTAAAAATGCTTTTAGCCAAGACTGCAGGGACCTTACCTCAGTATGACCTTTTTCCTGGCTTCTCTTAGAGCCATTTTATACCTGTCGGTGGTTCTGGAATTTCCTTTTCTTTTCCCCTATTCCCCCCAGTCCCTTTTCTTCCAATTCATTTCACCTTTAAAAGACGTGTGTGTGTGTGTGTGTGTGTGTGTGTGTGTGTGTGTGTGTGTGTGTGTGTGTTATCTTTTGTCCTTCCTGCTTAAATCACTGCTTGAATCTGTTCAAAGCTTCAGGGAAGCTCAATAGAGAGATGAGAAGGAAATTGAACTCAGTGGGGTTACCTCCGCACCCCAAATGTAACTGACTGAGTTGCCAGTTCTGAACCTGAACACATTTCTCCATGATCTAGATGCAGAGAGGAGAACTGGGGATGGGGAGTGAGAAGGGAGGGAATTTCTCAAGTTGAAGAAAACAGAAATTTAATTCTGGCTAGGTAGGAAGTAAAATTATTCAATTTAGTTGGCGAGAAAGTTTTAGAAGTTAATTAGCTCTTTCAGTTAGTAGTTTTTATCTCTTAGGGTAGTGGTCTCCAAAGTCATGACTGTGGCCTTACCTTAAAAAATGTATGATCAGCCAATTGGAAGGTGAGAAGATAAGTTTGCATCCCATCCTTCCATAGCCAACATAGGGCTTGTTTCCAATATAACCACGCCTATCATTATCCCAAACATTCCCACCCTTCCACTCCAAACTACATCTGTGCTCACCCTCCTCAATTCTGAGCCCTAATTAGACCCTTCAGGGAAGTTATAAGCTATAACACCTACCTGGATACAGGTGCCATTGGGAATCCCTTTTCATTTTTGGTCGGGATGAAGTAATTGACACAGGATGAATAGACACTATGGTATGGATGGATTTTGATCTACAATACAATTTTCATTGTATTGCTGTACCTCCCTCCTGTCTTCTTTTCTACACTTCTTACTATGATTGAGGTCACCACTTTCTATCCAGTGACAGGTTTGAACTTTTAGGGTTGTCCTTAACTTCCTCCACTGTTCCTCCCCTTCGGTACCCCCTGTATAGGGCTAATATTAAGCACTTACCTCAGAGGGTTGTTATGGCGATCAAATGAGCTAACATATGTAAGTTGTTTTGCAAACTTTAAACTATTATATAACTATTGCAAAATTTTATTTATATATTACTAAATTATATAAGCATTATATAAATATTACCATAATAGAAAAATATTACTATAATAATTATCATTTTGTTAAATCTTGGGGATTCTACCTACCCAACATTTCTTGCATCTGCCTCTTCTTGCGTAGTCACTATGCTAATTCATGCTCTCATTCCCCCTCACCTGGACTGTCACAATAGCCTCCTACTTGGTCTTCTTGCCCCTTATCTCTCATCTCTCCAATTTATCCTCTGCATAGCTGACAAACTGATTTTCCAAAATGGAAGATCTGACCTTTTCATTCCCCTATTTGGTAAACTCCAGTGACTCCCCATTGATTCAGATAAAATATTTCAACATATCTTTATCTATCTATGTATCTATGTATGTATCTATCTGTCTATCTATCTATCTATCTATCTATCTATCTATCTGGGGAAGGCAAGGTAATTGGGGTTAAGTGACTTGCCCAAGGTCACATAGCTAATAAGTGTCAAGTGTCTGAGGCTGAATTTGAACTCAGGTCCTGACTCCAGGGTCCACGCTATTGTGCCACCTAGCTGCTCCTAGATTTATATTTTTGTGTAAGTTTTAAAACATACATATTTATTAGCATAGTAGTACATGCAGGCGATTTGTAAATGAGCAGATATGCAGATAGTAGCATTACATGTTCAAAACCTATGTACTCATAGGGTACATGAACAGAAAAATGTGGAGACCATTACCTTAGAGCAATGAAATTATTTTTGTTGTTCAATTGTTTTGAGTTGTGTCTGACTCTTCATGACCCCATTGGGGATTTTCTTGGCAAAGATTCTGGAGTAGTTTGCCATTTCCTTCTCCAGCTCGTTTTACAGATGAGGAAACTGAGACAGATGGGGTTAAATGGCATGCCCAGGGTCACATAGCCAGTAAGTGTCTGAGGCTAGGTTTGAACTCAGGTAGATGAATTGTCCTGATTCCAAGCCCATTACTCTATCCACTGTGCCACCTACTTGCTCCTACAGTAATGAAATAGTTGCTTTAATTAATACACTTTTATTGATCTCTCTGAGTTTCAGATGAAAGGTTTATTCTTTGTCTTGTGATTGCTGCCTATGGATACTGTTATAGCTTTCCATTTCTAAGAGTCTTTCAGAGATCTGTACCTTTGTATACCCAGAACTAGAATGAAATTATACTATTGTGTATAAATCTGTCCTAAGTTTACAGATTTCAAGTTTTGTCTTTATGTCCTAGTACCCCTATGTCATAGCATATGACGGTGCCTTCCTCCTTTTTAGACTGTTCTAATGCACTCTTCGTGTGTAATTGGTGTTGTGATGATCTATGTTTGTACCTTCTCTTCCCTATTAGGTGACATTGTGAAGTTTGTTAGGTCAGGGTCTTAGTGTGTGTGTATCTGTATGTGTGTGTGTGTATAGATACTGTAGGTAGTATGTATCAGAGTCAGGACTTAGACCTAAGTCTTCTTCCCTCTCTCACTTTCTCCATTCCTCCCTCCCTCTTTCCCTCTCTCTCTTCCTTCTTCCCTCCCCTTATTCCTTCCTTCCTTCCTTCCTTCCTTCCTTCCTTCCTTTCTTCTTTACTTCCTTTTTTCCTTCCTTCCTGCCTCCCTTCCTCCCTCTCTTCCTCTCTTCCTGCTTTCCTCCCTCCCTCCCTTCTTCTTCCTCTCCCATCTTCCCTGTTTCCCTCCCTCCCTTCCTCCCTTCCTTCCTTCCTTCCTTCAGCCCTCTATCCACTACACCATGCTAGATTTATTTATTGCATACTCAATAAGCATTTATGGAGGCTTTCTTAAACTTCAAGTGTTTGAATATCTTTAAAAAATAAATCTGTCCCCTCTTACCCTGATGTCTGAGAATCCTTGTTTCAACCACCTCCATTTTAAAAGTTGGAACCTATGGGACTCAGAGATGGAAGCATCCTAAACCAAAACATTGAATTCAACTCATTTATTTTAGCGATAAGGTGACTGAGAGCCAGAGATAGGAAATAACATGGTCAAAGTCACTGTGGCAGAGACAGAATTTAGTCCACAGTGGACCAATTCTAAATTGTTTTTACTTACTACTACTACTCTTACTACTATGATATACTTTCTTCTTCTTATTATTTTTTTGAGGGAGAAAGACAAGGCAATTGGGGCTAAGTGACTTGCCCAAGGTCACACAGCAAGTAGGTTTGTCAAGTGTCTGAGGTTAAATTTGAACTCAGCTCCTCCTGACTCCAGGGCCGGTGCTCTATTCACTAAGTGACCTATTGCCCCTACATTTTCTTCTTTAGGCTAAATTAGGCTACTTCTTTTCACCTCTTTCCAAAGATCTAAATTTTCTGAATTCAGGGATAATACTGGCCCTCAAAAGGTGCCTGGAAAGTAGTAAGTATTAGTGGAAATCTGAGGACCAAAAAGATTGTTTGGTCAAAGACTTCTCCATGATTGGATAACAGAACAAGGAGTATCAGGCATAGCTTCCTCTAATATTGAGTGACTGGCAATGAGACAGAACGGTGAACTGAGAGTCAGAAAATTTGGGCTTTGGTGCCAGATCTTTAATTAATTAGCTTTGTGACCTTCAGCAAGTCGTTTCTTCCATCTGTATGTTAGTTTTCTCCTTTTTAAAGTAAAAGGGTTGGCTAGTACATCTATCTCCAAAAGAGATCCAAGAAAAAGGAAAGGGACCCATAACTGCAAAAAATATTTATAGCAACTCTTTTTGGAGTAGCAAAGAATAATAATGATAATAGGTAATATTTATATATGTGCCTGGCACTCTGCTGAGTGATTTCCAATTATTATCTTACTTGATCCTTACAACCACTCTGAGAGATAAGTGCTATTATTATCCAAATTTTAAAGATAAGGAAACTGAGGCAAATGGAGTTAAGTGACTCACCTCAGGTCACAAAGCCAGTAAGTGTCTGTGATCAAATTTGGACTCTGATCTTTCTGACTCTAGACCCAGTGCTCTATCTACTCATTGCGTCATACAGCTACTTCCAGAAACTAAAGGGTATCAAGCTGGAAAAACTCAGACCAACTAAGAAATCAGTAAATAAAGTGAGGCATTTATTCAAGATGGAGGAATTGCAATTTGGGACAACATGCTGCTTTATTAAGACAGGGATGTCTGGAAAAGAAGGAGAAAAGGGGCTTCTTATAAGGCATAGTCATGGGAAATAGCATGAGGGCATATCATCTGGGTTCACAGAACAGCTGAGGTATAGGAAAGGGAGGATTGAGGAGTTACAGAAACAAGTTTGCAGAAATATCCTTGGTTTAGTTTTTCCAGGGGTTCCAGGAACAGAGGTGATTGGAAACTGCTGGGATACATGTGGATTTTTCTCGGGGAGACAGTTATAGAAAATGCTTGCAGAATTTGACAGGGGATACCTATAAAATGGGGAATAGCTGAACAGAATAAAATAGATAAATGTGATAGAATACTATGGTGCTGTAAGAAATGATAGAGGAGAAATGTTTCAGAGAAGTCTAGGAGGTCTTGTATGGACTGATGCAGAGCGTAGTGAGCAGAATCAAGAGAAAGATTTCCTCAGAACAACATTTGTAAAGATAAACTACTTCGAAAGATTAAGCAACTGTAATTAGTGAAATGACCAACACCATTCCAGAGGGTTGATAAAACATACTATCTAATATCTGATAGTAGGTGATAGACTTGGCCTGCGGTGCTTTTTGGATATGGCAATGTAGGGGTTTGTTTGCTTTTTCATTCATATATGTTTCAAGGGTGTTGTTTTTCTTTCTTTTTCAGTAGAGAGAGGTCGGGAGAGAGGAAGAGGTAGGAGGGGAAAAAAGGTGGATTTTCATTAATTTTTAAAAATTAAATTAAATTAAATGAGGGCTTTGGACTAAATGGTTTGTAAGGTCCCCTCTAGCCCTAATATTCTATGACTCAGTGAAATCTGGAGAAGAGTGGTCACCATCCCAAAAAACATGAGTGGCCTAAGGGCCTGAATTAGCTTTGATGAGCTTCCAGGCTTTTTCAGATGCTTGTTTGATGTTGACTAAAAATGTACTGCTGTACCTTGAAAAAATGAAAAGGAAGTCATCTTCCAAAGTATTTCCCTACTTCCCCCACCCCTTCCAATAAAATAAATATTTTTCAAAGTCATTTTTTTTTTGACTAGGAAAGAACTGGAGTTAAGAAGTGCTTGGCTTGTGGGATGGGGTCATCAAGTCATTCAAAAGTATTTTTCTGAAAATGTTGTTTATGTAATTCAGGTTTCTTCCATTCTCTCCCAAATTATTTGGCATTTATTCTCTTTTATTCTCCACTGCTTTAATTTTTTCCCCCCAACCCTGTACGTGTGCAAAGAAATATAATCCATTTGTTTCTGATTCATTTACACTCAACTAATCAAAATGTTATTTAGCAAGAGTTATTTCATGTCTAAGAGGTGCATAATCCAGCAGGACAGGAAATTGCATTTTGACCAGGGTAAATGAACCCAGACCCCAGAATGCCTGGCTCTGGTTTATAACCCAGACCAAGAAGTGGATCTCTAGATCAGGTGGCTTCTGGATCCACTCCTAACAATCACAAGACCCTTCCCTTTGTATTTCTTCCCTGACTTACTCTGCTCTCACCTCTTTATAAAACAAAAAACAAAAACAAAACATGCACACATACACACAACACACACACACACAGACACAGACACACACACACCCCAAAAACCAAAGAAAAGAAAAAAAATTCAATCATTTCTGAAAGCTGTTATCCCAATAATTTTCCACCTATGCTACCCGAATGAAGCAATTTAGGATGTTACCTCATTTTCTTAAGACTATCTCTACATCACTACTGCACAAAGAAAAGTAAGTTTTTGTTGTTTGTTCAGTTGTGTCTGACTTTTTATGACTCCTTTTGGGGTTTTCTTGGCAAAGATACTGGAGCAGTTTGCTATTCCTTTTCCAATTCACTTTACAGATAAAGGAACTAAGGCAAACTGTTAAGTTACTTAAGTGACTTGCCCAAGGTCACACAACCAGTAAGTGTCTGAAGCTGGATTTGAACTCAGGTCTTCCTGACTCCAAGGCCTTGGTGCTCCATCCATTGTACCATTTAACTGCCCCCAAAAGTAGACTTTCACTTCAGTAGGAGGGACTGAGAGGTTGGAACTAAGGGGAAAAAGTCCCTGAGATTCACAGTGCCACCCTCTGTCTAGGGGATCTATGGCATGCAATACAACTCAACCAACTAATTAACATGGGCTTGTGAGATGGACAGAATCAAAGAGCCAGAAGGTATCTATCTTTGAAGTGACATAGTCCACAGCCATTAAACACGTAATCCACAGCAACATTCCCAAGTGCAGCCAGAACCAAATTAAAATGAAATTGGGAAATATTTAACCAAATAAATAAAAGTACAATAAAACATAGATAATGTTAACATGTGGTTTTCTAATGGGCCATCAGGCATCCTTATACATGGGTCTACTGGTTTCCATTTTGATTTAACACCAACGATCTAGTCCACCTCACTCATTTAAAAGATGAGGAAACTGACTCCCAGAGAGTACAAATGATTTATCCAAAGTCACTCAGCTAGTAGTTGGCAAAGCTAGGACTTTCACGGAGGTCTTAACTCTCAGGAAAGAGCTATTTTCTTTAAAAAAATGAAACAAAACAAAACAAAAACCCCATTTATTTTTTACATTTCCTGAATTTCTTCCCTTCCCTCTTTGTTTCCTTCCCTTGCCCAGAGTGTTATCTCATATAAGAAAGAATTTTTTAAAAGAGGAAAAGGAAAAAAAAATTAGCAAAATTGATTAATACATCAAAAAAAAAATCTGACAGTATATCCAGTATTCTTCACCTATGCACACTCCACTTCTGCAAAGGAGTGAAGGGTGTCCCTTTGCATCTTTGCTTTGGAGGAATGCTTGTTTTTTTTTTTAATTTTGCAACATACATTTCCAGTCGTTTTTGTAGCGGTCATTTTCCCCATTTACATTGTTGTAATTATTATGCTTATTGTTTTCTTCTCTGCTTACTTCACTCTTCTTCGATTCATGTCTTTCCACACTTCTCTGTTGTCATCATATTTGTCGTTCCTTGTAGCATAATAATATTCCTTTACATCCATGTGCCACAATTTGTTGAACTATACCCCAATCCATGGGCAGCTACTTTATTTCTACTTCTTTGCTATGACAAAAAGTGCTGTTATAAATACTTGAGTGTTTATGGGACCTTTGGCAAGGGATCTTTTCATAGAAGCATTCAGTTTGAAGGTATTAAGTTCAGTCCTCTTGTTTGCCTACCAAAGGCCTAATTTTAAAAATTTCCTCTTCCTCAAATGTTTTGGAGGGGTTGACTCTGCATTTATCTAGGTACAAAGAGTTGTCTTTTGTATATGTGTGTGTGTGCATATATGTGTGTGCGCACGCACACACACACACACACACACACACACACACATACATAATGTTACCTGTCTGTCTCACCTTCCTTATTTCCTCTTGTAAAGGGGCTGAGACTTAACACCCAGGACTGGCGCCTACAGGGACCACTTTTCTATAGTACTTAAAGGTTTACAGATAATTTTGCTCCCAACAACCCTTTAAAGGAGCTAAAGTATTATCAGTCCAATTTTATACGTAAGGAAACAGACTCAGGAGAATAAAATGAGTTGGTCGTACGACTAGTAAGTGTTGGAATTGGAGAAGGAATAGCAAACTACTCCAGTATCTTTGCCCAGAAAACCCCGAAAGGGGTCATAAAGAGTCAGCCACAGCTGAACAAAAACCAAAAACTTACGCAATGTCGCAGATTCTTTGAAGATACAAGGTCCATAAATGAGGAAATGAATAAAACTGTGGTAGGCCAGTATTATCTCCCTAACAGAAGTGTAACAAATAATAATATTTCATGTTTCTGTAGTACTTGATGGTTTACATATAGTTTTGTTCCCAGCAACCCTTTAAAGGAACTAAAGTATATCAGTCCAATTTTATAGGTGAGGAAACAGCCACAGGAGAATAAAATGATTTGCTCACACAGTTAGTAAGTGTTGGAAACCATGTCTGCTTGCCTCCAAACATATCCCTAAACCACAGTGTCTTACATCAGAGCAGGTGTGGCTCCTCATACAGCGACGGACACATAGTAGACACTCGTCATGTACCTGGTGAATAAAGAAGCAGTGTGCCGTACATCTGTAAGAGCGTAAAACCATGAGCCAGGGTGTTAAACCAAAAAGAATTGATTCTGCTGCTAAATGAGGAATGGGGAGTAAATTATTTCGCTGGTCTATATATAAGTATCTTTGTCTGTAAAATGGGGTAATTGTACAACATGGTAGAAAAGGAAAATGTGAAAATGCTTGATAAATCTAATATTGATCATGTATATATATGTATACACACAATATACAATATACACACATATGTATGCATATATACACATAGACATATAAAGCATGCATATACATATAAACACATGTGCATATACATGTATGGAGCAGCTAGGTGTTATAGTGGATAGAGCGCCTACCCTGGAATTAGGAGAAACCAAGTTCAAATCTGGCCTCAGACACTTACTTAGCTGTGTGATCCTGGGTAAATCACTTAACCCTATTTGCCTCAGTTTCCTCATTTGTAAAATGTACTGGAGAAGGAAATGATAAACCATGCTGGTGTCTTTGTCAGGAAAACCCCACGTGGGGTCATGAAGAGTTAAACATGACCAAAATGACCCAACAAGAACATACACGTGCTCATGTATATGTACATATATTTATATGGTACATATGTGAGTATATGTATAGGTACAGACACGTATTTATATTACATATATAAATCTATTTAATATACATATGATTTCTTTTTAATTTTAAGCATTATTAGACAGTGCAACCAATCGATGCATGGGGATTTCTTAAGTGTCTGCATCAGGTACTGTGCTAGCTTTTGGAAACACAAAGACATAAAATGGAATACTCCCTTCCCTTAAGGAGAGGTAGGTTAGTGTAAAGAGTATTGGACCTGAGTTCAAATCCAGTCTTCTACACTGACAAGCTGTGTGACTCTGGGCAAGTTGCTTAGTTCCTGTCTTGTGTCACTTTCTTCATCTTCAAAATGGAAGTAATAATAGCATCTGCCTCCCAGGATTGCTCGGAGGATAAAATAAAACACTATGTGGAAAGCCCTTTGCAAACCTTAGACTGCTTTGTAAATACTTTTATTATTGTTGCTCCTCGTGTTACACTCTAAAAGGGAAAACAGCATGTATACGTGTAAGTAGATCTAAGATAAACAAAGTAAATCCAAAGTGATATGGTGGGGGGTACTAGCAACTGGGGAACCAGGAAAAGCTGAATGAGAAGCCCTGTGAATACAGGGCAAAGAATGTAGGATTTGGAGTTTGAAGGTTTGGGTTCAAATCCCATCTCTGTGACCTTGGACAAGTCAATCCCTTTGGCCCTCGTTTTCCTCCTGTAAAATGAAGGCCTAGCTATTGGATGGTCTCTAAAGTCCCTTCCTCTTCTAAATCTATGACATTAGAATCATGTAGGAGGAAATATTTGGACTGAATTTTGAAGGGAGCTATGGATTAAAAGAGAGAGAAGTGAGGAGGGAGTGCATTCCAGGCGTGGAGGAATAATTTTTGCAAAGGTGGAGAGATGGGAAATGGAATATTGTATATGAAGAACAGCAAGTTTCTCATTTGGTTGCAATGTAGAGTGTATAAAGGGAAATAATGCAGAAATGTGTGTTGTTAATGTTTAGTCACTTTTCAGTCCTATCCAACTCTTCATGACCCCATTTGGGGTTCTTTTGGCAAAGATGCTGGAGTGATTTACCATTTCCTTCTCCAGCTCATTTTACAGGAGTCAGGGAGACCTGAGTTCAGATCTGGCCTCAGAGTTACTTACTAACTGTGTGATCCTGGCCAAGTCACTTAATTCTGTTTGCCTCAGTTTCCTCATCTGTAAAATGAGCTGGAGAAGAAAATGGCAAACCACTCTAGTATCTCTGCCAAGAAAACCCCAAATGGGCTCAGGAAGAGTAGGACATGACTAAAACAATGACTGAACAATAAAAACACCACCACAGATGAGGACATAGTCTCAGAGAAGTTAATAGACTTAGGGTCACACAGCTAAGTAAGCTAAGTAAATGTCTGAAGTGGAATTTTTGAACCCAGTTCTTCTTGAATTCAGGTCTAGAACTATGTTACAAATGCCAAGTCTAATTCGCTATGTCCTGTTGCCTTGCATTATGGTTCCTTTTAGCTATAATCTTATGCAATGCATCCTTTAAGAGGATGACAATGATTTTGGGCGCCAGGAGTTTCTTTTTTTGGTTGTTTTTTTCCTTCCTAGACTTTCTCTTGGAAAGGAGTCTATTCTCTCCTTAGCAAAGAATGATGATGTTTCTTTAGGAAATTCCCACAGGACACTGGGCAGGGTAAATATAAATCCACATTACTGCATATTACAGCAAATCAAAATCTATATTACTGAGTACAGTAGAGAGGAGGGAGAATGCATGTGGGCGTGGAGACACGAAGTCAGCCATGAGTTGGCTCTTTCCCCCTGCGCACACCTTCCCCCGCCATTTTCTCATTACTTCTGTTGGCTCGACGGATGAAATCAGACGTCAAGTCAGGCTTCTCCACTGCTTGCTCATCAGACCTTGCTAAGCCAGCCTTGGCTTCTGTTTTGTGTTGGGCATCCTCAGCTTAGTACTGATCTTAGTCTTGACAGCTGGGCCTGATGTCAGAGGCAGAATGCCGCCGGGTATCCCCCCACCCCCCATCCTTCTACTCTGCTCCCTCCCTTTTGGATCCCAAATGCCTTGGCCAGAGTATGGGAAAGACAACTCAATTGTTTCAACTTGCTGTGGAAGCCAGTTTTAATCTGGAAATGACTAACATACACAGCCTGTACCCACCACTTCTCTCCCTCCCCACTTAATCTCAAACAATCACTGCAACCAAGTTGCACCCTTGACTGTAAATATGCTTTGAATTAGAATTTGTTGAATTTGAAAGGGGACTAATAGCCTCTATCTTTTCTATTTCAAGGATTGAGAGTAGATATTCTCTGTGCTGTTTGGAAATGAGACTTCAGACACCCTGATTAACTCCCAGTATCTAATGCAACTGTCTGTCTGTGTGTCTGTCTTTCTCTCCTCTCCTTCCCCTCCCCCACACCTCCAGGTCTCTTTTTTCCAGCACTAGCTCTGAGAACAGCTTTTCCTCTGTTCCCTGGGCCTCCCTGGGCTCTGAATGCAGTAGCTGTAATCCCTCAGTATTCAGCATTGGGTATATCATGTAACTCCCCTTGCCTTCATTCCTATGCAGGACAGGTAGGCCTGGGGAGAGTGGCTGTAGGGGCCAGCAGGCTCTAACAAGCCGCCAGGCAGGCTCCACTGACGCCTCAGTACCAGTGGAAAATTTTAAAAGAGAGAGAGGGATTATTTTGTTTCAACATATTTGAAAGCGGGATCTGTGGCCAGTTTGGGCTTTTTTTTTTCACCCTTATTGACACAGTCTGTTCGGAGACTCACCAGGGGCTGTTTGGATTGGGTGTTTGTTTCGGAGCCTGGCCAAGTATTTCAGGGCTACACCTTGGCGCTGCCATCTTGGCAGCACTGGGAGGCCTGGCGGGTCATAAGACTTCGTGGGGGCCTCCTCTCTCTCTTCTTATCCTCCTTTCACCTCCGTTTTCCATCCACACTACTTGTCCTTCCTGGGCCCTGATAGGCTCAGGCCAATGTGTAAGATAGGCCAGTGCCTTAAGTGAGGAGAGAGGTTTCCGCTCTGTCCTGGGCTCCATCTCCAGAATGTTGGTTTTCTGAACCAAGGGAAAGGATTATCATTCGAAGAAGAAACAATTCTGGACAGGTTCCCCTGCTTGCCTGCCCCCTTCCCCTTTCCAGAAGGGCATGGAGCACGTGCCTAGAGACCTGTGGTTAAGCTATTTCTTTGGCATTTGGTTAGGAAGGAGGGAACCCCTGTGGCCTGAGCCCCTGAAAAATTTACTTAGTGGAATAATGAGATATGCAAATCAAACAACTCTGAGGTTTCATTTCACACCCTAGAGATCTCCAAAGATGACAATGTTGGAGGAAAGACATCTTGTTTGTACATAGCTGTTTTTATATTGTCTCTCCTGTTAGACTGTGAGCTCCTTGAGGGCAGGGACTGTCTTTCTTTGTACCTCCAGCATTTAGTATGGTGCTTGGCACGCAGTAGGTGCCTAATAAATAGCTTATTTCCTCACTGATACTAACATAATAGTGATAATACTATGAACTGGTAGAAATGTTTTAGAAAACAATTTGGAATCACTTGAGAAAAGTGACTAAACTGTCCATACCCTTTGATCCATTGATCCTTCTTGATCGTATTCCAAATGGGGGTTGAAAAGAAAAAAGCAAAGGAAAGGCCCAAGGTATTTCTGAGTATACAGAGCAGTACTTTTGGAAACAGAGTCTGTCAGTTGGAGAATGACTGAAGAAACTGCAGCATGTGGTTGTAAAGGAATATTATTGTGCCATAAAAGGATAGCTGCAGAGAGGCCTTCAGAGACATATGGGGAGATTTGGCAAACTGATGAAAAGTGAAATAAGCAATACCAGAATAATAATACACACGAGACCTCAATGATGTCTATGAAGACATCAGTAAAGTGAAACCAAACTCTGAAACTATGAGTACTTAGAAAACCAAAAATGGGCTTGGAGAACAGAAAATAAAGCATAGCCCTTCTCCTGCCAGAGGTGGGAGACTGTCATAATTATGGCATTATTATCAATGCTAGCTAGCATATCGCAATTTAAGGTTTCCAGAGCCAACAGACATTATCTCATTTTATCCTTACAGCAGCCTTGGAAGGTAGGTGTTGTTGTTATTCCCATTTCACAGATGAGGGAACTGAGACAGATAACAGTTTAGCTTCTAGTACCACATAGCTAATAAATAGTAATATCTCATATCCCACCCAACCGAGAGCAGACTGTTGAACACATTAGCAGATGGATACATTAGCAGTCACTTTATTTTTTATTTCTTTTCTCTTTATTAAAGTAAAGAAGTCAGTTCCTTAAGAAATGGAGAAGGGGGAATATGGTATATGTAGAAATTATTGTGATGTGAAAAAAAAATCAATTAAACTTAATCTTCTCCTTTTCTTTGGCTTAGCGGTCTCATATTTTGGGAAACAGGCCCACAGAAAGCACTCCTAAATCTCTATGATTTTGGTCTCTTAGGTGCTAAACAAGTGAGCTAATTGGCCATGGACAGTTCCTCTTATTAATTGAAAAAAGATTTGCTTTGGTTTACCCATTTAACATTCTTTAGGTCATTCCTCTCAAATGCTCATGAGCAAATCTTTATCAGCTAATGCAGTCTTTTCTCTTACCTACTGGGACTCAATAGATCATAGAGCCCTCTAAAGAAATAGAAAGCCTCATTGTGAATAAAGGGTCACTTAATGAGCTATCCCAATAATATACTCATATAACTGGACCCACCTAATATCTCCTAATAAAATGTCTGACTCTATTCCTTTTTGGGGGGGGGTTAACAATCTTACTTTAATCAATCAAACATATATCATTTACCTAGTTTAGGGGGAAAAGTCAATACCCTGAACTTCAGAGAATATAAGCAGAAATTACAAGCAGAAGTTATAAGTAGACAGAGAAACAGATCAGCAGACAGGGCTTCCAGTCGTCTGACCATTACGTCCATACCTAGTCAGTTGCCAGAGAGGGAAGCACCAACATCTGGGTTTTCAAAGCCAGAGGGCTCAACAGCTTCCCAGAGTCTCATCTGGCCAAATCACACAACTGTTTCCAAAGTGACCCCCCCATTCCTTTTTTTTTTAAACTTCATTTTCAATCATCAACCATTTTTTCCCCTCTCACCTCCCCTGAACCAATTGAAAAAAAAAAACAAAGCTTTTGTAATAACTATGATAGTCAAACAAAACAAATTCCCACATTGGCCATGTTAAAAAAAATATGACTCATTCTGCATATCAGATCTATCATCTAACTCTGGGTTAGGTAATGAGTAGCATTCTTCATCTTTAGTCTTCTGGGGTTGTGCTTAGTCACTGCATTGATATCAGTATTGTTAAATCTGTGAGTAGTGGTTGGTGTTTTTTCTTTCTCTCACTTTCTTTCTTTGTTTTGTTTTTATAATATTTTAATCATATAAATTATTCTTCTGCTTCTGTTCATTTCACTCTGCATCAGTTCATGCAAATCTTTCCTGAGTTCTCTGAAATCATCCCTTTTATCATTGCTAATTGCACAGTAATATTTGATTATATTCATATAGCATAATTTGTTTGGCAGTTCCACAATTGATGGATACCCTTTTAGCTTCCAGCTCTTTGCCAGTACAAAAGAGCTGCTATATATATTTTAATATATGAGTTCTTTTCTGTTTGCCTACATCTCTTTGGCAGTATAAGCCTTATAGTGGCATTGCTGGGTCAAAGGGTGTATACAGTGTAGTGACTTCTTTGGGCCTGGTTCCAAATTTCTTTTCAGAATGGTTGGGCCAATTCACAACTCCACTAACAGTGCATTAGTGTTCCTGTTTTCCCACAGGCCCTCCAACGTTGGACTAATTCCATTACCAAAGCTGTCAACTTGAATTGACATATTGTCCCTTTGGAAACTTAGTCTTTATAACCAGGAGACTCTGAGATTGGCTTTCTTTGGTTAGAAAAAAAAAATCTTGTTTGAGGTTGTCCAAAGAGGTAACATTGCTCAACTGTGGAGATTCTTCTCTTTCCTCAAAAATAAAGATCAAATTGAGGCCCACTGAGGGAAAGTGACTCTCTTCTCCTTGCCCCATGTTTCAGCCAACTTCCTCCTTAGTAAAATGAGAAGATGTGACAAATTTGGTCTGTAAGGTACTTTCCATCTCTAGATTCTATGTCCCTCTGACTATGTTTTCCTAAGGTGAATATGGTTAATGACAGTTTCATATGAATCAAAAATTTCCTAACATTAAAGGCTATTAATATCTAAAATGGGTTTTTAAGGAAAGGAAATATCATGGGATTTGTTTATCTGGAGGTCTTTACAGAAAGGACAGTTCTCATCTGTCTAATATTCCTTCATTGTATCAATGAGTCAAGAAGCAATCATTTGTAAATGGTAGTGTTTTAAGTTGCTACTTTTGTTTTAGGCATCTTGATCTAAAATACACATGTGTGTCTGACCACCAATTGACTATGAAGACGGTTATGGATGAATAGATTATTAGCATGGCCCAAGGAGGCAGCATGTGCTAAGTGCATCACATTATGGAGATGTTTTTTGTTTCTTATTTTGGTCAAAGTACCTTGAGAAAGCCTCTCATCTTTGTCTCCAGCCTTCATATCTCAATCACTCGTCAGTTCTTTATCTTTGCTGGACATTTCTACTTGGATGTCTTGCCCTTACTTTGAATTCACCACATTTAAAGCTAGGCTTATCTTCTTCCCCTGCTGATTCTCTTTCACAGCATTCCTATTTCCATTAATGAAATCAATTTTTCTCAGTTACTGGCTTTGAAGTCATAGAAGCATCTTTGATTTCTTTCTCTCCCCATCTCCCATATCCACTCAGTCAGTCAATAGACATAAGACGGGGATTACAAATACATTCAGATAGTCCTTGTTCTCAAGGAACTTAGATTCAAATGGTGGAAGACAATATGTAAAAGAGATTGGGAAAGTGGGGTGGGTGGAGTATTCAGGTAGTGGAATGGTGTGACAATGGCCAAGAAGTGGTGTGGAGACCATTTTTCTTTTCAAAATTATTGGGGCAGCTAGGTGGTGCAGTGAATAGAGCATTGGCCCTGGAGTCAGGAGGACCTGAGTTCAAATTCAGCCCCAGACACTTGACATTTACTAGCTGTGTGACCTTGGGCAAGTCACTTAACCCCAATTGCCTTGCCTTCTCCCCTCCAAAAGTGTTTTTTAATAATAATAATAATAATAATAATAATAATAATAATAATAGCTTAACTATGTAGTGCTTACTTTATGGGGTTACTGTGCTAAGTGCTTTACAATTATTATCTCATTTGATCCTCTCAACAATCTTTGGAGGTAAGTGATATTATTAGGTCCATTTCACAGATGAGAAAACTGAGGCCAACAGAAGTTAAGTGACTTGCCAAGGGTAAACAGCTAGTAAGTGTTTGAGGCCGGATTTTAACTCAGGTCTTCCTGATTCCAAGTCCGCCTTTCTATCCACTGTGCCACTTAGCTGGTATATCACCATCACTATTTCTCTCCTCCTCACTTTTCTCTTCTTTCCCCATCTCCTCAAGTTTTCCATGGAGCAAATAAATAAAAATACTCACACATTGGCCATGTCTGAAAACATATGCTTCTTTCTGTATCCCTAGTCTATCATCTCTTTGTCAAGAGGTGGGAAGCATGCTGCATCATACATCCTTTGGAGTTTTGGGTCATAGTCTTAGAACTAGAATGGACCCTAAAGGTCAGTAAGATCAACCCCTTCATTTTCTTTCTTTTTTTTTGGAAGGGGGGAAGGTAAGGCAATTGGGGGTAAAGTGACTTGCCCAAGGTCACACAGTTAGTAAGTGTTAAGTGTCTGAGGCTGCATTCGAACTCAGGTCCTCCTGACTCCAGGGCCAGTGCTCTATTCACTGTGCCACCTAGCTGCCCCAACCTCTTTCATTTTCTTCATTTTTTTGCCCTTTTTTTTTGGAGGGCAGTTGGGGTTAAGTGACTTGCCCAAGGTCACGCGGCTTAGTTGGTTTTTTGTGTGTGTGTTAAGTGTCTGAGGCCAGGTTTGAACTCAGGTCCTCCTGACTTCAGGGCTGGTGCTCTATTCACTACACCACCTAGCTGCCCCCCTCTTTCATTTTCTTCTGAGGAAACTGAGGGTCAAAGAGGGTAAGTGACTTGCCTAGAGTCACATAGTAAGTATCTGAGACATGATTTAAACCTAGATCTTCTTAGTCTAGCACTCTATTTAATATACTACATGACTACTGTTCATTGCATTGATCAAAGTTCCTAAATCTTTCAAAGTTGTTTTTCTTTAGTGTTGTAGTCGCGATATAGAAATTATTCTTCTGTTCTGCTCACTTCATCTAATAATATTGCCTTCTTTTAATTCCATTCCTTTTAGCACTCCTTATGGCACAATAATATTCCATTACATCCATGTAAGATAATTTCTTTAGTCATTCCTTAATTAATAGACAGCTAAGTGGTGCAATGAATAAAGTACGATGGATAAAGTCAGGAGGATCTGAGTTCAAATCTAGCCTCAGATGGTTATCAACTGTGTGACCCTGGGAAGTCACTTAACCCTGTTTACCTCAGCTTCCTCATCTGTAAAACGAGCTGGAGAAGAAAATGATAAACTACTCTAGTATCTTTGTGAAGGAAACCCCAAATAGGGTCATCAGGAGTCAGACACAACTGAAATGACTGAATAAGAACGAAGACAACAACAATTGACGAGCACTCCCCTAGCTTCCAGGTCTTTGCTCTTAAGGGTGAAAGTAGCCCTGATCTTACATCGACCAGTTTAGTTCCTTGTCACCAAATGCTGGTTATATGAAAGACTATCACAAATAGTGGATAGTGAGTGAACTCATTTATTCAAGTAAAACTGCAGATAAATTGGAGAAATTCTACAGATGAGAATAACTCTAAGAATATACAAGAGAGAATGAACTCTTTATCTGGGAGTGAATGAAATCTCAGCTTGAAACATGTGAGAGGACCCGAGAAGGTCTACTCTAACTGAGTCTAGAGCAGCAATTCTCAACCTGTGGGTCGCGACCCCTTTGGGGGTCCAACGGGGTTGCCTAAGACTATCGGAAAACACATATTTCCCAATGGTCTTAGGAACTGAGACACCGCTCCTCTCTCTCTAGGGAGGTCCGCCCACATGCAGATATGCCCACATACGAGTATTAAAGGATCATGGCATTAGGAAGGTTGAGAACCACTGGTCTAGAGAGACAAGCAAATTAGAAGCCAGGGATATGTTAACAAGCTGTCTTCTCCTACGTATCTGCAGTTTCTATCTTCAGGGCAATTGGGGTTAAGTGACTTGCCCAGGGTCACATGGCTAGTAAATGTTAAGTGTCTGAGGTCAGATTTGAACTCAGGTCCTCTTGACTCTAGGGCCAGTGCTGTATTGACTGCGCCACCTAGCCTCCCCTCTCTTCAGTCGTCTTAAGGAGTATTTTGAATCAGTCTTTTCCCAAGTAGCTCTGGCACCAATGTGGTCTATTATAGGGGTACACAGCATTGCACTTGGCATTCTTTGCCAATTAGGAACCACACCTGACTCCACATATACTGCAGCATGCAAAATATTCCAATTGTGTTTCCAAACCTAGTTATATCTGCATGGACATTATCAATCAGAGGACTCTAGAATTTGGAGAGTAGAGACTTGAATTTGAATCCTTCTTCTACATCATAGCTGTGGGGCCCCAGGGCAAGTCACTTGACTTCTGGGAGTTTCATTTTCCCCTTTTTTCCAAGAATGGTGATAATACTTATATTGCTAGGATGGAATTGCATAGGAAACTAAGGGGAATTAAGGGGGAGGCTAAAAGGAAATGAATTTTCCTTCTTTTGGAAGGTCCTATTGAAACAGGTTGAAGTAAGTAGGTTTGGAAGATGGTTAAGAATGGATTTTCAATTGGTTTTCTAGGGTATAGCATCAGAAGAGAGACACTGAGGTTGGGAGGGGTCATTTTTGGTAAATCGCAGGATGGTGAGTAGAAATGCAGGATGGTAAGTTGAAATGTAAGAAGAAATTTAGATTTATGGACTCAGTTTCTCCTTTTCTCCCACTTGGGCAAAATTGAAAGATAAACCTCATGATTCTTCCTACCTAATAATTAATTTGGTTTTTCCTACTGCAAATTAGCAAAGAAAGCAGTGGTGTTTGGAGCAGGGTTTAGGGGTACCACTACCCTACAGTAGAGTTAATTTAGGATCATAGATTTAGTAACCTCAGAGTACAACTCCATCATTTTATGGATATGGAAACTGAGGCAGAGAACAGTTAAGGGATTTCCTCTAAGTCACACATCTAGGAAGAGTCTGAGGCAGGACTTGAACTGGTCTGACTCCATACCTAGTTCCCTAGTGTTGCCTCTCTTAGGCAACTCATTATTATCATTAGCAAAAATCAGAAATTTTGAAATCTGGGCCAAATGTTCTTAAATTTGGCTTGCAAAGTATGCTTTTAGGGAAAAGACTTTCTAAAACATCTGGAAAACCTTTAGTGAGGAGGAGCCCATCATCTCCTGAAGCAACCTGCTTTACTCTTGGAGAGTTCTGATTGTTTGGAAGATTTTTCTACATTCAGCTGAAATCTGCCTCTTTGTGTCTTGTGCCCATTGCTCCTAGTTCCACCATTTAGAGCTAAGCAGAAGGTAAGATAACCCCTCTTTAACATGGAAGTCCTTCAAATACTTCCAGACAGCTCTCAATCATGTACATTTTCTCTTCTCTGTGTTCAACAACCCTAGTTGTATCGACTCATCCTCATAGATCATGATCTCAAGGTCACCCTCTAGTAGAATGTGTTAGTAAATGTTTAATGACTGGCTCTCCAGGTGAAAAAAAAAAGGTATGTAGGGCATACTTTTAAGTTTAAACTGTATTAACATCTTCTCCATTATGTTCTTAAATTTAGACAGTAAATAAACCAATAAATCATGCCCTGATTTTTGTAGCATTTGCTGATTTCTGAGTTGTAAATGCTCAGAAACACTTAACAATCAAGTCTCTGGAGCCCATTGGAGCGGGCTCTAGCACATGACTGCCCTACACTTTCTAACTTACCAGTGTCTTTCCCATAATGTGATGACCAGGGCAGAATAGAGTAGGGCTATGACCTCCCTATTGTTTTCTTTTATATGTGTCAATATAGCCTTGGATTACAAGTTTTTTGGCTTCTATTTTCCATCACTGACTCCTAGCTTCTAGGAGATCTAATACTCCCATATCTTTTTTCAAAATACATTCTAGCTACACCTTCTTCATCTTGCATTTGCGAAGTGAACCTTTTGGAACTTAGATATAAGACCTGAAATTTAATGGAGATAACTATGCTCTTATTAGTTCTGGCCCAAGGTGTTAGATCCTGACCTTGTAATGTTTGTTAGCTATTCTTCCTAGGATTGTGTTACCTGCCAATTTTATACACATATCATCAGTGCCTTTGTCCAAGTCATTTATAAAAAATGTTGGCTATCACACAGCCAATGGCAGATTCCTGGTGCATTCTCATTTAAGGCCTTTTTCCAAGTTGCTATTAACCATTAATACGACTACCCTTTGAACCTGGATGTTCAACCAGCTCTGAATCTGCCTACCTGTCTCATTGTCTAGGTCACATTTCTCCATCTTGTTTATAAGAATCACGCGAGAGACTTTGTCAAATGCTTTGCTAAGCTCTGGTAAGCTATAGTTACAATAATCTTCTGATCTACTGGTCTAGTAATTCCATCAAAATAGGGAATGAAGTTATCCTAGCAGGACCTGCTTTTGTGGAAACTATACTAGCTTTTGGTGATCACCATTTTCTGAACTGTTCTTTTAAGAATACATTTTAGCTAAGCATGGTAGTGCAAGCCTGTAGTCCATACTTCTGGAAGGCTGAGGCTAGTAGATTGCTCAAACTTGGAAGTTCTTAGGTACAGGGGACCCCTAGACTGGCCAAGGAGGGGCAAATTGACTCACGTCAGAAAGAGAAGGCCAAAGTTTATTAGTCATATGTTGATGACTAGTGGTATCAAGGCCAATGAGTAGACCCCCGAACTTCCAACCTAGGTGAGATAGGGAGGCCCATTCTCAAAACAATCAGGTCAAGAAAAAAAAAGAATTTTGCCAGCACTCTAACTCAAACTCACTGGCCAAGAGTTTGCAGATGCCTTTCTTCTCCCTTTTCTGAAAACCAGGACAACATTTGCCCTTCTCCACTCTTGTGGCACTTTTCCCATTCTCCACATTTTTAAAAAGATCACTAACAATGGCTTAGCGTTCAGCTATGCCAGCTCTTTCAATACCCTGGGATGTAGTTCAACAGGACCTGGTGAGCTGAACTCATCTAAGGCAGCCAGGTACTCTGCTTTTATCTCCCTGCTTATCTTAGGTTTTAACTCCCTAGTAGATGCCTGTATTCTTTCCTTTCCAATCCAAAGATCACTCTCCTTGGCAGAGACAACAGCAGCAAAAAAGAAAAATGATTCCACTCTTTTTTTTTTTTGCCACTTGCTGTCATCCTGATCTACTCTGAACAATGGCCCCGGTCTTCCAACTTAGCTAGATATAGAATATATGCATACGTTCTTTTTGTGGTCTGTAGCCTTCTTTAGCAGTCTCACTTCATCCCGAGCCTTAGTGCCTAACATGATTCTTACAGGACACGTTGGTATTCCTCCTCCATTACTTGCTATTGTTTCTCTTAGATTCCATTTGTCTTTTGAAAGCTTTCGTGCATTTTATTTTGACATGATACTGCTCCCCCAAATACCCAATCCTTCCTTGTCTCATGCAAAGTACATTTTCCCTCAAAACAATTTAGCAAAACTTCCTAATAGAATGATTTTGACTGATAGCACGTACCACTTTCTACTTTTTGTAGCTTTCCAGTTGTAAACAGAAAGGCAGGATGTGGGCTTTCATTTGAATAATTTAGTGTCAGCATTGTCCTTTGTCTTTGTCCTGAGTTTTTGGTTGTCTTTTAATTCTCTCTTCATTTACGTTGGGGCAGTGATTTGTGTTTCCTGTGATTTTGGCTCCTCTGGTCACTCTGCAGAACCATCCAAAACCTCACTTTTTTCTTTTTTGGTAATTCTTCATATTCATTGTTTCTTACAGTGCAAAATTATGACATTGTATTTATAAACTGTGGCACATGAATGTAGTTGAATGTTATTGAACTATAAGGTGTGTGTCTTTTAAAAATTTTCTGCAGTGAGTTGATTGAACGTCCGTGTCATTAGCTTTAGACGAAGTCCCCCTTGCCTCCGTGGAATTGTTTCTCTCTGTGTCTTCAGATTTTCATTTTTGAGAGTTTCTCCTCTGAGCTGTCTTCCTTTGCAGAAGAATTTCAGGCCATGTGATACAACCTATTCTTTCTTTCAACCCTTTGAAATTTGCTGTCCCCAAATCTCAAGCAATTACACTTTATGTTATATCAATCTGTCCTCTATTACAAATTGTAAGAGGGAATTGCTTCATTCTCATCCTGCCCTACCTTTCAATTGTATTAATCTTTCCTTTGATTTTTAGGAATTCTGTTTTGGTGTCTAATTGACGATTTTTAATTTGTTGGTATTGTATTATTTTTAATTGCATGCTCAATTCATTGACCTTCTCTTTTTTCCTTTTTTTTATGTAAACATTTAGAGATATAAATTTTCCCATAAGTACTGCTTTGGCTACTTCCCACAAGTTTTGTTATGTTATCTGATTGTTGTCATTATCTTTAATGAAATTATTTATTGTTTCTAAGATTTGTTCTTGGATCCACTCATTCTTTTGGATTAGATTATTTAGTTTCTAATTAATTTTTAATTTATGCTTCCAAAGTTTTATTGAATGTAATGTCCTTTACACTGTGATCTGAGAGTGCATTTAATATTTCTGGTTTTCTGCATATGTTTATGAAGTTTTTATGCTCTAATACCTCATCAGTTTTTGTGAAGTTGCCATGTACAACTGAGAAAAAAGGTATATTCCTTTCTATTCCTTTTCAATTTTCTTCAGAGGTCTATCCTATCTAACTTTTTCTCTTTATCTCTTAACTTCTTTCTTTATTCTAGGAGTTAGATTTATCCAGTTCTAAGAGGGGAAAGTTAAAGTTCCTCCACTAATAAAGTTTTCTGTCTATTTCCTCTCATAACTCATTTAACTTTTTCTTCAAGAATTTGGATGCCCTGCCATTTGATGTATACCTATTTACTACTGATATCTAGATGGTCCTCTATTCCATTGTCTATGGTACCTTTAAACAAAAGGTAACTTTCCTGATTATATCTTAATTAGATCGAATTTTGCTGTTGCTTTGTCTGAGATCATGTTTGCTATCCCTGTCTTTATAGCATAATAGATTCTGCTCCAGCCCTATTTTAACTCTGTGTATGTCTTTGTTTTGTGTGTTTTTTTGTAAACAACAGTATGTTAGATTCTGTTTTTGTTTTGTTTTTTGCTTTTTGGAAGGTAACTGGGCTTAAGCAACTTGCCCATGGTCACACAGCTAGTAAGTATTAAGTGTCTGAGGTCAGATTTGAACTGAGGTCCTCCTGACTCCAGGGCTGATGCTCTCTATTCGCTGTGCCACCTAGCCACCCCTTAGATTCCGTTTTCTAATCCATTCTGCTATCCACTTTTACTTTACGAGTGAGTTCATTTCATTTACATTCACAGTTATGATTACTATGTATTTCCTTCCTATTTTCTTCTGTTTATCCTTTTCTCTCTCTTTTTAATCTGACCCTTCTCAAAAATCTGTTTTGCTTCTGATCATGGCCTTCCTTGGTCCACTCTCCTTTTTATTATACCTACTCCCTTTCTTTTATCCCCTTCTCCTTTTGTTTTACTCTTGGGTAAGATAGATTTTTAAATATTCAGTTGTGTGTGTTTACATACATACATACAGACAGACAGACATATGTGTGTGTATGTGCACACACACATTCTGCTGAGAGTGAGATTCAAGCATTGCCTCCCTCCCCCATTTTCTCCTTCACTGAAAAAGTTCTTCTTTGACTGCCTCTTTTATGTGACACGATTACCTCCATTCTTTCTCCTTCCCTCCTGTCTTGCTTCATTCCTCTTTCTCACCCGTTCATTTTATTTGAGATTATTTTAAGTTAATTGACTTACGTGTGCCCTCTGTAGACTCCTTCTAACTGCTAACATAATGATACAATTCTTAGGATTTACAGGTATCATCTTCCCATATAGGATTGTAAACTTTTTAACTTTATTAATTCCCTTATGATCTCTCTCCCGTATTTACCTTTTTATGCTTCTCTTGAGTCTTGTGTTTGAATGTGAGATTTTTTATTTAGCTCTGGACTTTTCAGCAGGAATACTTGAAAGTCCTCTATTTCATTAAATATCCATTTTTCCCTCTGAAGATTTATGCTTAGTTTTGCTAGATGGGTGATTCTTGGTTGTAATTCTAGCTTCCTTGCCTTCTAGAATATCATATTCCAAGCCTTCTGCTCCTTTAAGATGAAATCTGTGTGATTCTGACTGTGGCTCCCTGATATTTGATTGGTTTCTTTCTAGCTGCTTGCAATATTTTGTCCTTGACCTAGAAGCTCTGAAATTTGGTTATAATATTCCCGGGAATTTTCATTTTGGGATCTCTTTCAGGAGGTGATTGGTGGATTATTTCAATTTCTATTTTACCCACTGGTTCTAGATATAAGGGCAATTTTCCTTTATAATTTCTTGAAATATGATGTCTAGGGGGGCAGCTGGCTAGGTGATATGGTGAGTAGAGCACTGGCCCTGGAGTCAGGAAGACCTGAGTTCAAATCCAGCCTCAGACACTTAACACTTACCTTGGGCAAGTCACTTAATCCCAATTGTTGCCCTCCCTTCTCCAAAAAAAAAAAAAAAAGAAATGATATCTAGACCCATTTTTTTTTTATCATGGCTTTTGGTCCAATAATTCTTAAATTATCTCTCCTCAATCTTTTTCCAGGTCAGTTGTTTTTCTTATGACATATTACACATTTTCTTCTATATTTTTTCATTCTTTTAACCTTGTTTTATTGTTTCTTATTGTCTTGTGGAATCATTAGCTTCCATTTGCCCAATTCTAATGTTTAAGGAATTATTTTCTTCAGTAAGCTTTTGTACTTTTTCCATTTGACCATTTCTAACTTTTTAAGGAGTTCTTTTCTCCATAAAATTTTTGTGCCTCTTTTACCAAGCTGTAAATTCTCTTTTCATAGTTTTCTTGCATCACTCTCATTTCTTTTGCTCATTTTTCCTCTACCATTCTTATTTATTTCTTTACCTCTTCTAGGAATTCTTGTTGGCCCTGTGTCCAGTTTCCAAATATTTTTCTTCGAGGCTTTGTTTGTTTCTGTCTACATAGTGTTGTCTTCTTCTGAGTTTGTGTCTTGCTTGTTTGTTTTTCGAACCTTTGAACTTTATGTTAAAGTTGGAATCTGATTTCCCAGGGATGAGGAGGCACTGTCTCAAGCTTCAGACATTTTTTATGCTGCTGTTTTCAGAGCTAGTTATGGGGGTTCTGCAAGTTTTTGGTGCTTCCAGAGTTTTGTGATCCAGGGAGAGGTATAGACAATGCTCTTCTCAGAGTCTGTGCTCTGGTCTTTACCCAGAAAGGTCTCCTGTATCCCTGCAGGCACAAATGCTAGCTGGTGCTCCTCACTGCCCTGGAATTGCAATCCAGAACAACTGGGTATGTGCAATAGAGTTGCCGAACAGTGCCCAGTCCTGCGCCCAGTGTTGGCTCACGGCCCTTGGTAATCTCTTTTTGATGAGTTGTCTGACTACCTTACTGTCTCTGGGCTAAGAGCTCCTGAAGTTGCTCTGGCTCTGTGAGAGCCACATCCAAGGCCCATTCCTGGTACTGCCATAGTGTGTCCCCAAACTCCCCCCTTCTGTCATAGACTTCTCTTGCTAACTTCCTTGGTTGTCTTGGGTTGTAAAATGTCTCACCTTGAATTTTTGTTGGTTCTGCTGCTCCAGAATTCAATTTGATTTATTATTTTAAAGTTGTTTGGAGGAAAATATTGGGAGAGTTCTGTTGGCTGCTGCCTTTACTCTGCCATTTTCTTCTCATCATTTTCACTCCAGCAACCATGCCTTCCTTGTTGGGAAATAAGAAGTTTCTAGTAGCATTCCCCCCGCTCCCCCTATTGTTTCTCCCTGGCTGGGAAGGATGAAATTGTCATTAAAGAAAATCAAGAGTTGATTCCCTTTGGAGAGAGAGAGACAGAGACAGAGACAGAGACACAGAGAGAAACTACGTATCATGTGTAGATGCCTGTCAGCCTTGTGATGTGTTTCCCATTTTCAGACGTGACCAGTGAGATGATTTATTTTGGCTGGCTGTATTTATTTGTTATAAGGGGCTTTGAGGGAAGGGGAGGACAAGGAGTCGTTGGGACAAGACAGCCATGTATAAAAAACAAAGAACATCAATAAAACATTTGAAAAAGGTGAACAAAACGGTGCTTGTCACCATGCTTTTTCATCTGGTTCTTGGGTTTCCTCACATCAGTAATTTCTTAATATTCTAAGCTACTCTTCTCATTCTCCTTTACCTATCTCATTCCTTTTGAATAACGTGTGTCCTTTCAGAGCCATATTGTGGTCATGGGTCATAACCAATCATATTTTGATATTACTTATAAGATCAAATTTGTCTCTGGGTGTTTGGGCCATGTGCTTATTCCTGGATCCTTTCTTAGAATTTGTCTCTTGAATTTCTGGGAATCTCCATGATTGATGGTATCTACCTGGATAGATGTTAGCAATGTTATTTTTCCTCTTTTGTCCCCTGGTTTAGACCCCTCTGATTATATTTGCAAGTGTCTGCCAGTCATTTTTTTTACTAGTCATTATTATTATTAACAAAATAACAATAGTGACACACTTATGTAGCACTTTATATATATTAGCTCATTTGAGCCCTCCCAACAAAATGGCTCAGGGGATAGACTTCTGGGTCTGTAATCAGGAAAGCCTGAGTTCAAATCCAGCCTCAAATACTTACTAGCTGTGTAACACTGGGCAAGTCACTTAACCTCTGTTTGCTTTATCTGTTGGAGAAGGAAATGGCAAACCACTCTAGTATCTTAGACAAGAAAACCCCATGGACAGTGTGGTCCATGGGGTCAGGAAGAGTTGGACAAGGCAAATAACAACAACCCTATGAGTACAATAGAAAATATTTATCCCATTTTTCAGATGAGAAAACTGAGGAATAAAGAGATGTTATGACTTGCCCCTGGTCACACAACGAGTGGTTGATTGAAACACAGCTCAGGATCCGTTTTTCTGGTCCTAAATCCCCCATTTTTTTTTTCATGACATCATGCCACTTCTTGTGAAATACACTCTATCCCTGACCAAATACTCGTCATTCCTACACTTTAAACACTGGTTCAGAAATGTAAAATCCATTCTCAGACACCATCTTTGTAACCAACCATTCACTTCCCAAATCTGCTTTTCTTACTGTGCGTGGCACCTGTAATCCCAGCTCTTGAGGAGGCCTCATGAGGTTGGTAAGCTTCTTGGGCTCAGGAATTCTAATCTACAGTGGGCTAAGCAGATCAAGCAACCTCACTAATTCCGCCATTACTACGATCAGGCCAGGATCAGAGGACCAGTTTACCGAAAGAGGCTTGAACTGATTGAGGGAGAAAACAGAGTGGTAGTAGAATTATTGTATAACCCCCGAATTCAGGTCTGGTTAAGATAGAGAGACCCAGTCTTTTTTTTCTTTTTTAAAAATCTGCTTTTCTCTTCTGAAGGCCTTATTTTCAGATTTGTGACCCCATGGTTTTCAATTTCTTGCCCAAGAAATCCCTAGCAATGCCTTCTAGATTCCTTCTGGCAGTATGACATTCTCACGTGAATCACCAGAAGGGGATCAGAGCCATCAGGTCTAACAGGTGTGGGGAGATTTTCTGCAACATCCTGTATATATGCCCTAGGAAGAGAGTAGACCTTTCTATTGTTAATGTCAAGTTGACAAATAGCTGCTTCTCTACAACCTGACAAGAGTACCAGTGACGACTATTTATCACTTCATCCTCTGACCCTTACTGGATACTCTCTCCTCTGATAGTATCTGTGGATCCATATCATTTTCCCCTGGAAGACAAAAACCAGCTATTTTGTTTCTTTATCAGAGAATCTACCTCCTTTTTTTTTTTTTTTTGCAAAGATCTGTTGCTTAGCTTCAAGAATCCATTGGTCTTCATTCTTGTCTTTTTCTTGGGTCAATTTCTTCCACTCACCAACCTCCCAATAAAGGTGGTCAGGATTCTAGATACCATAGCTGGATGGCAGAGAACACACCTTCTGTGCCTAGGGGCAAAAAGACCTGAGTTCAAAATCTGACTCAGACACTTACTAGCTTTTTGAACATGGACAAGTGACAAGTTACTTTACTTCTATCAGCCTTGGTTTCCTCAGCTGTAAAATGGGGATAATAATAGCAGCTACCTCCCAGAGTTGTTGGGAGGATTAAATATGATAGTATTTGTAAAATGCTTAGCATAGTGCCTGGCACATAATTTCCTTTCTCCATCATTAGATTCCTTTTCATCTTTGTGTTTTACAATGAAGCCTATGTTCTATTTTTTTGAATTTATACTTCATTTTTCTTGAAAACTTGGAAAGTAGGGTAGCATTCTTTTAATATTTTTATTCATTCTTTTAGAAGGGAGACTAGAATGCAGCTATGTGGTCTAGTGGATAGACTGTTGGGCTTGGGAATCAGGAAGACCTGAGTCCAAATCTGTCTTTAGATACTTATTAGCTGTGTGACCCTGGGAAAATCATTTAACCTTTGTCTGCCTCGATTTCATCATCTGTAACGATAATGTAATGCAATGATACGGAATGTAACGTAAGGATAATCCTGTGATAAAGATAATAAAAGCACCTACATCCAGGGTTGTTGGGAGGATTAAATGAGTAAAGTTTGTAAAGTGCTTTATAAATGCTCTTTTTATCATTATTGTTATTACTGTTCTACGTAACTTGACTGATAGAAAAAGGGCAAATATGATGCATTCTGTGAAGGTTACCCCAAAACTCACCCTCCTTTCCATTTTCTTTAGAAGCAGGATCCTTAGTCCTTTGCCATTTCTATCAGTAACTCTGGTGAAAAGTTCTTTTTTCATATATGTATAGGGCCTGTTCAGTATACATTGAGATTGTGTGTATGTGTATTCCATATAATATATATATTGTGTATGTATGTATTCCATAGAATATATATGTGTGTGTATATATGTATATATGTGTGTATATATGTATATATGTACACACATATGTATACATATACACACATATATATGTACACACATATACACATATACATATATATAGATGCACATGTTTGTGTATTTTAAATAGCTGTGTACATACATGTCTGTGTATTTTAAATAGCTCTTTTTAGAGATAGGCATCTTATTTTAGTTCCTTATTTTCCACCATCTCTGATACATTTCAGCAATTTGAAGTATCTTGTCTGTTCAATTTAAAACAACCAAAGTCTGAGTCTGACTTTCGAAAGTCAGAGTGAGATGATCTCCTTGGAGTAAGCAGGATATATCCCCAGGGAAGTCAGAGTAAATACAAGAAAGTATGTACAATGAGTGGTATTAGAGGCCATCCCATAAGTCCACATATAGAAAACTCCAAGAAAGTTGTAGGTAAATGTATAGGTGACATGTTTGTGAAGGTGTACAGAAGAGTAGAAAGAGACTTAGGCAGACATCAGAAGACCTGGGTTGGGCCCCTTGATCTGCTGTTTACTCATTTAGTGACTTTGGTCAGTTCATTTAATCTGGGAGAGTGTCAGTTTCCTTATTTGTAAAATGGGGATAATAATGCCTGTCATGTCCTACCTGTACAGTTGTGGTGGGCACCAAATACTGTGATAATAGAGATAAAACTGTAAGGTGCCTATGCAAACATAAGGTGTATTTGTTCTAGGTCATAGATCAGAAGTTGCAGGGTCTCTGACTACTTCTCCTCCCCTCCATTCCTAAGAAAAGTGTAAACAGGGCAGGTTACCCCGTAGTTCCCTGGCATATTTCCCACTGGCCCCTTGGGGCAGACCAGTTCTGCCAACAGGCCATCTCTCTCAGACCGTTAATGTCTAACTACTGTTATTCACTTTAGGTAGAAGGGGCTGTCAGAGGCATGGCTGTTGTCAATGTTCCTAGACTTTCCCAGGCCACAGGGGCCAAAGGGACCTTGAGTGATGAAAATCTTGTTAGGCATTGGGGAAGCCAAGAGGAACATTTTTATCCTGTCCTTTTTAAAATCTGTGCAACATTAAAGCCAGCCGGATATGAAGGGTCTGGGATGAATAGAGGCAGGGGAAGGAAGATTTGTGGGTGTTAGATTGTACCACCTACAACCCTCTATAAGATTCTAAGAAATCCCTTTTTTTTCACAGCGCTTAGTTTGGCAAGCGGAAGGTTTTCTGTGTGCCCAGTAACTGTGCAGACACACACTCTTCCCTGCACATGTAGTGACCTGCTTTTTCACTGACAAGGGTGTGGTCTCGAATGTGCAAGTTAGAGGCATTGTTGATGTAGAGGTGGGAGCCAGAGTAGAAGTCTGGGACCTGGTTCCAGTTCTATGATTATGTATGACTTTAGGTAAGTCATTGGCCCCATTTCGGCCCCATTTCCTGATCTGCAAAGTGAGAGGGCTGTGCTATACCACCACAAAGCTCCCCTCCAGATCTGACACATTCTGTAATAGCTTAGTGTCTTTGAGATGAACTCCACTCAGCTGACCCACTGTGCAGCTGACCCACTGTGATGTCTGGGTGTTTCTCCTCTGTTTCATGAAAAGGCTGGGCCTAGAAGGCAGAAGTCTATGCAAAGCTGGGTTGAACAGGCAATCCAGGTTGTAGAAACCCCTTGCTGTTTCTTCATACCAAGAGTCTAATGGGAAAAGGCCAGTTCTGGAGATGAGGCTGATATACACAGAGGCCAGTGGACATAAGAGCCATATACCTCCATTGACATGTTGTTGGGTTATATTTCTTGGAGCCAGAAGGAAAAGTCTGGAGCTTTGCATTGTTCTGGTTTATGGGAAGGAAGAAAGGCAGGAAAGAACAATAGAATGAAGAAGAAAAAGAAGAAAAGAAGGAAAGAAAGAAGCAAGGGAAGGAGGGAAAGAAGAAAGGAATAAAACAATGAAGGAGAAAAGGAAGGAAGGAAAGAAGGAATGTAGAAGGAAACAAAGAAGAAAGAAAAGAAGGAAGGTTTGCTTTGTTACGCGCAAGCTAACCAAGAGGTCTTCCTGTTTCTAAAAACAAACCAAGAAGGAACTAGTTTGCATTATATTTGCAATTTTGGACATTTTAATGTCCAAAGTCAAAAGACTAGTCTTATCTCTCTTCCCCTTTCCTCCCCTCTCTCCACCTTTATCTTTCTTCCTGGTAACCCTCCAGCTCTCTTGACACCCTGATGGTAAGGTAGGACTAGACTACTTGGGAGAAATTCTTAGTTGGGCTGTTCCTCCAGGGACTCAGTCTGGGCCCTGTCTTAGAGGAATAAACTCAGGAACCCAATAGATCTCTGACCATTCTGTTCTACAGAGGCCCCGTGGTTATGGGTACAGGATAAACAGGATGGAAGGCAGGGTGCTTGGGGGGCATTGCACATTCTTCATTTGTGCTTAGGCCTCCTTCCTCTTTCCCCCCTCTCTCCTTTGCTCTCCCCAATCCCAAATGGGCTGGGAGGTAGTGGAGGGAGGGAGGAACCCCTGAGACTCAGGGACAAGTGTCTAGAAGAGGAAGAAAGTGTAGCTGGAAGAAAAGGCTTTGCTGGCAGTCATTTACACTTGAGCTGAGCTCAGCGGGGAGAGTTCTGCAACTGTAAGAGGTTAAAACTTGCCCCTGTGTTTACTTTTGTTGGCGGCCACCCTGCATAATAATCTGTCAACACGTCAGGTGCGGATTTATTTGTGCATTAAAAATTGCCTAGAGCAGGCGGATGTAGACGTTCTGCAGCATGCTGGAAAATGTGCCTCCAGCACAAAAAACAGGCTCTCCAAATAGTTCACCCTTTTAATAAGTGCATTTAATTAAAGTCGTATAACTCTTTTTTTTTTATTATATTAAAAAAAAAGGCCCTTAGCCTGCTGAGGCTGAAAGTAAACTTTCCAACACAAAGAAAGACGGAGTATACTCCCCGTCCCATCCCCCCCTCCCCCATTTTAAAATGGAAAACTCATCAGCATGTCGCTTGCTCTTCCCTGGTTATCATATGTTTATTTGTCAGTTGGCTTTGTGGAGAGGGGTGTGGGGGTAATAGCTTGACAGCTGGATCTCAGTGATGTGGCGCGGGGGCAGTCGCTATTCGTGCTTTCTGAGCGTGGGTGCCAGGTTGAATGGGAGCATCCTTTGGGCGCCTCTCTGCAGACCCATGTATGTGTCATATTAGATGTGTGACCAAGGGAGGGTTGAAGCATCAGCTTTCTAGATATGACAATAAAGAGAGAAGTAAAGATCGATCTATTTTTAGATACACTTTTAGGACCTCGTATTTTGAATTAAGAATCATTGTAACTACTTTGCACAAGGCAATGGAGGAGATCTTAATATGGGGAAGCATAAAAGTTGACTTTCCCATCCTCAAGGAGTCTGGTTGGAGATTTGAGATGAAAGATAACCCATCTATGGTTTTAGAAGATGAGGCAGAATAAAGTGTTGAAGTGGAGAGTGATGAATTTGGGGACTTGGAAGTTGAAGACAGCCCTGGTTCAGATCCTTAGCTGTGTGACTCTGGGTAAACCACTCTGTCGGCTTTACTTTCCTCATCTTTAAAATGGGGATAATAATATCACCTATTTTACCAGGCTTGTTGTGAGAGTCAAATGAGATAGTGTCTAAAGTGCTTATTATTAATAATAATATGATCACTTACATTCTTAAAATTCTTGGATTTGAGACTCATGATACAGAAGCAAGAAATGCAACTTTTCAAACTTTTTTTTTCATAATTCTGAAAGTCTTTGAATGGGTCAAGATTTTTGTTTTGGCTCCAATGTGGTGACAGGAGGATTTTGGTAGAGGAATTTGCATTTGCCAATGGATTAGGAAATCTGTCAGTAAGAAGGTGGTGGTCTCAGCTCTGAACAAGCCATGTGTGATGAGCCACAGTTGGCATGCTCTAGTTGGGGAGGCAGGGCCCAAGGAGTGTGTGTGGTGTGTGTGTGTGTTTGTGTGCCTATACCCACAGGCACACGTGTGCTTATGGGTATGGGGTTGAAGGACTGTGCTTGGGAATGGGGAACCACAGCACACTAGGCATGCTGATTTGGAGGCTGCTAATTAGGGAACCCAAGGGAGTAATGTGTAGGCACCAGAATTTTCAAGAGAGATGCTTTGGAAAAGCCTCATAAGGGAGCTGTGTGGCCCAGGGAATAGCCTCAAGGGCTCAGATGTGGAACCTATGGGATCCAAGACCAGATATTCCTGGCAACTTTAAGGTGAGTAAAGATGTTAAAAAAAATGCCCCAAACTTGTCCCATGTTGGTTTCTTGACTGTGGAGACATTCCATGTCTCCCATTGTGGGCTGGATGGTATCTGCACCTCTTAGACAGAAAAGCACTATGGCCCCAAGAATTCTAGGTATGGAATTTTGGGGGTTTAAGGAGATCCAGCCCACTTCTCATTAGCATACTGGTCTTCATTGTTCCTCTGGGAATGCCCATTAGCTTTTTATGGTAGGGAGAAGTAGAAGTGAAAGGAGGGGGAGTAGAATTGGTTGCCCAGGGCCACCCAGCAAGAACTAGAAGACCAGGCAGTCTTAGACTGTCATCTTTCTCACTTCTGGATTAGTTGAAGAAAATAGGGCTATTGCTAATTGTCTTTTTCTGTTCATAGGGTACAACTTCTTCAATTTCCATTGACTTGCAACCTTTATGAAATTGAGATAGCTCCCATCATTGTTTGATTTTTTTCCAACTCTCTGCCCCACCTCCCATTGGAGAAAAGAGTGAAAAGGAGTTGTATGGCATATATTTTTAAAAAATTTAAAGTCAATTAAAGTGTTTAGAGAATGTCATGATGCTCTCTTTTAGACCATTATATTTTGAATTAAGAATCATTGTTCCATAGGTATCTGAGTGGCTCCTATATGTAGGGGAAGCATAAAACATGGCCTTCCTACCCTCAAGGAGTCTTGTTGAAGATATGAGACAAAAGATAAAGTGCCAAATATATGTATTCTTGTTAATGCTACTATTAAATATTATTGTGTTAATTTCTAATTTCTAATTGTATTTCTAATTGTATTATTTCTAATTCAATGGCTCCATTTTGAGGGTCAGTTTCTTACTTATCTGACAATGTACCCTATGACGTTGAAGAAAGAGGATAATTGTAAACCAGTCAGTAAGCACTATGATTTGGGTGCCAATTTTCTAGGGAAATTATCTACAGTAGGTACTGTGGCAGTACCTACAATTTTCTGTACTAGGTACTGTGGGAATAGAATGTTAGCTCCTTGTGGGCAGGGATTATTTTTGGATGTTTATATCTGAATCTCTAACACTAGGCAGGGTGTTCTTGTATATAGTAGGTACTTAATAAATTCTTGGCTGCTTGGATTGGGAAGAGGTACACAATAAATAGAAGGTACAGACCTAGTTCTGGGCCTACAGGTAGTATGGTATAATGGGAAGACAACTGTATCAGGAGTCAGGAGCCCTAGATTTTACTCTCAGCTCTGCCATTAACTTTGTGTCTTTAGGCATGTAAAGCCAAGCAGGAGCAGCTTCCCAGAAGAATGCTACTGTGAACAGCTTTTAAAGTTCTGATTACATGGTATAGTGAACACTCTATTTATTCAATAACAAATCAGAGCAAAACATTCACAGAAAATCAAGTTATAGCATTCACAATATTACAACTTATCACAGAAAATCAAAATACAGCATTCAAACAACTTATCACTGAGATGGCCACATAGTTTTCACCACAGTGGTCACAAAGTTTTCAACAAAGGGCAATCATTTAGTAACTTGAGCATTCAATCATCTCAATCATTCAATTATCCTTAAGGTGGTTTGCCTCCTTAAGGGACACAAAGTACAATAGTCAAAGTTCTCCACTCATGGGGCATACTAAGTTACAAATCAGTCACTTATTCAGTCATGAATCACTAAGTACAATCATTTAGTCAATAAATCATTCAATCAGCTCATTCAATCATCCTTCATCATTCACTATTCAATCATCAGAAAATACACAGACCTTTACATCACTAGTAAATTTCTCAGTCAGTACACAGTATCCAAGAAAAGTCTTCATTCAGCTTGACTCAGGGTGGTCTCTCAGATTCCCTGGATCCCCTTCCATGGTCCCAGATCCTACCTGGATTCACCAAACTGTCACCTGGATTCAAAGGCAGACAGCTCCCAGGTTCCTGTCCAGCTCTCTGAGCACTTTCTGATCCACGCTGAAACTCACAACGTCCAGTCCACCCCAAATCCCTCACAGTCTCTGTTCCCGAGAAGTCAAGGCTTAAAAAAGCCACAAACAGGTTCATGCAAAGTACCAGCATCACAGTCATGCTTCCTCAGTCTTTGGCAGCTCTGGCTGGCCCTCAGAAATTCTCAGCAGCTCCTCAGCAGCTCCTGCTGGCCCTCAGAAATCCTTAGCAACTCTGGCTGGCCCTCGGACTCAGCAGAAGTTTCAGCTGGTCCCCAGAATCAAAATCAATTCATCCAGGTTCTCCAAATCAAAATCATTCTCTCCCGCCAGGG
>CM053584.1:164471482-164531643 GCA_028627135.1 Pseudochirops cupreus
CTGATTGTGTTTCCACAGTATTCAAATTGTTTCTTCTTGGCAGCTTGTAATATTTTCTCCTTGATCTGGGAACTCTGGAACCTGGCTATAACATTCCTAGGAGTTTTCTTTTTGGGATCTTTTTCAAGGGGTGATTGGTGAATTCTTTCAAGTTCTATTTTGCCCTCTGGTTCTAAAATATAAGGGCAATTTTCCTTGAGAATTTCGTGAAGGATGCTTTCTAAGTTCTTTTTGGATCACCGCTTTCAGGTAGTCCTGCCATGTGGAGGCAGCTGCAGGGCCACTGCTCTCCCCTGCTTCCACCACTTTCTTGCCCTGGGGGCAGACTGCTGGACTGCTTCTCTCCCTCTCAAATTTAGCTGAATTCCACTGACCTTTCACTTTGTCCTTGTTTCTTATGGGTTGATAATTCTGGAAACTGCCACAGTTGCCGGTGATCCACTCTCCTGAAAGCTCCAGCTATGGCTTATCCTGTCCACCCTGGAGCTATAGCCGCAACTGGTCTCGGCTCCTAGCAAGCTACAATGGATCCTTCCTGTCTACCTACCAGGCTGCCTTCAGCAGAAGCTTTGTTTCTCTGTACTTTCGTGGGTTCTGGAGCTCTAGAATTTGTTTAGAGTCATATTTTATAGGTATTTGAGGTGGTTATGGGGGGAGCTTATGGAGTTCTCCTGCTTCTACCCAGGAGTTAATTCTTTAAAAAAACTAATAGGGCAGATGAACCATTAGCTAATTAGATTTCAAAAGAGAGGAAAACTATGTTTCTAAAATATAAAAAATGAAAAAATGAGAATTCACAACAAATAAAGAAAAAATAAAGGATATTAGAAACCATTTTGCTCAATTTCAATATGAACATTTACAAAAATATAAAATTTTCAGATTAACAGAACAACAAATAGAGAATTTAAATGACCCCGTTTCAGGGGCAGGGAGAGGGGATTAACAAACCATAAATCAGCTTCCCAAGGAAAAAAATCTGAAAACAAGATCAATTTAAATTAAATTGTATCAAAGAACAATTAATGCCAATGTTACTTTTTAAAAAATGGGAATAAAGGAGATCCTAATAAATTCCTTCTGTGATACAATTTTGGTCTTTAAAAATTTGATATTTGTTTTTATTACACCTACTTTATTACCATATTTCTTTCCTTACTCTTTTCACAAAATCATCCCATATATGAAAAGAGTACACAGAGGAAGAAAGAAAAGGAGAGCAAAATGGGCCAACATATGGAAAAAGACCTGGTATTATATACAGTGTTCCATGCCCATGGTCCCTTATTTTTACAAAGAAATGAGGGAAGGGTGTCTTCATATCTCTTGAGGCCAAGTTTGATAATAATGTCAAAGAAATCAGTTTTGATTGTTTTGTTTCTCTTTCTTCACCCCTATTTATATTTTTATGGTCATTTTCTATGTTGTTTTTCTGGTTCTGTTTACTTTTCTTTGCATCAGATCATGTAAGTCTTCCCGTCCTCTGCATTGCTCATATTGAGTATTTCTTTTTAAAAACAGATTTTTTGAATGTATTTTGTTTTTTGCATCATTCAGATTTTCCTCTTTCCCCTCCTCACTCTCCTATTATAAGTCAGCTCTAACAACAAAAAAATGTTTAAAAAGGAATAAGAGGAAAAAATGAGAACAAAGCAATATATTGACAAAAACATTTGACATTATATGCAGTGTTATGTACCTGTGAACCCCTACCACTGCAAAGGAATAGGGATAGATGAGATGAATTCTCTCAGTCCAAGTTAGCTCTTTGCAATTTTGCAGCTAACATTCATTGTTATTCTTTCCACTTGCCTTATTGTAATATTGTGTATTTTGTCTTCTTGGCTATGTTTACTTCATTTGCAGCAGTTCATGTAAGTCTTTCCATGCTTCTCAATATTGATCATATTCATCATTTCTTACGGTACAGTAATATTGCATTGCATTTATGTACCATTGTTTGTTTAGCTGGCCCCCAACTGATAGGTAACTTTTATTTCTACTTCTTTGCTCCCACAAAATAGTGATATCACAAATACTTTGGTTCTTTTTGTCCTGGACCTCCTTAGGGGTATATGTCTAGCAATGGAATCTCTGGGTCACAGTTCCAAATTATTTTTCAGAATGGTTGCACCAGTTCACAACTCCACTAACAATCCAGTAACTCCTCCAGCATTTACTATTCTCATCTTTAGTCATCTTTGCAATTTTCTAGGTTAGTAAAGTAACAATCTTAGTGTTTTTTTTATTTGCATTTCTCTCTCTATTAGTGATTTAGAGCCTTCTTTCATATGATTTGTTAATAGCTTGCAGTTTTTTTGGAGAATTGTGTGTTCATATCTTTTTACACTCATCTACTGGGGAATGGCATTTGCTTTCATATATTTCTATTAGTTGTTTGTATCTTGGGTATTAGACCTTTATTGGAGATATTTGAGAAAAGATTTTTTTTTCCCCAGTTAACTGTTTCCCTTATCCTAGTTACATTATTTTTATGTAAAAGCTTTTCAGTTTCATGTAATTGAAGTTATTTATTTTATCCATCATAAGAATCACTATCTCTTCTTTGGTTAAATCTTTACTTTCTGGCTGTAAAATGTATATATGATCCATTTTTCTTCTACATTTTTCATGATATGATCTGGTTATGTTTTTAATTTTTAATTTATAACAAAAAACCTTAAATAAACTCTAAAGTTGTCTATAAATTTCTGCCTCCCCTACTTCCCCCTTATCCCAGACAGAGAAACATATCCAGGTCTTTCTATCCTTTTGGATTCTATTTACTCAAGACTCCACCCCCAGCTGTTGCTCCAGGTGTTGTTAGACACTTGATAATTAGTGGAGCTAATTTATTTAATCATGTTTGCACTGTTCTCTTCACCCCATTGTTGTTCTTGCCCAGCTCCTTTAGGTGTTCCTGGCTCTGCTCCTGTGTGATTTTGCCCAGGGCAGGGGGTGGGGGTGGGGTGGGGGAGTGAGGGAATACTCCTTGATGCCAGAGGTGTTCTTCCATGTTAGAACAATAGCTCTGCCTCAAAGGCTTGGCTGCCTCTACGTCCTATGTTTTGGCAGTGGTCACTGACATGTTTTTAATTTTCTCTCGCTTGTTGATAAGTGATATTTTTGGATGCGAGGTGTCCTCCAAAGATGGGCAGTTAGAATACCTCTTCTTCAACATCCTTTACTTTCTTTTTGTGTTTGCCCTGGTTTTTTGACCTGAAAATGTAGACCAAGGACTACATTGAATTGGGAAGTATACTACCTTTTCCACAGTTAGATTTGATTATGAGTTTTAAAAGGGAATATAGTCAATAATTCAATTCAATTTAATAAATATTTATTAAGTGCCACTATGTGTCACACGCTGTGGTGAGCACTGGGAATACAAAAAGAGGCAAAAGACAGTCCTCGCCCTCAAGGAGATTACAGGCTAATGAGAGAGACAACACGCAAACAAATAGATACAAAGAAAGCTATGTACAGGATAAATGCGAAATAATTAAAAGAGGGAAAGTGCTGGAATTAAGAGATGTTAGGGAAGACTTTCCTGTAGGAGGTGGGATGGTAAGTGAGAGTTAAAGGAAGCCAAGGAAGTCATGGAGTGGAGGAGGAAGAGCATTCCAAGTATGGGGGACACTCTGAGAAAATTCCTGGAGCTGAGAGATGGGTCTTGTCTGCGGAACAGCCAGGAGGCTACTGTCACTGGGTTGAAGAGTACGTGTTGGGGAGTAAGATGTAAAAAGACTAGAAAAGCAGGAGGGGGCTAGGTTATGAAGGGCCTTGAATGCCAAATTGAACATTTTGTATTTGCTTCTGGAAGCCATAAGGAGCCGCTGGGGTTTATGGAGAAGGTAGGGGGTGACATGATCAGATTTGTGTTTTAGGAAAATCACTTTAGTGGCTCAGTGGAGGACAGACTGGAGTGGAGGAGAGACTTGAGGCAGGCAAAATAATACCTTCTGGTAGAGGGGACAGCAAGTGACAAGATTGAAGCCTCTTGAAAGAACAAAACGACCAGAATATCCATTATGTTGAATGTGAAAACTGAGAGTCACCTCCTGCTTAGATGGAGACAATCCAAAATGGCAGCCAAGACCTGATTGGACAGCACTTTATGGCTTTTGTGTTGGCAGGATCCTTTCAGGCCAACTGACTCCACTGCACTCATTAAAGGGCAAAGTCTGGAGTCGAAATCTTGGCCTCCTGACTAAGTGTCATATTTATGCAAGCACATGGTACTATGTGGAAGGAGACTTGGCCCTGCCACTGCCACTTCCCATCTCTGGATATTTGTTTCCTTGTTCCTATAAATGAGAGAGTTAAATTGGAATGATTTAAAAAAAAATCCCTTCTGCCTCCATTATGCAAAGATTTTGTGATTCTATTTGGATTCCCCATATCACCCCACACAATGCCTTGCATACAGGTCTTCAAAAAATGCTTATTGAATGAAGATTCAGATCTCTTAAAAAAACTACATTTTAGCTCTAATGACTTGTGCCTCTGTGTATATATGTTGGGGGAAAGGGGAACTTTAAGGCATGTCTGACTAGAGATGATAAATCATGATGATTTAGGGAGATATTCACCATAGAACAGGAGAAATAAATGGAGTTAGGGGCTCCTGTGGGAAAAGTTTCCTTTAATTATGGGAAAATACAAGCAAAGGGAAGAGTATCTGTTTACTATTTTGACAACAGCCTTTCACAGCACTGCCTTTGCCATACCACCCCCAAATGGAGCCCATTCACATGAATTCATGAATTCATTTATTGCCTCCCCATGTACTTCACCCACCCTCCCCTCCAGCTTACTGTTCTTTTTTGTTTCAAACAAATGAGCACACAAAAAAAGGATCTGCATTCCTTTGGATAATCTTATTCAAACATGGAAAGGCTGTGCTTTCTCAATTAATCAGGCCTTCCCCCTTGCTTTCTCAGGATCTCAATCAGAGGTCTTGGCTGGGCTCCAGCTTCTGGGCCAGTTGTTGAGGCCAGTGCGACACCTGCTCAGGTAAACAACAGACTATATAGTAATTAAATTTTAAAAAAGTTTTTGCACAAACAAAACTGATGTAGTTAAAATTTTAAGGGAAAGAGGTAATAAATTTTTTTTCAACAAATGCCTTCTTGATATAGGCCTAATACTCAAGATATATGAAGAACAGATTAAAAAATTTTAAGAACAAGAGTCATTCACCAATAGACAAGTGGTCAAATGAAATGAATAGGCAGTTTTCAAGGGAAGAAACCCAAGCTATCAGTAGCCGTATAAAAAAAAATTCCAATCACTAATAATTAGAAAGATGCAAATTAAAGCAACTTTGAAGTTACACTTCACAGCCAATCTCACAAAGCTGATAGAAAAGAAAAATGACAAATATTGGAGGGGTTACAGGAAAAAAGACATTGATGCGTTCACTGTTGGTTGAGCTGTGAATTACTCTAGCCATTCTGGAAAGTGATTTGGAACCATGCCCAAACTGTCCCTAAATTGTGTGTACCCTTTGACCAGTGATGCCACTATTACATTCATACCCCAAAGAGATCAAGGAAAGAGGAAAAGGACCCCTATGTACAAAATATTTAGAGAAACTCCTCTGTAGTGGCAAGTGGAAACTAAGAGAGCGCTCATCAAATGGGAAATGTCTGAACAAATTATGTAATGGGAATAAAATGGAATGATGCTGTTCCAGAAGAAATGATAAAAGGGATAGTTTCAGAGAAACTATGTTGCAGAGTGAAGTGGACAACACATCCAGGAAAACAATTTATACGATTAAAAACAACGTTGTGAAGGAGAAAGAAAAAAACTTCAAAAGACTTAAGAACTCTGATCAATTCAAAGACCAACCATAATGCCAAAGGACCCAATGGTGATGAAACGTGCCACCTACCTTCTGACGGTGAGGTGATGGATCCAAGACGCAGAATGAGACATACGTTTTTTAAGAGGGACAACATGGGACTTTGTTATTTTCATTTTAATAATTTTTTAAAATTTTATTTTATTCTATTTTTTTCACTTGACAAAAGTTATTTATTTCTAACATCTTTTTAGAAACTATTTTTGATGGGACTCACATTTTGAGGTGGAGGCTCTCAGGGAAGACAGATGACGTTTCTTATTGATCTGTTCTTGTTGTTTTTCTTTAGCCTCCTTCATTCTCTTGGCCAAAAGCTTAGCATATTCTGCTTCTTCTTCTTTGTTCTTCTGGGTACGTTGCTTCTTCAAAGCAATGCGTCTACGTTTGTGCTGCAAAACACGGGGAGTCACCAGACACTGAATTTTAGGAGCCTTCGTCCTGGGTTTCTTACCTTCCTTGTTGAGGGGTTTTCTCACAACATACGGTAGAACATAATTTTCTTTGGACAAGTTGAAAAGTTTTCAGATTCTGCTAGCTCTTTTGGGCCCCAGGCAACGAGGCACAATTGTATCTGTCAATCCTGGTATATCTTTCTCACCTTTCTTCACAATAACCAAGTTGAGAACACTCAGGTTGGCATCCACAATACAGCCCCTAACAGGTTTACGTTTTCCTTCTCCAGTGGGGTGATAGCAAGAATGGCCCTTAGTGAGCAGCTGGCAGACTCTTCCATGAGCCATAATACCCTGTTTCATGGGAAAGCCTTATTTGTCATTCCCACCACTGATTTGGACCACATAACCCTTCCATTCATTACCCAGAGCATCAGCAGAAACTTCAGTGGCCATCCATTTCTCATAAAAGGTCTGTAGCTTTCTCTTATCATCGACTTCGATGAGTTTCTGACAGCCAGTGGCTGGGAAAGAGATGTTGAGCTTCATCTTTGCACAGCCGCCTGCTTCAGACCTGCCATGGGAAAGACAAAAAGTTTATTTTTAATAGAGGTTGATAGGAGGGAGAAAGAGACTAAGGATAAAGTACTCTCCTCCCTTCCAAAAGAAAAAGAAGAAAAAAAGGTTCATTAAAAAAAGCATATGTACACATATTTAATATGCAGATTAGAACAAAAGGAAGGCAAGAATCACAGATCACCAGGACAGACATGTTTGAAAGTCACACATTGAATTTATCATACAGATTCAGAATTTTATGTGTAATATTCTTTTTCTGTTCTATAATCCTATTATTGCCCTGTAGTTTTGTTGAGGGACAGCCCCGTGTTGTATGCTAGAGCTTGACAGGCCAGGTCCCATCTGTGCTGGAGGGTTTAAGGATTCTAGTCCAATATTTAAAAATCTCTCCCTCTCTGAAACTCCCCTCTTCTCATGTCTCCAAAATCTTTTCAAGAAACTGAAATCTCTTATGCAGGTACAATGGCAAAACTCAGCATCCTTTTAGCCACTCAGGAGTCACCTCTATAGCACAACTGCTCTATGCTTGGATAAAAACAGGAGTATATATGTATATGGAAACATCTAGTTTATTTAATGTTTAAGTTGAAAATTAAAAAAAATGAATGAGGCTTTGTATGATCAGAAAGATGTTCCTCTCTTTCCTCTGATGATGAGCAAGAAAGATGACAAGGAAATTGTTTTCTAGGAGGGATAAAAATGCTTGTTTGGTTAAGGAAAAGGGAGAGATGGTAGAAAAGGAAGGATGGGAAATAAACAGTTTAAATTTAAATAAGATGGGAGGAATCTAAGGTTTTTATTTTTATATTTTAAAGTAGTTTTGTTTAGTGAAAGGAGCACTTTATTTGGAGTCATAGGATGTTAGGTTTGAATCCTGGTTCTGCCATTTAGTAACATTGTACCTTGGGTGGGTGACAATCTATCCGGGCTTAAGTTTCCTTACTTGTAAAATGAGAAAGTTGGCCTTGTTGACATCTGAGGTCCTTCCCAGCTCGGAATCTGTGATCTTTCAGGTCAGTTACTCAATGAGCACTTATTATAGGCTAGACATTGTACTAAACACAGGGGATACAAAGAGCCCCCCAAACCCACCCAATCTCCACTCTTAATGATCTCACAATTTAATGAGAGAGACAACATGCAAACAACTATGTACCAAAAAATGAAAAAAAAGATATATACAGGATAAACAGGCAAGAGAAGTTCTTTGTACACCTCAGCTGTGTAGAACTTCAAGTGACAGACTGTTGCTTATTATCCCCACCCTTTTTGTCCTGAGGATTCTAAAATTCCATATGAGGCCAGTTTGACTTTATGGATGGGCAGAGGAGGCAGTTTTCTTGTGTGATAGGATTTCTGTGTGATGTGCTTCAATGGGGCATGAGGTAGGGTGACTATCACAAACAGAAAGCTTTTTGCTCCCTCCCTCCACACACCACACCAGTCGTTTAAACATTTTCTTGGGCAATCTATCTGGGGCTCAATTCTTCACAGTTGCTATTGGGTAATAACATTTGTCAAGCCTATTTCTTACTGAGTATTGTGTTAGACATTGTGAGGAGAATCAAAGGAAAGAATATTTTCCTTGCTACAGTAATTAGAGCTGAGGATAATAATAGACTCTCCAGATTAAAGAGGTTCCCCAATGTCATGTTATCTGTACAGTTGTCTTTCATTTTTGGATGAGCTGGAAACATTTCTGATCACAGGCCACTGCAGGCTTACTCTAGAAGATCCCTACAATTTACAGAGATGGATTATTCAGGAATTCTCATCCTATTTCAAGGAGGCACAATCGGCCAGCTAGGTCTTCCCAGACAGCTAGACCAACATACCAAAAACTTAAGAGGGAGGTTGTGAGGAGAAGGTTGAGGTACAAGGTCTGGAAGCCTCTGAAAGTCCTAGAGAAGACAGAAGTTTCCTCTACTCCCCCCTTTCTCACCCCCCCCCCCCGCCTAATTCTTAAGGACTGCTTCTTTTTTCTTTTCTTTTCCTACCTAATATTTTTTGTCCCTGGCAGGAAACAGAACACCAGCCTAAAGGGGCTATTTGGAGGCTGGGGAATTTTGCAGTGTGTTTATGACTGTTAAAGCTGATCGGTATCATGCCATACTTTACAGGACCCTGTTTTTCCTTTGCCCACTCCTTCCTCCTTAAGAAAGGAGGTCTGTGCCTAAATGTGCAAAGGCAACTTGGAGCTGGAACTGTGTTGAGGGGAAATCTCTTTTGTTGCCAACAACAGCAAAAAATACCACTTAGCAGGCTGGTTGAGCAGCAGTATCTGTTCTCAGTACGGGGTGTGTCCTCATTGTTCATCAGCTCTTATCACTGCTGGTACCACGTATCAAGAAATTTTCTTGCCTCGGAAATTCTGCTGAAAGTAGTTCTGTATTGTTTAATTTATTTCCCCCTCATTTTAACCATTACCTATTCATTTTTTCCATTTAATATGCCTTCCTCTACTTACTGCGTGACCCCCCTCCCCAAGACTTTCCTTGGGACTCTTCTAACCAACCAAAGGGGCTGGTGAACAAGGGCAAGGACTCTGTTAGTCCAATTACCAGAAGCTATGCTAAAGTTAATGCCTGTGCTGATGGGTCTTCTAGCTCAGACCAATAGCGCTTGGCTGAATTCTCATCCCTTCCACTAAAGACTAGGCTTTTCTTTCAAGCACTTATGTGGGAAACTTGCTTGGTTCTATACTGTAACTATTTTTTTAAACAAAGTCTTGACTTAGAATTTTGACTTGGGAAATCTATAGAGTTATGAAAATATAAGACTATCCTTTTAGCTTATCCTTCATGTCACCTTGTGTTAAAGAGGAAACTATTTGATGTCCCTTTAATGAATTTTGTTTGCTTTCTTCTTACATCTTACTCTTGCTGGTTAAATATTTGGTCAAATAGCCTAAGCATGAAATTAAATAGGGATCAAAACTGGCAATGCAGGTTCAGTCTGGTCCAGAGCTGATGATCTGAATGCTCCAACAATCCCCTACTTTTGGCCAGCATTTTGTTCCATGCCTTAATCACTCGGTCTAATCCTCTAATAGTCTCTCATGACTTTACACTTATTACTCCAGCCACCATGCCTCTTCTTCATGTGACTAGGCAAGATGGTGTCTAGCTACTTGTGGACATACAGGTGTTCCCTATTTCATTGTCTCTGGCACCTAGGACATCTGGATAGATGAAAAACCACAGGAACCAGGGGAATTCTGGGTAGTTCGCCTGACCAGCAGGCAGGTCTCTGGCTGTATACAACATTTCCAATGGCTGTGTCTCTGTGGGTGTATTAAATGGTAGGTAACATTTTTCCCCAGGGCCAGAAATTTTCTAGTCCCTTGCAAAATCAGCTGAGATATACTTGGAAACTTCATCATAAGCATCAAAATAAACACTTAGCAGGGGTTAATTATACCATCATCCCAGATATCAGCTCATGGTGGTGTTTTCAGCAAACATACATCAATAGGACATGCTGTAGACATAATACATAATGCAATGCATCACTTGTTAGGTTCCTTCAATAGCTATTTATCAAAATTACTTATAGGATTTAATAAATGGTCCTATCATCATGTAAATTAATATCCACAGATACGAGCAAATAAGCATAACTGGCAAAAGAATGGAAAACTATTAATAATATTATCAAAAGTTAATATCTAGCCTCTACATAGTGCTTTAAAGCCCTGCAAAACATCTTAAAAATATCCCTTCATTTGGTTATCACAGTAATCCTGGGATGTGGGTACTGTTATTAACATCTACATTTTCTTTTTTAAAATTATTTATTTATTCATTCATTCATTCATTCATTCATTCATTCATTCATTTATTTGATTTGTTTATTTGCTTTTAGTTTACAAGATTCAGTTCCATAATCTCTGGAGTTTCAAATTTTCTCCCCTCCTTCTCCCCCACCCCCCATGGCGGCATGCAATCAAGTATAGGATCAGCAAATATTTTCAAATTGGACATTAGTCTGGTTGTATAGAAGGGTTGTAACCAATGGAGTGAACAACGGGAAAAAAGAAAGAGAGCCAAACACGGAAAAGAACGATAGCATAACATCTACGTTTTCAAGTGCTGAAACTAAGGAAGACGAAAGCTGTTTGATGGGCAGCCCAGGGTTGTGTATCAAGTGCGTGTCTGAGACCAGATTTTATTTTAGACCTTCCTGGCTCTAGCTCTGACCCTCTATCCATTGTGCCACTACCTGTCCGTGTCTCTGTGAAGGAATAAATATTGGTATATGTATGTAAACAAATAGCAGCACAGTACATAGCTCATGGAAAGATATAGCTACAATCCAGTCATAACATTAGCAATAGGAGAATAAACATAAACAGCAAAATAATCAAGAGGAGGGGGCAACTAGGTCACCCAGCGAATAAAGCACTGTCCTTACAGTCAGGAGGATCTGAGTTCAAATCCAGCCTCAGACACTTGACACACTTTCTAGATGTGTGACCTTGGGCAAGTCACTTAACCCCAATTGCCTTGCCTTCTCCCCTCAAAAAAAATAAAGAGAAGCATAACATAGAACATGTAATTGTCATGTACATCAGTAATATGCAGTTATATTAAAGCCACGTATTACTTGAATGACCCTAGTATTCTATTTGGCTACATGTTTGGCATTTCTCCAGTTTTACCTGTAACTTCATAGGTCAGTCTGTTCACAGGTCAGCTGGACCTAGCTGTTTTGTGACCCATTGACCTTTCTGATCCTATACCTAGATGGTGGATGGTATAAAATTCTGCCTGCTTTCCCATACCGTAACTTGTTGGGGCCCAGGCTGGTTTATTAGTGTTTTTATGTTTCATATCTCTGCAAGTAAAATTATAGGCAGAAGAGTTGCTGCATCTGGGTTCAATCCTCTCCTCTGGTCAAAGTGGGGCTCGTTTCAGTCCAAGACAAGCTTTTTGGTGACAATGTCTTTTTCATTTTCTTGCTCATCAGAGCCTAACTCTCTATGGACAATCAATAGTTGCACTAAATTGTGTTCACAGCATCTTCTCAGAGGCTGTTCTATAAACAGACACTGCCACCACCCTAGTGTAAGCCCCCCTCACTTCATATCTTAGTTGCTACAGTAGCCTGCTAGTGGGTTTTCCTGCCTTAAGTCTCTCCCTACCCCAGTCTATCCTGTGTTCAGCCAATCAAGTGATTTTCCTAAAGTGCTCATTTGATCACGCGACTCTTCTACTTGATAAACTCTTGGGACTCCTTTTGCCTCCAGGATCAAATATAAAATGCTCTGTTTGGCATTCAAAGAGTTTTATAACTTAGCCCCCTCCTATCTTTTCAGTCTTCTTGCACCTTATTCTCCAACATGTTCTATATGATCCCGTGACACTGGTCTTCTGGTTGTTCCACATACAAGATACTCTATGTCTCAACTCTGGGCATTTTCTCTGACTGTCCCCTATGCTCAGAATGTTCTTTCTCTTCCAATATGACTACTGACCTTCCTACCTTCCTTTAAATTCCAGCTAAAATTCCGTCTTCTACATGAAACCTTCTCCAATCCCTCTTAATTCTAGTGCCTTCCCCCTGTTACTTATTACCTATTTATCCTGTATATAGCTTGGTTTTTTGGTCTATTTTTTATATTTGTATGTTGTCTCCCCCATTAGACTGTAAGCTTCTTGAGGGCAGGGACTGTCTTTTGCTTCTTTTTGTATTCTCGGTGCTTAGCCCTTAATAAACATTTATTGACTGATTGATTAAAGTTCTCTAGTGTCTCAAGAACTTGTTTTGGAGTAGCTTTCTATCAGTCTGATAACTGGTGGATCTGTGGAACAGTGGGATTTCTCACTGTAACTCAGTCTCCTTGTTGAAGTTCTTGACAGGGACCCTGGACATCATAGTTTTGTGTCAGTAAGATCTCTTCTGGCCAAAAGGTGGTAGGTTTCTTTTATCCATCAAATGAGATAACAGGTATAGTGCCTCACAAATATTAAAGCATTATATAAATGCTATTTTTGTTTAATATTTTTTACCTATTGCAGGTAAAAACAATTTTTAACTTTTTTTTTAATTTTGAGTTCCAAATTTTCTATCTTCTTCTTTCCCCCCCATTGAGAAGGCAAACAATTTTATATAGGTTATACATATGTAGTAAACATATTTCTGTATTAGTCATGTTGTAAGAGAAAACAGACAAAAAACAAGAAAAATAAATAAAAGTTTTAAAAAGTATGTTTTATCTGCATTCAGACTCCATCAGTTCTTTCTCTAGAAGTGGATAGCATTTTTCATCTTTAGTCCTTTGGAATTGTTTTGAATCATCATATTGCTGAGAATAGTCATTCACAGTTGTTCACCATACAATATTGCTTATACTGTGTTAAATGTTCTGATTCTACTCACTTTACTTTGCATCAGTTCATCTAAGTCTTTCCAGGATTTGAATGCTATTGTTGCTGTTATTCTCTATCTCAGCCAAGAGGTGCATTGATTGGGAGTGCTTGCAATCTCTGTTTTCTAAGACTATCAGAGTACAAATGAGGCGGTAATTTTTGCTCCCACCCAAACATCAACAACTATGATGTAAACCTCATTCTGTAAAGCCTATGGAGTCAGTCCTTTCTTATATATTTGTATTAGAAAATTTACATGGTGATTCCACTGAGATTTGTCTTCATGTCTCAGTGTTCCTAAAAGGCATAGTTGAAATGCTCAAGCTGTGGGTCTCCCTGAGCATGGTAAGGTGTACTTTCAGATTTTTTTGGACCCATTTTCCAGTGCTAGCATTTCCTTGAGTAACTTGTTCTTAAAGTCTCTGCGCTGGTCAGAAGGAATCCCATACACTGAGAAATGCTTATAAGAAACCTTAGTCACTTCTGACTGTGGAGATTCTAAGTCCAAGGATCATTGGGAATGCCATCTTAGTTAGAGCCGTAATGTAATGGCAAACACAATTTTATTAAAGTGATAGAAAAGATAACCAAGGCCCCAGTGACCTCTCTGAAGAATTTACTGTGTAGAATGAGAAGCTCCAACTATTATAGGTTTGACAGGGTAGATCAGGGAAACACATTTTATATGAAATTGAATTGTTTCTCTGGAGACGAGCTCAGTAATTGGATCAGTAATTGGGTGTCACCCAATCATTTAGCACTTGGTTATTACACAACATATAAGGACAAATAAGGAAATTCCGGTGGCAGGGTTCAGGCGGAGGTCACTACATGTCTGAAAATGAGAGAGACCTTTTGTTCAACCTGTCTCTGTGTAAATAAACTCTTCTGCAAAATTCCTTGTCAGCTATAGCAACTGCGGAAGCTTTTCAGGTTTCTTGTTGGGTATGCCTGTTCATGCCTGGTGAAATGGTCAGTCCCCATGAAGCTATCTACGACTTATTCTTGTTTTCTCTTTCCAGAGATAAAGAGCCAGTGCAGACAAGTTACAAAGGTACTCACTTGATAGTGTTTTTCTCTGAAAACCTCAAGCATAGATCAACTACTTCTTGGCTACATCTCTTACCATCTTTTGCCAGTGTAATTTATTTCTTGCTCTCTCCTGGTTTCTCCCTTGACTCATATGTCTGAAGTTATTATGTAGTGTTTTTATGGCACCAGCTGATTCCTGGTTCTGTGCGTGTGGTCAGTAACAGTTTGGTACAGCATTCAATGGCCCATCTCCAACTTCTTCCATTGTCTTTCCAGTAAGGTGCTTTCTAGCAAATGGAAGCATTTTAGCTGGAGCATTTTAGCATAAACAACTGAGGCAAGGAAGGTCAATTGGTGCAGTGACCTACTGGCATGTTGTTCATTTGGAAGTTCTGGAAATTTCAGGGATGCTCCTCAATTGGGAAATGGCTGAACAAATTATGGTATATGATTGTAATCGAATACTACTGTACTATAAGAAATGATGAGCTCAATGATCTTAGAAAAACATAGACTTGCATGAAATAATGAAGAGTGAAATGAGCAGAACCAAGATTCTAACATGTAGTATATAGTATACAGTAACAGCAATATTGTTTTAAGAATGACTTTGATTATGTTATTTTGACTATTATAAATATTCAAATTAACTATAAAGGACATATGAAGAAGGATGCTATCTGTATCCAGACAAAGAACTGATAAATAAAAATATGTACAGAATAATTTTATATATGTTTATATATATATATATATATATACACACACACACACACACACACACACACACACACACACACACACACACCTATTTGTGTTTAATGGTAGCCATCTCTAGGGTGGGGTGGAAGGTAGGGAAGAAAAAAGGAAAAAAAATAAATTTACATGATAATTTGTATATTTGAAAGGAATAGCAAGTTGTGCATAGTAGATTTGCAGTTTCATGTGCAATAATATTTTTAAAATTGTGCTGTTATGGAAATGCTTGTATTATTCCATAAATTAAAAATAAAATAAAAGAAGAAAAGAAAAGAAAGTTCTCAGCTGCACATTAATTTAACGTGTATCCAACTTCTTTGGTGTCACATATAGCCTTCACTTCTTTCAATATAACCATCGTTTTAGGATCATACAATATTCAAGCCAAAACATCTGCTTTCCTATCAGTCTTTCCTACATGGTAGTACATGCTTGTCTGGTACTGCTGCCCATTTCTGGCAAGTAGCATCTAACTCGATGCTAGTTAGAAGATAGGTCTGTGGATTGTTTTCAGTCTATACTTGAAATTTTAATCCATCCATAGTCTTTGAACTTTTTCACTTCAAAATCAGTAACTCCACCTTGTGTGTGTAAGTATCTATATAAGTATAAGACCTCTGCTGGTTAATGCCATTAGTTCTGGTGAACATCACTCACTTCATATCAAATTGCTCCTGAGCGCTCCAGGATGGCACCTGTCTTCAGGATATACTCCATAGGGCAGCACCGGTGCACATATGAGGCAGGGGACCAAATCTTTGACTTTATAGTTTTAAAGCAATTTGAACATTCTTGCCCTTCTGTTTCTGTGTCTCTTTAATCAGATACTCAAGAGTGAAGTTGATTAACAATGGTGCATAGTTCTTAGCAAATTTGTGATGGCAAATCCTAGAAAGGTCCTTAGATTCTAAAGGTTCTGTGGACACAGCCATTTCAGGAGCACTTCTGTCTTCTTCATGTCATTGTTCATGTCATCTTGATATACTATTTGATCCACTCACTTTTCCAATAAAATCAACAAGCATTTATTTTTTAGCACCTATAGTATGGCAGGTATTATTGTTCTAAGGCAGAACTGGCATTTGTCATTTGAAAAGTTCAAATCATCTTCCTCTAGATGATCTAATGCTCATCAGTCTTTCCTCATGTTCTTCTAGTATCTTTCTAAAGACAGTGGTGTAGTCTTGCTATACCAATACTTCCAGATAATTAATGTCACTGAATAATTTCTGTATCACTCATGGCATTCAGAAAACCAATAGGGCTTAATCAACATTAGACATGTAAAATTATACCGCAATAACATTATGAAGCAAAGCTACAAACAATCAGTACTTGGCAAATAAACAATGTAGCACGTATGAGAATTAGTGAATCACTAGTTAGCAAACGAATCCTAGGAAAGCTTTGATTGAATCTATATTCATATACCAGCAATTAGTATATAACCAATAAAATCCTAAGAAATAAAAATTAATTGCACATGTTCATTATCTGATTCTCACTTTCTTAGCGTAATAATTAACATAATTGAAACAGGTACTTTGCCTTTATAACAACTGTTTTATGAATGCAGCAGATCAATATTAACAGAAGAGACCAACTATCTGAGAGATCCAAATAAAAGCAAAACACACTAAAAACAAAAAACTGAATTATTTCTTTGAAAAAAATTTAGGATTGGAAAATTTTTTGATGAATAGTCATGAACATTTTACATATCATATCTCTGTATGTATGTATATTATGTTTCATTTGAAAAATAAAAAAAATGAAAGGAAAATATTTCCAAAAATATTTCGATAAAAACTGGACTAAAAGTCTGTTCAAATTAGTAAACAAAAGAAAAGACAGAATAAAGAGTGAGAGTCTCAGTGGCTTCAGTAACACTAGGGCTGAGTTGAACAACACCCTACCAATTAAAAAAAAAAACAGCAACTGGGAAATAGTTCCTAAACACACACACACACACACACACACACACACACACGTGCAGTTCCTAAACATATGCATGCATACATACATACACACACACATATATGAATATACACACACACATTTATAGCCACCAGGGGGAGCTTGTGAGTAAGGCCAGTGGATCTGTACTCCAGGTACTGGCCACCACATTCTAGCCACACTCTAGCTCCAGGTAAGAGCACCTAGACTGAAGAGTTTTCCAGTAAAGAACAATGGTACCTGCACAAAGTTCTTACCTTGAGCTATCTTTTTCCTTTCAAGTTTATTGGCAGGAAATTTGCTAAGCTCCACAATGTGGCTTTCTGGCTCATGTTCCGTACCCTCCCTACCACCAAGAGAAAAGAAAATGTCTAATATTTGAGTTAGGACTTGTGAAATTTGCATTCTCTCTCTGGTAAGCTTACCCCAAACACCTAGCTTGCTCTGACGGAAAAAATAATCTCCTGCTCCTTCTGTGTCCCTAGTACCCTACCATCAGTCTTGCTCCTGGCAATTTAATAACCATAGCAAACAGCTCAGTTTTGTTGGCCAACGAGATTTTTACAAATAACCAGTTGAATAACCTACGCGTCAAGTTAAATGGGAGAAATAAAAATTCCTAGTGCTGTCTAAACAGTTAGATTGAGATGGTGACTGAACAGGAAGTAAGATAATTGACGGCAAACAGTAAAACTTGGGTTCTCCTTGGGCAGTGGAAGGAAAAGGGCCACTGTCTGCACCTTCCAACTAGTGCCTGTTCAGTCTGGTTCAGAGATCATGATCTCAGTGCCTCTAATGACTCCTCCCTGCTCCTATCATTTTGTTCCATACTTGAATGACCAGACCTGCCCCTTCAGCAGTGCCACATGGTCTTTCTGTCCATGCTTGGCCATTTTTCTAGGTAAGATGATGACATTCTACATTCTGTTGGATCTCCTTAGCTGAATGTCTTGGCACCTAAGAACTTGAGGTGGACTGGTTCAGGACAAGTGCAAAGCTATAAGAACCTAGGGAATTCTGGTTAATTGGACTGACCAGGAAGCAGCTCCCTGCTTTCTCAAAAGGTTTCCATGACTTTGTCTTTAGAAATAGAGCAGAACACCCATTTATACCTTTCCTAGACCTTGATTGTTTTCAGCATTCTTATGTTCTCTCCCCTGGGGAAGAACATCTCTGACTTTCAGTTGAATTATGAGTGGCTTAGGTTTAAGTGACCCAAGGGACCTTCCCCTAATAATTTCTGCCACTTGCCTCGGGAATAAGGACAAAAACTAGTTAGAGAAGATAGGAATTGGATTAGGGCAAGACAGGTCAAGATCTGGGAGTAATTACAGTTGTTGTCCAGTTGCAAATACTATTTCTCTGTACTCCTAAAGGTGCTCCAGAGCACAGCTTTGAGTGTGGCACATTATAAATCATTTGTCTCTGGCTTGTGGGTTGAATTCACCCTTCCCCCTACTACTACCACCACAGTAGGCCACATTGAGAATTTGGACTAAAAAGACTTTATTATTCAGCTAGGGAAGCCTCTCTCCCTAATAAAACTGAGGTGAGTGCTTAGCAAAACATGGACCTGCCAGTCCATACACTTTGGGCTGAGGGGAACTTCCTTTCCAACTGACTTCAATTTGTTCACCTTTACTTTTTCTCTCTAACCATTTTGTTGGGCCGGGGTATTTTGCCATCATAAACCACCAATTAAAAGCCCTTTGGAGGAGGGGAGGGGTGAGATGAGGGAGTCAGTAAGCAAATAGGAGGAGGAAGAGGAGGAGGAGGAAGAGATTAGAATGAAGGAAAAGCATGAAGTCCTATCAAAGAAAAATAAATTTTGCAGAAGGGAAGCAAGAGAGCCCCTCCCCCTCTATCTGTAAATCATCATGTTTTATGGTTGTGATACAAGCAAAAGGCAGGAGATGGTCATCCTTAATGGCTGGTGTCCTTTATCTTATTTATGTTTTTCTGAAGCTTCACATACTTCATCAAAGAGCAACTTGGAGATGGGGACCTCTGTTTTGTTTTTTTTTTTTACTTTTTTTTGCTACCATCATCATTATAATTCTAAAGACCTGCTCTAAACTCTATTCAGAAGTGGTTTTTTTTTTGGAGGGGGGAGGTGAGGCAATTGGGGTTAAGTAACTTGCCCAGGGTCACACAGCCCATAAGTGTTAAGTGTCTGAGGCTGGATTTGAACTCAGGTCCTCCTAACCCCAGGGCTGGTACTCTATTCACTGTGTTACCTAGCTGCCTCTATTCAGAAGTTCTTGAAAAGATTTTGAGGGGGAAAAATACTAGTTAAAGCATTCAGGAGACCTGAGTTTTGTTCTTTGCTGCATAGCTTTGGATAAGTCATTTTAATTCAGCAAGCATTTGTTAGGCCCTTGTGATGTACAAGGAATCAGATCTGCATTAGAGCATGGCCCAAGTGTGCCAACACATCTGGCACACCCATGAATACAAAGAAATGCTAGAGTTCGGTCCTGGTCCTTAAGAAGTTTACAGACAGAATTCTTCTATAACCTCTTTCGAGAATTTGTGCAGGGTGGTTAGGTGGTGTAGTGGGTAGAGCATCTACCCTGGGATGTGGAAGACCTGAGGTAAAATCCAGACACTTACTAGCTGTGTGACCCTGGGAAAGCCACTTCACTCTATTGCTTCTCCCCTACTATGCCACCCCCCAAAAAAGAGTTCCTGTACCATAGTCCACATGATGCCTTTTTCTTATCTTTACCCTCAATCCCAGTTTCTAGAAGGTAGAACCTTCATTCATTGAAAATACTTTCTGCTTACCTTTAGTTGTGTATAATATTTCCCCCAACAGAATGGAAGCCCCTTGAGGGCAGGAACCATCTTTGGTTTTGCTTGTACTTGTATCCCCAGTGCTTAGTACAATGCTTGGGCCATGGTAAATGCTTAATAAAGGCTCATTCCCTGCCTGTCATTTTATTTATAACAGTGCCTGACCCGTTTGTTGTTGTTCAGTTGTTTCAGTGCTGTCTGACTCTTTGTGACACATTTGGGGTTTTCTTGACAAAGACACTGGACTGGGTTTGCCATTTCCTTCTCCAGCTCATTTTACAGATAAGGAAACCAAGGCAGAGTTAAGTGACTTGCCCAGGGTCACACAGCTAGGAAGTAGCTGAGGCCAGATTTGAACTCAGGAAGACCCAACACTTGGAATGTTGAGTTTCTAACAAAAAGGCCTGTGTAGAGGAGGACCAGGAATTTTTCTGTAAGTGTTGAATATGAAACAACATAGGAAATTTAGTTGGGAGCTCAGTGTGATGTAGCAGAAGGAGTGGAGTCAGAGGATCTTACTGTGTTACTAGCTATGTGACCTTATCTAAGTCATTTATTGCCTCATTTTAAAATCATGGTGGGATTAAACTTGTTCTAGTTTAGTTGTTTCAGTTGTGTTGCCTCTTCGTGACCCCCTTTGGGGTTATTTTGGCAAAGATACTGCAGTGGTTTGCCATTTCTCTCTCCAGCTCATTTTGCAGATGAGGAAATTGAGGCAACAGGATCAAGTGACTTGCCCAAGGTCACACAGCTAGAACATGTCTAAGGTTGGATTTTGGAGATTTGACTGGATCATCTCTAAATTTCCTTCCAGCTCCAAGTCCTATGACTGTAATAATACTCATGGGAGCAGAGTATCTTCCTTCTGTGTGCTTAAGGTACTCCTTTTATGAAATTCATTTAGTACATGATGTTTGGGAGGGAGGGTGGGAGCCAAACTGGCATTGGCTCTTTTACTAACTTGTGTAATTCACTTGACCTCATTGACCCCCAGTTTTCTTATCTGAAAGATGAGGCTGAATTAGATGCCTTTCCAAGTTTCCTCCAGCTCTGACATTTTGTCATTTTAGAATTTCTTCTCACTTTTTCCCCTCTTCCCAGTTTGACCTTTTGCCACACAAAGTCCTGAATGGAGAGGGCAGAGGAGAGTTGTCTTAAAAACTTTTTTTTTCTTTTTGGTCAAACGGACTGCAGTTCTTTAAACAAATTAATCTACTCGGCTCTTGGCTTTTATTCTCATCTTCTGAAAAGGTGACTTTTCTTTGGTTCCTTGATCTGAGTGCAATGGAGCGAGGAGGGTGGAGCTCAGCAGTTGTGGTTGAAGGCTGAGGTTTTTATATGTTTCACTGGAGAGAAGAGAATGCATGGTTCACTTCTAATGATAGGGCCCTTGCAGGTAGGAGCATGCTCGGGCCCTTCAGCTTGCAGACGTGTGGTTAGCCAAATGATGTTCCTGGAATTCCCAAACCGGATATGAAATTGCTAGCAGGATATAGAGAATGAGGAACAAAAGTGCCCAAAGTGCTTTACATAATGAAAAGCTCTCTACAGTCTGGTTGTCGAGTTGGGCCTGGAATTGCTCTACAATCCTGCAGCCAGTCAGGACTCTTCTGAAGTCTGTAGCATTCGGAAAACCTTGTGTGTATCTTGAAGTGGGTCCTGCTGCTTCTGCAGACAGCTTTTTCTCACTTTGGTCTGTTTACACCTAGAATCTAAGACTTCCCTCTATGGGTGTGTTGTGTCTGTAGTTCAGTCAAAGGCCAGACGTGACAATGGTGCATTTGACTTAAATGAAAAAACAAAACAAAACAGAACCCAACCCCTCCCCGCAAACAGGCAGTGGATATAAAGGAATTTAACCCAGCCTGGTTGTATCTATTCTCTATTGGTTGGGTTCGAGGGGAAATCTGTATTTTGGATGGTAGGGGAGGAAAGTAGTGAATGCTTGAAGGTATATCTGAGAAGGTACATATAGCAGGCCAGTGAGAATTCAATTGGGAGTCTTCCTGAATTAGGGAAGTAGGGAGAGATGTGGGTCTATGAGTAGTGCTGGGAGATAAGCAGCAAAAAAGCTAACTTGCTAAATAAAAGAAAAAGGAAAAAGTCCTGGTTTATATCTATAAAAGTGTCCTAAACTCCCTCTTCTACACATGTCCACCTCAGACTACATGTTACCTGTTCCCATCTATGATTTCTTTCCCCCTTCAAGGCTGCTTTTCATTCCCCCCTTTCTTGACATCCCTTTTTTTTTTTAACTAACAAACATTTATTTTCTCTTCTTCCCACTCTCTTTCCTATTAAAAAAAAGCAAGAACAAAAACAAAACAACTCCTGTAACAAAAATGCATAGTAGAAAAAGAAATAACAAGCCTAATTCCTTTTTTGGCCATAAAACAGAAACGTGTGTCTCATTTTGCATTTTAGGTCTCTGACCTCTCTGTCAGGGGTTGTGTGGGTAGCGTGCTTTCTCACTGGTCCTCTGCAATTATGGTTGGTCACATCATTGATCAGGCTTCTTAAGCCTTTCAAAGTTGTTTGTCTTTACAATTTTGTCATTCTATGAAATGTTTTGTTGATAATGCTCACTTCACTCTACAGCAGTTCAAACATATCTTCCCAGGTTTCTCAGGCACCTCATCTCCTTCCTGACACCTTAAAGAAGCATGTATTCCTGTAGGCCCTGCTCTTCAGGCTCTTCCCTTCCTCCTTCCTTTCCCTCTCCCTGTCTCTATGTCTGTCTTCTCCTTCCTTCCTCCTTTCGCTCTTGCCTTCTTTTTCTCCCTCTCACATTCTCTCTCCCCTCCCCTCCTCCTTCTCTCTTTCTACACACACACACACACACACACACACACACACACACACACACATGCACACACACACACACGCACATGCACACACACATGCACACACACATGCACGCACACACATACACGCACACACATACACACGCACGCATGCACACACATACACACGCACGCATGCACACACACACGCACACGCACACACACGCACGCACGCACATGCACACACACATGCACGCACACGCACACACACATACACACACGCACACACACGCACACACACATGCACACACACACATACACGCACACACACACATATACACACACACACACACACGTCCCTTTTCTGCATTGCCACTGCGACCATCCCACTTCTAGACCCTATCTCCCCTAAACTCTGGCTTTCACAGTTCTCTATAATTCTATTTAGGTTTATTTCATGTTTCTCTTCTTCATCTAGTTTATATTCCAGCCTAGTTAGACTACTCTCTATTCCAGGAAGGGGAACCTGCAGCCTCAAGGCTACATGTGCCACTTTAGGTCCTCAAGTGTGACCCTTTGACTGAATCCAAACTTTACAGAACAAATCCCCTTAATAAAAAGATTCATTTTGTAAAATCTGAACTCAGTCAAGAGGTTGTACTCAAGGATCTAGATGGCCACATGTTCCCCACCCCTGCTCTATTCCTTCTCTTTCTTGTCTTAATATTTTTATTTATTCTGTCCTTTGTGTTTGAAAAAGACTCGTTCCACACACTCTCATCTTCATCTATTGAAATCTCTCCCTTCTTTCAAGGTCCAGTGGAGATGTCACTTCCTTCATAAAACCCTTCTTCCTTGTCCCTCCACTTCCTCAAGCTTTTCATAGCCCTTTGCCTAGACCTCCTGTCTGTGCCAATCTCACTTTGGCTTATGTCATATGTGTTTCTTCTGTCCTTCCAGTAAGTTCCTTGAGACACGGCCCTGTGCCATATATATATATATATATATATATAGATAGATAGATAGATAGATACAGATATATATAAATATCTTTGTTGTTGTTCAGCCATTCAGTCGTGTCTGACTCTTCATGACCCCATTTGAGGTTTTCTTGGCAAAGATACTGGAGTAGTTTGCCATTTCCTTCTCCAGTTCATTTTGCAGATGAGGAAACTGAGGCAAACAGGGTTAAGTGACTTGCCCAGGGTCACATAGCTAGTAAGCGTCAGAGGCCAGATTTGAACTCAGAAAGATGAGTCTTACCAACTCCTGAATAACGTGTCATACTATGAGGGAGGAGAGAGAAAGGTAGAAACATGTCTAAATAAAGCACCTTTGCCCCTCCTTTCCCCTTCTTTCTGTTTTCCCTTTTTCATCCTATTAGGGAAGGAGCAGGCAGGTGGACAGGAAAGGTCATAGGATCATAGATCTAGGGTGGGAAAGGCTGGATGACCCAGTGGCCCTCCAATACAACCTCTTCACTTTGGAGATGAGGAATCTGAAACTCTGACAAGTTAAATGATTTATCCAAGGTCTCATAGACAGTAAACATCAGAGATTGTTCTGTGACACAACAATCTCAGATATGCAAATGCTACCACTCTGATGACAGAAAGTGAAGAGGAAATAAGAATCCTCTTGACGAGGGTAAAAGAGGAGAGTGTAAAAATTGGCTTGAAATTTAACATTAAAAAAAGAATTAAAATCATGGCAGCTGGTCCCACCACTTCCTGACAAATAGAGGGAGAAGAAATAGAAGTAATGTCAGATTACAAAATCTTGGGCTCAGAGATCATTGCAGATGGTGGATGCAGGCATGAAATTAAAAGAGACTTGCTTCTCAGAAGGAAAGCATACTGAAGCATAGTGGACAACATATTAAAAAGCACAGACATCAGCTTGCTGATATAATCCATATGTGTGTGTGTGTGTGTGTGTGTGTGTATACACATATATATGTGTATGTATACATATATTTCTGTATAATCAAAGCTATGGTTTGGTTTCTAATAGCAGTGTATGGTTGTGAGAGTTGCACCATAAGAAAAGCTGAGCACTACAGAATTGACACTTTTGAATTGTGGTGCTGGGGAAGACTTTTGAGGATTCCTTGGACAGCATGGAGATCAAACCAGTAAATACTTGAAGAAATTAATTCAGACTGTTCACTAGAATGTAAAATACTGAAGCTGAAGCTTTGACCACATAATGAGAAGGCAGGACTCACTGGAAAAGACCCTGATGTTGGGAAAGATTGAAGGCAAAAGGAAAAGGGAGCAGCAGAAGATGAGATGGAGAGATGTTGTCATGGAAACAATAAACATGAACTTGGACAGAGTTTGAGAGATAGTGCTGTGGTCCACCGGATTGAAAAGAGTTGGACGTGACTGAATGACTGAACAGCAACACCTTTAACTCCAGAGCCAGGAGACATTGGGATGAATTGGAAGATTTAAATTGTGCTATCTGAATTGGGAAACAGTGGGGTAAAGAAACTGAGGCTTTTAAGTTCACCCTTCAATAGTTTAGTTGTTCTCATAGAGTGGAGCCTGGAGTAGGAGAATAATTGAAATAGCCAAGAAGTTCAAAACCTAGATCACTCTGGGCAGGTATGGTTGACTTGAATTTGGTAGAAAGGGAAAGGAAAATATGGAGACAGGGGCTTCTTTTGTGACATGGATCTATGTGACAGCCTGGTGAAGCCCATGGACCTTTTCTCAGAATCATTTAAAATAAAATATGTGGGATTACGGAGGAAAACAATTATGTTGAAATATAATTATCAAAAATATTGGAAAAAACACAACTTTACAGATCACAGGCTAAGAATTTCTGGTAATTATGCTTCTTGGGGCAAGACAATGGGTCCAGTAAGGATTAAACACTGGTAGGACTTAGAAATAGGACTAGAAGGGAGTCTGAGTAATTAAATGAAGCCACAAGTCCATGGGATGGTTCCAGCAGAGAGATCAGTGTGTTGATCACTCCAGAACCTATGAACATGATGACCACAGGCATTGCCTTTCATCTTCCCAGGGCACTGTAGCCTTTGTTCCTCAGAGAGCTGCCCACTTCAAGGTTCAACATGTCAACTTCAGAATGCCCTGGAATGGCTTGTTTCTAGGGGATGACACTTGGCTTCTTCGACTGGGGTAGAATCTGGAATGAGGGAGCTTCCATAGAAAGCCCCTGGACTTGGAATCTTCTTGGTTCTATTGTATTTGAGAGGGAAGTGGAGTGCTTAGGGACACCTCAATTCTGAGCCCCATTGTTACTTGCAAGCTTTAAGTAGACTGGCATTAGAAGCTTTGGGTCTTTGTACTTGTATATGTAGCAAAATAGTCCTTTATTTATAAACTGTCCTTCCCCCTCAAATTATTTCTAGAGAAATTATTTATTCATTTACCCTCAATCTATACATTTGTATTCCTCTAGTCCAGTGGTTCTCAACCTTCCTAATGCTGTGACCCTTTAATACTTGTATATGGGCATATCTGCATGTGGGCGAACCCGCTTGGAGACAGATAGAGGAGTGGTGTCTCGGTTCCTAAGACCATCGGAAATATGTGTTTTCCAATGGTCTTAGGTGACCCCTGTGACTCCTATGAAAGGATCGTTTGACCCCCAAAGGGGTCGTGACCCACAGGTTGAAAACCACTGCTCTAGTCTTTCTAAAAATCTTTTTAAAAAATCAGTTCCTCCAGGAAGCCTTCTTGGATTAAAACTTTAGATCACTTTGTACACTCATTAATTTTCATTTGAAATGTGTGATAGCTGCCATCACATAATAGGTTTAGAAATTCAGGATTATTTTTCCCTTGGCAATATCCCTGTAATTCTGAGAGCTGTCATGAGGTAAATGAATGGGGGTGTCTGCAAGTCAATACCCAGACACAGAGGATCGGTTTTCCTCAAGTATGCAGAACTAAGAAGAGCAGAAATATAAACACCCAGCCATTTAGGCTGCTAAGAACACAAGATTTAGAACTGGGAAGGACCCTTAGGGACTACCTAGTCTAATGCTATCAAGTCAATTCATTAAGCACCTTCATTGTGAAAAGTGTGGCACTCAGTTTTGGAAAGATAAAGAGGAAACAAGGGGCCGCTAGGTGGCGCAGTGAATAGAGCACGGGCCCTGGAGTCAGGAGGACCCGCGTTCAAATGCGGCCTCAGACGCTTGACACACTTACTAGCCGTGTGACTTTGGGCAAGTCACTTAACCGCAAAAAGCAAAAAAAAAAAAGGAAACAAGGTCTCTGCCCTCAAAGAACTCACATTCCATTGGAAACAAAGCTATCTGACATTCATCTAGTGCTTTTAAGACTTGGGAAACTCTTCATCCTCGTTTACAGAGATGGAAATCATGGTTCAGAATGGTTAAGTGAAGTGTCTGAAGTTACCAAAACAGGATTAGGGTAAACGTGGAATCTCATAGTTGGAAGGAACCTCAAAGTTTATCCAGTCCAGCTTCTACTAGGGACAGTTCGGTTGCTCAAGTGGATAGAGTGCTGGGCCTGGAGTCAGGAAGACTCATCTTTCTGAGTTCAAATCTGGCCTCAGATACGTAATAGCTGTGTGACCTTGAACAAGTCACTTAAGCCTAATTTCCTCAGTTTCCTCATCTATAAAATGAGCTGAAGAAGGAAATGGCAAACCACTCTAGCATCTCTTCCAAGAAAACAGCAAATGGGATCACAAAGAGTCTGGCACACAATTGAAAAATAAGTAACCAACAACAAATTGGATATAGTAATTGGAACCAGAGTTTGCTGGTGTTTAAGAACCAGCTTTCTGTGGGGAAAATATGTGCACGACACACTTTCAAGTTTAATCTGCATTATTAACATTTTCATTGTTACTTTCTTAAGTCTGATCAGCGCACAAAATAATGAATCAGGTTCCGATTTGTGGCATTTGCAGATTTCTGAGGTATAAATGCTTACACTGAAAATTTAACAGTTGGTTCTAGCATACACCTACTTAGCAGTCAGGCAGAGTATGATGGTGCTTACATCATCTCCTTCATGCTTCATACAATACTCACACCTATCCAGGCTGTCATGCACTAGTATTTTTTGGTTGCTATGGCACTTTGCAGATTTATTGAGCTTATGGTTCTCTAGAGCTCCCCCCTTAGCAGGGCTAGTATTGGGACCCAAGTTCTCTGATTTCCGATTCAGATTTCTACCGCTATTTCAGTAAAGACATAAATTGTTCTTGATATATGTGTGTGTGTGTGTGTGTGTGTGTGTGTGTGTGTGTGTATGTATATATATTTCATTAAGTGTGGACAGTCTTAGACAGGTGAAAGTTGCACAGTCACTGAGTGGGAAAGACAGAGCTGAAGGCCAGGCCTTTTGAGTCTCAGCCCCACCACTCTTGTTTGAATGACTAGTTGCCACCTCATTCCATGTGACTTGGAAAATGTCCCCATTTGTGGGATTTCTTTTAGTTCATGACTTTTACTCAGTGTTTTCATTAACATATCCTGTAGATTTTTTTTGGAAAAATTAAGATTTTAGTAATTATCAGCTTTTAGTAGTTATCTCTTCGGGTTCTAAGATAACTTTGGTGAGCTCTTTCATCTTCTGTTTAGTGATTGATCACCCAGTAATCACTCTTAGAGGCACCTGTCATAGTTACATAAGAATTTAGATGATTAAAACTGACAGCAAAATCTTCCATTTTCATTATATATAAGAGGCAGCTATGGATAGCTAGGTAGTGCATTGGATAGAGTGGATAGAGTGCCCAGGTCGGGAGTTAGAAAGACTCATCTTCCTGAGTTTAAGTCAGGCCTCAAACACTTACTAGTTATGTGACCCTGGGCAAGTCACTTAACCCCATTTGCCTCAGTTCCTCATCTGTCAAATGAGCTGGAGAAAGAAATGGCAAGCCACTTCAGTATCTTCACTGAGAAAACTCCAAATGGGCTTATGAAGAGCTTGACCCGAAAAATGACTGAACAACAACAGCAAAAGGCAGTTAGGTGGTGCAGTCAATAGAGTGCTGGACCTGGAGTCAAGAATACCTGATTTCAAATCTAGCCTCAGATACTTGCTATAGTTGTGTGACCCTGGTCAAGTCACCTAACTTCTGCCTCAGTTTCCCTATAAAATGGGCACAATAATAACACTTAACTCCCAGGATTGTCATGAGGCTCAAATTAGGTGTTTGTAAAGCTTTTAGCACAATGTACTAGTGGGCAACTTGTACATAGTATGTAATTAATAAAGCCCTTCCTTCCATCCTTCCTTCCTTCCTTCCTTCCTTCCTTCCTTCCTTCCTTCCTTCCTTCCTTCCTTTCATCCTTCCTTCCTTCTTTCCTTCCTTTTTTCCTTCCTTCCTTCCATCCTTCCTTCCTTCCTTCCTTCCTTCCTTCTTTCCTTCTTTCCTTTTTTCCTCCTTTCTTCCTTCTCTCCTTCTTTCCTTCCTTTATCTCTATCAAGCCTATTATCAAAAGTGTTTATAACATTATAGTTCTTTACGTTATAGGAGGCTTTCAATTACTGACTATTGATTAAACAAAAACATTAGGCATCTGCAGTATGCAATGTACATTTTTAGGTGCTTGAGATATGACTATGAAAGGGGAGAAATGATCCCCGCCATTGAAGAACTTATATTCTACTCATAACAGTAAAGATTTCATTTAATTGATGAGCCAATATCAATAGAGGGATGTAACTTTGTCATGCTTTCTCTGTCATTCTTCTCCTTAATTTTTCCTCTTAATGACTCTGTACCCCTTTTCTATCTCCAACAAAACCCTATCTTGTAACAAAGATGTGTAGTCAAACGAAAAAAAATCCTCAATATGTTGGCCATTTCTGAGACTGTGTGCCTTATTCCCCACCTATAGTCTACTGTCTTTTGTGCTGAGAAGTTTTCTTTGCTAAATTAGTCCTCTGAACCCACGGTTGGTCCCTGCGTTCATTAAGAGTTCTGATGCCTTTCAGTATTATTTTCCTTACATTATTGTGGTCATTATGTAGTTCATTTCCCTGGTTCTTCTTACTTTGCTCCATATCAGTAATACAAGTCTTTCAGGGTTTCTCTCAATTTTTTCTTCTTTGGTTATGTAATATTCCATTTCATTCTTAAGCCACGATTTGTTTGGTCATTAACCAATTGATGGGGACCCACTTTGTATCCAGTTTTTTGCTACCACAAAGTGTCATGATTGAATATTTTGGTATATGAGAGACAATTTCCTCCGTCTTCAATCTCCTTCTAGTACATGCCTAGTATTTAGACTGATGAATATGTGCAGCATAGTATCTTTTCTAGTATAATTTTATATTATTTTCTAAAACAATTGTAACAACTCATAGCTCATAATTAGCTTCCCCCAGATATTTATCGGGGTTTTGAAGAGAGATGTGGCCAAAATTTAGGCAAGAATCAAAAGCCAGGGGTCTGGATGATATACAAGTGGGTCTCTTCTATCTGAATAATTAGGGGTGATCCATGTTTCTAAAATGCTTTCCCTTTCCCTGACCAAGCAACCTCTCTATCAGCAGCTGTCAGTTACATCTGAAAACGAAAATGGACTTAACTTTCACTCAGCTGTGGGGATGAGTTCTGCAAATGATTTAGGGATTCTGTATTGACCAAGTAGACAGCAACATGGCTTTTGGGCAGGGGCTGCTTTTCAGTCACAGCTCAGCTGTGTTTCAGTTTATTTTATGCCGTGCAGGATACGGAACAATGGTCACATTTCTTATTTCTTGGCTGCTGCTTTCTGGCACGCTTGACGGGATTAAGGGCTGAATGCAGGTGGGTTTCCTTCCCCTCCCCTCCCTGTCACCTGGACATTACCATGGCGATAATCCTCCCTGAAACAAAAATAAAGAGGAGAACCGGTTGGACAGAAAGTGGGGCTGAGAAATCTTCGAAGGAGGTAGAGAGGTGAGGGAATATGAGGCAGAAAAGCCACTGAAGGGAGGGTCTTGGAGAGAGGGAAATGGCCAAGGTGAGGGGTGAGGTGTTGGGTGGGTACTTCCATGGCTTTGAAGTCTGAGCAGATGAACTTTTAGGAAAGAGCTTTAGTCTCTAACAATACCTGTTGCTTCGTGGATTCGATAGATTTTTGGTTTTTGTTTTTTTGTTTTTGGCAGGCAAAAATTTTGCCTAGCTTTTTTCTGCCCTTGAATCCGTATTCCATATGCAGAGAGAACAGAGTGATTTTACTGGTTAGTGAACTCCCTGAAGTAGGAAATTCCCCCTACTAATGCACATCCGCACCTTCTTTGCAGTTTATAGTTTTAGACAATTACTTAGAGCATTGAGAGGTTAAATCACTTGTTCAGCGTCACACAGCCAGTAAATTTCAGAGGCAGAACCTGAACCCACATCTTCTTAATTTTGAGGCCAACTCTCTCTCGGTTTCTCCTTCACTAGAAATGAGCTGGTGATTCACTGATGGGTGGGGTGGGGATTATAATCCAAATGGGCTGTAGAATACCTTTGGGTCATCAATTTCTACAGAACCTCTGACAATTAGGAAAGAAGATTTCACTGGATCACCAGGCAAAAATCCAGATCAGAGCTTGATAGGGCAAAATCAACAATGACTGGGCCCCAGTCACTGGGGTCAGGCTGGGGAGGAGGACGTAGTTGAAGTGTGCTCTAAAACAAGGTTAGAATTAGCAGGGAGACAGTTAGAAATGGCTTTCCGTGGCTACTGGTGAGACTTAGATGAGAAACAAGGTTAGATGTCTTAAGTCTTCTGAACTATTCTAAGGAGATTGAGAAAGCCTGGAGATAAATCACTAAGTTTTGATTGGGAGCTCATCTCATCAGTGGGCAGGTTGTGGGCATCTGGGATGCATTACCGAGGAACATTTTGGAATCTGCTCCTAAGAGATGTTTAAGAAAAACTCAGACAAACTGTCTCTCTGGAATTGTTTTGTGTGCAGGGCTGCCTAGAGGGAGGGGCATGGCCCAATTGACCTCCCAAATCCTCTTCCAGCCCCAGAATTCTCTAGACTCTTAAGTCATCAGATGGCATATACTCATTGGGCAGATGCAGATATTAGCAGGAGACTGAAATCAGATGACAGAGAAGTTATTTTCATCAGAATAGTAAATCTTCCCCCCTCCCCTCTCTCTAAGCAACCACCATAACCACCCCTCTGATCACAGCTGCTCATTACCCTCAGATGCAGCTGCATTATATGGGCTTTATATATGTATCCTTCCACATACCATGGAGATCTTTAGAAGACCCCACACATTCATATAATTCTTGCTTATCCATGTGTGCATCATCTACTCTGTGATTTATCCATGGGCACCATTTTTAAGCATTGCTGCTATTCTTACTGACCCTTTTTGTCTTACCACTTATCAGGAAGCATGCTTGTTTTTAACATCTGCTTACTGGCTTACTTTGGGTCCATTTTCTTTAGGAGCTTGCTCTGGCTTTCCTGATGTGGCTCTTCTCCCTGACTCCACCAGTTTCTGGCCCATTTACCCAAGTTCAGGATGGCTTCTGGCCATTTTTTTTTTTGTGTAATTTTGGAATGAATGGAAAAGCTTACTTGTGTTTCTTTTCATTTTTATAATTTGTATTTCTGGAGTTCTTTTCAGATATTTGTTGAGGTTTATGTGGAAGAGCTGGGCTTCTTTCCCTCTGATCTTTCTCATTGCTATCCTAACTGGGAGTTGATATATATATATATATATATATTTTAAGAGCAGATTTACCTTAAAAAAAAATCATAGGGCTAAAGATCTAAAGCTGGAAGGAGCCTCAAAGGTCACTTAGTCCACCTCTCTCATTTTATAAATGAAGAAACTGAGACTCAGGTGGTTAAGTGACTTGTCCAAGATTATGCAGGAAGTAAACATCAAAGTTGGATTTTGAACCCAGGTCCTCTGACTCCAAAGCCATGGTTATTTGAGGATGGTTAGAGGCAAAGAGGGGGAGAATTATTTTTACAGACTTAGAGAATTATAAAACTTTAGAAATGCAAGGAACATAAGTGACCAGATAGGCCAGAGGTTCCCAAACTTATTTGACCTACTGCCCCCTTTTAAAAAAAAACACAAAAAACCAAACTCAATGCCCCCTGGAAATCTACTTTTTTATTTTAACCCTTTAATGTTCTTTTAAAAAAAATTTGTGTCATTTCAAAAAAATATAAAATAAAAAAAGATCCATCTTAAATTTTATAATTTATTGAAAATGTTTGGATTTTTTTTCCAACATTGAAATTTTGATGACACAATATTATATCATGTAACCATATAGTATAGTATCATAAACAAGTCATTACATGCACATATTCCTGCCAATACATGCTGGACAATTCACTCAACCTGCCAACACTTACTTGTTAAGACCTGTTAGCAGATGTGACCACTGATCAGTTATAACTTGCATTTTGTGTGTTTATTTGGAAAATAAGATAATCACTACAATTTTTACTGTGTTGCACAGCAGATGAAACACAGTTTTTCAAAATTCTATTCTCTTCCTACCTTATGCTTCCATTGCCCCCTTATTTTTATTCAACTCCCCCTAATTGCACCTGAGGCTACTACCACACCCCCGGATCATTCCAGTGCCCCCAGGGGGCAGTACTGCCCACTTTGGGAACCTATAGATGAATACAGTCCATTCCTTTCTTCTCCAAAATCCTCCTTCATCATATATCCTCCAAAGTGTCTTGAGTTTTTCTGCCTTCCACATATCCCTTGCCATATCTCTTGCTCCTTTTCCCCTTCTATGTGTCAAAATTCTGCCAATACTTCAAGACCAAGGATCCTTGGCTCAGTCCTAGGATCAAGTGTCACTTTTTTTCAATGTCAATTTAGCTTCCCCCCTCAGAACAGCTCTTACAGACCTCTTCCTCTTGTCAAGTCAAACACTGGTCGGTCTCACTTATAGGCTAATATTTGGGTTACTTGATTTTTCATGTGCACACATATTCTCCCTCCAAATGAGCTGTAGCTTTTTTGAAAGAGTGTTAATATGTCAAGCAAATTCTAAGAACCCAGGATTTACACAAGAAAATATTGCTCTTTTGGCATTCCCCCAACAATTGTGAAGCTTCTTGAAGAAAAGAACCATGATATCTGCCTCACCTACCAAGGTACTTGGCTCTTAATAAGCACACAAAAAATATTGGTTGGTTGATTGGTTCATAAAAGATCCTTAATAAATCCTTATTGAATTAACATTCAATTGAATTGGTAGGTACAGTTGAGTGTTTGCTTTGGGACAGATGGCTATGGCCTTCTGTGTTTAAAACCCCTCCCTGGTTTGCAGTACTTTCACATTCATTGGTTTTAATGTTAGGAAAAAGATGGAACAACGTCAGCTATTGCATTTCCCTCTTTTTACCACCTCCTGCCAGTATGGTGGTTATGTGAAGGTGGTAGGGGAGGAGGGAGGGAGTTGTTCCTCCTGTGGTATAGTAACCAAAAGATGCTCCATCCTTTTACTTTCCCTGGCCCCTTCAAACCAAAGAAAAATGCCTAACGTTCTTGATATGCCAGTGAGGGCATTTGGGAGACCAAGTCCTATGTCAGTCTTTGGAGAGAAATTCTCTAGACAGAGTTGACATCACTATAAACATTTAGGCTTTGTTTTGTGCTGGAATTTGCTTGATTTAAAATCTTAAAATTTTCTACAAACCAGAAAGTTTTGAAGTTTGGTTTCCTTGTCATCTTGGGAGGGAGGAAAAATAAAACCAAAAAGAAGATGAAAGATGAAAATGAAGTGAAAATACCTGCCAAAATTTTTAGACTTTGACTCCCCTTCGATTTGATAGCAATGACTGAACTATGTTGCTGAAGAAACTGAATGATGATAGGCAGGTAAAGCTGTGAGTATCAAAGGAAGCAAAATGTAAAGCCATTTTCTTTGGAAATTTAAGCGTTTGTTCATCAAGCAGCTACAAAAGCAGCTTATCTGTTTTTTGATAACATGACTTTGATGCATTTGATTTTTAAACTGTCAATTGATTGCACATCAATTTATTAGTATTAGACCCACAGAAATGATCTCACATCTATAACATTGCAACAAAGGGTTAAGTAGAAAGCTGTGACATTTGGATTTCACTCCCAGTTGGAGCAGTAAACTTGGTCGTTATATTTTTTCTTGTGACTTGATTTCTTTACCTGTAAAATGATGAAATTGAGCAAAATGACTCTAAACAAAAGGGCCTCTTCAATTTGTTTCTATGATTCTAATTTTAAAATGATCCTGCTTATATTCCTCAATATAGTAATCTCAACTCTCCCCTTATTTCCAGTTATTTTACCAAGCAAAGATGACCAGTGGTTCCAATCAAGCTTATAAATCTTCAGATGATGAAATGAAGTGACTTCCTTCCAGAAAAGGGTGGAGGGGAAATGGCAATGATTTCTTAAAAACACCCAATTTTGACTTCTAAAAGGAATTATGCTTCACTTCCACGGGTCTGTGATCTGGTCAAAATGTATATATTCCCTTTAATGATGCAGATTGTATTTCATCTTTGGTTGCCCATTCTTTATGGCTCTTGTTCATGTCTTTCACATTGATTTGATTCACAGTAGGGGGTCCACTCAACGTGGGCTCAGCTTCCTTGAGTTCTATTGAGATTGTATAGACACCAAAGGAGCATGAGCTCCATCTTCCTCCCTCTTTCTGTCTAAGTTTATATCACTTCTGCACATTTCATCACTTGCAATGAAATTGTTATAACTCCCATAAGTCAATCAAAAGTATTGATTAAACTCATGTTGTATGTTGAGCCCACTAGAGCTATGGAGATTGAATAGAGAGAGAACGGGGGCCTTTTTTTCCTTTGTCCTCATGGAACATATCTTGAGGGGCTGGAGGAGGGAGAAAAGAACACATATCAGAAATAAAACATCAAGTTATTTTGGTATAGCTGGTGTGTATACTTGGTAGACTCCAACAAGGCTTGATACTTGGATCCTCTGTCTACATGAGACACTAGGAGTTGACCATTAGCATCAAATGGGAACCTTTTTTTCCCCTTTATTCCCAGGTAGTTATAATAATTAGCCACTAATAGGCACCAAAAGCTTTTCATGTTCAGAGCGCTTTATGATTATGAGATAATCACCCCAACTCCCTAGTGACGTAAGGTAGATCTATGTTTTATAGGAGGGTGACACCATGCAGAAAAGGGCATGTGAGTCACTCTGGTAGATTGTGGTGGCAGGGCTTGGATAAGCTTTTAAGGCTCCCTGTTTCCTAGACTTGTACTTAGCTTATGCCTCATATTTGCATCCTGGCAAACTCTCTGGTTTTTGAGTCAGATCTCAAATTTCAGGTGGGCCCAAGTTGAGAATGACAGTTCTTTTCCCTTTGTCTCTATAGATCGCCCCTGCATGGTCAGTCTGAAGGCTTTTTATATGGCAGGTAAACCCCAAGAACCCAGGAGTTTACTTTAAGAAAATATTTCCCTTGTGGACCCCATTTTCCAAGATGGTGGCCGGAGTAGAGAGAAAGCAAAGCTTCTTTCATAGACTCTGTTTGAAGGTTTTTGTGGTTGGAAGAGGGCTCGGCCATAAGGGCTGAGGGTATTTGGCTGGAATCCCTTGCCTCCTTCTACCAGGACCACCAGTGAGGCCCAGAGCCACTGCCCAGCTAGGCGGCTGCAACCTCAGCAGTGTTTCCTTTGAGCCTATCCCAAACACTTCTGAACCTGGCTGGGAGGGGATCCCAAGTTGGGCTATAGAGATAGTTGGATGGGTTTGGGAGGTACAAGCAACCTGGGTGAAAACAGCCACTTTACAATATCTTCCAAGGAGGAGAGAGACATTGAGGGATGCAAGGGAAATTTTGGCTTGGCTAGAAATCATTGACTCCTTTCGAGGTCCCTGAGTTCAAGGAGAAAGATGTTCCATTGGAGACCTGTGGGTGTCCTGTGGCATTAAGAATTTTAAATACTGAGTACCGCAGGCCTGAATAAATCAAGGCAGAAAATGTACCTAACGTGGCAGCTTGGGGAGTGGTACTAACTGTTTGTGTTTGTGTTTATCTTGCTCATGCCACCAGGTACGAGATGAACAACAGCCTTTCTGTTGTACGGAGACACTTATGTGGCTTGGAATAAGGAATGGAGAGTTTTGTGTTGTGTTAAAATTTGACTATGGGATGGTGTATGCTCATAATAATAACTCAAAATTTATATAGCTCTTTGAGGTTTTCAAAGCTATTTCCTCACAACAGCCCTGGGGGTAGGTGGTGCTAGGATTATTTACATTTTATGGATGAGGAAACTGAGGCTCAGAGAAGTGGCCTGACTCATCTGTGGTCACACCCCGACTACATATCAGAGTTCAGATTCTAGCCTAGTGCTCCCAACCCTCTGCTCAGCACCCCTTTCATTATGCCTGACTACCTCTCCTGACATGATAGTGTGTTGGCTGAATAGGTTTTTTACCTCAGTGTTATCTCACTTACTCACCCTCGCAAGACCTTTATAAAATAAGGGGCAAGGCTCAAGATTACTATTTTATTATTGACAAAAATATGGACATTTAGAAAAATTAAGTGGCTAACTTAACTTAGGAAGACAAGTGCTAGACTGAAGGAATTTGCTTCTCAACCAGGACATCTTCTGTTTTCTCAGAGGTTCTTGGGAAGAAAGATGACGGTGACAAAACATGGCAAGAAGGAATCAGGGAAGGAAGGGAAGATCCACTTCAAAATCCCAAACTCAGAGTGTCACATATGGCATTTGGAAACCCAATGTCCTGCCCCCGATGGCTTCTGTTCTGCTCAGAAAACTTACAGGTTACATACAGCCTTAGAAAAGCAGATAATTTTTTTTTATGAAAGATTAATTTTTTTTGGCCCACTCACTGGTTGGAAGGTCTCAGCCTTCTCAGTATATTCTTTACTGTTCAGTTTGGTTGCCCTTAAAAGCTACAAGCTACCTGCATTATAGGATGCCATTCTCCTAAAGTTTGTTATCATTGGGTTCAATTTTTTCTTGCCATAGTTAGCAATTAAATACATGTTAAGTCTGAATTTCCTATTGATCTTTATGGATAGTCGGGATGGTAGAGTTGTAAGAAATAAAGATTCCCTGATTAACAAACACTGCCCACTCATCTTTCTTGTACAGCCAAGGACAGAGGGCTTTGAATGTGTCTGTTATTTTGTGCACTTTCCCTTCCATCTATTAACCTGTCCTCATTTATATCTTTTGACCAGTTCTCCTCTTAGAGAACTGTGTTCTCCCCTATTTCTCTCAGTTGCTTCTTTGCCATATTTTAGAATCCTTGTCAAGTCTCACCGCCTCTAGGAAAACCTTCCTAAGTAAATCAATTATGCAGTCAATTAGCAAGAAATTAAGCAATAGTTGTTCCAAACACTGTGCTAGGGCATGGAGATAGAAAGACAACACTGAAACAGCCCTTACCTATCCAAGGAGCTGAGGATCCCTCATTTTTCTCTGGAAAGACATTTGGTGGAGTGATTGATTGATTTCTTCCCATCCCAGTCTTTAGTTACAATAAGTAAAGGGTAGATAACAGAAACAAAAAGATTTTAAGAACATAAAAAGGAAGGGCAAGAAGTATTTTTACTTCATTACCTCTTTATGAAAAATGAAGTTCTTTAGCCAAACCTGATGGAATTGGGGGCAGCTACTGGCTCATCTAAGGATTAACAACACTCCTAATGTCTCTTTAGGAAGGAGAGTAGAGTAGAGTAGAGCTGAAGAGTGTGGACTCTGGAAGTTGAGAAGTTGAGAAGAGATTTGGGTTAGGAAGTCCCAGCTCTTGAAATGGAATAACTCCCTACCTCTGGGGAATCATGGCATCTTGCTATGTATAGCAGGTACTTACTAGTAGGAGAAATAGTGCCCATCCATCAGTGGAAGACACAGGAAGTTTTTGAGTTGAGAATTAACACTGGCCACTGGGTATAGAGCTACAGAGAGGACTGGGAGTCTGACTGAGCAACCTGCCCTAGGTGGAGAATATCTTGAGGATAACACAAAAACATAAAGGATATTGGATTTTATAGTATGGTTTATGAGTTGCCTGGACCACATTTTCCCTTAATTTGGGCTTCTGTACTAGTATAATCTATGTGTGTGCCTACTCTTCCCATTGGTACTATGCATAGTTGTGAGGCAGCATATCCAGGCTTGGAGTGGGGGTGGGGTGATGTTTTATTGCTATAGTTCTTGTGATGCCATTTCACTAAATACCTTTGCTTTAAACTTAATTGAGTCAACTGGCTATCTATTAAAGGGAAACACACTGGTGGGGACTTCTGAGCTATAGTTTTGGGAGTGTAGACCCACAGAGTATCTTGAACCTCAAATTTTAGAAGCCTAATCCTATCTTTTTCCAAGCCAAACTGGTCTATAAATTATTCACCAGAACTTAAATGTACATTCTTTTGCTTATACTGAACCTCTTGCTTAGAAAGCCTTCATCCAATCTCACTATTTTTCTAAGATTTACTCTTTCTTTGAGGACCCACTCAGGTCCTCTTTCTTTCATCAAGCCTTTGCAGATTGATATTCTCTCTTTGGTGTTTTTCTCCTCTGAAAATTTATAGCAGTTATTTCTTGTACTGTGGCACTCAGCATCTGCTTACTTTATAGTATAACTAATTAATTAGTTATTGCAGCTACATCTTTCCACATCAACTCATTTGTAAGTGCTTTGTAGGAAGGGAGAGTGCTCTTTCTATCCCTAGTTCTTATTACTTTGCCAAGTATATTCATAGTGAACGTTTTTTGTCCAGTAAATTCACATTTAGTGAAAGCCTACTATGGATGATAGTGGGGAGTATATGTTAATTTAGGTGGTTCCGATGTTTGTCCATTGTAAGGGTATCTCTGGTAAGGCAAGAACAGAATCTTCTCTTTGTCCTCTCAGAACGGCCTTCTGTAGTGAAGAACACAGCAGTTACTCAAGTGTGATTTGTTGGGGATCCTTTGTAGTATCCTTAATCAGAGATCCAAAGCAGGTCCCCAAAAAGTAATTTTGTAGTTGAAAACATGTTAGTCAGTTAATTAATTAAATGTAATTATCAACTTATACCAGGTCACTTAAGCCAGTCAGTAACTGAATTCATATTCTCTTAGGTCAGCGGTTCCCAACCTGTGGGTTATGTTCAGTTTGTAACAATGAAAATACATCCTGCATGTCAGATATTTACATTACGATTCAGAACAGTAGCAAAATTACAGTTATGAAGTAGCAATGAAAATAATTTTATGGTTGGGGGTCACCACAACATGAGGAACTGTATTAAACAGTCGCAGCATTAGGAAGGTTGAGAACCACTGTCTTAGGTCTTTCATCATCTCTCTATAAAAACTGTCCTGTTTTTCATATTAAACAGAAAGGCTATGGCCAATAATTAATTTTTATCCAGGGATAAAAGTTTTCCCCCATTGGATTGTAAACTTCTTGAGATCAATGACTATGTTTTTTCTTTCTTTCTTTCTCTCTCTCTTTCTTTTCTTTTCTTTTCTTTTCTTTTCTTTTCTTTTCTTTTCTTTTTTGCCTTTCTTCACATCATTCACACTTAGGACACTGCCTGGCACATAGTAGGTGCTTAATAATTTTTTAAAAATATTTTTTGCTTTTTGGAAGGGGGAGGGCAGGGCAATTGGGGTTAAGTGACTTGCCGAAGGTCACACAGCCAGTAAGTGTTAAGTGTCTGAAGCTGGATTTGAACTCAGGTCCTCCTGACTTCAGGATTGGTGCTCTATTCACTATGCCACCTAATGGCCCCAGTGCTTAATAAATTGACTTAATGACTGACAAATAGGAAGCCCAGAGTAAGATGAACGTCTCATAACTCTCTGTAGCTCTATAATTTCGTGTTTTTATGATTTTCCTCAGGATGAGAACTTCTATGACCATTTTGGCTTCTAGAGAGGCAGGGTCATATGATGGCTATAATGCTGAACTTGGAATCATACAGACTTGGCTTTGAATCCCACATTTGATGTTTTCTAGGTTTGTGATTGCAGCCAACTTACTTCTCTGAACTCCAGTTTCATATGAAAAGTAGAGATAAGAATACCTATAGTACTTACCATAGAGGACTTGTAGGAGTCAAATAAGAGAACTTAAATAAAGTACTTTGCCAAATTCTTTGCTAGTTATGATTATTAGCATCAATAATAACAACCATGATACAGCTGGGTCCTGGTTAGCGGGAATAATGAATCCCGTGAAGTGGTTGTCTTGTTCAAGTCTGCAATACATATTTCCATTGGGTTGGGTCAACGACCACGTTTTACACATTCTTATAACTCTGGGTAACATGACTTTGAACAATGTGACTGTTTTATGAGATTTATTATTTATATTAATCAAGACCCAGCTGCATTAAAATTTGGTAGTGATAATGACAAAAATAAGAAAGCCATAATGACAATGATGATGACGACGATGACAGTGATGATAGTGGCTTAATCAAGTACTGTAACTATATATAGTAGAACATTTGATGTCAATGGAGAAAACCATTCTTTATTTAAAAGATCTCACACAGCAGTGGCAGGAACAATGGGTACCCTAGTTAACTTGGGTTTTGAGAGGGTGAATGACTTGCTTATGATCACATAGCTAACATGCGTAAGAACAGGACTCATACCCAGGTCTTTCTGACTACAAGACTGGTCTTCTATTCAGGCTGCCTATCATCATCATTGTTAATACAATGTCATGTTATTATTGGTTATTATTAACAATAGAAAATAGAATGTGTTACCATTGCCTACAAAACACATGAACCTATCTTTCCAAAGAACCAAGAGAGCAGGATAGCCAATCAGATATGAATTTATTGCACGTGTTATCCTTTATGTTTAGGAAGTAAATCATTATCCCCTTCTGATGAGAAGAAAAATGATAGAAATCACTGTTGTTCTCTGGCCACACAAATGACCCACCTGCCATTTTCCCCTTCTGTCTGACTGTATGCAGAACATCTTCATTATGTGCAGTTGGTCACGACTTCACAAATATTTCCACTGAATTGTTACCAAGAAAACCTTTGCCATATGAATTTTTGTTTTATTGCTTTGCTTTGCTAAAGCAAACAGACACCAAAAAAGCTGTGGTATTCTACTTCAGGCAAGCACCATGTCCAGAGTGCTCTCTTATTTTTTAAATTTTATTTTCTTAAAAAAATCCCAAGAAATGCCAAGTTATAAGAGTGTATTTTTCAGACTTTTACATGAAATTATATTCTGTTCCATTTTAGAGATGGGCAAACTAGTATTTTTGTTTTTAAAAATCCTTCAGGCCCAACCAGGTTTTTAAACCATGTTTTAAATAAAATTAAATCTATTTCGAGACTATATTATAGGCTGATGATTTACTCTAGCTCAGACTTGGTTTTTTGCTTGCTTTTCTGGGCATTTCCCAACCTGCCCTCCCATAAGGTTGCCTCCACCCCAGAGGAATGAGCAGTGTGTCTAGTGAGAGAGGGACTAGATTTGAATTTTGTCTCTCTTACTTCCTATCTGTATAGCCTTAGGCTAGTCTCTTAAATATTCTGAGACTAGGTCTCCTTATCTATAAAATAGGGGGGAAGGTTGGGAAGAGGGAGGGAGTTAGATTAGAATGAAATCATTAGGTCAGGAATTCTTAACCTGAGGTCCACAGATCTCCAGTGGGTCTTTGGAAAGATTTCAGGAGATTTGTGAGTTTTGTTATTATTATTATTTTTAATATTTTGATAGTTGTATTTGAATATGATGTGTTCCAAAAAGGGCCCTTTGAAGCTGTTAAAACTTAATTGGTTTCCTTTGTAATCCCATGTATTTTATTTATTACATGGAAAAACATTCTTCTGAGAAGGAGTCCACAGAACCTACCAGACTGTCAGGGGTCCAGGATGAAAAAAAAATGTTAAGAATCCCTGGACTGGATTATCTCCCTGGTCTAACCTATTTTAATCTATGATCCTAAGAATTTTATGAACTCTCTTAGATTCTTTCCAGCTCTGTCCTCCAGTTTATGACCATAGGAGATCCTTTTCACTTCTGAAATCATATGGTTGAAAATAAAGGAAGGTATCTATCTAATCTGAGCTCTGTTCTCAAATAATTTCCTGGGATATGGTTAGTGTACTTGAGTCGAAACCAACTCTAAAGGTGTCGGTAAGTGTCTTTGTGATTACTCCAGTCAAAGCTTGTGTGTGAAGCAGTTATTCTCAGAATTGAGAGTCAAATCAATTCTCTGTTGTACTTGTTGGGAGAACTATGTGACCTCAAAGGGAAGCCAGATTTCTCCCCTGAACCTTTGTATCTTCACTTAGCAAGACTAAACCTAATAAATGTGTTAAACATTCAGTTGGAAGTTGTGGCTGTGGAAAATGGACACAATTCTTAACAGGACAGCAAATGAAGACAGTCAAGACTGTGATTGGACCTGAGGTATCATTAGTGTAGAGGTCATGCAGGTGAGGAAACGTCATCTACAATATAGATTGGCACCTTCTGGGCAACTTTAATTCTTGCCTAGAATAAAGCCCATTGATTCCCCAATGTGGCCAGAACCAGATTATAATATAATTAGGAAATATTTGATAAAATCAACAAAAATACAGGAAGACAGAGATAATGTTAATAAATAGTTTTCTAAATCAATATATAGTCCCACAGGTATCCCTGTGTAGGGGTTCTATTTCGTTTTGAGTTTGACCCAACTGGCCTGGAGCTCTGAGTAGTTAAGTTGATCTGCGTAGGGTCACACAGCTAGGGTGCCAGCTCTTCCTAGCCTTGAGTTCTAGCTCTCTGTCCACTATGCCTTGATGTATATTGAGCACCATGTATATTTTCTCTTTGAACCGATCAACCTGATGAGTCTTGGGAATGGGGAACTTATTTTAAATGTACTACTTGATCTATCTCTCCAACTGCCACGGTGGCAACTGAACCATCAGGAAAATCATCTCTCGGTGTCTCCCAGCAAAGGGTAAATGACTCTCCTCTCAGCTCATTTTTTCTGCAGACTCAGCCTCATGGAACACAAACCTGAAATGCAGTTTCTCTTGCCCTGTGTTTACTTTTATTCCAGCCACATCTGGGAGCCAAAATTCATAAATTTATTGCCAACCTGACAACAGTTTACTGAATTTGTAAGTTAGGGGAAGGCAAGGGGGGAAAATGGCGATCTCTTGGCTCCCCATGTGTAAAACGGATGGAGGGATGGATGTCCAGACTATAAACCCCAACACTGTTTATTAACATCTGTGGCCTGTGTGCAGACAGTGAAGGCATGAGCTGGGTTCTGTTTGTCTTGGAGATTTAAGGCAGAAAGTTCCACAATGTACTCTTCATATATACACAGTACAACATCTTTTTTAACCCACCAGAGACGAGGTGAAAGAAACAAGAGCCATTCAGATGTGGAGAACGATGGATGCGATATGGGGAGAACCTTCATGGGCAAGGGGCCGTGTTTACCATTGGGGCAGTGAAGTGGGTGGGCTGAGTGTCATGACGTACTTTGGCTTTCGAAGTAGTCATAAACTGGTCTATGAAACAGGTCTGGCATTTTCTTTGCCTTTCACAAATGGGGTTTTGGTATGATTTTTTTTTTAAACGAGAAACCCTCTCCTCTAAGTTGCCATGAATGCTATCCATAAATACAAGCTAGTCACAGTTAGGAGAGGACTCCTCCCAAAGGTGTTCAGGTATTTCTGTGGTGGCCTTGGAGGCAGTTTGTATTTTTAGAGGTGAGAGGAAAAGAGATCAGCAGGATCCTGAGCCCTTAGGAGCCCTATTCAGTGACCTAGCTTCATATAGTATTGCTTGGTGTCATTTGGGGAATACTCTCCTAAATACGATCGTTAACCCCAATATGGCAAACTGCTGTTGACACCCGGTACCTGTTTGATCCTGCAGGGGCAACTTTATAGTAGAAACACATTGAAGTATGGAGTGGGGTTTGTAGAAGGGATGTTGCTAGCTTTGGCCCCAAGGCAAGGGTTCTTAACTTTTTGTGTGTCATGGACCCATCCCCTTGGGAAGTCTGGTGAAGCCTATGGGATCTGTTTTAGGATAATGCTTTTAAATACATAAAATAAAACTCATAGGCTTATCAAGGAAACCAATTATATTGAAATAGTTATTAAAATATTTTTAAAAATTCATGTACCTTAGATTAAGACCCCTGGCCTAAGGTATGGAAGGGCTGGAAACATTTGACTAGAGGAAAAGTGGCTAGTGACACCTTTTTTTGAAGTTGGTTTGGGCTCTCGCCGTACCTCACGTCTGAGGTTCGTGCACTGAAAAAAAGGGCAGTTTTTGTGGTCAGAGCCTAGGGCTTGGACGAAACACTTGGATGGAAGGGAGAATGTTTCTGTGAAAAAGCATGGCCTGCTGAGAAGGAGAAAAATCCTTGTCTGTGGGGAGTCGGGCTGCAAGGCAAGGTCCCTCTTGCCTGGAGAACAGTGATCAACTGTTGGAAAGTTTGGCTTGACCCGCTGCCCAGGTGTGCTTGCCCCACAGTCAGGTGCTGTGAGTATATGAAAAGAGGCATGTGGGTTCCTTTGCCTGGCTCCCCACATTCCATCTACTGGTACCAGAGCTTCTCTTGTAAGTCCCAGGATTTTGCTGTTCACCATCACTTTGTGCCTCCTGGAAAGCTCTGAGGGATGTGTGTGCCTGGCGCATCGGAGATGTTAAATAAATGTTTACTGAAGTGAGTTGAATTGAATTGCTGTTCAGTTTTTCGCAAGTCAAGGAAGCTGGGAAGGTCTAGAGAGGAGTAGGAGGATGTAAAGGGTTCCATCTCCTGCTTGTTTCCAGGTTCTCCATGGCTTGTTTTTCCCATGTGCCATTTGAACTGAAAACCAATTTGTGTCTTTGACTGGGGCAACATTTTATCTGTTCAGCTTATTTAGACTGGGGCTAGCCATCCCACCAACTGCCAAAATAGCTACCACCCACAGAGCCCAAAGTCGACTTAAATGAGACAGAAGGACACCCTCCTGGAGGCAGCAAGACAGACCAACCCTACTACCTTGGCCCCCAATTCCCCTCAGACCCTGATGGAGACAGCCCAAGGACCCTGAATCTGAGAGTCTTGGGAATAATAGTTCTTCTGTCATAGTGTTCCCCAGCGACCATCCTAGGAAGCAACCCCCACGGAGAGGCAGTTTGGTAGCTGCTCCTGCTATGGCCAAGTGACTGAATATCAATGAAAGGAAGTTCTTCCTGCCAAAGTCCTTGGTACTGTTGTGGTTCAGTATTAGAAATTAATTAATTATCAATAGAAATGACATGAAGGAAGAAAATTACCATCTGTTTTGCTGCAGCATCCTAAGGACCATGGGACTTTTCCCATCTGACTTGCATCTGTAGTTTTCTATATATGTTCTTTATAAGGTGAACTCCATAAGAACAGGGAGTCTTTTCCTGTTTGTATCCCTAGGGCTAAGCATAGTGCTTTGCACATAGCAAATATTTCATTCATTCAGTTGTGGAGTTGATTATGAGATCAAACCAATTGCACCTGGATAGATTGGTATTCCTTTGTGGGGATGGGGATACAGAGTAGACAGTTAGATATATCTGAGAACCAGTAGGGCAGCTGGGTGGTACAGTGGATAGAACTCTGTACCTGGAGTCAGGAAAACCTGAATTCAAATCTGGTCTTTGACATTTACTTGTTCTATGACCTTAGGCAAGTCACTTAACCCCGGATTGCCTCAATTTCCTCATATATAAATTGGGGATAATAATAACCCCTGTCTTCTAGGGCTGTTGTGAGGATCAAGTGAGATAATAATTGTACAGTGCTTAGCATATGCCTGGCCCATTGTAAATGCTATATAAATATTAGTTATTATTATTATGGGGCAGCTATATGATATAATAGATACAGTGCCAGGCCTGGAGTCAGGAAGACTCATCTTTCAGAGTTCAAATCCGATCTCAGGCACTTACTAGGTGTGTGACCCTGGGCAAGTCACTTAATGCTGCTTGCCTCAATTTTGTCATCTATAAAATGAGCTGGAGAAGGAAATGGCAAACTACTCCAGTATCTTTGCCAAGAAAATGGGGTCACAAAGAGTCAAACATGAGAAAAATGACTGAACAACAAATTATTATTGTACTAAGTTGTCTTTACAGAGAGGTAGTCATTGAAGTATTTTAAGTAAGACATTTTTATCTTTATCAGTCTCATTATTACCAATCAACAAATTAAGATAAAAAATAATTTTATTTGTGATTTGGGGAGACAACATTGTACGGTGAAAAAGGCTGCTGGATTTGGGGTTTGAGTCTCTCCTCTATCACTATTTTTCTGACCTTGGACAATTTCCTCAACCTCTCTTGAGTCTCTGTTTCCTTATCTATAAAGCAAAGGGATTGGAGTATATGACTTCTGAGATTCCTTCCAGTTTTATAGTTATGATCCTAAGTATGTTTGATTTTATAATCCTGGATTTCCCTAGAAGTATTTTCTCATACTACCACTAAGTTGATAATTAGCTCTTTATACTTGAACGATGACGCAGGGAGATAGAGCATACTGGCTTATCTCTGACACACACAAGCTGACTATGACAGGTCCCTTTACAAATTTCCTTGTTCCAGGAAATTTTCTAGGACTACAGGTTAGTGATGCTTTGGTGAAATCAGTTTCCCAAACTAGTAGTTCAGAAATTTTCTCCACCAATGGAAATCATGGATCTGGAGCAAAAAAGGAATAACAAAATTATGGTTCATGAGCTAGCTAGTTATTCTTAGAATCTTGGGCTTTTAGAGCTAGAAGGTACCTAGTCCAACCCTCTTGTTTTATGGATAGGGAAACTGAGGCCCAAGAGAGGGGAAGTGACTTTCTCAATGATGTGCAAGCGTCAAGAAATAGAATTGGGATAAGGCAACAGGTCCTGGTCTCTCCCCCTCCACTCCCATCCTCTCCTCTAACCCCATAAGCTCACACTGCTGCTTCCTCCCTTCTTGTGGACACCTGTTACATCAATATTTGTCTTTTTAAAGCTGTTACTCACAACAGCCTAGAGAGGTGGCATGGTGGGATGGGATGGAACTAGACTCCTGATTTCATTGGTATTAGCAGTTCTCTCTTTTCCAAAGCAGATCAGCAGCTACTCTGAAATTTTGAGTGTTAGGAATTTCCCTTGGGGCACTGGGAGAGTAAATGATCTGCCCAGGGTCATTCAATTGGTTTGTGTGGGAGGCTAGACCAGAATTTCCATCTTCTTGACTTTGATGTCATGTTGTACCATGCAGCCTGGGGGAGGAGGATGTTGTCATTCCTCTTTTATGAGGCCCCCAAACGAGTCAGTGGTAAAGATGAAGCTATCTGTGTTTCTGGCTGAAGAAGATTCTAGAAGAAGGAAAAAGCATAGAAAAAAATGTCTTTTAAAATTATTTTAAGGTATATTTTTATTTCATTACATATTTCCCAATTATGCTTAAAATAATTTTTAATATTTATTCAAAATGTTTTGAGTTCCAAATTCTCTCCTTCCGTCTTGCCTCTCCCCCACCCTTTGGGAAGGCAAGCAATATGATATTAATTATGTTGTGAAGTCGTGCAAAACCTATTTCCATATTAAGCATGGTGTAAAACAAAACACAAGGTGGTATGTTATAATGGAAAGATGAACATCAAGTCCAACATTCAGGTCCTGATGCTGGGCAGATCATTTACTCTCCCTGACCCTCTGTTTCCCTAACTATAAAATGGGAAATAATACTTAAGATTTTGTAAAATGTCAAATGCTATATAAATGTGATATTTGTTTAAAATTACTTTCTTAAGTAATTACCATGTGATTCTAAAGTTAGCCACAGACTTCTAAATGTTTCTACCTAACTACATTTGTAAGAACTATGTTATAAAGAGAATATTATTGATAATAGTCTGTCAAGTATTTATTAAGCACTTACTGTATTCTAGGCACACAGTATATTCAACCTTTTCTCTTTTGCTACCATCAAATCCCAAATCGTGAAGACCTTTATTATCTCTTGCTTGAAGTATCTTGCTAGTTGATCTCCATTGTCTCAAGTCTCTCCCCACTCTGTTATGTCTTCCACTCCTAAATCATATGTCTGACCATACCAACACCCCTAATTCAATAAATCATCAATAGATTTAATTAATTAATTAATTAATGGGTGATATAAATCCAGTGGTTCCAGTTTACCTCCAGGATCAAGAATAGTATCCTCTGTCATTTTAAACCCTTAATAATCTGGTTCCTTCCTATGTTTTCAGTCTTCTTGCACCTTATTCTCTTCTATCTATTTGTGGTCCAGTAGTAGTAGCTTCATTGTTCAAAGCTCCATGTCTTGACTCTGACTGACTTTCCCCTTGCTGTCCTCCATGCCTGAAAGGAGCTGCCTCCTCATTTCCATCTTATGGTTTCCCTGGTTTTCTTCAACCCAGATCTTGCCTTCTGTGCAAGGGCTTTCAAAGGGTCTCTCCTTACCCCCTCCTGCCATCACCGATCTCTCCCATCCTTCCCTACTCTCAAAGAGCTTCTAATAGGGGAAGATAGTATACAAAAGGGAGCTGAAATGGGGGAGTTGAGGGAGAGAAGGTCCTTGCAGGGATATTATAGTGAAATCCAAAGAGTCAAGAGAAGAACTGAAAGTGGAGTAAAGGATGACTGGCCCCGAGTCTTGCCTCCAAATCGAATTTCCAGGAGAAATACTCCAGTAGGAGGATGGAGTTGCAGGGGTGAAGGTAAGGTATCTTCCAGGGTGACAAGGTGGGAGGATCAAGGACAGATTTGGGAGAGAAGTGAATATGGAGTAATATATAACTAAAACAATTCCCTTGATTCTGCCTTGTTCAAGCCTAAAAGGGTTGGATAACGTTTTGCTCTTAGTTTTGTACATTCATTTTGTTGTTTCTGTTTATTATAAAAATGAAAAATAATAATAGTAAGCTCATGTTTCTACAGTTTTTTTTATCATCTTTCAAGTGATATCCTCACGATAGTCCCAACAGATAGCAAGTAAATATTATATGCCCACTTTATAGATGAGGAAACCGGGGGTCACAACAGGTGACTTGACCACAAATCAGGGAGTTTAAGCTTCAGATTTTAGGTTCAGATTCCAAAGCTAGAGTTCTTTGTAAACAACCGGAACAGAGCCCCCAGAGCTAATGGTGGGCAGTTTGGATCTGCTCTGATTTAGCTATTGAAAGCATACTGTGATTAATGTCTATGGAGTGCTCTGAGAGAGGCAGCCAGCAGACATTGGATGCATAAAAGGACACACTAGAACGTGGTAGAGCTACCTACCTCTGGAGCCAGTGGCTCCAGACTATACTATCTGGGTCACTTAATCTCTCTTTCTAATTTGTAAAATGAAGAGGGTAAACTAAGGATGATCTGGTCCCTTCCAGCTCCAAATCTAATTTTCCCTGTGAATAATTTGAACTGAGACAGAATTGTAAGTCCCCTGAGGGCAGGGGCTCTTTCAAAATAGGTGCTTAATAAATGCCTGTTTTCCTCACTCTTGTCATCTTTCTGTCCCCAGCACCTAGCACAGTGTTTGACACCTAGTAGGTGTTTAATAAATAATAAATACTTGTTGATTGATTAATAGATTGATTGGTGTGGCCAATTGCTGTCAAGACCTGAAGGTTTGCCTCTTTGTTGGGTTAAAGCCTTTATTCTCTTGCCTGAGTGAGTTATAAGTGTTGATGCGTTATTATATTTTAGAGTAAGAGCTATAAATAGGGATTAGTATCCCTATTCTTATAAACTCCTTGAAGGCAGGGAGTATGCCTACATTTGTCCTTCTGTATAGCTCTAATGGAGCATCTTATGCTCGGTTAGGGTGGAAAATAAAAATCCCAACAAAAACCAACACCACTTTTTCAAGAGGCACTTCTCCTTTTTCTTGCCCTCTCCTGTTTTTCTGCTGCTCACTTTCACCCACCTCCTTAGCTTTGAAGTTCTAGCAGAGGGTAGAGACTTCCCCCTTCCTTCCTTCCCCTCCCTCTCCAGGCCCCTTCAGGTAATGAGTCTGAGCCCAGAAGCAAGGAATGCCATGACTAACTCTATCATCATCTTATCTTTGGCTCTATTTAAATAACTGATTCTAAAAATGAAACTTCCAGTGTGGCCCAGAAACCAGTAGTGGCTCATGGTTGGTGGAGCCAGGATTAGATTCCATTGTGCTGTTCTGTTAGCATCCAGCTCTGTCTGTCTGAACCAGGGAAATGAGGTTGGGTAACTTCCTGATTAGCTTCTTCCTTGAAGAACATTGGGGATTCATCCATTTTTAAAGCCAGTTAAACACATGAAAAGAGAGATTTTTTCCCCACATTTTGTTCTAATTTAAAAAAAAATCTACCTATCTTTTTCATCTACATAGAAAGAATTAACTTTCTTTCTGGGGCTTTATGACAAACCCAAGCAGAAAAAAACTATTGTCCTCATAAGTCTCCCTCTAGTGAAATTGTAATAATGGTGTGTTGGGTGAATGGAATGCCTTTCTTCTGAAACTTCTGATCACTTTTTCTTTGATTTAATTGGTCTCTATAATATCATTGGGAAGCAGGAAGGGAGTATGGATTATTATCCCTGTTTTTCAGGGTGGAAAAAAAAAGGACAAATGTTTAGCTTGGCGAGAAAGAATGAGAGAGGACATAATGGCTGTCTTTAGATATCTGAAAACCTATTAGGAGGAAGGAGTCAAGTCAGTAAATGTGCCAAATACGGTGCTAAGCACCAGGATTCAAACAGGAGCACAAGGTTTAAGACTGAAAAAAGGGGAGAGGCATTGATGAAATGGAGGTGGGGGAGAGGTACTTGGGTGGGAGCATGTTGGAGAAAGAAAGCCGTAGTGTCAGGAGCGGGGCCTAAAGGAGAACAGAGAGATCTTGGCTGTCCTGAGGGGCCTTTCTTAAAATGGAAGTTCCAGGAGGAAATGACTAAGCAGAAAAAAAGGGGCCACAGGAGTGGAGGGATCTTCCAGGATGAGAAGCCTTTTGGAGAATGGTATTGAAGGCAGCCTCTAGGGTGAGAATGCTCCTTGAGCACAGCTTTGAAGGCAGCTTCCAAACTGAGAAAGCTTCTGGAGCATGGTGGAGAAGAAAGACTGGAGAGTTAGGAGTAGGCAAGGAGGTGGGGGTGGGGTGGGTGGGAGAAGGCAGAGAAGGGAGGACAGATGAAACTTGTTCTCTTTGGTCGCAGAGTGCAGAACCAGGAGCGCTGGGGTTGGGGTTGGGATTGAGAATCAACAGAGGGATCAACAAATTTAAGCTGTGGGAAGGAAACACTTTTGAACAATTAGACCTTGGTAGCATCTGCTTTAGACAGCTAACTCGTGTAGTAGATAGAATGTCAGCCCTGGAGTGAGAAGGATCTGGGTTCAAATATGACCTCAGACACTTATTTTGCCTCAGTTTCCTCATGTATAAAATGGGCTGGAGAAGCAAATGGCAAAACCACTCCCGTATCTCTGCCAAGAAAACTCCAAATGGGGTCACAAAGAGGCATACATGATGGAAAAATGACTGAATGACAGTAACACATTGACTTTCCTGTTACTGGAGATCTTTAGGCAGTGGGTGTTTGACCATTTGTTTAGGGATGTTGTAGAGAGGAATCCTGTTCAGATACAGGTTGGACGAGATGGTCTCTGAAGTCTGTTCCAGCTCTGAAATTCTGTCATTCTGGTTACTGGATTCCCATTAGTGTTTTCTGTCCTGAACTACATGGTTTGTTTTTTGTTTAACCCTTTTATGCATACCTGGTCTCATCCTATACAACTGACTTTGAATGGAGGGCTATACTTGACTGGTTTGTTACCATAGGGGTGTTCATGATGGTTTTTCCTTCAAGGAATTCCTTACCTTAAAGCAGTGGTCTCCAAATATCACGCCCTTTTCTCTGCAAAAATTTTTGAACACTCAACCCCAGTGTGTGTGTGTGTGTGTGTGTGTGTGTGTGTGTGTGTGTGTGTGTGTGTGTAGCAGCTAGGTGACACAGTGAATAGAGTACCAGACCTGGAATCAGGAGGACCTGAGTTCAAATCTAGTCTAGCTGTGTGACCCTGGACAAGTCTGTTTACATTAGTTCCTCAACTGTAAAATGAGCTGCAGAAGGAAATGACAAACCACTCTAGTATTTTTGCCAAGAAAACCCCAAATGGGGTCATGAGGAGGTGAATATAGCTGAAACAACTCAACAACAATAAATACATACACATGTATGTTGGAGGTATGTTTTCATATATATATATATATATATATACATATATATATACATATATATACATATATAAAATGTATATTTGTATAAATGTGCATGTATATATGACTGTTTATAAATTATGCACATATACTATTACACTCATAATTATATTCATCATAAATTTCAAAAATAGAAATTAAAAGGGGGAATAAAGATAAAATAACATTTAATGGTAAAATCAGTAGGGAGCCAGTGGAGTTTATTGAGTCAGGGGAGTGAGTCCAGCTTTAAGAAAATCGCTTTGATCAAATCTGGCCTTAGACACTTGACACAACTAGCTGTGTGACCTTGGGCAAGTCACTTAACCCCAATTGCCTTGTCTTCCCCCCTCCGAAAGAAAGAAAATCAGTTTGGATTATAGATTGGAGAGGAGAGAGACTAGAAGCCAGGAGACAAATTAGGGAGTGATTTCAATAGTCTAGGTGAGAGGAGGTGGTGAGGGCCTGAGCTTGGTTCGTGGCCATGTGAGTGAAGAGAAATGGACTCCTGAGTGATGTTGAGGGGTTATAAATGCAAAATTAGGCAGCTGACTGAATATGTGAGGTGAGGGAGAGTTAATGAGTGTCAGGGCTGTAAATATGAATGGTGCCTCTGACAATAATAGAGAAGCTTGACAGAAGGGTGGTTTTTTTGGGAAAAGATAATGTGGCAAGTTCTATGATGCAAGCATTCAGTCGATTAGCATTTCTTAAGTGCCTAGTACATCCTGGGCACTGTGCTAAGGCTGATGAAGATCACAGTCCTTCTATACTGCTCATCTTGAGTGATTTACTTTCCTACTCAAAATGAAAAGGGGGAAGAAAGGGTTCTTCTTCCTCTCTTATCACCCCTCAGCTAGGAAGTCCACTGGGCGGGGGTGGGGGGGCAGTGGGGTATGGTATGTTGGAAGGGAAAAGGGGAAATTTTCCCAATGTCACCCGAACAGCCATTACTGTGGGTGCTGAGGCAACAGTTAGGTTAAAACTGTCAGTGGAGATTGTTCAGTTCAGTATTAGAGTGTAATAAGACATGTATTGACCAATTTTTATTATTGTCTAGTTGTTTCAGTCATGTTTATGATCCTATTTGGTGTTTTCTTAGAAAAAATATTGGAGTATTTTGCCATTTCTTTTTCCAATTCATTTTACAAGTGGGGAAACTGAGGCAAATGGGGTTAAGTGACTTGCCCAGGGTCACACAGTTAAGTTTCTGAGGTCAGATTTGAATTTACCGAGATAAATCTTCATTGCAGCACCTAGCTGCCCCAACTGACCATCTTATGTTTAACAAAAAGGGAGCTTACTTATCAGTGGTATAGAAAGGTTCCTGTAGATCCAGCTGCCATTGTCTCCATACTGACCTAGTCTATATTGACTGGCATAGTTGTGAAATACCATCAACTCCCAAGGGCTCAGATTCCTTCTAGGCTGGGCTTTTTATGACTTAGGCTGCCAGGCAGACATGTCAGTGTCTGATGTCGCAGTCTCCCATACCAATCAAATTTCAGAGAAATCTTCCCTGTCTTTAGGGAAAAAGTAGCTCAGGGTATGTGGCAGGGTCTCTAATAGTTGTTACTCCTACCACAACATAGGTAACATGTAGACAAGTTGGCCTTGGCAAGAAAAGCTGCCTCTTCATTAGAGGATGGGATAAAAGAGATCTTGGGAGACCGTGTGGTAATCTTTAGAACGAAGAGCGTATGGTGGCTGCATCTATAATTGAGCCAAACAGAAAGTCAAGTGAAAGACATTTAAGTGGTGCTGTGTATACAGTGCCTAACCTGGAGTCAGCAACACCCAAGTTCAAATCCTGCTTCAGACACTAACCTCCCTCAACTTCTGGGGATAATAATATCTACCTTTCAGAGCTGTTATGAAGACCAAATGGGATGACCTGTGTAAAATGCTTTGCAAACCTTAGAGCTCTATTAAACGCTGGCTATTATTATTATATAATGAATGAGTCATTGTTATTATATAATGAATCAGTGGTATCCAAACTGTTTCTCCTCCATCATGCTTTAGTGAAAGGTAGGCTGGGGTGCATGAGGAAGAGGGTGTGAAGGGAGATGGCCATTCTTGGTGCTGCAGCTGCTGGTGCTGCTGTTGCTGGTACCTTCTCTTAATGCTTCGGTGGAAGCACAAGTTGTGGGACCCTAAGGGGATACAGGACTGCTCTGGGGCTATTCCCCTCCCCTCCTTTTACTGTGAAAATTACCCAGACTGAAAAGGTGAGAACCTCTTCCAACTCAGACCCAGCCTTGTGTGTTTCTTCAGCCAAAGAGAGAAGCTATTAAAATGTAATCCACCAATCAATAAATCAGGGCACCTGAGAAATGAACTAGGTGACCACACTAGGTATTTTTTTCCTCCTTTCTCGATTAAAACAAAATTGTAATATGTCAAGCTGTCACTCCTTTGGCAAGTCTGCAGGGTAGAAAGACGATTACCCTAATGGCTTTTTTAAAGGGAGAATTTGCCTAGCCGAGCACTTTTTAATTAATGCCATAATTTAACATTAAGAGCTGCCTAGAGCTCTGTGGGCCAGGTTGGATGATGATGATTTCTCCCCTTTTACAAAACACTATTTATCTCTGGTAGGTGGAACATTTTGGGTTGGCTGACAAACTGGTCTTTGATTCCTTTAAGAATCTAGTTTATGAAGGTTAGAGAAAATAATGAGGATTCTTTAAAGTAATGCTGGATTTATATAGTGTCAAACACTTTTATTTTGGCAAAGGTATAGTTGTCACCCCTAGGGCCCCACAAAAGAAGTCCCCTTCCCCTTCCCAAGGTGCATGGTTGTGACCTTTCTGGGGCAGTTGTGTAGAGGAAGACTTATGAAAAATATTTCTTGGAGGCAGTGTTCTAATGGAAAGAGATTTGAACCAACCTTTACTTTCTTTCATGTACTCACTCTATGATTCAACTTCACAGGCCTACCTGTTATTCCTCACCCAGAACACTCCATTTCCCATCTCTGTGCCTGTTTAGTGGCTGCCTGCCCTCCCCCTCCCCCAGGCCTAGAATACTCTTCCCCTTAACCTCATCCTCCCTTCCATCTGTCAAGACTCAAGACTTTTGTAAGAAACCTTTCCCAGTTCTGAGATTGCTTGCTCTCTTCTCTGCATGTCTCTGGCACGGTAATAGAATGATGGATTGGAGTCAAGGAGACTTGAATTCAAATTTAGACTCAGAAAATTCCCATCTTAGCCTCTTTCTGCATCTGTAAAATGAAGGGATTAGACTCTATCCCCCAAGGTCCCTTCTTGCTCTGAATCTGTGATCCTATGATCTTGTATGCACCTAGAGAGACTGGTTTTTTTTTTGTATCCCCACTGCTTAGCACAGTACCTGGCATTTAGCAAATGCTTAATAAATGCTTTTGGAGTGATTGAAAGACTTGGGAGTCAGAAGAGCCAAGTTTAAATCTTGGCTCCCATACTTGCTAGCTTTGTGTCTTTGGGCAAGTCATTTTACTTTCTTGAGACTCAATGTCCTCATCTGAATGTTTCACCCCCTCTGAGGATAACCTCTAACTCATACTTGCAGGTTGAGTTCCCTGGTGCCATTTTCAAAGTACTTTATGAACCTTCACTCCTGAAACAAGAGTTGTTGCTGGGCTCCCCCTTTTAATAAACAGTTCTTTTTTTTTTCTTTTTTGGAGGGGGGAAGGCAGAGCAATTGGGGTTAAGTAACTTGCCCAATGTCACATGGCTAGAAAGTGTTAAATGGGTGAATTTGAACTCAGGTCCTCATGACTCCAAGGTTGGTGCTCTATTCACTGTACCACCTAGCCACCCCAATATAGTTCTTTAATGTAGCTCAAAGAAAAAAAAAACACTTAGCATAGCATAGCATGAAAAGTAGTAACAAAATATGATACACACACACATACATACACGTACACCACAGGGTCTTTGTTATTGTTGTTGCTCAGTTGTCTTCAGTTGTGTCTGACTCTTTGTGACCCTATTTGGGGTTTTCTTGGCAAAAATATTGGAGTGGCTTGCCATTTCATTCTCTAGTTCATTTTACAAATGAGGAAATTGAGGCATACAGAGTTAAGTGCCCAAGATCATGGAGCTAGTAGGTATCTGAGGCCAGATTTGCACTGAGAAAGATGAATCTTCCTGCCTCAGGCCCAGTGCTCTATCCACTGTACCACCTAGCTGCCCATTTATAGGGACACGTGTGGCCAAGTCAACCTACATCTGTGGCACAGTAAGACCCTACTTTTTTGCTCATCGTGTCCTTGTGTTCCTCTTCAGGGTTCAGTGTCTCCACACAGCATGTTGTATCATTGAGTTCTCTGGGCCTTTTCTCCTTCAGGGCTTGTTCTTACTGCACAGTTGGACTCTTTGGCCTGATTTTCTGCTGGTGTGATGTTTCCTACTTCATGAGTTGCTTCTCTGCAAGTTGTTATTAGAGATAGTAGAGAGTTGGAGAGGACAAGGTAAAGAACATTTTCTTGTCAAGAAACGGATTTTTCTTCCGTAGCGGGGTTTCTCCTTGCCTGTCCCGATGGAGGGTGGCTTTTAGACTGACTCTCTTCTCAGAGCTTAGTCTCACGTTTTAAAGGCTGCCAGAGGTGGGGACGATCCAATAGCTAGCCACCTTGTAATTTCATCAGATTGACTGAATGATTCTTTCGCATCTCCTAAGGTAGTATATTTCCTTTGTATAGTTTCTCTAAGTCTGAAAAGGGTGAATTCTTAGAAGATAAGAGTGTGCCACTCCTAGCTTTCTACTCTTCACTGCCTATATTAATAGGTTACTCAGGGTCAAAAAGACTAAAGTTGGGAAGACTTGTTAAGGGCCTGGAAAAATAACTCAGATATGAAATAATGAAGGCCCAGATTAGTTTATGACTGTTGAAATGGGTACGTGGGCATTGCTGTGGGACTGACAGGGTTTGATCATTGGCTATGTTTTGAGGAAAGAGAGAAGAGTCAAAGAATGATTTCTAGATTGTGAGTCTGAGTGGGTGACTGGGGAAACGGCGATTTTATCAACCAAAATAAAGAAGTAGAGGGTGGGGACAGGAGATGATGAATTTGGTTTTAGACATGCTGAACTTGAGGAGAGGGCAGGACTCCCAAGTGGACACCCAGCTGGCAGCTAGAGACATGAACTTGATCCTCAGAGGGGAGGTCATGGCTAGCTAGAGATTGTTGATATATTAGTCATCTGTTTATAGGCTATTGATGAAGCCTTGAGAGTGGCCAAGATTGCAGCGGAAGAGAACTCAGAATAAAAAGAGCAAGGGACCATGAACTGGTCATCTGGGCAATATGTAGGGTATGTGAGGAGTAAGTGAAGAAAGCAAAAAGAGACAGGCCTGGTCTTTTCATTCAGGAGTCCTTGAGAAAATCTGGTATCATAAGCAACTTGTAATACAAAGTCAGAGAATTGTGATGTTCGGGTTTAAGTATTATTTTACTTTTAAATTTGAATTGATATCTTTTATTTTTCACTGTACCTTATTATCCCAATATGCCTCTTCTTCTTCTCCATCCCAGAAAGCTATCTCTTATTATGAAGCATTTAAAAGAAAAAAAAAGTTGAACAAAACTGACAAATACATCAACTAAGTCCAATGTTACATAGACTGTTCTATACCAGAAATGTCCAACACATAGGGGATGAGGCAGTGATCAAATTAAAATGTAATTGGGAAATATTTAACAAAATAAAAAAATATAATAAAATATATTTTATTTTATATATATATATATATATTATATATATTTATAAAAATAGATAATGTTCACATGTGGTTTTCTAAGTCAGTAAATCTCCTGCAGGGATCCTTATGTACTGTTTGTTGTCATTCAGTTGTTTCAGCCTTTGGGATTTTCTTGGCAAAAACATTGGAATGTTTTGCCATTTCCTTCTCCAGCTTATTTTACAGATGAGGAAACTGAGGTGAACAGGGTTAAGTGACTTTCCCAGGGTCACAAAGCTAATAAGTGTCTGAGGCCAGATTTGCACCCAGGAAGATGAATCTTCATGAGTCCAGACCTGGAACTCTATCCACTGTATGACCTAGCTATCATTGTACTGTTTGATTGCTCCATTTCTATTTGAGTTTGACACAGCTATTCTATACCCCTCTTCCCCTTCTGCAAAGAAAGGTAAGACGTACTTCGGTTTTCTCATCCGAAAAGTGAAGGGGTTGGACTAACTCAAGAATTCTTCACTTTTCTTGCGCCATGGTTCCCTTTGGCAGTCTGGCAAAGTCAATGAACTCCTCAGGAGAATGGTTTCAAATGCACAAAATAAAATTGATAGGATTAAAAAAAACAATTATATCGAAACTCAAGTATCAGTATATTTTTAAAAAAAAAGAGGTTCATGGAGAACAGGGTAAGAATCTCAAGACTAGATGACCTTTAAGGACTCTTCCAATCCAATTTTTACCTGAGACAGTATGTAAGATCCTTGAAAGCAGGGACTTTTTCATATTAAATGCCAACAAACAAACAAACAAACAAATAAGGGTTTTTTTTTTTTGTTGTTGTCTTAGTATCCCCACTGCTGGTCATGGTTCTTGGCACATAGTAGGTTCTTAGTAAATTCTTGTATGTTGATTGAGGGCCTGTTGTGTACCTTAGTCTGACTATAATGTTAACACACAACTGTTTCTGTGTGGATTAATACTTTTATTCCTCCAGCTGAATGTACTTTAAAATACTATATTTTAGACTCTAAGCTATGAATAAAGATTACTATCCTTATTTATATGAACTCCTTGAAAGCAGGGGGGATGCCTATATTAGTCTATGGTATAATGGATAGAGCACTGGGCTTTGGAGTCAGGAAGACCTGAGTTTAAATCTGGTCCCAGACACTTGCTAGCTGTGTGACCCTGGGCAAGTCACTTAACACCCTTTGCCTCAGTTTCCTCACCTATAAAATGAACTGGAGAAAGAAATGGCAAATCACTCCAGAATTTATGCCAAAAAAAATCACCAGTGGGGTCATAGAGAGTTGTACACAACTGCAAAGTGACTCAACAACAACAAAGCTGTAACAAAGCACTCTGTCTGACAAGAAGGATTAAAAAAATTTTTTTTCTTTGTGATTCTCGTGTGTGTGTGTGTGTGTGTGTGTGTGTGTGTGAATTGCTCTCACCTAGAGATAGTTTTCCAAAGGTTAAACTTCTTACTTTTCCTTCTCCTGTTCTCTGGCTCACTTCTTCCCACTTCTTCAGCTTTGTAGCTATTCAGTTTCTTTAAGGAGGAGACCATGGTCTTCTTTGGGGCCAAGGTTGGTCATTATAATTTTATAGTATTCAGTTTTGATTTTCTTTCCATTTATGTTGTTGAAGTAATTGCGTTTTATCTTTTCCCTGGTTCTTTGCATCAGTTCATGTCTTCCTATGTTTTCTTGTATTCTTTTTTTTTTCTGATCTTTCTTT
>CM053584.1:164541864-164565904 GCA_028627135.1 Pseudochirops cupreus
TTTCTAAAGCAAATATACAGTCTATTGACAGGTTTATGAATGATTGCTCCAAAACACTTTTAATAGGAGAAATGCAAGTCGAAAACAACAATGGTTGCACACTCTGAAAATTGACAAAGATGACAAAAGATGGAAATAGTCATCACTGGATGGGTCATGGGAAGATGGGAGCACTAATATACTGTTTGTGGAGCTGAAAATGGGACTAATCATTCTGGAGAATCATTAGGATTACTTGAGAAAAATCACTATATATCATTCATCCTTTTAACTTAGAGATTCAAAGACAGAAGTAAATGCTATGTACATACCAAAAGAAAAAATTATAGGAGAGAGTTTTGTGGTCGTAAAAAACTGGAACCAAAATGGCTGTCTAGTGGTTGTTGGATGGATAAGCAAATTGTGCAATGTAAGAATTGTGAAACATTCTAGTGCCATAAGAAGTGATGAATATGAGCAATTCAGAGAAACGTAGGAAGACTTATGTGAACTGGTGCATAGTGAAGTAAGCAGAATGAGCAGAGCCATAAATACAGGAGGTGAAATAAATCATGAAAAGAATGCTAAAATGAACCTTCATATTAAGTAATTATAGTGATTAGTCTTAATCTTGGAGAAGAGATGAGAGGAGGAAACATCTCTCTCTCTTTTGTGTAGAAAGGTAGGAGATAGAGATAGCATGTTGCATACACTGTCAGACTGAATTGGTTGATTTTACTCAACTCTATTTCTTTGTTCCAAGGAAGGGCTTCATGGGTGGTGGATGGAAGTACAATGTATCTGGAAATATAGAGATGTAAAATCAAAAAGTATCCATTAAACATTACTAAACAAAAGTAATAAAAATGTGTTTTTTCAATAGTATTCTGCACCTTAGATTTTTAAACTATATGGATAGGGAACTGGCTTGGCTAGGGAGGGCTTGACATCCTGTCTGGTCTTGTGAAGGCTGTCTAACCCCATCCTAGTCAAATATTCATCTTCAGCTCCCTAGTAATGCTTATGATGAGCTTGAGGTTATGTTCCTCCTGATGAAGGAATGATTTTGCACTGGGGAGAAGGTAGGCAAAAATAATTTACAGGTTAAATGGAAATAAAGAGGATGTGACATTTGAAGGTAGGGTGGAGAGGACTTTAATTCTAACTATATAACTTGCAATGATATTTCCCAAGTCCTATTGGTTCTTGCTTCACAGTGTCTTTGAATTTATGTGTTCCTCTCCATTCCTATAACCATTAAACTGCCATTTCTTTGTCAAGGTGGACCATGTTTTCCATGTTTTAATTTGGAGATGAATTTTGTTTTTTTATAATTCAGTGTCTTTGTGTAATTTCCATGCCTTCTCCTTATTTTTCCAGCTGAACTCAGAAGATCGTGACAGACGTGGCAGACAAGTTGCTTTAATCCAAAAGATGAAGGGTATGGCTCTTGTACAACAGTGATTCTTACGCGACAGAATAAGGCATGCTGTACACTTTATGGTTGCTATCTTTTAAGGCCCTGGTGCCTTCAATTTCAATGTCTTTCCTCACTATCCCTACCCTTGACCTCAGATGAAATGAATGTCAGGGTGTCTTGCTGTTGGGCAATAAAGAGAATTTCTGGAAATAGACTATTTTTTTAAGTGTTGATGATTCATTGCTTTCTATGCCTGTCCAAACCATCTCCTAATCCAGAAATCTAATTCTGGGTTACCAAGAATTTGGAGTTGCCATTTAGAACCATGTAGAACTTGAGCAGGTCATTTCCAATCATCTAGAGTACCTCTTTAGAACAAGGAGATTCCATCTGATACCTTCAAAGGAATATTCAAGTTGAAAGGGATATTCTAGTCGTACCCATACCTATACAGAAACCCTTTAAAAACATTCCTAACAAATGTTGCAGCCTCTCCATTTCAGATGACCTTGTATCTGCTTATATATATTTATTTATTTACTTGGATTTACTTATTTATATGCTATCTCCCTCATTAGAATGTAAGCTTCTTGAGGGGCAAGAACTGTGTGTATATGTGTGTCACATGGTGCCTGGTACACAGTAAATACTTAATAAATGCTTGTTGACTGACTGGCTACATGTATAGTGATGGGAAACTCATTACTTCTTAGAGCAAGCAATTCAATTTTTCTTCTTCCTATTAAGAAATTGTTTATTTTTACCTATGTGGATCAAGAATTGATCTCTTTGCAAGAAGGAAGAGTTTTGCTGTGAGATCAAAGAGGATCTCCTAGGCATTCTTGAGTTATATTAAATTAGGTTTGGTCTTCATAAAATAAAGTTTTGGCAGAGAGGAGTGAGATGTTTGATCGCAAGGACTGGATTTACCAATGGTAAATAAATGCCAGTACTTAGTCTACAGCAGTTGTCCTGTAGTTCTAGGTCAGAATTGTGGATTTCATTCCTGTATCTTTAATAGTGTGACTTCTTATTTAATTGAAAGCCTAGAACCTGGGTGGATTTGGTATAAATAACATAGACTTCTCCATTTTCACTACTTGCTTCACTCCTTCTGCAAAGGATACCTGGTACTTTTTCAGTGCCCTATCTAATTCCTTACTGAGTCTTTCCAATTCTTTGTCTTCAGTATTTCTGAGCTCTACCCTGTCTTTTCTAGGTCCACTGCCACTTTCTTAGTTTCCCCTAGCAAACCAGAAAGACCTTCCCCAAATTCAGTCTTCATCATGTCACTCTCTTTGTTAAGAACCCACTATATCTTCCTATTGTGTGGTGACCCAGATGCTCAATCTGGCATTTGGAAGTCTCCATCGATCTGCTTCCTCATGTCTCATAAACCTCATTTCTCATTCTTTATTTATACAAAATCTCAAACTTATTGGTTGTACCCAACTTGCTCTGTCTAGAATACCCTCACCAGGCTTCTCTTACCATTCATGACCTCACAACTTTCACGGAACAATTCAAAGTTCCTTTCTCCAAGAAGACCTCAATTGACTGATTGCTTCTCCAGTAGGCATGACCTTAGCAATGTGTGGCTCCGTTTGTATGCAGTTAATTTATACACACATACACACACAAATCTATCTATATCTACATACGTAGAAATCTGTAAATATGCCATTCAGTGACTCTATAAATATGTGCTTATTCTATCTTTCCAGCTGCCTTCTAGAGGACCTTATCTTTTATTTCTTCTGAATCTCTTCCTCATCCCCCACCACATAGTGTTAAGTGCAGAATTTTGTACCCAATGATTGTTTCCTGGATGGTGCTGATGAGCTGTCTGTGGGATGGGTCAAGAGAAAAAAAAGTCTCTTGGAGATTTTTTCTGGGATTTGTTAGCTACATAGAGTTTGGGTAAGGGTGAAGCAGGGGAGAGGAGGGCAGAGAGGTTAATGAATAATTCCAAGGGGATTTCCAAATAAGTCATGATTCTTGCTTTCCTGATGACAACTACACTCCCCACCCCCACCCCCACCCCCTACCATATATATCCATCTAACACCTCCATTGCACATCAGGAGACATCTGTGATGAAAGTAATGGTTATAATAACAGTAACTTGCATTTACATAGAGTTTTGTAATTTACAAAGCATTTTATATAAATATTTGCTCATTTGAGCCCTATAACAACCCAGGGAGGTAGATAATATAACTAGTCTTATTGATCCTGATTTTTTAGGTACAGAAACTGAGGTACATGGACTTGCCCATGGCTATATAGCCACCTGGCAGAGATAAGATTCAAGACAGAATTCAAACCCCAATTCTTAGACCCCAAATCCAGCATGCTTTTCTATTCTACCATAGCTTTGGTGTTGAAACAGCAAGGCCACGAGGCACAGTGCAAGAAGGTAAAGAGACTATCCAAGGAGCACTGATGTTTCATCTGCTCGAGATCCTTTAAATCAGAATGGTCATAGAGTTGGATGTTATTAATAGTGGTTAGGAACAGTCTGCTGGCATGTGCTGGTTGGTTGGAATCAATGATGTCATTTCCTGATGATTAAACCCTGGGAGGTTTGGCTTCCCAGACAAGGGCCTCCACCCATGGTAACCTGGCCTCATAGCCCAAAACAGGTGTCACTAAATTCCCTAAGCCTGAGTGCCACTAGTGAAATTGAGCAACGTCTGTGAATAGCTTAAGGCATAGACAGGAGAGAAAGGGAGCTTTCTCTTTTTTCCCCTCAAAGGGGAAATAAAGGAGAAAGGAAAGAAGGGGCAAGGGAGAGGTAGAAAGAAATAATAATAACAATAATGATAGTTAACTTTTTATGATGTTTACTATGTGCCAGGCACTGTACTAAGCACTTTGCAATCACTATCTCATTAGATGCTCACAAAAACCTTGGAAGGTAGATGCTATTATTATTCGAGTTTTACAGATGAGGAAATTGAGGCAAACCAGTGAAATAACTTGCCCAGTGTCACACTTACCTGGTGAGTGCCAGAGTCTGAATTTGAACTCAGATCTTTCTTACTCAAGGCCCAGCACAGTATCCACCAAACCATCTAGAGAAAAGAGAGATGCCTGTTGGGAGAAATGTTCGAGTTATATCAATTTCTTTTTGTTGTCTTGTCTGCATCTGTGATTTCATTGTCATGGAGAATGCCCACTGTGAAAATTCTCTTCCCTTGTTGTTGTTGTTCAGTCCCTTTTCAGTCATGTCTGATTCTTCATGACACCATTTGGCATTTTCTGGGCAGAGATACTGGAGAGGTTTGCCATTTCCTTCTCCAGCTCATTTTACAGATGAGGAAACTGAGGCAAACAGGGTTAAGTGTTTTACCCAGGGTCACCCTGCTAGTAAGTGTCTGAGACCAGATTTGAACTCAGGAAGATGAATCTTCCAGACTCCAGACTTGGTACTCTATCCACTGTGTCCTTTCCCTTATGAAGCTAAGCAACTCTTTCATAACTTATAGACTTAGAACATTGTCTAGGATATGGAAGTTAAGTCATTCATCTAATATATATGAGAGGCAGAATGTGAGCCCAAATCTTCTTGACTCCAAGACTGACTCACCTCTCTACCATTCCCTCTCAAAGTGGGATACGTGACCAGTAAATTGTTACAGTGGCCTCCTTTTGCCACAGGTTGGCTAAAATGGAACTGTTAATGGTTGCTGCCCTAGTCAGGTAATGGACATCTTCCTCCTTTGGTCCTCGTAGGAATTGTCCTGAAAAGAATCTCCCAACCTTTCTCATTCCCATGCTTCTCCTCCTGACCCCTATTCTTTCCCTCCCTGAGTAGAAACTGAAGATTTTGGTTCATTCTTTGTGGAATAAAATAATGAAATAATTTCATTCTTACTCTTTGGAGTCCTTTGGCTAAGCAGAGATTAGAGTGTGGAAAGGCTAAGGGTTTAGTCTTAAGATCCCCAAAGTTTTCTGTCTGAGTCAGTATCTGTGTCTTTTTGAACTCCTTGGCTCATAAGCCAAGTCAGAGTGGTTCTCTGTAGAGAGCCGATATTTTGCAAAGCTGAGTTTTTGATAAATGTCCCTTGATAATAGTGGGTATCTTGAAAACCACATGCTTCTAAGGCAGTGGTTCTCAACCTTCCTAATGCCATCACCCTTTAATACTCATATGTGGGTGTATCTGCATGTGGGCAGACGTGCCTGGAGACAGATAGAGGAGTGGTGTCTCGGTTCCTAAGACCATTGGAAATATGTGTTTTCCGATGGTCTTAGGTGACCCCTCTGACTCCTGTGAAAGGGTCGTTTGACCCCCAAAGGGCTCACGACCCACAGCTTGAGAACCGCTGCTCTAAGGGATTCATGTCTAGTGTGTTTGTTTCATGGAATTTTCTGCCCCCCAGTTCCATAGATGTTAAACCAGGCAGGGCCTCCCAGTTGTAGTGACTCAATAGTACCAGGAGTTTTCTTGGTGCATCTCCACCTGTACTGACACTAGGAGAATATGGTAATACTCTTGGAAAGTCTGATGGAAAGAAGGGAAGCATTGAAGTACAGAGCTCATTTTCAGAATCTTTCTTATGAGGTCATAATTTTTTTTCCTGAGTAGATTCTCTTAAGTTCCTCAAATAGTTTGTCTTCTAGAAGATTTTCCTGATCAACCTGTAGCTTAATATAAATATTCTGCTCATAGGGCCCTGGCTTTCAGTGATAGATGGCAATGGAGCTGAAACTTATCAACATTTCAGGACTCCTAAAATAATAATATTTATGATTAAAAAACCCTTAATAATAATAGTTAATATTGATATACCTTGTTGTTCAGTTGCGTTTAACTCTTTGTGAACCATTTGGCTTGGGGTTTGTTTTTTTTTTTTTTTTGCAAAAATACTGGAATGGTTTGCTATTACCTTCTCCAGCTCATTTTACAGATGAAGAAACTGAAGCAAACAACATTAAGTGACTTGCCCAAGGTCACACAACTAGTACGTGTCTGAGATTCAAACTCAGGAAGATGAGTCTTCCTGATTCTCAGCTCGGTACTCTATCTACTGTGCCATTAGCTGTGCACAAAACACTGATGTACTTTTATCTCATTTGAGCCTCATAGTAATCCTGAGAGGTAGGTAGGCACTACTGGCATTACGGTCCATGTTTTACAGATGAGGAAACTGAGGCAGAGAGAGGTTAAGGGATTTGCTCAGAGTCACATAGGCCATACGTGTTGGAGGCAAGGTTTGGACCCAGTTCTTGACTTTGAGCTGAACACTGCCTTATTGCTTATCACTAGCATGATTATCTTGCATTTATATAAGTGCTTTTGCTTAGCACTGAATAGTTTAATATTTGGTTTAAAATTTCACTCACAGAAGGCTCATACTTGGGCTGAGAAGGATGGGTCTAAAAAGCAGTTCACTCAAAAAAGACCTAGGAGTTCTTGGTAATCACACGTCCCATTCAAGTCAGCTATGAGTTATGCCTTATTAAGTCTGTGATATTAAATAGCACAAGTAAAGCATCAAGTCTAGAACGTGAGGCAGGCAGTCGTATCACTATTATCAGCCTGAAAGTATCATGTACATACATCTAAGAGGAGCAAGGTGGTTCCATAGTGCATAGAGTCCTAGGCTTGGAATCAGGAAGACCTAATGAACTTCCTTAGTTCAAATCTGACCTGAGATTCGCACTACCTGTGTGACCCCGGGCAAGTCACTTCACCTTGTTTGCTTTGGTTTCTGTATATGTAAAAATGACTTATAGAAGGAATTCGTGAACTACTTGAGTACCTCTGTCAGGAAAACCCCAAATGGGGCTAGGAAGAGTTGGACTAGACTGAAAATGACTGAACACAATCACATACAGTTCTGGGTACCACATTTTAAGAAGGACATCGACAGACTGGAGCATATCCAGAAGGAGGTAGCCAGAATTGTGGGGATACTTGTAGCCATGGCATACAAAGATTCTTGGAAGGGACTACAGATGTTTAACTTAAAGAAGATTTAGAATGTGAAAGCCACTTTCAAGCATCTGAAAAGAGATTAGATTTGTTTTGCCCAGTTTTTGAGGGAAATATTAGGACCAATGGAAAGAAATTAAAATGGGATGGATTTTTGTGTGATAGAAGGAAAGTTGTATTAGTGGATAGAACACTGGATTGGGAGGCAAGAAGACCTGAATTCAAATCGTGCCTCAGATACTTACTGATTTGGGTGACCCTGGGCATGTTATTCAACCTCTTACTAGGCTCAGTTTCTTCATCTATCAAATGGGTATAGTAATAGCACCTACCTTCTTGGGTTGTGAGGATTACATGAAATAAAATGTATCACACTATTTGTGAACCTTAAAGCATAATATAAATGCTGTTATTAAGAGAGGAATAGATTATCTCAGGAGACGGAGTTTTCTGTCACTGGAGCTCTTCAAGCAAAACCTGTATTGGGTTAAGCCTTTTGGGGAAATTTCGAAGAGATTCATGATTTGTGTAAAGCTTAGATTTGATGATTTCTTTTAACCATTCTACCTCTATCTGTGATTAATAATATCAGTAACATCAATAACTTCAGCATACCTCTGTGAGACAGGTAGAAGTTATGATGCCCATTTTATAGATAGAGAAGCTGAGATCCCTCTCAGATCACACAGTGAATCCATGGCAAAACTGGCATTCAAACTGGAACCCAGAGCCTGCCTCACCATGGTCAATAGCAGGGATGTAGGGGTGGATGGGTGGGAAGGGGGACTGTTGGGAGAAAAAAGAACAGAATGTTGGTTCTGAGTGGTGGCAGGGATGACCTCACTGTGAGAGTGACTGGCCCTGAGGACAAGAAGACTGAACATTCACCCTCTGTGCCCAAATGTGAGTCACCTTAGTACATGTCATTTTGTAGCTTCTCCCCCCTACTCCTACCCATCTCATCCCAGAACATCATGGTCACTGGTCTGACCTAATGACTCATTTATTCTCCAGGTGCCAGGCTCTGGGAGTGGGGGTTATCTCTCTGCTTGTGACCTCTCTTTCCCCTTTGTTATAAACTTGCAGCTTACCTTCACTGTTTCTACAGCTGATGTACATAAGACACATGTGCAGAGAAAGCCCTGGGACACTTCAGAGACCTGGTCTTAGCAAGAAGTGTTTAAAAGTTAAGCTTGGAAACTCTGGGGGCCTCTATCTGTAGCATGCACATTCAGGACTCTACTCAATTGGAATGAGTTACCTTCTGATAAATGATAGGTGGAGACTGGGGCTGGGGAGAAGGTGGGGATAAAGCTTCCCGGAAGAGGAATTAGTGTGGCTTTTCATCTGCACCAGTGGAGTTCACCCCAAAACACCAATGGCTGGCTAACGATTGGTTTTCCTGACACACTCAGGTATCATTTAACCTCCTATGTCATTTCTCCTTCTTGGTTTTATTCTTTTCATGAAAAAACCTGTGTCATTTACCTAGTTCACTGTTGACTTTACCGGCCATTAATAATAGTGATAGCTCGCATTTAGATCACACCTACTGTGTGTCAGGCTTTGTGCTATATACTTTACAAATATTACCTGTTAGAATAAGTACAAATTACAAATATTTGATCCTCATAACAACCCTATTATCCCCATTTTATGGATGAAGAAACTGAGGTAGACAGAGGTCAATTGACTTGCCCAGAGTCACACAGCCTGTAAGTGTCTGAGGTCAGATTTTAACTCAGGTTTTCTTGATTCTAGACCCATAGCTCTATCCACTGTGCTGACCAGCTGTCCCATTCCCTCACTGCTGTATTCACTAGACTGATGCAATCTGTTTATTGTCAACTTTAGAAACCAGATAACGAGGGACTTTCTGATTTAAAAAAAAAAAACAACAGAAAATCCTGAAACCTTTTTTTTTTAATAGGGGCTGCATGTGGGTGGGAGAAGATTGGATAAGCCAAAGTGTCTAAATGTCTGGCTTTCTTGATTGATATGGCCTCTATCCAAGCAAGATATAGGAAGAGGGAAGGGGGTCAGAAAGGTTTTGGCTTCCTGTCTTCTGTTGTAAGTTCAGCCCCTTTCCTGTGGCTGAGTGTACTCAACCTTCAGCTTCTCTCTTGCTGAAGCTGGCTTTCAGATGATTCCATTGCAATGTGGTAACTTAGATCCAAGGAGAGCAACTTCTCAGGTCCCAAAGTGAGTTTGAGGAGAAAGGAAGGAACATGCTTAGGAGTTGAGACAGAAAGCACTTAGAAGATTTACCAATCAACAGTAATGGGTGAGTTCCTCTGGGACTCTGGTATTCTAAGTCTCAAAAACTGCTTAAAAATCTATCTATCTAATTTTTTAAATGTAGGAATTGAGCCTAGCTGCTAACATAGGGTATATGGAAGGGCTACATGTCTTTTAGAGAGTGGAATTCCACCTGGCCTACCCTGTCCAATGAGGACTTCTTCCTGCATGGAGCCCACAGGGCCTGGGAAGCATGTGGGTCTATCAGTCATTGATGCAAATGTCATTGTGCCAAGGTATGTAGTGTCTGTGTGAAAGGGTCAGCCCCTGGTGACTCAGCCTGTTGGGAGCTCATAAAATGGAAATGACTCACCTCTAGCATTGAACAACAACTCCTAAGGCTAAGCCGCCAGCACCTGTCTGGGTCGTGGTTAGTTATTAACATGTTGCCAGGAAAAGTGTCATGGGAACAGAAGCCTGCCTTGCTCACTATGTGCACCCTGTCTTTGCAATGCTTTGAGACATTCGCTTCCCATCCTCTAACACCCTCCTCACTCTACCATATGCCACAACTGCAGAGGTCTCTGGGCCTGCCAGGTGCTCAGCCAGCATAGCAGCTTTGGGGTGACAAAAATGATAGGAAACATGAGGAGGGAAGAAAAGAGATGGATTAGGACAAATTGAACCATGATTGTTCTCTTCTTACCTGGAAGTATGTGTGTCAGGGATGAGGATCAAAGGGTCCAGCCTTACATTCTGAGTGCCTGGGTCCTGATCCTCTTTTTGGTTGGAGTGGGAGCGTAGAAGGAGGGGAGAAACTGGGCTGCATTTTACCTTCTGTCATATCCTGCCCTGGAGCTCTGTCCGTGTGTCCTGCCCTACCCTGTAGGGGCCACCTCCTGAGTTTTGCCTCCCATGGCCCTGTCAGCCCTTTGCCAGAGATGCCAATTAATGCTGACAGGTGGTGTAGGCCGCCCATTCCAGGGGCATAAGGAGGAGCTCCGCCAACTCATTTCACACAGGGAGTTGTCTGGCATGAGGGCCATACACTCGTGCCCCATTGACCTTAAGAATTCAAGAGCAGCAAAGAGTTCCTCAGTGGCCTGCTGTGCCACCAGAACCACGTGGCCACAAAGTGTAGCTGCTTTTTTTGTTGGTTGATAAAATGCATTGTTATGGTAGAATTATTCTTTTTGAGCAGGCTAGGAAAAGTTCTTTGGAGGTCTGCTCGTTAGGCATGGTATATAGGGACTTAGATCCTCACCTTGTCCTCACCTCCCTCCTGCCATTTCCCCTTCCTTTCCTTCCCCACCCCATCCACCAGTACTTTTTAGAAGACTAATCCCAGCAGGTTTTCCTCTTAGTTTTCTAGGGACATGCCCTACAGCCCTGTGGGAAGGCCTAGATTGAATTTTACATGATCAGGGTCTTCAGAAAGCCAAACTCCACCACCACCCTCAATTCCTTCTCCCTCTAAAATATCAGCTCCCTATCTCTGTCCATCCTTTACCAAACTGTTTTATAGGCATGACAGAGAAGGTCATCAGAGTTGACACAAAGGCAATGGAGCACTCTTAATTCCCCGGAGTTGAAGTTGGAGTGGGAGCTTGGATGAAGGGGAGAAGTTGGACTGGATTTCACATTCTTTCATGTACTATCCTGAAGCTGTAGCCCTGTGTCCTGCCCTACCCTGTCCCTAACGGTCTCCCCTACAGTGTCTAAGAAGGATGGTGAAAATGTGGAAGGGGTAGAGATTTATTTACTACTTACTTACTACTCATCTTCCTAAAGTGTTGGTGGCCACAATGAGAGAAGTTGCAGGGAGCAGCACCCAGAGACTGGTATGGGGCTAAATGGGCCATATGCTCCTTCCTAAGATAACTCTGCCCATACCCCACTGTGAGTTTGCCTTCTATTATTCTCCTACATTCAGAATAATAATAATGGTGACAGTAACCTTTATTTCACTCACACCAACACATGCATGTATCTCACTTTGAGGTTCACAAAGAGCATTTCTCACAACAATCCTGTGCAAATGTAGCATCCATTTTCATCTTTCAAATGAGAAAACTGAGATTCTGAAAGATTAATTGACTTTTCTAAGCTGTTGTGTCTCAGAGTCAAGACTCAAACCTAGGCTTTCAGACTCTAGGACCAATAAGTTCTCTTTTTCCTGTGTTATATCACTTCCCCAAGTGGAGCATGACCTTAGAGGTCATCTAGTTCAACACTTTTATTTTACAAATGGGGAAAGTGAGACCAAGAGAGGGGAAGTGACATTGTCCAAGAGCTACCAGGTCTTGACAGGGCCAAAGACTAGAAGCTATAATTCCTGTTCCCCTTAGTCTGGTATGGGGCAGCTAGGTGGCACAGTGGATAGAGTGCTGGGTCCGAAGTCAGGAGGACCTGAGTTTAAATCTGTCTCCAAATACTTACTAACTGTGTGACCCTTGGGAAGTCACTTAACCAAGTTTGCCTCAGTTTCCTCATCTGTTAAATGAGATGGAGAAGGAAATGGCAAACCACTCCAGTATCTCTGCCAAGAAAACCCCAAATAGCGTCATGAAAAATTGAATACACCTGAAGGGAATGAACAACAACTAGGTTGGTGCTAATTCCATTGATAAACAGTCAGCCATCCTTTGGGGGTAACTTTGACTAACTCCTACATCTCCTGTTTAGAACCTATAATTTTGAGAGGCTAACTCTAAAAGCTATATTCTTTTCTGTGTTCTTTGCTTTCACTTCACTACATTAAACATTTGTTATGTGTTCAGGTGTAAGTACAAGGCAGGGCTGGGTTATGACCTGTACTGTTGGAAAAAGAGTACCCGAAGTTATCCTCTTGGGTTGAAAATGACTGTTCATTTCCTTTCCATGCTTTACTAACTGTATGACCTGTTCATGATTACTGGCTATTTGGGTGCTTTGCCAACTTACCTGTATAATGTAAGACAGGAACAAAGCAAGATGATATGAGGGGATGGTGGGATGGGAGTCCTTGGTTCTAGTCCTTTCTTGGAAACTTTCTCACCTAATGACCTTGAACAAGTTCCTTCATCTCTCTGATAGTGATGTGCTGCAGCCAGCTTGTACCCAAGCTGATCATTAAATTTTCAGCCTGGGTATTTGTATCCTGAAAGTTGGCAATGCTATAAAACAGGCCTTATTTATTGCTCTGTCTATGGGTTGTCGAATTATGGCCAGAATTGCCTTTGGGCAACTGGTCTAGACTTAAGAAAGTGGTGGAAAAAATGTTGATAATACAGATTAAAACTAAAAAGTATATCCTGCCTACATCCCCCTCCCCCAACCAGCTGTTAAACATATGCTAGTAGAGGCCTGACTCTGAGCCTTAGTTTTCTCGTCTTTAAAATGGGGATAATCACATTTGTACTACCGACCTCATTTGGCTGCTATGATGAAAATTCTTTGTAAATTGTAAGGCTCTACGTAAACATAAGTTGCTAGTAACATTGTTATCACACAGAGGTACTCAGTAAGCAATAACTTGTGTCTATACAGAGGGCTTTAAGATTTTACAAAGTGCCTTCCTCATAATAATAGGTTTGTAGGGAAAGTATTCTTCCTATATTCTTCCTATTTCATAGAGGAGGAAACTAGGCTCACAGAAGTGAGGGGACTTTCCCAATGTCACACTGCTAATAAGTGTTAGAGGCAGGATTTCAACCTAGAATTCTGAGTGGGTCAAATTCCTGTGCTCTTTTCTCTGGACCTCACTGCCCAAATAAATGAGTTCCCACCTTGTTTTGCTGTCCCTTTGGCAAAGTATATACAACCTTTGGAGCATCATATGTTAGGCTGAAATTTTGCAATGCAATAGACCAGCTTGTGAAATTAACCAGTATTTCTGAAGTGCTTGATGTGTGCCCAGCATTGCCCTTATGGTTGGCAGAGACTAAAATAACAATTACAATAATAAAAGAATATATACTTTGCTTTCAAGGTGCTTTTTGGGAAGACCAAGATTCCCATCAAAGAATCAGGAAATAAAAGGGCACAGATTTTACTTTAGTACCTTGCATACAAAAGCTATTTAATAAGCATTTCCTTAACTGAATCATCGAACGCATAGCTATGTCCTAGATCATCAGATCATGAATTTAGGCCTGGAAGGAATGTTGGGCATCATCTAATCTAACTTATTTATTTTATAGATGAGGAAACTGAGAGTCCTAGAGGTTAGATATCTTGCCTAAAGTCACACAGAGAGTATCTAAAACTGGATTTGAACCCACATCATGTGTGGAAAGTACATGTGCTGTAGAGGAAGTTAAGAGATTGAGAAGATCTTTGTGGACTGAATAGTCAGGAAAGGCCCTGTGGTGGAAGTAAGGCCTAGAAAAAAGGAATGAGATTAGAGCTGATGGAGAGAGGAAGGGACCAGGGGCATTCAAGATGTGGGGGAGCAACATGAGTAAAACCCTGGTGGCAGAAATTGTGTGTGTGTGTGTGTGTGTGTGTGTGTATGTGTGTGTTTATTAGAGACAAGCATGACTGATTTGTTTGAGGAGCTAGTGGGAGATGGGGTTGCATTGGAAAGGTTTAACCAGCTGGTGGAGAGCTTTAAATGCCAAGGTGAGGCATCTACTGTGTGTGAATAGCACTTCATGCCAGGCTGTCAAAAATCCCCATCATTGTTTGAGAAGACCCTTATGCTTGGAGTTAAGAGTTTATTCATTATATTATGGAGACATGAGTCATGAAAATATTCAGAGCCTTAACTTGGTATAGGGGTATAACAATACTTTGTAATTCCCCCCACAAATTCACTAAGTGGGTGTATGTGTAGAATATATATATATATATATATATGTGTGTGTGTGTGTGTGTGTGTGTGTGTGTGTGTGTGTGTGTGTGTGTATATATGTATATGTGTCTGTGTATGTATTATATATGTATGCATGCATATACCAGGCCTGGTATCAGGAAGATCAGAGTTTAAAATCTGGTCCTAGACACTTACTAGCTGTGTGACCCTGGGCGGGTCACTTAACTCCTATTTGCCTCAGTTCCTCATCTATAAAATAGGGCCACACTGGAGAAGGAAACAGCAATCCACTCTAGTATGTTTGCCAAGAAAACTCCATGGACAAGTTCATGGGGTCATGAAGAGTTGGACATGACTGAATGACTGGACAATAAATGTGTATATGCATGTATACACACATGCACACATATACATATATAAATATACACATATACATATATAAATACACATACATATATACATACATACACACATACATACTCTTATACATTTCAAACATTCTTATAGATAGAGATTTTTTTCCTCCACTGTCCCTTTAAATTTTACTTTGTCTACTTTCATACTACTTCATAGTTAGGAGTCAGATTAGACATATGAATTTAGTTAGAAGACCTAGGTTTGAATATTGCCATTTACTAATTGTGTGACCTTGGGCAAGTCACTTCTCCCTCTTTAGCCCTCATATCCTCCCAACCTCCACAATGCTAAGAGGTTGAATAGATGATCCCTAAGGTTCCTTTCAGTTCTAAATCCTATAATCCTATGAAATCCCTATTACGGGAGTCATTTAAAGTTGGCCTCTGAGAGGCCCTGGAACTAATGAGATAAGTTTCACTAGGAGGAGGGGAGTGGAGAGGAAGATAGCCTTTTTGCCCTTCATTTCTTTGAGTCATTAAATTCTTCCCCCATCCCAGCAGCACCCAGGCTTTTTCTTCAGTTCTGGCTTCACTGTCCACCCCTCCATTGTTGTTGAAGTCTCCCATTGTGAATCGAGTCCAGGCATGTTCAGGAAGTTGTCCTGCTGCAGCCTGTACCACGTGATGTGACTGAAGGGCTGGGTCTCTTGTGGCTGTAGCCCAGAAGGATCTGTTCTCTGCCTCTGGCCTCCCCCTCTTCCCAGGGTTCTGCCATCTCCCCACCCTGCAGTAGGCAAGGCAAGGTGACTGAATGTGGAGGCTGGGGTGCCTGCTGGCACTGGGAGGATGGAGGGCCAAGGCTATAGGCTTGGTCTGGGTTTTCTCTCACTGTCACTTTTTTTTGGGGGGGGGGAAGAGGGAGAAAGAGAAAGAGGGAGAGTAGGAGAGGGAGGGGTAGAGAGAAGAGGGGAGAGAGAGGGGAAAGAGAGATGGAGGGAGGGAGAGAGAGAGAGAGAGAGAGAGAAAATAAATGTGTGTGTGCTGGGTGATTTCTTTTCCTTTTATTGTTGCACTGCCCACGCAGCTGGTCAAGGCTGTCCACAAACATGAAAATCCAGTTTGGGATCTTTAATTAGAAAAGTGTGAAGTAACCCAAAGTTCAGTGTGTTTTGAAGTTCAGATCAAACTCCCGGAAGCACATCTGGGTGGGGGGAGGCTAATAGTGAAGAGGGGTGTGTGTGTGTTGGTGGGGGGGCATGGTGAGGGGGTAGAGAATGTGTGTCAGGCTCCATTATGTTGTCTTTCTTGTTTTCTTGCTTCTTTCTGGGATGCCCTCTCTGCATTCCTGGAGGACTGCTGGGGGGCAGAGCCCCCTGGGCAAGTCCCTCCCCACTCCAAGGCAGGGTCCCTACCACCCAGAGGGAGCTGTTTATGGCTCTCTCTTGGTGGGGGCTGTTGGGAACCACATGGTTTATTTTTTCCTCTCCTTCCTGCTCTCCCCAAGGGAGGCCATATGGTGGAGTGTTCGGAGCACAGGGCTAAGAGCCAGAGGAGCTCAGGGCTCTGGGGACAGAGCTGGGGCCCTGATGCACTGTGTGTGTGGCCTGCTCCAGGAGCTCCCTGCCTGACCTCCCAGTGCCTCAAAGAGCCCAGCTGCAGCCATGGGTAACAGCTTGGCTCCATTGTGACTGGGGAAGGTGCCGGAGCTGGAGGGTTGGTGTTTCGTGCATGCTGGAGCTCTTGCTGGCAGGGCTCAACCCAGCCAGGCATTTTTCCAGGTGGATTTAGCCTAACCTGATTGCTCAGGCTGAAGTTACTATAGTGCCACACATATCCACCCCCCAAAAAGCCAGGGATACATAGCTGGGAGCTTGAGGGGCTTGAGAAAGAAAGGTATACAAGCAGTTGAAGTTATGAAGGATTTGGGAAAGAAAGTACAAGGAAACTTAGATTTATGGGACCTAGGATTAGGGGCTAGAAGATGTCTGTGCTTTTCAACATTAAATAACATCAAAGATTAATTATAAAAGGGCATATAAATCAGCATCAGGTATTTTAGGATCAGGAGTCTGGGTACTCTTTGTACCCAGATAGTGGCCTTGGCTAGCATGCTGTGTGGCAGAAGTTCAGGGACCTCTCCCAACCTTATTACCTCCACCCTTCTATAAAGTAAGAATAAGAAGTCAGACTCCCCAAGGTGAGTGAGTGGGTGAGTGCACACACAACAAAGAAAGGGCTAATTCAGATCACAGGGATATAGCTTTGCTATCAAAACCAAAACAACAACAACCAAAACCTAACCTCCCTAAACAGTAGAGACTAGTTCTATGCTGTTGTCTTCCTTTTCTGTGTGGTTTATATCCAGAAAATGATCTTGGAATTCGCCCAACTATGAAGAATTGACACCCAGATTCCCTCTCTGACAGTAGCAAAGCAGGCTTTTTGATCTGGTTGGAACCTTTGAGATCATAGAGCCAAATCCTCTAATTTTGCAGGTGAAGAGGTTGAGGCCAGAAGAAGTTACTGGAAGGAACAGCAGAGCCTGGATTTTGAACCCAGGTTCTTCTGATTATAATTCTAGCCTTCCTTCCAGGTTAATGCTAAACCTCTCCTCTGTTGCATACTGAAATATTTCCCAGTCTCCCTCTTTCCCACTCTGTAGCCAGAGTCAATCATTTGCTGTCCCTAGTACACATCCCAAACCTCTCCACCTCTGGGTCTTTGCTTATACTCTCCATATGTCCAGAATATCTGACCCTTCTCTCACCTCAGGGAGAGATGGTTGTGTGTGTGCATGCGTGCATGCATGTGTGTATGTATGTGTATGTGTGTAATTTCCAAGTTTCAAGTGAGCAAGTCTTGATGAAATGCCTACAGTATGCCAAAAAGACTGAACAACCCTGCTCTCAAGGACCTTACCCTTCATTGAAGGGAGATATGTGAAAGGAATCCTTTGGAGATCTTACTCATCCTCAAGGGGCCAGGTCAAATATTCCATGAAGTCTTTCTTGATTTTGTCTCTCCTCTTCCCATCCTACCCTGTCTAGAGTCAGAAATAATTATCCCTTCCTTTAACTTCACACAGCTAACTCTTTTTAAAGCCCTTCCTATGGTAGGTGGCACAATGGATAGAGCAGTGGGTCAGAAGTAATGAAGCTGGCTCAAGTTCAAATCTGACCTTAGCTGTGTGACCCTGGGCAGGTCATTTTATGTCTGTCTTTCTCAGTTTCCTTAACTGGAAAATGGGAATAATAATAGCATTTATCTCCCAGGGTTATGGTGAGAATCAGATGAGATTATATTTGTAAAGCACTTAGCACACAGCAGGTGGTTAATAAATGTTTATTTCCTTCCTTATAATATTATACTCCCTCCTATAGTTATCATCTAGATTGCATGTATGTATACAAGTACATCCCCTCTCCTCAATCACATATTTTGTGAGGGCAGTCTTCATTATTTTTCTCTTTCCCAATACCATGCTTTGCTAAAGCAAAGATCTTAAGTAATAGACTTTTAAATTTTTTTTTATTTTTAGTAATAGACTTTTGCTAAGTGGTTGTTAAAAGAATGTCAGTTGTGACACAGTCAGTCAGGGTTTCCCATGGATCCTGTAGCCATACATTAGAGCAAAGCTTCCATACTTGGACTCTTTGTTGTTGTTGCTCTTCAGTTGTAGCTGACTCTTTGTGACTCTTTTGGGGGGTTTTCTTGGCAAAAATACTGGAGTGGTTTGCCATTTCCTTCTCCAGCTCATTATACAGATGAGGAAACTGAGGCAAACAGGGATGAGTGACTTGCCCAGGGTCACACAGCTAGTAAGCATCTGAGGCTGAATTTGAACTCTGGAAGGTGACTCTTCCTGATTTCAGGCCTGGCACTCTATCCACTATGCAATTTAGCAGCCCTACTTGGTCTGTAAGGGGATGAAACCTGTGTCCTTGGCCTCTTTAAAAGTAGTACTGAGCTGTCCATTGAAGATTGTCCTTAAAAAGTGTTGTTAGCTTATTTATAGTACTTATCTTATAAGCTCCTTGAGGACAAGAACTGTCTTTTTCTTTTCCTTTGTGTTCTCATTGCTTTCACAGAGCCAAGTATTCAATAGGTGCCTAATAATTATTGCTTTTTCTCATGTTCTAATGGAACATTCTAGTTGATGACATAAATTCATACAGTTCATATATATATATGGCAGAGGTTCCTAGCCTGGGGTCTATGAACTTGTTTCTGAAAATGTTTTAATAAATATATTCCAATATAGTTGGTTTTCTTTGTAATCCTTTGGAATTTATTCCTTTTAAAACATTTTGAAAAGGGGTTCATAGACTTCACCAGATTGCCATAGGGGGTCCATGACCCCCCAAAGTTTAAGAACGCTTGCTTTGGGGTCTTTATCACTTGGCTCAATGCCTTTGGGCTAGCTAGACAGTTCCTGGGAGTAATTTCCTACTGCCTTTCCTTGTTGGAGGGGTGAGGTGGAAGAAATAGCATTGCATTTAGCCACCTGGCTTGCCTCTTCCTGGATATGGGGCTTGATGCAGGGCAGAAGGAAGTTTGGGACTAGATTATCTTTAGAGTTCATCATTCTGAACAAGCGTCTGGGGATAAATATGGGAATCTGGGTGGGTTGGCTCGGAAGTGCCTTTGATCTGCCTACTGTTAATGCTTTTCAGTTGAATGCCAGCAGAAGCAACCCCACCCTGGGCCAGAGAGATAACAGGCTGGGGCTTTCGCAAATGGGCCCCTTGATAGTGCCGGGTTTTATTGAGCTCTGATCGGGGCCCAATAGGATCTGAAGGCACCCCGGAAACATCAAACAGAGGAGAAGGCGTTGCCTTGTGCAAAGAATCCTGAGTCCTGTGTGTATGGACCTGTGTGTGCACAGGCCTATCTGTTGGCACTTTATTCCATTGTGTTAAAGTCTATAGAGCAGAGATGCTTAGGTCTTGGAAATGACCTTGAGAAGTTATCTAGTCTAATCTTGCTATCTCTAGGTGAGCCCACACCAAAATCATCTTGGGTAATGCATTTAGTATATACATGCATATGCATATGTATATATCTGTGAAAATATAACACAACATAATGACATAGAAGACATGATATGATACAATGTGGTATGATAGGATATGAGGAGTCTGGTAATAGGGAAATGACCTCAGAATTAAGGATATCTGGGTGGCTTTAATCCTAGTTCTGTGACCCTAAGCAGGTCTCTTAAACTCTCAGTGCCCCAAGGCAGCTCTCTGAGACTATAAATTATAGAACAGATGCCAGTTTGCATTGGTAAAGGCACTCCCTATACTTATGAATCAAAGGTTCAGTAAAGTAATATTAATAAAATAATGAGAATAATATGAATAAACGTATTTATGGAGCATTTACTATGTGGCATATTGTGTTAGATACTAGAGATACAAAGACTAAAGTGAAACAGTTCCTTCCTGCACAGAGTTTACATTCTAGCAGGGGAGACAACATACACATATATAGATTTCTATAAAACACATAGAAACTAGATACAAAGTAGTCTTGGAAAAGGAACTACAAGTAGCTAAGGGGACCCAGGAGCAGCCTTGTACAGAAGGTGACATAAGCTGAATCATGAGCTTCTTGAAAGAAACCAGGGATTCTAAGATTCAAAGATAAAGAGGAAAGGCATTCCAGGTATGGGGTACAGCCAGTGCAAAGACCCACAGATAGGAAGTAGTGTCATGAGTGAAAAACATCAAAGAGGCATGGATGTTTGGGCCATAGAGTGTCTGGAGAAGAGTAATATGGTAGAAGATCAGAAAAATAGGAAGGAGTCAGGTTGTGAAAGTACTTTAAATGCCAAACGTAGATGTTTATATTTGATCTTAGAGGTAATAGGGTGCCATTGGAGAGTGGTATGAGGTGGTCAGATCTGTACTTTAGGAAAATAACTTCTGTGAAGAATGGATTGGTGTGGGGAGAGACCAGAATCTGGGAGACCAGTTAGGAAGCCATAGCAGTTGAGCAGCATGACGTGATAAAGACCAGAACTGAGGTGGTAGCCTTGTGACTGGAGAGAAAGGAATATATGTGAGAGGCGTTGTGGGTAGAAACAACAGGATATGGCAATTGATTAGTTATGTGGAATGAGTGAGGCTTAGGAGTCAAGGGTGACAATGTGGTTGCAAACCTGGGTGACAGAAAAGATGGTAGTGCCTTTGACAGGAATAGGAAAATTCATATTCCCAAAGAGCTATAAAATATGCATGGGTCTGAATCCCAAAGAGATTAATGAAAGAAAAACGGAAAGGACCTATTTGTACAAAAATATTTATAGCAGCTCTTTGTAGTGGCAAAGAATTAGAAATTGAGGGGATGCCTGTCAATCAGGAATAACAAAGTTCAGAAGAGAGATGGATAGGAAGGAAAAGAGAATTAGTTCTGTTTTCGACGTAATTTTATTTTAGACATAATTTGAAACATCTAGCAGGTAGTTGGTTATGTAGGTGTGGAAATCTTGAGAGAGACTGGAGTTGGGACGTATAGATCTGAGAATCATCTGCATAGACATTAGAATTAAATCCATGGAAGCTGACAAGGTCACTAAACAAGCAAGTACAGAGAGAAAAGAGAAGAGGTCAGAGCCTTACTGTACACTCGCCCTTAGCAGATGTGATAAACGGTCAAATGTAGGAAGAGAACCCAGACAGCAAAGGCCATTCAGGAGGAGAGGTCAACAATGTGCTGCGGAGAGATAAGAAAGTGTTAGAATTGAGAAAAAAATCATAATATTTGGCAATTAAGTGATTTCATTGGTAACTTTGAAGAGTCTTTCAGAGTAATGAGTTCAGTAAGGCAACAACCATTTATCCAGAACTTCCTAAGTACTAGGGATTGAACAAAAGGCAAAAATGTGGTCTCATATTCAGTTAAGGATCTCATCTTCTATTGAGGGAGGCAACCTACGAATTTTTCTCTCTCTCTGAAACACACATATGCTCATGCATGTGCACACATACGTGTGTGTGTGTGTGTGTGTGTGTGTGTGTGTGTGTGTGTGTAGGAGGCAGGTAGGTCACTCAGTGGATAGAGTGGTGGCCCTGGAGTCAGGAAGACCTGAATTCAAATTCAGCCTCAGACACTTGCTAGCTGTGTGACTTTGGCCAAATCATTCAATCTCTGTATGCCTTAAGCCAGTGGAGAAGATGACAAACCACTCCAATATCTTTGGCAAGAAAAGCCCAAGGACAGTAATGATGTGCTGGGGTCCATGGAGTCATGAATAAGTGGACATGACTGAATTACAACAACTACATACACACAAGATAGATACAATATACATGGAAGGTAATATCAGAGACAAGGCAGTCACATTGAGGATGGGGCTTGGGTAGGATTTGAGCTGAGTATTGAAGGAGGTTGAAGAAGCCAGGAAGTCAAATTTCAAAGGAAAAGAAGAAGAATGCGATAAGTGGAGATAACAGATAAAGATAGCTTTTTTCAAGCAGAGAAAGAGAGGAAGCATATAGGACTATAGTTATAGGAAGTGGTACTCTGAGTAGGATCAGGACAGGATCTAGGCTACACAGAGATACACACACATGATGATATATGTATATAAATTCATATGTGCACATGTATGTAAATGTGTATGTGTGCATATACATACACACATAGGTATAGATCGATATTGACATGATGCAAAATAACTGTTAGGTTTCCTAGTAGGAAAAGAAAAGAAGCTTAGAGAACAGATAGGAGGAATGAGAGCAAACCTTTCAGAGAAGTGTTTGGTCCAGGAACTAGAATGTTCAGTTCTATACTTCTATAGTGCCTGCCCTGTGCCTGGTATTACTGCCTTATACACAGGCAGTATAATGCAGGGGAAAAAGTGATAGGGGTCATCTGAAAAATCCAGATATGGGCATCTAAGAAAATCTGAGGAGGCAGAATGAACGTTCAGTGTGGATTGGTGTGGGAAGAATCTGGACATGCTTCTTGGAGGAGGAGGCTATACCTGAAGTCAGTCTCAAAGGGAGAAGATTACAGCCAGAGACAATGAGGAGGAGTCTATTATACATTTAGACTTTTCTTGGGAGCCCCGGAACCTGCTGAACAGGAACAGGATCAAACTGAAAGCTGATTGTGTGGGCTACGGAGAAGAGTACCTACCTGATCACTAGGGTGTGTTGAGGGGAGAGGGGTGGTGGTCAGACATGTGTTTGCAGTGAAAGGGTTAGTGAGATAAATGGATAGGGGATGGGTCTGGGAGAGTGTTGTCTTTCCCCTCCCCCTCCCCTGCTGTTCCTCTTGGCTCTCCGTATTTCATCTAGACAGGCGAGCAGGCAGGATGCTGTGTGCTGTGTATTGGCCTCGAGAGACAGGAGCAGGGTAACACCACAACACAAACAGAACATCTGGAAGATTTTTAAGGTTTCTTTTTTTTAACAGATTTGCAAAAGTCAGGACATTTGCACACAAGGTTTACTGGTTGGAGAGAGCCCAGGGGTTTTAGTAAAGTAGGAGGGATTTGGGGGTGTGTGGTGGGGACAGAGTAAAAGTTCAATGCCAGAGGCAAAAAATAATATAAGTTCTTCTAACAAACTTGTTTGCAGAAAGGAAACTGTCAAAAGTGACTAATGGCAGAAATGGGGAACAGCTATAGTGATGTAGCTGGGATTGAGGCACTCCTAGGTTCTTTTCCTCTTAGGCCTCACTGGCATTGAACCACAACTGGGTCTCTTCTCTTTTTATCATTGAAATCAGCTGCTCTGAATAGAATCTGAAAGAATAGAAGGCCAAATTCTCAGAGAGAGGATGGGCTGCTCTTGGCACACTCCCCACCCTCTTTCTGCCTTCAGATTGCTGGGAACACAGGAGCTGGGCATGGGAGACTTTGGGCTCTGGCCGCATTGCTTAAAGACACATCCCCAAAAGACCCGTTTGTACAAAAATATTTATAGCAGCCCTTTTTGTGGTGGCAAAGGATTGGAAATCAAAGGAATACCCATCAATTGGGGAATGGCTGAACAAGTTGTGGTATATGAATGTAATGGAATACTACTGTGCTATAAGAAGTGAGGAGCAGACAGACTTCATAATAACCTGGAGAGACTTATATAAACTGATGCTGAGTGAGGAGAGCAGAACCAGGAGAACTTTGTACACAATTACAGACATATCGTGTGTGTGATGACTAACTTTGATAGACTGGGCTCTCCTCAGCAATGCAAGGTTATAAGACAACCTCAAAAGACTCATGATGGAAAGGGATGTCCACATCCAGAGAAAGAACTACAGAGTTTGAACACAGATTGTAGCAAACTACTTGCTCT
>CM053584.1:164566404-164576808 GCA_028627135.1 Pseudochirops cupreus
GGGGGAGGAGAGGGAGGGGAGAAAATTTGAAACTCAAGAGACTGTGGAACTGAATGTTGTAAACCAAAAGTAAATAAATTAATTTAAAGGAAAAAAAAGACACATCCTCTTTCCCTCAAGCCAGGATTGGGGATGGGGTGGTGGTATAGAGAGGTGGGTAAGGGGAAAGAGTTAATTCCTGGGTGGGGGGGGAGGAGTCCTGGCCAGGCTCAGCTAGTCTGGTCCACCCAAGACTATCAGAGCACCTTGTGCTTCCTCTTCCTTCCCCCTCCTCCTAGTGTCATCCCAAGCTTGATGACTTTGGCCAAGGGAAACAGGGGGAAAAAAAAATGAACAAAACTTGGCCCAGCATTGCAGCACCACATGCTGGAGATGGAAGAGGAAAGGGAAAAAAAGGCAATCTCAGCAGGGGATTCACTGGGATCCCAAAATGTCCTCTGAAAGAGGACAGAACTTCGTGCTGTCCGTATCTTCCTCCCTCATGGTTTCTATCCTTTTTTTTTTTAAAGAACCCCAGATTTGGACTTAATCGTTCCTTCCCCTCCTTCTCCATCAGTTTGGTCATGAAATCCTAGCTTGTGCCTATTTTCATGGCTTCATTAAATATATGTGAAATTTTACCCAGCCCAATAGAGCTTTATGGTAGGGAACAAGACTCATTTTCTGTGGTCAAAAGGCTTACTTGATTGGGAAGAGAGTCCACTCTTCCCTTCTCTCCCTTGCCATTTGCCAAAGTAATTGCTTTATCCAGACTGTTCTTTGCATGGGGATGAACCTATCCTTACCTCTTCTTGGTATCTAACTAACTCATCATGAACTCATTATACAAAGAAACTGAGGCAATGAATTGAACTGAGGCATATTTGTAGTGATAACTTCAAGAAGTTGCTTAGCTGGCCCTGTTTTTAATGGGAAAGTCAGTGACTCTACCTCTTCTAGGTTCACTTATTACAGCTTAGAGAGTTCCTTCTCTGGGCTTATCTAAATCCCTCTTGCTCCAATTCAAGTCTAGCCCTTTGTAAGGCAATCCTAGTAGCTGTGCCTTTGCATTAATGGGGAGCAGAGTTGACTAAGGGCCCTCTGCCCTCTTGTGCCTTGGATCAACACCTGTGGGTCTGTGGTTACTCATATAGTACAAAGTGCCAGTAGCCTTGGCTTTAGGATTAGAATCCCTAACCCCACTCACGAAAGTTTCTCTTATTGACTCGTGGGCTTCTTTAGCTCAGAACCCTGTTTTCTTAGGCCTCTGCTATCTCCCTGTTCCTCCCTGATGTAGCTGGCCAGCCTGGGCTTGACTTGCCTAGACTGATTTCCTACCTGCTTTTAGCTAAAGCCCTGGTCCTGGCCCATTCTAACATTTCCTTGCCAACCTAATATAATTGTTCTTTATGGTTTCTACTGATTTGTGGGGAAATGGGATAGAGTCCTTTATCTTCGTACTATATCTTAATTTCACCAAAGTTTTGAACTGTGTTATTCAGTAATAACTAGGCCCTCACTATGGCAGGGCTTTTACATCTCCATAAGTGATTCTCTAACTCAACATAACTATTGTTGCAAACTTTTTCTTCCCTCCTCAAGCCTCCCACAGTACACTGTACACCCACTTTCTTGGCAGAGTACCTTGGCTCATTCTTTATGGAGAAAATTGAGGCCATTGGCCACAGGACTCCTGTTCCTCCCCCTTTTTCTCATTTTGCACTCTGTTGACTTTATCTCATATTGTTTCCACTTTCACACTAGTCTCTAATGAAGAGGTAGCCCTTCTTCTTGCCAAGGTCAGCCCCTTTGTATGTACCTTTGGTCCCATCCCCATCCATCTTCTCTAGTATATTGCCCTGACTGCCATCCCCCTTTTCTCTAATCTTCACTCTTTCTTTATCTACTGGTTCTGCCTTTCTGCCTACAAATATATATGTCTCCTCATCCTTAAAAATCTTCATTATATCCTATCATTCCTGATAGTAATTATAGCTTTCTTCCCTTTCTCTGCCAACTCCTTGAGAAATTGATTTGGCACTCAGTGCATACTTCCTTGACTTTCACTTTGTTCTTTCTGAAATTTTATTTCCAGCCTCAACAAAGTTGAAACTACTTTCTCCAAATGCATTGGTTATCTAATTGTCAAGCCTAATAGCTTGGTTTCACTCCTCATCCTTCTTGTCCTCTCTGTAGCATTTGACAGTGTTGACTATCCTTTCTTCCTAGGTACTCTTGCCTCTGAATTTTCAAGACAGTTCTTTCTCTTTGTTTCCCTACCTCTCTGACTCCTCCTTCTCAGTTTTCTTTGCTGGATCATCACCCCACTAATTGTGGGAGTAACCCAAGGCTCTGTCCTGTGCCATCTTTTCTTCTCTCGCTACCTTTTCTTACTTGATGAACTCATCAGCGTCTTTACTGATCTAAGACTGACTCAGACTGGTTCAGTGGTTCAGGCTTGGGACTGAAACAAAATGAGACACGTAGGTTATCTAATATTTAATAAAGAATAAAGTTTACTTCCCAGTATCATGGAAAGGATATTAGGCAAGGATATGACAGATTCAGGTAGATGTGACTTCCTCAGGGTCACATAGCTGGTAAATGTCTCAGACCAGGTTTGAACCCATGAAGAAGAGTCTTCCTGACTCCATCTTCTGGGCCACCTAACTGCCCTCAAAAAAGCATAACCTTGTGTTAATCACAACAGTAAGCATTGGAGATATTGATAGAAAAACAATATATTTCCTCCTCTCAAGAAGCTCACGTTCAGATAGAAGAGGTTTCAAATGCAATTCAAATGGAGAGGTTTAGCGGTCTTTTGGACACAACAGCAAAGCAGGTAGTAATGCATCTTTTAAAATGTCATATACATTTCTGACATAATCTTTTGATAGTGCAAAGGATATTGATGGCTTGCTCCTTTTGAGGATGGCTATGGAGACCAGGCTGGAAGTAGGACCAGTGTTCAGGTTGGGGACAGGGGGACAGCTCTTCTTAGGGCTCTTGCTGCTTACCTGTCTGTTGGCAGAAGATGAGTGGTGGTTGGTTTTGGTGGTGATGGGTATAGTAAGTTTCCTCCTCTCAAGGATTGTTCCCCTCAGTGATGGTCTCTGCGAACCAAATTAGAAGCGAGGTAATTGGTCCAGGCCCTAGGGCTAGGTGTTCTGGACTGCTTTCACCAGGGTTTGAGGGGAGGTGGTACTTATGGTTTGACCCACCCGGCACATGACTCTTCTCAGATTGCTTTGTTGCTTTAGTTAGACTAGCCTGCCTGTGCCATCTAGGTATTGCCATGACTAGATGGATGACCTTGAAGTCAAGTTGTGCATGCCTCTCTTACAGTAGGTGGACCAAGAAGAACATTAACCTTCAGGATTCAAGTCCCCACAGATAGTAGCTAATTAGACTAGTAGAATAGAAAGAACTGGGCTAGGACTCAGGGATTATAGACACTGCTGTCTACTCTACTAGCATCTGCACTACCACTGGTGCCTGCTGTTTTGTCAAGCTTCACTAACTTTTTTTGAACTATGTATTGAATAGTCTGAGTTCTTCCTATCAACCATGTTCCCCCAAACTTGACTAAGTGGGCTGAACCCTAGATTTTCTTTGGCTTGATCTCCTATTCTTATCTCTCATTCAGATCATTTTTGTCTTATCCAGTCAACATGATATTATCAACGTAGTGGTAGAAATCAATGTCCACAGGAAACGAGGTCAATCTTAGGTCTCTGACCACTAGACGTGTGTGTGTGTGTGTGTGTGTGTGTGTGTGTGTGTGTGTATGTCCGTGTGAGAGAGAGACAGACAGAGAATGAGAGAGAGAGAAAGAGAGAGAGAGAGAGAGAGAGAGAGAGAGAGAGAGAGAGAGAGAGAGAGAGTGAGTTAGAGTTCAAGTAGACTTACAAAAGGATTATGAATGCCTACTGGACTCCTTCCCAGGTGAAATGAAAATACTTGGGACTAGTCTCAGTCACAGGAATAGAGAAAAAGGCATTAGTGAGGTTGATAACTTCAGAACATTTCTCTTGGGTCTGGGCTACTTGGTTCATCAAATTGATGAAGTTAAGAAAATGCCTCAGCATGATGACTGCTTTATCTAGCTCCTATGTAGTCCACAATAAGCTACCAAGTGCCATCTTTCTTCCTTACCAGCCATATAATATTACTGTAAGAAGAGATAGTATAGCAAAGTACTCTGGCCTCTTTCTTCTCCATTGCTTGGGAGAAGAGAGCTTTTGTAATCAAGTTTTAACTACATAAGATGGCTCAGGCAGCTCCAAAGTTTCCATTTGGCCCAACTCACAATAAGTAGCATAAAGGTTCCCATATAGGCGTGGACTCCCAAGAATTAATGATGCCTCTTCTCTATGTTCCCCACAACTCCGCCCCCCACCTTGCCCCATGGAAACTGGTAGACCCATTGGTGATCCCTCACTCGATTAACCTGGTTTCTGTGTCTAGCAGCCCTTTGTATCTAAGTAGGGTGGGGGCTTTAGATGATGCCTTGGGTTCAGGTGAGTCTGAAAGATCTTTGCTGGCCAGAGTACTAGATGTTGTGCTAGAGTTTTACTAGGGTCCCTATAGACTGGTGATTAATTGTCTCCTTATCAGCTCCATGTTTTAGGAGTCACATTCAAAGCTCCTTAGGGGAGAGGGTTTTGTCACTTCTTACCCTATATCTATATCCATCTATGTCTGTATCTTATCTATATCTCCAATTTACATATATAAATATATAGAGTCTATATCTGTGTGATGCATATGTGTATGTATACATACCACATATGTATGTGTATATATACACATATGAATATATATACACACATGTACACACATTATTAGAATTTAAATTCCTCGTGGTCAGGGAGTTTGGGGCTTGGGGTTTTTGCTGTTGTTGTTGGTTGTTTTTATCTTTATAGTCCCAGTACATAGTATATTAATGGCACATACCTAGATGCTCAATAGATGCCTGGTGATTGATTTGTCTGTTCCACTCACTTTTCCCCTCTTTCCTGGACTATTCAAAAATAGATAAAGCTGATATATTTTGCTTCTGGAAGAGGTATTTCATATGAGCTAGGAGATACACAGTCTAATGGACAGGGCAGTGGTTTGGTCGGTTTGTCCGATAAACTCCCTGGGGGCCATAGCAACCAGTGGTATAAAAATAATCTAGCAGAGCGGGCTGGAGATAAGATCCTGACATGGAGGAGGCTTCTCATCCAGGGAAGTGACTCAGGGAGGCTAAGGAATGATGCACAACCAAGAAATGTCACAGCAGATGTTAACATTCCATGGAAAGCACTGTAATGGTCTCTGGACTGTGTGTTTGTAGGTAATCAATCTACTTTTTAAGGTTCATTCTAATCCCCTATGCCTGAGATTGCCTTCCTGTATGTCGCCTAACAGAGGTGTGTCTTTATCAAATAAATGAACTTCCCTGGAAGAGTTTGGTGGGGTGGAGAACGGCAGAAGTGGGTGGTGTTGCCCCAGTACCATTATAAACTCATCAGATTGCCTTATACCTTTTTAGCCACTTATCTGTGTTTGTGCCCTGCTTTCTACCCTCTTATCTGGGTTTGTCTCCTACGCTGGAACAGGAGAAGGTGCAATCTTGTATGTTCATTCTTGATCCTATTTTGCAGACTTCTCACAGCCTTTTTCTCTGTGCTTATCATCCTGCCAAGTCCATGAAGTTGCTGAGCAACAGGGAGAAAGTCTTGGTGTTATTCACCAACTTGGTGCCGATTAAAGTGCAGGCCATGTGCATCTCCCTGGGAAAACAAAATCTTCTCGTGGCGTTCCCTGATGCAGCTCTTAAGGTTGCCATAAGGGAGGTGGAAGGAAATGATTGAGGATGACTTAGTTTCTTTTTGTAATTTTAAACCTAGGGGAAAGGGAGAGCCCTGGATGAGTGACTGAAGCCAGGAACCTGGGAGCCAGGATTCTTGGGTCTCTTCTTTACCATCCATTGTTATAGCTATTATAAATCCACTGGCTTTATCTTGGTATCTTGCATATAGTGGTCACAGTGAATTTTGAACCTGACTGAATTAAAGTTCCTCTTGTCTGTAGAATGGGCCTAAATGTCTGTTGTATAGGAAATATGTGTGTACTTAAATTTCTTTGGGTAAAACACTCAGGTTTGTAGAGAGAAGAATTCTGAAGTGAAAATTTCAGGTCTGTTTCATAGCTTTTTAGTCTCAGTTTATCCTGTTTTTCAGCAAAGAGCTTTCTCTTGCTCTATCCTCCTTCCCTTCTCTGTCTTTCTTAAGATCTTGTACTGTGACTTTCACTTGAATTTTTGGTAACTATATCTCAGAGATCTTTGGCACTTCTTTTTTTGTCCAAGGTTTGCTCTGTGTCCATAAAGATCCTCCATTCCCATTGGGAACCACTGGTCCTCTTGGAGCTATAAAGGAACTGAGAGAGGCCAGGTTGGTTTTCAGGATGCTCTCTCAGGGTTTGGTTCTGGTCCCTGCTTAAAAGATCATGATGTGGTTCCTTCTCCCAGGGTGTTAATCATCCCATCCCACTAACCAAGAGGAAGAGTCGACCATATCGATTCTACTTGTGTTGCAGTTGTCCAGCTGGAATCCTGTAATGGGGAGTTCTGGCCAAGTAGTCAGTTTAGGTCCTAAGGACTCTTTTCTTTTCTTTTTTAAAATTTGTAATTTATTTATTTTTAGTTTTTATCATTCATTTCTACAAGATTTTGAGTTACAAATTTTTCCCCATCTCTCCCTTGCCCCCCACCCCAAGATGGCAAGCATATGAATACCCCTTTCCCCAATTTACTCTCTCTTATATCCTCCAATATGCCCCCTTAGTTTTTTGTAGGGCAGGACAGATTTCTATACCTAATTACCTGTATGCCTTATTTCCCAGTTGCATGTAAAAACAATTTTTTTAACATTTGTTTTTAAAACTTTGAGTTCCATATTCTCTCCATTCTCCCCTCCTCATCCACTCCCACTCAGAAGACAAGCAATTCAATATAGGTTTACATGTGTAGTTATGCAAAACATTTAAATAGTAGTTAAATTGTGGAAGACTAACTATACTTTCCTCCATCCTATCTTCCATCCCCCATTTATTCTGTTTTCTCCTTTGACCTTGTCCCTTTTCAAAAGTGTTTCATTCTAACTATCCTCTCCCCCAATCTGCCCTCCCTTCTATCATCCTCCCCTCCCCTCCCCTTCTTCCTTATTTTCCTGTAGGGTAAGATACCCAATTGAGTGTGTATGTTATTCCTTCCTTAAGCCAAATCCAATGAGAGTAAGATTGACTCATTCCCTTTCACCTTCCTGTTCTAAGAACTCTTTTCATTTTACCCAGAGAATCAAAGAGGTTTCTTTTTCTTCCTTCTCTTATATCCTGCTTTCTCGTTTTAAATTATGTTGTGGATAAGCTCCCATATATTACTGGACCTTTCAAGTAGTTAAATAGTGTATTCAATGATGCTAATCATTTTATGTATACATTTTTATCATATGAGTGTCATATTTTCCTTTCCATAAGAACAGAGGGAGGCAAAAAATATTTGATATTGCCATCCTGTTTTCTCTGACCATCAGTGTCCAGACTCTATATCAGTTCCCTATTAGAAGTAACTAGTGGTAAGGTAATAGCAAAACTAAACTGAAAATAAAAATTCGGATTAGAGATCAGAGCATCTTTGATCCCTACCCCCTGAAAAATATCTACCTCACTCAGTTTATTTCTCACCCATAGAAGAGAATTATCTGACACCTTCCATTTCTCTTTGTTTTTGAAGCTGGGTCTCCCTATCTCACCCAGGCTGGGAGTAAAGCAGCCATCTGTAGTGAAGCTTTGACTGGCTCTGGTTCACACATGGGCTGGTGGCCCCCTCCTTGTGGGGCCTGATATATTGGTGGCTTGGTGCTTAGACCATTGTAACTCAGAACTCCTGAACTCAAGTGATCCACCAGTTTCAGCCTCCCCACAAGCAAGGGATGATAGGCTTGTATGCCTGGCTAGTATCCTCATCTTAAAAGTAGTGGTGAAGATAGGATGATCAGTGATGATGGTAACTTTCTTTTAAGATGTTAACTTCCTGAGTTCAAATCCTGCCTCAGACACTTACTAGCTGTGTGACCCTGGGCAAGCCCCTTAACTCTGTTTTCCTCGGTTTCTTCATCTGTAAAATGAGCTGGAGAAGGCAAACCACTTCAGTATCTCTGCCAAGAAAACCCCAAATGGGATCATGAAGATTGAAAACAACTAAACAACAACAATCTTCTATGATTTATACCTCTTTGGAGAAAATAATATAGTAGGGATTGTATCATTTTCTGGCCTCATTTAAGTCCCAACTAAAATCTCATCTTCTATATGAAACTTTTCCCAACCCCTCTTAATTCCAGTGACTCTTCTCGCTTAATTATTTCCTATTTATCCTATAGATAGCTGATTTGTATAGATTTGTTTGCTTGCTCTCTCCTCCATTAGGTTGTGAGCTCTCTGAGGGCAGGGACCTTCTTTTGTCTTGGAATGCTTCCAAACTAGCATAATAAGTTTATTGACTGATTGACTGGTGGGGTATCCTTAAAAATGAGATAGTGTAGAGAGAAGTTCTTCGTGAATAGTTCAAAAATATCTGCCCCCCCCCCCCTCTTCAAGAATTAAGAAAAAATGCTCAGAAGCCCTAGAGTGTATTTATCATGCCATATGTTCTGTTCGGGATCCAGCACATTGGAGGATTTAAGGAAGTCCAATCGAAGTGGCAGAAACCAGAGATCAGTTCCTATGTTCTTTCTTCCACAGGCCCTGGGAGGAAGAAGTGGCAGATGGAGACCCCGGGACTGAATGACAAAATCAGCTCTGCCTTCCCTTGCCTCTACCACCCCCACCACTCTCTGCACCAGGATTTTTGTCACTGTAGAAGCAGAGCTTCTGGGCCCCGACAGATGGACTTCCCCCGGGCCTGATCGCCTCTTAAAAATGAATATTCTTGGATTTGGATTGAGAACTATTTGCAGCATGACAACTGGGGGAAGGAAAGTATCACATGCTGAGGGTCAATAAATCGACATTATTTATTAAATACCTACTGTGTGCTAGTCACTGTGTGAGTATTGGGTCTGAATTGGATGTTGATAGAACTATATCCTAAGTAGCAAGATCTCAATGGGAAAGAGTAGCTGGGAAAGACTTTGGTGCTTTTTAATACACAGCATTGGGCAACCTGGACTTGGAGATTTTACCTTCCCAGGAACTAGAGGACTCTCCACTGTACCTTCTCCTCAATGTGCCCCCTCCCCCTACTCCCCCAGGTCTTGGCTTTTTTACCGGGCCTTTGGACTCTGATTTTTTTTTTGTTTGCTCCGTTATCTTCAAGCCGGATACAGGGGTGAATAGTTAACAACTCTCAGGTCAAATGGGAGCTTAATTTTTCCTGCTCTTTCTCAAGGGCCCAGTGTTTACCCATTGCCATGGGAGCAGCCATGGAATTGATTTCCTGTCCCCTCCTGGTATTTTGCAGGCCTTGGCCCCCTAAGCTCTAAAGTGATGGTTTATGACCTAATATTGCAGGCCTACTAGTAACTTACTTTAGAATTTCTGACATTTGGCTGTTTGGAGGGAAAGTTCCTTGGGAGCCAGGGCATCTACTGAAATACAGTGTTCCTCCTACATCCCCCCAACAAAATTCCTTCTTTGGAGGATAGCCTTGGAAGGGGGAAAAGCTATGAATTTTTGTTAATGGAAACTGTCTTCTGTTCAGATTACCCCAGGACTCATCTTTTGGAAAGTCAGCTGAAAAGACCCTTGTCTCTTTGGCAATGGTTTCTACCTAAAATATTCCTTTATGGAGCTGGTGATCCACCAGAATTGGTGGCTATTTGTGATCGAGAACCCCAACGCATGCTTATAATGAAGCATAATTATCCCATATCCCTGACAATGGAAAAGAGAATCAGGTCACGAAAAAGGCAGATTGCTTTTGCCCTTCCCTTTCTCATCCCTGTATCTTGGGAACTGTCATCTATTTCTGAAACTGATTTCCTGGATATTTTTTATGGTTCAAGCTCAGGTAGAAACATTGAATCAGAGATGTATGGATTTTCTTACCTTCAGAATGAAAGGCCTGCTTAATTGTTTAAGGAATTAAATCTTGAAATATTCTACTGCTTTACTCAACGTGTATGTCTATTGTGTAGGCTTCTTCTGAAGCGAAGTCAGAGCTCTTCCTGAGGGCTTCAGATTTGCCATGAAATGGCTAATGATCAGTCTGTAAGCGCCTATTAAGTGATTAGTGCTTAGTTAGTTAATTAGTGTGTAATTAGAGGCAGTCAGTAGCTCAGTGGCTATGAGTTCAAGTACAGCCTCAGACCGGACAAGTCACTCAATCGCTGTCTGGCTCAGGCTCCTCATCTGTAAAATGGGCGCAATAACAGC
>CM053584.1:164576908-164604535 GCA_028627135.1 Pseudochirops cupreus
AGTGTAAGGTAGGCAGGGTAGGCACTGGTGATGGGGGATCAGAAAATCTACGTGTAGAAAGTGTTATTTGACAAAAATATTTATAGCAGCTGTTTTTGTGACAGTAGAGAATTGGACATCAACGGGATGCTCATCAATTGGGGAATGGCTAAACGAGTTGTGGTATATGAATGTAATGGAATACTATTGTGTTACAAGAAATGAGGAGCAGACGGACTTCGTAATAACCTGGAGAGGCTTATACAAACTGATGCTGAGTGAGGAGAGCAGAACCAGGAGAACTTTGTACACAATCACAGACACAATGTATGTGTGACGACTGACTCTGATAGACTGGGCTCCTCTCAGCAATACAAGGTCAGAAGACAACTCCAAAAGACTCGTGATGGAAAACAGATATCCATATCTAAAGAAAGAACTACAGAGTCTGAATGCAGATTGAAGCAAACTACTTGCTCTCTCTCTTTTTTGTTTTTGTTTTGTTTCATTCCTTCTTTGTCATTGTTCATTCCTTTGGTTACAATTCCTCTTTATGACTTGCCTAATGTTCGATGTGAAGTTATTTGTAGAACCTATATCGGATTGCATGATACCATGGTGGGAGGGGAAGAGGGAGGGGGAGAAAATTTGGAACTCAAGGGATTGTGGAACTGAATGTTGTAAACTAAAAGTAAATAAATAAATTTAATAAAAAAAAGAAAGTAGTAGTTGAGATGCATTTTGAGAAAAGAGGGATTTTATGAGGCAGAGTTAAGGTGGGAATATATTCCAGGCATAACAGATGGAATGGCCAGTGCTAAGGTTGCCTGGTATGTATGAGAAACATAAAGAATGACACTTTGGCTGGATTGTAGAGTGTGTTTAGTGGCACAATGTACAATCAAGGTAGAAAAAAAGATTGGGACTAGGTTGTCAAAGGTTTTTAAAGCTGAATAGAGCAGTTGTTATCTCATTGTTGAGGCAATAGGGAACCACTGGAGTTTACTGAGTAGGGGAGGAATGTGATGAGATATGCATTTGAGGAAATCAATTTGGGAAGTATAGGATGGTCGGCAGTTAAGTGGTGAAGTAGATGCAGCACTGAACTTGGAGTCAGCAAGACTTGAGTTCAAATCCTGTCTCAGACATTTCTTTAGCTGTGTGACCCTGGGCAAGTCACCTAACCCCATCACAGCTTTGGTTTCACGGTCTTTAAAATGTCGATAATAGATCCTACCTTGCAGAGTTATTGTGAGGATCCAATAACATATTCAAAAGCAGTTTTCAGTGGTTTGAAGTGAGTAATGAGAAGTAAGTAGAAAGAATGGGTTGGGTTGGAGAGGTAGTAGGTAGTATAAATGGGAATATTTGGTAACTTATCAGATATATGGAGGGAGGTGAGAGTGATACTGAGGTTACGCACCTGAAAGACTGGAGGAGTGGTGGTACCTTTGGAAGAAAAGGGAAAGCTTAGAAGAGGAGGTAGTTTGGGGCAGTGGGAGAGGTCATGAGTTCTATTTTGACTACGTTGAGTTTACAATATTTTCAAGACATCCATTTCAGAATGTCCAATAGGAAATCAGTGATGTGAGACTGAAGTTCAGGAGCTGGGGCTGAAGATCCATGAAGATACACATACATACACATACACATACACATGTAAGCATATGTATATGTAGTATATACATACTATGTATGTGCATGTATATGTGTAGGTATATATGTGTGTATATGTCATTGACATTTTTACACACATATACATGTAAGTATGTGAATATACTATATAATATTAGGTATGTATATATATATATGTAAGCATATGCATACACAGCATACATGTACTATGTATATATTATGTCACTGGCATATGCGCATACACACATGTAAGCATATGCATAATATACAATATTATGTGTATATATGTGTGTATGTGCATGTATATGTAAGCACAGACATGGTTTTACATGCTATGCATGTATATGTGTTGTTGACATGTATGTATATATGTGCATATCATTGGCATAAAAATGATCGTTAAGCCTATGAGGGTTGACTAGGTCATCCTAGAGGACATATAGAAGGAAATCAGAAGTGGGCACAAGACAGAACCATGGGGAATGCCCACAGTTAGAGGGCATGTCATTGATGATGGGCCAATAAAGGAAACTGAAAGGAGCAGTTAGGTAGGAGGAGAACCAGGAGAGAGCAGTGTCATGGAACCCCAGAAAGTAAAGAATATCCAGGAAGAGAAAGTGGTTAGTGATGGAAGAGGACCTCTTCAGGTTGTGTAAGTTCATCCACATTTAAGAGTTTCTTGTTCTCACTTAGAACTAGTAGCATTTAACTTTTTAGATAGGATATGGTTAGATGGATTACTACTCTATTCACATAGGTACACAATTATACTCTGGAGAGGTGAGATAAGGTTCTCCTACTCAACTGAAGTCCACTATTGGATTTCACTATTTCACACTATTGGAGTCAGTCATCACAGATATGATGTGTCTGTAATTGTGTATAATGTCCTCCTGGTTCTACTCTTTAATGCTGGCTAAACCTAGGCTCCTCTTCTTTCTCTCCTGCAACAGCAATTTTGTTATTGTTGTTCAGTCATGTCTGACTCTTTGGAACCCTGTTTTGAGTTTTCTTGGTGGAGATACTGGAGTGGTTTGCTATTTCCTTCTTTAGATAATTTTACATCTAAGGAAACTGAGGCAAACAGGGTTAAGTGACTTGTCCAGGGTCACATAGCTAGTAGATGTCTGAGGTCAGATTTGAACTCAGGTCTTCCTGACTCCAGGCCCAGTGCTCTATCCACTAAACCATCTGTTTGCCTCATTTTTAAAAACATTAACATTGTCTAAAATTGTCATTTTTCTGGCTAGTAAGTCAAAGGACAGTTTTGCTTGGGGTCTTATCTAGGTGACTTGCCAAGAATTCATCCTCCATTTCTCCCACTGGGAATAATGGCCCAAACCATTTATAGGGAAGGAACATAGTACTTAGGAGCAAACCTTTTCATTTTGCAGGGGTAGCTAGCTACAGGGAATGAATTACATGGTAGGGTAAAAAGCTACATGTGAACATCAGCCAGGTCTTCCTTTATCCCTGAGGAAGGAAGAATCCAAACATGTCATGTATTAAAATACTCAAGAGTATCTTCCTGAGCTTACCTTCCTGTTACATTTACTGTTGCAATGACTGAAGTCCTAGTATGATGTGATAAGAGACCAGAAAAGAGTTCTCTTTTAAAAGATGTCATCATTCCAAAAGTACTTTTTTACCCACCAATGTACAGAGCAGTCTTTCAATGCTTCATATTGTACTTTTATTGGTACAAAAGGCTTAAGTTTCTTCTTTCACTTTTTAAACTCCTTTCTTCATTTTCAGTAAGCCAGAAGAAAGAACCTCAAAAGTGGTATTGGATAATGGGATCTGATTACAAGTTTTGGAGGCTCTGAGCACTTGTCTAAATGAATTGGAGGAGTCCAGGATACCAGGGAAGAGTGCCCAAGTTGTCAGATGCCCCAGGGTGCCAGTTTCCTGATGGGATCTTGAGCCAAACCACTCTTCCTTCATCATTCATCACCCCCCAAATTACCGCCATAATTAAGCCCTTTCTCCTGGCTCCATATAGCATGAGGCAGAGTACCAAAAGGATCGAGAGTCAGGAAACTGAGTTCCAATCCTAAATGTACCACCAACTACCCATATTTAATTGAATGAGCCTTTCTAGGCTTCAGTTTTCTTATCTCTGGTTGGAGTATGATGTATAACTCAGGCATCTTTGATCTAAATACATACATGATTCTTCTCTTAGGAGCTTATAAACTAAAAAGGACTTTGAATGTCAATATTTTACAGTCTAAAGTATAACATGAAGTATGGGCTTAATTTGTATACTGAGGATATTTTATTTTTTCATCATTCATTATGGGCCTTGTTTCAAACCAAATTAACACCAAAAACATTTATCATAGCCATTATTTGTACAATTTTTCCATGCCACCCAATCTTGACCCTTATAGGTATTCTTTGGAAAACCCCTGTGGAGATGTCTAGGGCCATGTTGACATGTGATTCAAGACCCTTAACAAAGGTATGAAACTGAAGGTAGCGGCTATGTCCAGTCAAGCCCCCAACCCAAAGACAGTGAATTCTTGGTGTTAAAGGCAGCCTTGAAAATAGTCACTAGCTCAGAGCAATGTGCATTTGTGCCAGAGTAGTACAAAAGAATGCTGGTTTAACTCTATAGCCTGTTACAATCTTGGTAGGGGAACAGATGGAAAAAAAAAACCTGACACTTCTTTTAGCAAGGTATTTTAATTGATGGAAATGAGCCTAATGGAAAGACCAGTAGTCAGGATACTCCAAGATTCTAACTATTAGAGTCTCTTCCTCTCTGAAATGGAGAAGTGTGACTATTAAGTTCTCTCTAAGAGTCCTTCTAACCCTAACATTGATTTGGTGATTACAGACAACAATAAACAGTATATCTTCAGGTCCTAGGTGGCCTACCTTAAAGCTTGCTTTCCCACAGCCTCTGTTTGGATGTATTGAAAATATGATTGCCTTAGCAGCTAAGCTCTAAAGCCCAGTGAAAGCCAAGATCCAGAGCCCAGCACAAAAAGCCTGGGATAGTGCAGGACCAGAGCCCAACTCTCACATAAAAACACCAAGTCACAAAACAAAAGGCAGGAAAAAAAAATGAGCAAAAAAAAAAAAGAGGTTGACTATAGAAAGTTACTCTGGTGATAGGGAGGATCAAAGCATAAACTTAGAAGAGGACAATAATGTCAAAATGGCTACATGTGAAACCTCAAAGAAAAATGTAATTTCATTTAAAGCCCAAAAATAATTCCTAGAAGAGCTTAAAAAAGATTTTAAAAAGCAAATTAGAGAAGTAGAAGAAAAATTGGGAAAAGAAATGAGAGTAATGTAAGAGAACCATGGGGAAAAAGAGTCAATAGCATAGGAAAAGATATACAAAAATTTACCAAGGTAAATAACTTGCTAAAAAATAGAATTGGCCAAATGGAAAAGGAAGTACAAAAGCTAGCTGAAGAAAATAATTCCTTAAAAATTAGAATTGAATAAGTGGACACTAATGACTATGAGACATCAAGATACAATAAAACAAAATCAAAAAAGAAAAAAATAGAAGAAAATGTGAAATTTCTCACTGGAAAAATGATTGACCTAGAAAATAGAGCCAGGAGAGATAATATAAGAATTATTGGACTACCAGAAAGCCATGATTAACATTGTCTAAAACTGTCATTTTTCTGGCTAGTAAGTCAAAGGACAGTTTTGTTTGGGGTCTTATCTAGGTGACTTGCCAAGGAGTCATCCTCCATTTAGAGTTGAATAAGACAGACAATATCTTTCAAGAAATTATCAAAGAAAACTGCTTTGATATATTAGAACCAGAGGCCAAAATGAAATAGAAAGAATCCACTGATCACTGCCTAAAAGAGATCCCAAAATGAAAATTCCCAGGAACATCATAGCCAAATCCAGAGCTCACAGATCAGGAAGAAGCAACCAAAAGACAACACTATTGCTAGGCCTGTATCTCAAGGACATCCAAAAAAAGGGAGAAAGGACCTATTTGTACAAAAATATTGATGGCAATTCTTTTTGTGGTACTTAAGAATTGGAAATCAAAGGAATGTCTCTCAGTTGGGGAATAGCTAAACAAGCTTTGGTATATGATTATAATGAAGTATCATTGTACTATAAGAAATGACAAGCAGGATGATTTCAGAAAAACCTGGAAAGACTTACGTAAACTGATGCATAGTGAAGTGAACAGAACCAGGAGAACATTGTACACAGTAACAGTAATATTGTTCAAAGAAGAACTGTGAATGACTTAGCTATTCTCAGCAATACAATAGTCCAAGACAATCCCAAAGGACTAAAGATGAAACATATTATCCACCTCCAAAGAAAGAACTTATATTGATTGAAATATAGATTGAAGCATGCTGTTTTTCACTTTTTTTCTTTTATTTGAGTCTGTTTGTACAAAATGACTAATATGGAAATATTTTACATAATTGCAAAAAAAAAAAAATCCATATCCCTGGAGGAAAAAAAAGAGAATGTGATTGCCTTCTTTGGGAAGCTCATCACCAAAGATGACTTCAAAGTTATTTGTCCTGGATGTTGGTTGTGTAGAGCAAAGGGTCTGTTGAGGGAGAAGGCAAGTAGACATACAGGTTGATGACAAGAGAGTATGGAAGGAAGATTACTATTTACCTGAGGTAACCAGGAAAATAATATGCCTGCAGTTTTGGCCAATAAATAAAAACTGGAAGCCCAGCATGGCTAAAACCTCATGGGGATTTATTAGTTTGCTTAACAAAAGGCAAACATGAAGGCTTAAAGTGTTCAGTCCTGGATATGCCTTTTTGGCTTTTGTGTGCTGTCTGGCGCCAATCAAAGTATACTCTGGGGTTATCAAGTTCTGCTGAGGGATTTCTTAAAATACTGTTTTCTTATTCCCTTTCCCTTCCTCTCAGATCTCCCATTTTCTCTTTTTTGGGATGTTTGTAGCAAAGGCCACATCAGCTTTGCATTATTAACTGGGCTATTCATATTCAGGGCCTCGGCTTCTTTTTAAGAATTTTGAGGCCTAGGCTATTGGCTTAAGTGATACCTGGATGGGCATACCATCTGAACTCAGTTACACTGAGGTACCTGCTGACTGAGGAGGGGATGGTGATATAGGGATAACTCAAAAGATAATGGAAGGCATTGAAAGGCTTCCATATCTCATTCCTTAGGTAAATCGTAACGATGTATAAAAATTGTACATATATGAGAGTGATATGATCATAGAATAAACATTAGGTACTGATCTGTAATGATTAAAAAAGAAAACATAATAGGATATAAGGGAAATGTTTCCTAGAGGAAGAGACTGTGAATATTGATGAGAAGTTTGCTCATTGTGATTTCTGGGAATGGAGATGTCTTCCAAAAGTCATAAGGGGGTCTTAAACTTTTGTGTGTGTCCTGGGCCCCATTGGGAGTCTGGTAGTACACATGGGTCTCTTCTCAGAAAAATGGTTTTATATGCACAAAATAAAATCTATAGAATTACAATGGAAGCCAATTACATTGAAAGTTATCTTTTTTTTTTTTTAATTCAGGAACCTCCGATTAAGAACCTTAGACTTACCTAGATTCATAGAATCTCAAAAGTCAACTAATCCAACCTCTGCATGGATAAGAATCCTTTCTACAACATACCTGACAAGTAGATCAAAGGGTAAGAGAACTAGAGCTGGAACTTCGGACCTGAGAACATCCGCTATAATCTCTTCATTTTACAGATGAAGAGACAGAGAGGTTAAATGACCTGCTCTGGTCACATGAGGAGTCATCATCAGGAAGAGGAAAAAGCCTTTGCTAAACAACTTCAGTAAGGCAGAAACTACTATCTTCCAAGGAAGCCCATTCCATGCCTAGAGAGCTCTCAGAGTTATAGGGTTTTTTCGGGTATTGGACCTAAATTTGGCCCCTTTCAATTTCCACCTGTCATGGTGGTTATTGTCACTGCTAACTGTTGCTGTTCTTTTCCTTGTCTTCCTTCTCCTTCTCTCTCCCTTGCTCTCTCTTTTCCTCCCTCCCTCTCCCTCTCCCCTCTCTCTCCCCTTTTTCCTTCTCCCTCTCCCCCCTTCTCTATGTCTTTCTTCCCCTCTCTTCTTCTGTTCCCTCTTTCTCTGTCTCTGTTTCTCTCTTTCCCTCTCCTTCTCTCCCTAACTCATCCTGACTCTTCTTCTCCCTCTTCCTCTCCTTCTCTTCCCCCAATCCCTCTCTATCTCCCTATTCCTCTCCCTCTCTTCTCCCTTTATCAGCTCTGTTGCTCTGTCTCCTTGTCTCTTAAAAAAGGGACATTTGCTTCAAAGATAAAACAAGAAAAGAAGTACAAACAATTCCCTCCAACATTTCAAGAAAACTCTCTGATACACTGTGGTATCTGAAGAAAGGAGGCTCAGCCTTAATAAAGTTTCTATACTGCATTGCTCTGACCAAGTGTACACCTGGATGTACATCTGTCTCCTTCATGCTCAATGAGTCAGTGTCTCTGATATTGTTGAGCAGGGTCTGGAAGTCTCAAAGCTGGAGTGGCTGATGGCAAACCCCAGCACGGACGAAACTCACAAAGTTATAGCTTCTAATTTCCTTCACCTAAAATGAAAGAACAAATGATGAGGCAATGCACCGAGGACTCTCTATTCATTGGCAGTATGTTGGCCTCAGACCAGTCTAGAGCCAGTTCATACCAGTTTGAGAGCCAATTGTTAAATTTTCTGTGTGAGCATGTATACCTTGGAAATTAGCAAACACCTCAAATTAGGGTTTGATTTATTGTTTTATTGACTGCATAGACATAATACAGTGATGGAGAAAATATCAATAATGGAGGTTAAACTTAAAAGTGTCTTGCGGGTACATTTTTTTTTTCTGGAGTGCTAGTTGTTAAATATTTGCCAGCATAGCCCTGCCTCAGATGGGGAGGGATGGAGCCTCTCCTTTCCGTCACTGTTTCTCACCAGAATGCCACCAGACCAGAAGAAGTCAAATCAAGAGTCCACTCATTGTTCTATGCTCTGGGACTAAGTAGCAAAAGACTGATCCCGCTTCCAAAGGACAACCCTTCACATACTGGAGGGTGGTTATCTTGTTCCACCAAAGCCTACTCTTCTCCAGGCTTAAGGTTGCCAGTTCCATTAATTGATTGTATGATTTCAAATCTCTTAATATTGCTCCAAATTCCAATTGATTAGATGATTTCAGATCCCTTAACATCTTTCTCAGAGGCCTATCACATGGATCCTTAGCTTTCAGTCTTTATTTCAGAATCCATGTCCATTTCACTGAGGCTCCCTAGATATCTATGACCTCCTAGAGTTTGCTCCTTCCTCTGTAGCTTCATTTAATCAGGAGTCATATCTAAAGTTGAATTGCATAACCCAGGAAATCCCACTGTAAAACTTCTGTGCCTACACTTGATTAGATTTACACATAATTGATGCTGTAGTTTTATTGTTGCTTTAGTATTCTCTCTAAAAGAGGTCCACAATTGAATGCTTGGCCTTGGACCCTTATTGGTATGGCTTAGCCTGCACATTGGTGATTTGCTTCCAGTTAGAAGAAAAAAATTGCTTAACAATGGATGTCTTTCATTTTTCATTCACAGAATCACAGAATTTGCAAGCTGAATGGGACCTCAGAAGCCATCTTGTCCAACTCATACTCAAAGGAACCCCTTCAATAACATATTTAATAAGTGATCATCCAACCTGTATTTGAAGACCTCTATCATCTCTCAAGGCAAACCGTCTCACTTTTAAACAGTCTGATTATTGAAAAATGCTTATTGACTGACTGATAATGTACGTTCCCCTCTGGTCTTCACTTTCCTCCTCTTCAAAATGAGGGGATTAGATTTAGGTGATTCTCAAGACTCATTCCAACTTTGGCAGTCTGATTCCCCTTTACCTGCCACACCTTTCTCTCTGTTCTGATCCCCCTTTTAGGACTTAATGCTTAAGACTCATCATGCCCTTGGTTAGCAGTAGCTGGCAGTTAGGCCCTAAAGAGGGGGAGAGGAGACTGGGAAAGTGGGAAGAAGGGGGGAAGGGAGATGAGACACAATGAGCAAGATGGTCTCACATCTAAGCTAGAGAACAGATAAAAAGGGATTGTGTCTGTGCATATTTCCTTCAACTCTTTAGGACGATTCCCCCATATGAACTTTCGGGTGTGCAGAAAGCCTCTGAGCTCAGGTTTCTCTGACTCCAGCAAGCAGCTTATTGTAAAGACAGTTCATCAGCGGGGAGAAATATCTGTTTCAGCATTTTTATTTTTGCCTTGAGCCAGACTCCAGGGCAAAGAAAACAAGAGCTCCTGCTCCTCTCCTTCAGAAACGTGTCACTGGCAAAGAAATATTTAAAGGGCTATTCTTCCAATAACAGTTATCCTCGTGGGTAAAATGTCTCATGTTAGCAATGACCACTGGGTCATTGTTGCTTATTTTTCTAAACCTACCCATCTAATGCCCTCACTGTCCCTTGTCACCTTATTTCCCTTTCTTTTGTTGCAGTTTGGCCAAGAGCCTTAGTAAATTTCCTTTTCTTTCTTCTAATCTCTTTTCCTCTTAGGTTCTCTTGCTCATGCCTATTTTAGTGAATTTGTACACTTGAAGGGAGTCCATGAAACGCTGGGTTGTATCTCAACAACATGCAAACACTCACCTCCCTTTCCTCGCCCTCCCCCAATGTGCTTACATTTACACACACTCAAAAAGCATTGTTGACCGAGTGACTAAATGGCCATGGGCAATACGCTTCCTTTCACTGGTCTTTTAACTCTGGCTCTGCTACTCCCAGCATTTAGCATGGTACCTAGGTATTGTCTCGGTATTAAGCACACAGTTGGTATGTTATAAATGCTCATTGACTGACTGCCAACATACTTCCCTCACAATATGTACAAAGCACTGAGCTATGCTCTGGGGGAGCTACAAACACAAATAAGTTATAGTCCTGCCTTTAAGGGGCAAAATTCAAATAGAAAACATACACAAATGTCTTCGTTGCCTAGAACATTGTCCCTCCTCACCTCAACCTCTTAAAATGTCTTGGTACCTTCAGGTTTCAGCTGAAACACTGCCTCATTCAGGAAGCTTTACCCAAGTTTCCCTGATTGCTAAAGCTTCCTTTCTAAGGTTACCTTCCATGGACGTTGAATGTATCTATTTATTTATATGATCTTCTCCTGTTAGAATGTCAGCTCCTGTTTTCCTCTTAATATCCTCAACTCTTTGCAAGGTGCCTGGCCCATAGTAAATGCTTAATAAATGCTTGTTGTTTGATGGAATTACCTGTAATAAAAAGAGGTTTTTTTTTTTTAGTGAGGTACACTAAAAAAAGGTGACATGCTACTTGAGGTCTATGAAGAAAATATCATTTTGGTGGTATGGTAGTGGGGTGGCAGTAGGGATGGGTCAAAAAAGCCTTCCTTGAATTTGAATTTAGTCTTGAAGGATGAGCAGGATTGTGATAAGTATAGATTATAAGGAGGGTCATGAGCAAAGGCATAGAAATCTGGAAGCTTGGGATATATTTGGGAGATAAATAGGTCAATTTGGTTGAAATGTAAAGAATGGTTGAGAGTAGAAAGGGGAAAGAATAAAATTAGGAAGGTAGTATTGTGGAGGACCTTAGAAAGATTTCATATTAGACAAAAGAGAGCCACTATAGAGTTTTTAGCAAAGTGGCATGTTGAGATTTCTGCATGAGGAATGTTAATCCAGTAGCAGTGTGAAGGGGATGGAGGAGAGGCAACAGGGTAGAGAATTGATGTGGAGAAAAGGAAAATGCATGGAAATTATTCAGCTTCATATTCTTTAAAATTTGATGGAAACCCAGGTCTGGACCTGCAGATTAAGTGGAAGATAATATTTGGATTCTTTGCCTGCTGGAGTTTGGGCTGGGATAGAACTTTCGCTTGTTCAGGGATGGCCAGGGTCCTGCGGGTGTGGCTAGGTCCAGGAATTCATGGCACCCAGCCCTGTGTTCTAGGAGGGAGTGTATAAGAGAGACTTCTCTCTGGACAGACCTAGGATGTAGACAGCATTCAATCTTCCATTCTCATAAGATTTGCATGAAAAAGATTTACCTAAGGCATTTAAAAAGCATCTATCTCTCTCTCTTTCTCTCTCTCCTCCCCCCGCCCTCTCTTTCTCTCTCTCTATCTGTTGACACACACACACACATACATGTGCACATACACACATTCATATATAAACATACATGTATATATGGAAATGTGTATACACACGAACATATACAATACATACACACACACACACACACACACGAAAACCTTTCTAGTCAATGAATTTTCTTTTCCTGGTCTCTTTAGCTCAAAGTTTCCCTCCCCCCTACATTAAATTTTGGTTGAGTATTTGTCCACATTTCTACACTACTCCCCAGCCTCTTCATCTCTCCCTTCTCGCTGCTTTTTTCCTCTTGGTACCTCCTTGGGTGCCATCCCTGAATGAGGTGTTCCTACTTGAACTAAACTACCAAACATTCAAACTCTATCATGAAGAATGCAACTCCAATGGGTTGGCCATGTTGTTTGAATACAAAACATATGCTTGCCCAAAAGACTATTTTATGGAGAAATTATATAGGGCAAGTGCTAACAGGGTGGTTAGAAAAAGCGATACAAGGACACTCTCAAGGTCTCTCTTAAGAACTTTGGAATTGATTGAGTGACATGGGAGACACTGGCACAGGACTGCTTGGCATGGCGTGTCTTCATCAGAGAAGGTGCTGCTGTCTATGAGCAAAGCAGAATTGAAGTAGCTCAAAAGAAATTTGAGGTATGAAATTTAGAGAATCCACCCCAAATGTTCACATGGAATATTTGTGCCTGACCTGTGGTAGAGCATTCCAAGGTTGTATTGGTCTGATCAGCCACAGTCGGACACACTACAATTTTACTGGAGCTTAGAGATGTCATTTTGGTCCTCTTCAAGAACCAAGGATAAGGACCATTCCCACCCGCACTTCCATTTTACTGATAGGGGGACTGAGGTCCAGAGAAGGAAGTGACTTGTTTAGGACTGCTCACATATAACTGTTGAAAATTCTTGTGTTAAACTTTTCTTTGTACATGAAGTAGCTCCACAATATTCTGTAAACTCCTTGAGGGCAGGAATGGCATTTTATCTTTTTATTCCCCAAGATACTTGCATTGTGTCTTGCTCATAATAATAGTCATTTTGGAAACATTTGTTAAAATGCACTCCTTTGTACTATGTATTTACTTTACATTGGGTATAGGAATTTCCCCCCTCTCCTAGGTGTGGATATGGCTTCCTATTTGTCCAAACACCTTCCTTGCCCAGTTTCTCTTGTGACTAATGGCACAGATTGTAAAGATAGAGAAAGAGGGTGCAGCCAGTGGCTGTGGTAAAGAGTCACACGTGGAGATCATGCCTTTGATGTCTGCCTCATTATCACAGTGCTATACAGTTGTGCCGATACACTTTTATTGCTCCAATCCTTAGAATTCTTTGACAGATCAATCCCTCTTCCTTTGCCTTGGGTCTGACAAAGAGGACAGGGAAATCTGTAAGGTCAGAATTGAGGAGATTGCCCTAGTGCCAATGTGTACATGATTGATAAATATTTATCTCATTGAAATGACCACTATGAATGCTGTCTGGTACCATAGGCGGGACCCTAGGTTCTCAAAGGTTATGCCAGCAGTGTCCAAGCTTAGCAATAATAATAACTATCATATCGATTGGGCACTTAAGTGATGCAGTGAATACAATGCCAGACCTGGAGTTGGGAAGACTCCTCTTTGTGAGTTCAAATCTGGCCTTGGACATTTACTAGCTATGTGACCCTGGGCAAGTCACTTAACCTGTTTGCCTCAGTTTCTTCATGTATATAATGTGATACAGGAGGAAATGGCAAATCACTCCGGCAAACACTATCTTTGCCAAGAAAACTCCAAATGGGTTAAAAAGGGTTGGATGCAACTGAAATGACTGGACAACACCAAAAGCATATCTATCACATCTTACAGTTTGCTCACTTTACGTGATACCCTATGTGAGTCTAACAACAACCTTATGAATTTGGCACTACTATTAACCCCATTTTATACCTGAAGATGTGGAGGCTGAGAGAGGTGACTCAACTTGTCCAGTTTTTGAGATGGGATCCAAGCTCATGGCTTCCAGACACCAGGTCCATTTCTTTCATTGTTGCATCACCAGCTGCCTAAATGGGCCTGACCATTCTTGGAAGGCTTTCAGTCCTGTATCAGAAACAGACCATACTTGCTTTCTAAGGACCAATCTAGCTACGTGCAGAGAGACTCCTCAGCGGTCGACTGAACCCTAGTTTATCTATCATTTGGCCATAGAAAGCCATGAAACAAAGAGCAAATGCAGGATGCCCTGGTATCTGTGTATCCTCCTTCCATTTGTGCAGTAATGGTGACAGTGTCAGAAAAAGTGACAGAACGCACTAACAATTACATAGTTTTTAGACTATCTATAAGCATTTACTCAACACCCAGGACCATAAATGTGAGATTCTTTTCTGATGACCAAAAAGTTGACATACAGCTGGATGAACTGAATCAATATTGACATTCTTTCTATAAATGAAGTCAGAAGCTAAGAGGAAGTTGCAGCTAAAGAGAAAAAGGGCTCCCGGGTCTCCTGGAAGAGACAAATAAAGGAATTAATGTCACTGAGCATTCAAAGGCAACAAAGAACATCATCTCCTGTTGCAGGCCTCATGATGAGCGTAAGCCAACAGACCACAGTGAAGATAAGTTGCCGCTTGTCCACCAAAATTGGCTGCAGAGAATAAGGAAGTGGAGAACTGCTTTGAATTTGAAGATAAGACATATAATTTATTAGCTGGTAATTTCAATGCAGAGGTAGACATTGGAGAAGATAGCGAAAAAAAAAATTGGCAGATAAGATTAAGTTTTGAAAAAAGAAGCCAAAAGTTTGCAGACTATATTGCTTCAAGGAAGAATTGGGAGTCAATGGAAGCCCCATACAATTAATTCTTTGATGACATAACTTTATTTTTCTTTTCTTGTTATTCAGTAGTTTCAGTCATGTCTGACTCTTTGTATCCCTATTTGGGATGTTCTTGGCAAAGATACTGGAGTGGTTTGCCATTTCCTTTTCCAGCTTGTTTTACAGATGAGGAAACAGAGGCAAAGAGGGATAAGTAACTTGTCCAGGGTGACACAGCTAGTAAGTATCTGAGGTCAAATTTGAACTCAAGTCTTCCTGATTCCAGGCCTGGCATTCTATCCACTGTGCCACCTAGCTGCTTTGGGATTCTTTGTTAGTTAGATGTTGCTACTGGTTCACACTTAGCATGGGCTTTTCTATTGCTTTCTGTGTGATACTTATCTTCGGTTCATTGGAGGCAGTGATGTTCTAGGGCTTGTTGCCATCCAGAAGTACTGCTAAAATGTATTGAAAAGATGGGCTTATTCTATTATGGGAAGTTCAAGGTCGCTAAAAATGCTTGCCAACTTCCTGAAAGCAATCTATCCCATTTTAAACTCTGTGTCCAGCTCATTGGCCATCTGTAATGTTTGTCCCCAGTATACATATTATTGAGTGAGCTCTCTAATATGTCCATTCATATGCATGTTAAAATCAGGACAATAGTCATTCTTCATCCATTTGGTCTTTCCTACATGGATAGACAGTTGAAACTCCTTTCAGAGATTAAAGATCTCTTCTGAGAAGCTCTTCAATGCCTTGGGCCTTGGTGCACTCAACACAGTGTTACCCTCCAACAGGAGAATCTAGGGGACTGTACCACCCATAGGAACTCCCTCACCATAGAGTCTGTGCCAGATCTTTTCCATCAACAGGGTTAATACTTTTTGTCAAGCACACATCTCCTTGTTTTGTGTCTTTGCTGGTGTTTATTATCAGAGGGTCACTAAGTAAGGTTATTTCTGTTGTTATATATTGCAACGAATCTCAATGATATACAAAATGAATTCAAAGGAGTTGAAGGAAGGCATTCAGTAGCACCTGGGGCAAGGGCGGGGAGAGGTCAGGCAGGACTTTATGTAGGAGGTGGCACTTGAGCTGAGTTTTAAAGGGATTCCAAGAGGTGAAGAAAAAATATAATTCAAGAATGAAGGGCAGCCGGTGTGAAGGCATAGAGAAAGGAGATGGAGCACATGTGTGTGATTATGACTCTCATGTATAAGACAAGATAACTGGATCACAGAGTGAGTGTAGGGAGGGCAGCAATGTGTAAGAAGACTGTAGAAGGGGGTTATGTTGTGAAGAGATTTAAATGCCAAATAGAAAAACTAGAGTCCTCCATATTGACTAAGAGAATATGGTCGATTTGCCCTCTGTAATAGACCCTGGACTTCTTAGGGAAGGAAAGACCTCCGTCTGACTGCCATTCAGTTCTTAGTTCTGCTTTATTTAGAAATACTCCATTCCTTTTTTATTTTTCTGGAAAGCACATTTCTCAGGAGAAAAGTATCATCAGGCTAACCCAGGAAGCAAGGTTTGACCTGCATTTCTAAATGAGTCTTCGTCCCTCGGTGTGTGGAGAGGGGCTTGCACATGAGGGTGAACCAGGCAAAAAAAAAAAAGAAGAAGAAGAAGAAGAAAGACAACTTGGGGGCAGGAGAGACAAAGAGAGACATTTTATAGAATTTAATTTTTCTCAGTTGTGAACTTAATCATCAACAAAACAAATGCATATATATATGTATGTAAAATGTACATATGTGCATATGAAGAAAGACAATTGTGGAAGAAACTGCGAACTTTTGCTATGTAGTTTGTTCTTGAAAAAAGCATATGTTATATCTGCATATAATTGGTAGATAGTAACAAAATTGTCCTTTTTATGTTCTCTGCTGCCCTTTTTTGTTTTCTTATATGTATTAAAATGTTTTATTGATATACTTTTTCCTTATTTATTCATTAACCTATCACCACCCCATTCTTGAATAGTGGTTCTTTTGTCACACACACACACACACACACACACACATAAATCACATATTGTATATGTGCATATACTGTATACCAATACAATATCTACATACTAATAGTTCAATGATAAGTAACAAATATAGATATACACATGTACACACATATACACATGACATATATTCTAATGCTAAGTAACTCATATTCCTTGCATTCATTCCAGAAAGACATTTTTATTTAAAAAAAATCCAAGTGTAGCCAGGTTACATTATAGAGGGTTTCCATGTATGACAGATTGCTTCCCTAGCAGGTGGCAGGGAGAGGGATCCTGTTCCCTTGTGTGTGCCCCTTGTGCCATGATGCAGCTCTCTCCCTGGACCAGGCAAACCAACAGTATAGTCATTAGCTTCGTTCCTCAGCACTCACACTAGAAGAGCATCCCCTGGAATCCCCATCAATTGGGGCATGGCTGGACAAGTTGTGGTATATGAATTCAATGGAATAGTGTTGTTCCATAAGAAATGATGAGCAGGTAGACCTCAGAAAAACCTGGAAAGACTTACATGAACTGATGCTGAGTGAAGTGAGCAGAATCAGGAGAACATTGTATATAACAACATTGTGTGATGACTAACTTTGATAGACTTAGCTCTTCTCAGCCATGCAAGGATCTAACACAACTCCAAAAGACTCATGATGGAAAATTCTATCTACATCCAGAGAAAGAAATATGGAGTCTGAATGCAGATCAGAGCATTCTATTTACTGTTTCTCTTTTTTTTTGTTTCTCCTTTCTTGTGGTTTCTCCCATTGGTTCTCATTCTTTTTTTACAACATGACTAATGTGAAAATATGTTTAATATGAATGTATAGCTTATATCAGATTGCATGCCATCTTGGGGAGGGGGAAAGAAAGGAGGGGGAGAAAATATAGAACTCAAAATCATATAGAAGTAAACGTTGAAAACTAAAAATAAATAATTTTTAAAAGAAGAGAAATCCCATTGAGACACAGGGAGAAGTGATGTGCTCATTTTGCTTCTGTGACCTTGATAATTGTCTGAAAAAAGTGAAATGGTAAGCACTGCAGTAGAAAGGAAAGAGCAATAGAGAGGACTTGAATTCAGATTCAGATTCTGGTTCTGCTGCTTATTAGCCACGTGACTTTGGGCAAGTTTCATGATCTCTCGAGGCCTCAGTTACCTTGTCTATAAAACAAAGGGCCTGGACTAGATAAATTCTAAGTTGCCTTCCAGCTCTGAATCAATGATCCTATGACAACTTCATAAAACAAAAGTCAGACCAGGATGGAGTCTTTTCTTTTTTAAAAAAATAATATTTTATTTTTTTTCCAATTACATGTAAAGACACCTCTTAACATTCATTAAAAAAAAAAAACCTCAAAGCTTTCAAGTTCCAAATTTCTCCTGGTGAAGCCTCTTCTAGAGAGAATTTTAAGTAGCTAATGGACCTAGAAAAAAACATCACAGATTCTTTTGTTGAAGAAATATTTTACTCTGTTGAAATAAAAGGAGCATATTATGGTTCACTGGATTGGGACATAGATGACCTAAATCCAAATCCTGGTCCTGCTGCTAATTTTCTGTCCCCTGAGGACCTTAGTTTCCTCATCTGTAAAATGAAAGAGTTGAGCTAGATCAGCCATTCTCAAATTGTGGTATGAAGACACCCAGGGGTCTCCAAGACCCTTTCAGGGAGTCCATGAGGTCAAAACTATTTTCATGGTACTACTGAGATGTTTTAATTTCTTTTATAGTTGTACCCCGCATAAACAAAAGCTCCTTAGGGGGAAATCCACAATAATTTTTAAGAGCATAAAGGGGTCCTGAGGACAAAAAGTTTGAAAACCTCTGAGTTAGATGATTTTCATGATATTTTCTGGCTCTAAATCCACAGGATGATTCTCTTTTGGTTATAGCATATGGGAAAAAAATGTGACTCTCTTAGAAGTAGCTTAGGTTGGGCCAAGGTAGAGTTTACTTTCTAGGCCACTTCTGCAAGTCGGTCAGACAATCTAGGCTAGTGATCGGCAAACCACTGTGTGGGCCAGATCTGGCCCATACTGCCCAAGAGCTAAAAATGTTTCTTGCATTTTAAAATAAAACTTTATTATATTTAAAATAGTAAAAAAAAAATCAGAGCTGTTGGGGGCTACACAAAAACAGTTGATTGAATTTGGCCTTTGGGACATGGTTGCAAACCCTTCATCTAGACTATGTCACTTCTCCAAGGAAGGCAAGATGGTGTAGTGGAGAGAGAACCTGGCTTTCAGTCTGGAAGATCTGGGCTTAATTCTTGCCTCTAACGTATACTGGCTTTTGGACCCTGGGCAATTCACTCAACTTCACAATGCTCCAGACAACTTCCTGTGATTATAAATGACAGAGAAGGTGCTGGCTTAGATTGAATTTCCTTACCTGGGGATTCCCTATACTGGTGAAATCATAGGCCCAGTTCCTATTCCTCTATGGAGTTTTCTCCTACTTTAGTTTTATCCCTGGAAATATAGCACATTTTGGGCCAGAGCAACACATTTTGTGAGTGAGGTTTCATGATTTCAGTCATATAGGACACTAACACCCTCTTCCCCTTCTTCCCCCCCGCACCTCCTCAACTCATCTGAAACTTGTAGTATTAGAGAGTTACTTGGGGGCACCAAGAGGTTAAGTGACTTACCCAAGGTCTCCCAACTACTATATGTCAGATGTAGGACTTGAACCCGTCAGTCAATCAACACACATTTATTAAGCACCTAATATGTGCCAGGTGCTGTGCTAAGCACTGGAGATATGAAGAAAGGCAAAAAATGGTACCTGCTGGGAAGGAATTCACAGTGTAATGAGAGAGACAATATGCAAATGACTGTGCAAACAAGGTATAGACGTGGTAGAGTGGAGGTCATCAACAGAGGGAGATTACGACCATTAAGGGGAACTGGGAAAAGGTTGCTTGTTGTAGAAGGTGGGATTTTGGTTGAGACTTTAAAGAATCCAGGATGTGAAGATGAAGAGGGAGAGAATTCCAGGCACTGGGGGCAGCCCACCTAAATACCATGGCATGGCAGTTTATTTAGAAAATATCAGGGAATCAACAAAGAAACTAACTGAAAACAGAGCTTCAGTAAAGTAGCTGGCTACGAAATATCTCTGCCTCCCCTGCCCCCTGGGAAACAACAACATTTCTTTATAGCAATTAAAAAGTTCAGGAGGAAATGATAAAAAAGGGAAATTCCATTAAAAATAATGGCAAAAAGCATAAAATATCTGACAATCAGTTTACCAAAGCTTGCTCAGTGCCCGCTCCCAAAAAAATTAAGGATAATTTAAATAATAGCAAAAAATATTCATTGTCCTGGTTTGGCCAAACCAGTATAAATCAAAATGAAAATGTTATTGAAGTATTTTACATATGCCAATGAAACTACCGAGGGGACACTTTTCAGAGTTTATAATAACAAAATTCATTCGGAAGGACAAAAGTCTGTGATATCAAGGGAAACAATGAGAAAAAGTAGGAATGAAGGTGGGATAGCCCATCTTGACATTCGTCTGTATTACAGAGCACTAACATCAAATATATTTAGTACTGGTTGAAAAAATAGAAAAATAGAACAAATAGATAATTATGAACAAGATAAGGAAAAAGTGAAAATAATCGAAACTCAGTAACCCAGTCTTAGTTGGTTACAACATAAAGGAAAGAACTCCTTTTATTTTGGACAAGAATTGCAAGGAAAGCTATAAAGCGATTTGGCAGAAATTATGTTTCGACTAACAGCTAATACCACATATTCTACAATAAACTTAAACAAATATCTTACCTGAATATTAATGATTACACCATAAAAAATTAGAAGTGAACCATATCAGACTCCTTCCACAGGAATGGCTAAGGGTTGAATTATTAACCAAACAAATGGTAGGTGCAATTTCAAAAGTAAAATAGAGAAATTCAACTGCATGGAGTTAAAAAGCTTTTGCATCATCAAAATTAATGCAACAATGTTAAGAAATGAAGATGAGGAAAGCCTTTACAATTAATCCTCCCTGAAAAAGTTTTGAAAGCTAAGAGATATATATATATAAATATATATATATATATATATATATATATATATGTACGTAGCTTGCAGAAATATATATATATATATATATATATGTATGACGTAGCTTGCAGAAATATTTAACACCAATCTATTCTGTAATGGATGTTGCCAAAAATATAAACAGCTCTCAAAAGAAGGATTGCACACTATTAAGAACTATATGAAATTACTAATAACCAGAGAAGCACAAATCGAAACAACTCTGAGAATTTACTTCATGTCTCATACCTCAGATCCAGCAAATTGACAAAGATGAAAGAAATTGGTGATAGTCTATGTTGGGGGTGTTGCAGAAAGATGGGCACAAAAATATAAATGTTGAAGGGGCAATGGATTGCTTTGACATTTATGCAAAACAATTTGAAATAATGCTAAAAAAGTGACTAAAATGTCCATTTTGGCTGAAGGATTACACTGCTAGCCATATATCTCCAAGAAATTCATTGACAAAAAGAACAGCCCCATATATATAAAATATTTATAGCAGTACTTATTTGTAGTCGCAAAGAACTGGAAGCAGTAAGGTGGCTATTTACTGGGTAATGGATAGGCAAGTTGCAGTATGTGAACTTAGTAGAATATTGAAATAACGGAATGCTGGGTGAAACGATGGATATGATGAAGACAATGAATCATGAAAAGATATATGAACTGATGCAATGAGAAATAATCAGAATCAGGAAAACAAAACACACAATGACTACAACAAAGCAGATGGAAATAACAACAAAAGTGAATATGACGAATTTATAATGACTAAGCGTGGCCCCAGAGAAAAGACACGATAAGGTACCTCCCTCTATTCTTCACAGATGTGGGAGATTATAGATTTTTTTTAAATGTCAGTTAATTTTGCCTGTTTCCTCCTTCTTTTTATTTGCTGTAAAGGATGGCTCTCTCTACAAAGAGAAGGAGGAGGGCTACATAGGGAAATGTAAAAACAAAAGATAACAATAAAATTATTTAGAAAAATTATGAGTCTAGGACTAGATAACTTTTCAGTTCCCTTCTGGATCTAAGATTTGGAGTTTAAGAAGAGGCTGAGACACTTTTCTCTCACAGAGAGATGGAACCAAATGGTTGCAGTACAGGTATAGGGAGAGGGGTGCTGAAACGGGGTAGAAGTGCACAAAGGCAAAATGAAAGAGAGGTTTTGTCTGACCCACTGTGACTTGGAGGATTACCTCCATCTGCTGAGTAGCTAATATTTGTGTAGTCTTTTAGTCTTGCCAAGATTACATTTATGGAGTTGTTGTTCAGTCACTTTTCAGTTGTGTTTGACTCTTCATGACCCTGTTTGGGGTTTTCTTGGTAGAGATACTAGAGTAGTTTGCCATTTCCTTCTCCAGCTGATTTTCAGGTGAGGAAACTGAGACAAAAGGGTTAAGTGACTTGCCCACGGTCACCCAGTATGTCTGAGACCAGATTTGATCTCACGAAGAGGAGCCTTCTTGACTGCAGGCTCAGCACTCTATCTACTTCACCACCGACTGCCCTAAGATCACATTTATATAGTCACTTAAATCTTCCCCCAAACTTTATATGAGATGTCTCCTTCACACAACAACTTTAAGAGGTAAGGGCTATTTAGATGAGTAAGCTAAGACTAAGAGATTTGCTCAAGGCCACATATGTAGTAAATGTCTGAGCCATGATTTGAATTGAGGTCTGTCTAAATCCCAAGTCCAGAACTCTATCCACTGTCACCTCACTGCCTCAGTTATTTTAGGTTCTTAGGATGAAATTTGTAAGACAGCGTAGTAGATAGAAGGCAGGTCTTGGTGTTGAGGACTTTGGCTCTAAACTTGCTTCTAATTGATACTAGCTGTTGACCCTAAGCAAACATAACCTGGGATTCAATCCTAGTGTCTTTGCATAAGACTCTCCTCATTGACAGAGAGGATGTGGGGCAGGACTGGCAAGAGCTCGGGAAAGAACAGAAAGTCTTTTGACTTTAAGAGTTCTGACAGTTCTGTCTCTTCAGCCAGTTGGAAAAAGGTTCCTCCCAACCACAAGGCTAGCCAACCAGAACCCACTACAGAATATCCATACATGTTCCAGTCTCTCCAAAGAACTTTTTTTACATGTCATCTTGGTTCTCTGGGAAAGCAATTGCATGTGCCTGACCCCCATTATACAGGTTGCTTAATTTGCCAGTACCCCCAGGAAACTCTTAATGATTATAAACTATGGATGAGTTGATGTGCATTTTTTGAGTGGAGTTCTCCACGTTCATAAAATTACAGGTTAAGACAAAAACAGAGAGTGAGATGTAAAGCCAGAAGCGGCCATAGATATCCATAGAGTCTAGGGATTCTTAGCCTTATTTGCAACATGGGTATCTCTGACAGTCTGGTGAAGCTTTGATAGTCCAACTGCCTCACTTTACAAATGAAGAAGTTGACGTCTACACGTGACAAGTAACAACCAATGTCACAAAGATGGTAAGAACCAGAACTACTTTTCAAATCCAGATCCTTCCACTTCAAACCTGGCCCTTTGTCCCCTGCCCTTAGAGGCTCCTTATTTTTCATTACTGTGACAGCGTTGTACCAAACTTTCATCTTAGTCTTCCCCTCCTCCTCTCCACCTTTTCCTGGAACATTTTATTTACAAAAAGGGAAAAAAAATCTGTTAATTTTCTAAATACATTCCCCCCTTCTATCTTATCAGGACTCTAGTTCAGTGACCTTTTGATTGCTCATTTCCATTAATGGTGTTCAATTTTAGAGTTTATGTTTATTTTTGAAACTTGCTCTCCTTTTGTCTCCTCTCCTTATACACTGGTGAGTTTTTATTTTAAGGACCAGTCTTCTTACAGTGTAACTGCATCTCTTATTGTCTCTGATGTTTTATAACCCACCTGGGACTTCCCTTCAATATCTATCCCCCTCTTTACCTTTAGTGTGTTCTCTCTAAACTGGAGGTTGGTGGGGAGGAGGTGGTGGTCTGTGAACTTGTGAGTTTTTAAAATGAAATTTGATAACTGCATTTCAATATTATTAGTTTCCTTTGTAGTCTTTTGGATTTTCTTTTATGCATTTAAAAACATGATTCTGAGGATTCTATAGGCTTCGGCAGATGGCCAAAGGGGAAGATGGCATAAAAAAGGTTAAGAACCTTTGCTTTAAGATATTTTGAATGAGTTGCTCCTGCAAAAGTCCTATGAAAAAGTACAATCAACAAACGTAAGTGCCTACCATGTGTCAAACATTTTTCCCATTTCAACTATGAAAGGGAAATGCAATTGAATAACTTCAGCAGTTATGTATGTGTCATCAATGGCAGGAATAGGATTGAAACTCTGAGTTCCCTCCTGTTTTTCCTCCTGCCCATTTTCCCATTCCTCCCCAAAGAGGCCTACTCTCAAGGCTGTGTTTACATATTCCTGAGTCACAGCAGGACTGTATTCCTGCACCTCCCCTCCCACTCACCCAGCTGGCACTTAGCCCCCACCTTTGAGTCAGCACATACTTAAAAGCGCTTTCCATTCAGCAACGGGGAGCTCAGAAGAAACCATTGTGGCACATTTTGAAAGCCTTCAGTCCTGGGGTTCTACCTCCCCACCACACTGTTTATAAGGCCTTCCCTACCCTATTGCTTAGGTCTCTGTGCCTGAGCCCCTCCACATTTCCATGAACTTGTCCACAGGCTGGCTGGCAGCCTTGCAAATAAGCGTTGGTCCATGGCTAGTTAATGCTTCATGGTAGGTGAGTGGCAACAGATGCCCAAGTTTGTTCTCTCTTCATCTTTTTACCCCTTCTTAGGCGAGTCAGAAGGGTGAGTTTTCCTTTCCTTTTTTTTTTTAACCTTGGGCCATTTGTTTTTTCAAGGCTGGGTGGCTTTCCCAAAGGTGGTATCTTACTTCAGGGTTTGGGGACCAAGAAAAACAGTTTTTTGAAGTGAGAGGACAGGAAACAAGGATCCCCACATTGGCACAAATATGAATGGATCTCTGACTTTGGGTAACACACAACATCCAATATATGTCTGGATCACTATCTCCAGCTCTAAAAGGAGTTAATTGTTGCTTGCTTGTTGAACACTTGAAGATTCTAGATGAAAGAGGCCTGGTAATGACCAATCATTAGGCAGACTTGGGGAAAGAATGGTTTTAAATTATCTAGTAATTGCCTGGGATTACCTTAATTAAGCCACAACTAATTATTAAGGGTAATAAATGTTGTAGGGAAATAACTCTCGATAAAAGCGTTCTGAGATTTTCAGTAAGCATCCAAACATTTGAGGGAAAATCAAGGATAATTCTTACTGAGATTCTTGTTGCAGCCTAATTCTCAAGAAAAGGAGAGAGGGAGAGAGAGAGAGCGGGACAGAGAGAGAGACAGACAGACAGACAGAGACAGAGAGACAGAGACAGAGAGACAGAGAGACAGAGAGAGACAGAGAAAGAGATGGAGAGAGAGAGGAGGAAGAAGAGGAGGAGGAGGAGGAGGAGAGAGAGAGAAAGAGAGAAGAGGAGAGAGATCTTTGGATAAAATGCTTTATTAACTGGGCTATAGCTCTCCTACAAAATAAATAAATAAATGAAAAGTGTCTACAATGAACTGAACTGTTGACCCAAATGAATGAGTGCTACTCAGATCCAGATTGTCTTCTTACTATAGGGCTGACCTAGTCCAATTTGAAAAGTTTATAGACTGGGTTTTGTCTTGCGGGACTCTATTATCTTTTCCACCTAGTCTTCTCTTCTTGGGGCATCAGTGATATTAGATCAAGAGAAAAGTTTAAGCGAAGAAGAAAAAGGCCTGAAGAGGAAGAACCAGAGTTGTAAGAAAAACAGCACTCTCTGAGCAGTGATTTTCTCAAACTGGGGAATAATGACAGGTTTTCCCCATAGGGAAAGTCATCTCTGGGCCTCAGTTTCTTTAGTTGTCAAATAATGAGGTTGGACTATCCCTAAAGTTCTTTCCAGTTCTGACATTATGTGGTTCTATGCCATAGTAATTTAAGTCTGTGACCCTAAAGGTCCTATTGACCATATCAAGTTGAGATAGAGCCTTTCTGGATTTCAATAGCATTGGTGGGAATGGAGGTGCAGGTGGGAAGATTTTGAGAGAGCTACAGGTAGCTACGTGGTGCAGTAGATAGTGTACTGTCAAGAAGACCCGAGTTCAAATACAGCCTCAGACATTTACTAGCTTTGGGATCCTTGGCAAGTCACTTAATCTTGTTTGCCTTAGTTTCCTCATGTATAAAAAGAACTACCCCATATGGGTCACTGTAATGTTAATGGGATATAAGATCTTCTCCACCCTTTAATAGGCTTCACAATGGAGCCCATTAAAGGAAGCTTGCTCAGGGGAGGCTTGCTTGCAGGAAGGCTTTGACAGCTTTTGTCAATTTCACTGAATCAGGAGGGTTGTGATGCCCTCTGGCTCTAAAAGGGGTGTATATATTCTGAGGTTAGCATTTTGCTTTGGGGATCATTCATTGGAAGAGTGTTCTTGTGATTTGATCAGATGAGACTCTGCATAGCTGTTAAGGAGCCTCCCAGACTTCTCTGGCTTGGAGAAACTCAGATGTTGGTGCTTCTCTCTCTGTAATTATGTATGTATTGCCCTGGCCAGACAATTGGTTCTGTCTGTTGATCTGTGCTAATTTCTCAGACAGTTAGAAGCCCTGTCTGTTGGTCTTTATTTCTCTGCTTGTATTTCTCTATTTTTAAAAAATTTTCTCTGAAGTTCAGGGTGTGGACTTTTCCCTTGAACTAATGGATATAATTAAAAAGACCCCTTGAACAGCTATCTTTCCTAGTAAAACAGCTAGCATCCAACTTGAGTATGCCAGTGTAGTTGTCGCTACAGTCATAAAAAGTCTGAAGCACTGAACAATAATAACACCAGCAAAGCAATTATCACCAGGTGGGACTGTTGAGAGAAGGCTAGAACAATTAATTATTTAGGCTGAAAAGGTTTGTTTTTGTCTTGTTGCTTTTGAAGGAAGGTAGAAAAATTGGACGTCATTAGGTAGCTTAGTCTATAGAGAACTCGACTTGGAATCAAGAAAACTTGTGTTCTAAACTGACTTTATTTTTTTTTAAATTAACTTTTGTGTTTATTTTTAGTTTACATCATTCATTTCCACAGGATTTTAAGTTACAAATTTTCTCTCCATCTTTCCCCTACCCACCACCCCAAAACTGCAATCCCACTGTATACCCCCTCCCTCAATCTACTTTGTCCTATATCCTCCCCCATCCCCAATCTGACTTTCCAGTAGGGTAAGATGGATCTCCATACTCCAGTGCCTGTATATCATATTTCCCAGTTGCATGTAAATAATAATAATAAAAATATTTTTTAAACATTTGATGTTAAAACTTTGAAATCCAGATTCTTTCCCTTCCTCCCTCATCACCCACCCTTACTGGAAAGATAAGCAATTCAATATAGGTTATACATGAGTAGTTACGCAAAACATTTCCACAGTGGATATATTATGAAAGACTGACTATATTTCCCTCCATCCTATCCCACCCCCAACTTGTTCTATTCTCTACTTTGTCTCTATCCCTTTACAAAGGTGTATGCTTCTAACTACCCTCCCCACCAACCTCTCCTCCATCATCCCTCCTCTCATCCCCTTCCCCCCTACTCTCCTGTAGGGCAAGATACTCAATTCAGAGTGTATGTCATTCCCTCCCTAAGCCAAATTCAGTGAGAATAAGGTTGAATCATTCCCTTTTGCCTTCTTGTTCTTCCCCTCCATTGTAACAGTTATCCCTTGCCTCTTCTATATGAGATAATTTATCCCATTCCATCTCTCCCCATCTCCTCTCATTATATTCCTCTCTCACCTCTCAATTTCACCTTTTAAATATCATCTCTTCCTATTCAATTGATCCTGTGCCCTCTGTCTATGTATACCTGTACACACACACACACACACACACACACACATATATATATATATATATATACACACACTCACATATGTATTCATATGCACATAT
>CM053584.1:164604635-164629945 GCA_028627135.1 Pseudochirops cupreus
GATGTAAATAGTTCAATTTTGATAAGTTCCTTATGATTTCTTTTCCCATTTACCTTTACCATACTTCTCTTGCTTCTTGTATTTGAATGTAAAATTTTCTATTCAGCTGTGGTTTTTTCATCAAGAATGCTTGAAAGTCCTGCACCTCATTGAATGACCCTATTTTCTCCCGAAACATTGTACTCAGTTTTGCTGGGTAGGTGATTCTTGGTTTTAATCCTAGCTCCTTTGATCTCCAGAATATCATATTCTAAGCCCTGTGATCCTTTAATGTAAAAGCTTCCAGATCCTGTGTTATCCTGATTGAGTTTCCACAATATTCGAATTGTTTCTTCTTGGCTGTTTGTAATATTTTCTCCTTGACCTGGGAACTCCAGAACCTGGCTATAATATTCCTAGGAGTTTTCTTTTGGGGATCTTTTCCAAGAGGTGATTGGTGAATTCTTTCAATTTCTATTTTTCCCTCTGGTTCTAAAATATCAGGGCAATTTACCTTGAGAATTTCTTGAAGGATGATTTCTAGGTTCTTTTTTTGATCATGGCTTTCAGGTAGTCCAATAATTTTTAAATTGTCTTTCCTGGATCTATTTTCCAGGTCAGTGGTTTTTCCAATGAGATTTTTCACATTGTCTTCTATTTTTTTCATTTGTTTGGATCTGTTTAATTGAATCTTGATTTCTCATAAAGTCATTAGCTTCCATTTGCTCCAATCTAATTCTGAAGCAATTATTCTCTTCAGTGAGCTTTTGAAATTCTTTTTCCATCTGGCAAATTTGGCTTTTTAAGGCATTCTTCTCCTCATTGGCTTTTTGGGCCTCCTTTGCCATTTGAGTTAGTCTATTTTTTAAGGTGTTATTTCCTTCAGTCAGGTTGTTGAATCTATTTTCATGCTTTTTTTGCATCATTCTCATTCTCTTCCCAATTTTTCCTCCACTTCTCTTACCTGATTTTCAAAATCCTTCTTGAACTCCTCCATGTCCTGTAACCACTTCATATTTTTCTTGGAAACTTTTGGTGGAGGAGTTCTGACTGTGTTGTCTTCCTCCCATTCTGTGCTTTTGATCCTTTTTGTTCCCAAAAAAGGAATCTAAAGTTGAATGGCTGTGCTTGCTTTGCTTCCTTTGCTTGCTCATGTTGCCACTCAGTTACTTAACTTTTGAGATCTTTGCCACAATAGAACTCTTCTTCCAGAGGGGAGAGCTTTGTCCCAACTTGCTGGGGTTTTCACAGCTGCCAGATCTATTAGGAGGGCACTGTCTCTGCAGCCCCCACAAACTCAGGCTCACTGGTCACACATTTCAGGACCACCACCCAAGACTACAATCCAGATCCAGGAAGGTCAAGGCAAGAGCGCTTAGCTTCTGAATGGTCGCTTGGCCCCGCTATGATCTGCAGGCCAGGGGCTCTGAAGCAACCACGTGGAGGTGGCTGCATGGCCAAGCTGCCTCTTCCACATCTTCTGGCTCCAAGGGCAGAGGGCTGGATCCACTCCTCTATCCCCCCCAAATCTAGCAGAGTTCCACTGATATTTTACTTTATCTTTGCAATTTATGGGTTGATAATTCTGGAAACCGCCACAGCTGCTAGTGATCCCCTCTCCCAATTGCTCCAGCAGCTGCTGATCGGGGCCATCCTGGGGCTAAAACCACAAGGCTGTGCTTGGCTCCCAGCAAACTGTGCTGGACCCTTCCTGTCTGCCTGCCTGCCTGGCTGCCTTCAGTGGGAGATTTGTTTCTCTCTCTCACTTTGTGGAGTCCATAGCTCTAAAATTTGTTTAGAGTCATATTTTATAGGTATTTGAGGTGGTTATGGGGGGAGCCCATGGAGTTTTCCTGCTTCTTTCTACATGGCCATCTTGACTCTGCCCCCCTAATCTGACTTTAGATACCTTTCTGGGCAAGTCCCTTAGTCTTTTTCAGTCTTGTTTTCCTTATTGATAAAATGGGGCTAATAATAGCACCTACCTCATGGGTTGTCATGAGGATAAAATGAGACAATAGATGGAAAACACTTTGGAAATTTTAAAGCTGTATTTATATGTTGGTTATTGTGGGGGAGGTAGAAAAGTTGAGAGAGAAGTTAAAAGGAGATGTACTTCCATGAATCCATGATCTCATGTGTGCTCCTCCAGCTATGAAGATTGCAACCCAGGACATGGGCCTTATAATACTGTGCCATTTTGTACATGCACTCCTATGAGGAACAGGAGACAATTAGATGACACAATGAATAGATAGAGTGCTAGACTTGGAGTCAGGAAGACCTGAGTTCAATCTGACCTCAGAGACTTATTGTGTAACCCTGGTCATCACTTTATCTGCCTCAGTTTTCTCAACTGTAAAATGGGGACATAATAGCATGGGTGGTTGTGAGGGTCAATTGAGATAACAGATACAAAGCACTCTGGAAATTTAAAATCACCGTATAGCCTAGCTATTATCATGAATAATTATTAATGTTGATGTTTTAATAATAATAGTCAACATTTATATAGCACTTTAAGCTTGCAAAGCGCTTTACATATGTTCATTATGTGCATATATTATTATAAGTCCTCCATGGACTATATACCCAAGTTACTAGGGAGATGCTCAATTCCTTGAGATCTCCTAGTGTAGCTATCAGTTTGTCTATCTGTTTTTCTTCACTCTCTTTACATGGCCAGACCACTTCCTTTCCTAATCACCAGATCAGGGCATCATGGATTGAGAGCTTGGAGGAACATTAGATGTCATCTAGTCAAAACCCTTTGTTTTGCAGAAGAGAAATCTGAGACCAAGGGAGGGGAGGTGCTTTGCCTGAGGTCATATACATATCAAATAGAAAAATCAGGATTTTAACCCAGGTCCTCATTCCAAAATAATTTTCTGACTGATATCCCTTATACTACCTCTTGATGCAGCCACCTTTCACTCAATATTGATTGACTTTTAGGGTAGCCACCATTTTGATTCTTTGAAGATTGTCATTTCCCATAATTCACTATCATACCACATCACTGAAAGAATGTTTGTTTTCTGCATTGGGGAACAGCCTAGGACCATTGAAAGCTCTTTGTACAATTTTCCAAGGGCAATCTAGCTTGCTTCTTTCCTGTTTAATTCTCAGTTTGGCTTATTCTCCATAGATAGCCATTGTTTAAAATATATAGATATATTGGAGATATCTATCTGCCCTAAGATTTGCCCGAGGTTAAAAACCAGACCACACTGATGGACTAATTTAATGGATTTCCCATTGCCACTATATAGTCTGGGTAGTAGTTCTTTCTGCATTTGCTTTATCTTGCATGGATTGTTAGGTCAGAAAATTTTTTGAATGGCTATAGATTTCACTGAAGAGGGCCTCTAATATTCTTGTTTAGTCTGGAGAAGAGACAACTGGGTGGGTGGCAGGGATTGTCAGAATAGCTATCTTTAAGTATTTAAGGGGTTGCTTTATGGAAGGATTAAAATTCTTCTGTGAGTCCCCAGGAAACAAAATCAGGAGCAATTTTTAGAAGTTATAAAGAAGTAGATTTAAGCTTGATAGCAGAACCCTCCCCCCCCCCCAAAAAAACAACCTTTCTTTCTTTCTTTTTTTTTTTTTTGTCTTTTTGGAGGGGTGAAGGTAGGGCAATTGGGGTTAAGTGATTTGCCCAAGGTCGAACAGCTAATAATATGTGTTAAGTGTCTGAGGCTGATTTTGAACTCAGGTCCTCCTAACTCCAGGACTGATGCTCTATTCATTGTGCCACCTAGCTGGCTCCCTACCCCTCCCCAAAAAACTTTCTAACAATTAGTGCTTTCCAAAATTGGAACAGCATTTTTAAAGAGGTGGTGTATTCTGCCTCATTGGAATTCTTCCAACAAAAGATGGATGACCTCTTAACTGGCTCTGTTATAGTAAGAATTCTTTTAGTTATGGATCGAACATGATGGCAGATGAGGCCCCTTCTAACTCTAAAATTCTGAAGCTGGGTGCTACAAACACAAATTCACCTTCTAAACAATTTCATCAGGAAACAAATTTGTTCTTTTTAAAGGTAATAATAATGGAACAGGGTTAGTGATGGTGATGGGCAGCTGGTGTCCATATTACCAAAAGCAAGGCAAGAGGAAATGGAATAAATATGGTAAGACGGATCTGGATTTGGCATGATAAAAACCAACAATCCTCCAAATTCTCAGAAATATTATTATCAAAGGAGATTGTAGCACCTCTTCCACTACAAAATTGTAAGAAAAAGAGTCTTTCTGGAAGGATTTAAGTTAAGTTTAGTCTTGATCTAGGGCTGGGAGATAGTTTTGATTACCTTTCTTTCCTAAGTCTTAGGCTTTGGGACTGGAGGGAATCTTTAGCATAACTCCTTCATTTTAGAGATGATGAAGATGGGAGGGGAAATGACTTGCTGAAAAACATGTAGGTAGTAAGCAACGGCAGCAGAAGGATCCTCTTGACTCCAAATTAAATGTTCTTTCCGCTTTGCAGATAGTACATCTCCTCAGCTGAGTGGTGCAGTGGATGCTGGGCTTGGAGTCAAGAAGTTGTTCATTTGTTTTAGTCATTTCTGACTCTTTGTCACCCCATTTGGTGTTATTTGGGCAAAGACACTGGAGTGATTTGCTATTTCCTTCTAGATCTCATTTAACAGATGAGGAAACTGAGGTAAATGGAGTTGCGACTTGGCCAGGGTCACCCAGGCAGTAAGTGTCTGAGGCCATATTTGAACTTGGTTCTTTCTGACTCCAGACCCAGCACTTTATCCACTGTGCCATCTAGCTTCATCTGACTCAGGTCAGGCAGACCTGAATTCAAATCCAGTCTCAGATACTCATTTGCTGTGTGACTCCAGATGAGTCACTCTATCTTTGTTTATCTCAGTTTTCTCAACTTTAAAATGGGGTTCATAATAGCACCCATCTCCTAGGGCTGTTGTTTGTTTTGGTTTTTTTTCGCTTTTTGGAGGGCAATTGGGGTTAAGTGACTTGCCCATGGTTACATGGCTAGTAAGTGTGTCAAGTGTCTGAGGTCAAACTCAGGTCCTCCTGACTCCAGGGCTGGTGCTCTATTCACTGTGCCATCTAGCTGCCCCTTTTTTAAAGTTATTTTTTTTAAGTTTTTTTTCCCCCAGGATTGTTTTGAGGATCAAAATAGATAATTGTAAAGTGCTTAATATAGTCCTTAGCATATAGTAGGCATTTAATAAATCCTTTATACCTTCTCTATGCCTTCTTGGCCTGGATTATTCCTATCTGCATCTTTCCATCAGTGGAAAGTCTTTCACAGTAGGTCCATCTAATGGCATCGGGCCTTCTGTTAGTTCCCCTGACATTGTATAAATACTAATGAAATACATCAATTATCTGTTGATTATTTTTTGCCCTCATCATATGAACAGCCTACTTTTTTCCCTCCAGAAATACATCCTTCTGATAACAGATCCTACTATGTCCTTCTTGCACAGTGGAATCAGTCCATCGATCAATAAACATTCATTGAGCACCTACCATGTGCCAGATACCGTGTTAAGCACTGGTGATATGAAAAGAGGCAAAAGCCCTCAAGAAGCTTACAATCCAACGGGGGAGACAATGCACAAACAAGTCTATACAAAGCAAGCGACATATAGGATCAATAAGAAATAATTGATAGAGGGAAGGACTGGAATTAAGGGGAATCAGGGAAAGCTTCCTGTGGAAGGTGAGAGTTTAGTTGGGACTTAAAGGAAGCCAGGAAGGTTGGTAATCAGAGTGTTCTGGGCATGGGACACAGGCAGAGAAAATGCCCCGAGCCTGGGGATGGAGTGTCTTAGTTGTGGAACAGCCAGGAAGGCTTGTGTCCCTGGCATGTCACTGTACATGTTGGGAAGTAAGGTATAAGAAGACTGGAAAGGTCAGAAAGGCTTTGAATGCCAAATGTGAGCCTCGAGGCAATAGGGAGCCACTGGGGGTTTTGTGTGTGTGTGTGTGTATGTGTGTGTGTGGTGACCTGATCAGACCTGCCCCACTGTGTAACCTTGAGCAAGTGACTTGACCCATCTGGGGCTCATTTCTTCCTCTATAAAACAACGGGGTTAAATTGGGCGAGCTTGAGGGTCCCTTCTAGCTTTGAAATTCTGTTATTCTCTTGCTGTGATTTTCTTACCTGGTGCCACTTTTAGGTATCTGTGAGCTGACCCGGGTTAGGGTCTGTGGGACAGAAAGGGACCAAAGCAGGCAGGCCTAGATAGGGAAGGGACCTTGGCCCTTCGTCACCTTAGGAGTGGCATTACAACTTGTCCATTTTCATTTAGACTTTGGAATGACTTCACTGCCAAGGTTCTCTCAACCCTCTGCACTTTCTTTATGTCAGCATCAATCTTATCCTTTAGATGTTTTTCTTAATAACTGCATGTCTTTGCTTCCCATGGAGTGGGGTTGGGGAGACCGGCTTCTTGCCAGCCTTCTATCCCAGACACAGCAAGAGACCTGGATGGGAAAACTAGACCCCAGCTGTGCTGGGTTTAGGCAGAAGAGACTTCTGTCTCAAGGTCCATCAACTCAGAAACACAATTGTCCAACTAGGAAGAGGGATGGGGGTAGTGGGGAAGAAATGCCAGTCAAAACATCTAGATCCCACTGGTTTGTGGCATGTCTGCCATAGAGTGGGGTCTGGAAATATTCGCTACAGCACTAAGGGGGTCGAGGAGAAAGCAAGCAAAAGAAGCAATTTCAGGACATTTCTGTATTTCCTGTTTTGTTTCTGTCCCAGGGTCCTTGTGACACACTATGAAAGGTTATGTATGCATACACACTTATAATATTCCTTCCTGACTCTTTCCCAGTCTTCCTGCTTCTTTTGCTTGTTAGGGCTCTCTGAACATTTTTGACTTTTAATTGAAGTGGTGACTCACTGGATCCTTCCTATAGCCAGGCAGCTGGATGGTGTGGTGGATAGAGCTCTGGGCCTGGAGTCAGCAAGAACTGGCTTCAAATTGCTAACTGTGTGACTCTGGGCAAATCACTTCACCTTTGTCTCCCTCAATTTCTTTCACTGACGATAAATGTGTATATTATTATACCCATTCTTTCAAATGAAGATAATACTAGCACCTACTTCCTAGGGTTATTCTAAAGCTCAAATGAGATATTTGTAAGATGTTTAGCCCAGTGCTATGGCATGTAATAAGGTGATTAAGGAATGCTTGTCCCCTTCCCTAGAGGCCAATGGGATACCTACTCAGCATCTCGTGGGTATCCAGAATCCAGTCAGCCCCTTCAAAAAAGCAGGGAGAGAAATGAATGCTCATGGGGTAACTTCCTCTATATAGCTACCAGCAGGATCTCCCATCTGTGACACTCCTGTCCCAGGTCCCATCTTTCCTCCAAGCCCCCAAAGGATGATGGGCTGTTCTTTCTCTCAATCAAACTTCACTCATCGTTGGACTGTCTTTTGTTTTCTCATCTCTTCAAATAAATTTGTCACAGATGAAGTTAAGGTTCTGGGAAAGTGAAAAATTTTGGAAAGCTGGAGGGAGATAGTGGGAGAGAAAAGGGTGGCAACCCTAGCTGTCTCATTCTGAAACCAAAATAAGGCAGCTCAGGTCCTTTAAGGATCCTTCCCAAGATGTTGGAAATGTGCCTGGGGATTAAAACTTGCAGCAGTAGATACTGGGCTCTCTGTTCCCCCTACCCTGACTTGCCCAGCCTACCCCTCCTTTCCTCCTTTCTTCCTGCTTGGGTCTGTGCACATAGAATTGGCTAAGAGGGGAAGCTGCCTCATTGGCTGCTTCTCCTCTCAAAGCTGAAAATACTGTGCATACTACGTCTTTCCCCTCTCCCCAGTCCATGCTTTAGGGTGCGAATGGAAAAGTGTCGCCTCAAACCCACAAATAATTCAATGAAATTTGCAGACTCCCCACCCTAAGTAGAGAAAAGGCACAGCTGGAGACACATCCTGTCTCCCCCTTCTTCAAGGTGAGGTGACGGTGGGGGCAGGTCCAGCAACAGGGGAGGATATTGAAAGGTGGTGAAAAGAGAGAGCTTTCTTTTCTCCTTGTTTGAGGGATCAAAGTCCTGGCAGAAAGTGATGAGGACAGCTTGCTGGCTAAGCCCCTTTAGTCCAGATTCCTCCATCCCTCCTCCCACCCCTCCTTCTCGTCTCCTGGCCCCATCTGGCTTCCCTGGCTAAGGAAGCAGGGATTCCAGTGGGTCCCGTGCCAGGGGCTTAAGCCATGTATCCAAAGGGTGATTCTTTTGGTGTCAAGAGAGCATACCTCCCTCAGACATACCAGACTCCTTCCCTCCCTAAATGCGCCCTGTAGCTGATATATCCTACTAAACTGAATCTTGGTTCTAAGGACAGTACAGTGTGCACAGATGCTCAGACTCTATTCCGTTTGTTTATTTCTTTTAATTCCTATAAAGTTTTCCACCCAAATAACAACAGTCTTGGATAGCTGAGGTCCAGCTTTGCCTAGAATCAGGTAGTTGAACTAAGTAATGTCTACAGGGATACTTTCACCTTTGGTCTGCCCTGAACCTAGGTCCTGACCTCAGATGAGTCCCTTCTGCACTATACCCACCTTCTCAAACCCCTTAGTAGAATCTGAGAATAGACAGCATCTGGGTGTTCAGGTCACTGCCATTTTTGGCATCTCAGGGAGAAAAATCAGGCCACTTATTTCTGAGGTATGGCCTGGGGATGCTTTTCAGGGGACTTGGAGAAAGAGGGGGAAGAATTGTGGCTTCCCTCAAATGTCAGCATCTTGGGGGCAGAGCTCTGTTTGCCTTGAACTAGTTACAGTTCCCCTCCCAATTCCCTCCACCCCCGCCCACCTCCTGGGGTTCCAGGATCTTATTTGTCAAAATGTATTATGGGAAAGAAGATATGTGGTGGAGCTGTTTCTACTCTGATATCAAATTTCCCCCCACAACATGAAGCTTCAGTGTTAGAGTCCAGAGACGAACAAAACACTCACTTCTCTGTGAGCTAAGAAAAAGGGAGGAGAAAAAATGCCAGCTACTGTAATGGGGAAAAGCCCACCGTCCATAGCACATATCCAGGTTTGACTCACTGTACCATGTGCAGACATACCTCATTTCCCATAAAGCAGTGTCTTTATATCTTGTGTACAGAAACTGAATTTTTCTTAATCAGTCTTACCTTTTTGTGCACCTCAGTAAGAGTATCAGGAATCAAAGTAATGAGGGCATAACCTCACTGGAGAGGTCTGAGGGGGAAGTAGGTTTTGCTCTAGAAATCTGACCTTTATCAAGGGCAGAGCTGACAGGGGCAGCCAGCCTCGGCAGCTCCAGTGTCCCCAGATTCTTCAGCCCTTAGCCTGGGTAAAGTTTTTCATGTAGAGGCTCATTTCAGGTGTGACTGTTCAGCTTTGAACACCGTAGCTCCCCTGACCGGGAACCCAAAAGGGGTTCCTTCCTGACTCCTCCTGTGAATCTCAGCTCCCACAAAACGGCAATAGTGCCTGTTTTGTCAAGGTTGAAAGGAAAAAATTCTCTTTCCCAATTGTATTGCCATCAATCAATCAATCCATCTATAAGCATTTATTAAGCATTTAGTGAGACAGCTAAGTAGCACAATGGATAAAACTGCGCCTGAAGTCAGAAAAGTTTGAGTTCAAGTTTGGTCTCAGACACTAGCTGTGTGACCCTGGGCAAATCACTCTGTCTACCTCAGTTTTCTCAACTGTAAAATGGGAATAATATCACCTACTTCCCAGGGTTGTTGTGAGGATTAAATGACATAATACTTGTAAATTACTGGGCAAATAGTAGACTTTTAATGAATACTTATTTCCTTCTTTCTTTCTTTCCTTCCTTCCCTCCCTCCTTCCTTCTTTTCTCCTTCCTTCCTTCTTTTTCCTTCTTCCCTTTTTCCTCCTTTCCTCCCTCCCTTCCTCCCTTTCTTCCTTCCATGTTCTAGGCAGGACAACTACTAGGAGTAGAAGATGTAAGTATAAAGAATAAATCTCTCTCTCCCTACTTAAAATGAGTTTACATTGTAATAGAGGAGACAGTGACATATAAAAATAGATAAGCATGAATATGAAGTTAATAAATACAAGCATAGACCAGGTAATGAAATATGAGGTAGCATGGGAGGGAGGGCATTAACAGTTTGGCAGATCAGGAAAGGCTTCTCGCTGTAGGCAGTGCTCGCATTGTGTCTTAAAGGAAGAGTGGGACTGTGAGGCAGAGGTGAGTGTGGAGGGCAGGCTTCCAGACCTGTGGGGCAGCCAGGGCAAAGACGCTGAAACAGTCGATGGAGTGTCCTATGGGATGAGCCCAGAGGCCATTTAGACTGCACATAATGTGTGGGAGGGGGAATAATATCCAATGAGGCTTTAAAGACAGGTCGGGTCCAGGTAGCGAAGGTATTTTAGAAGGTCATATGGAAGTTTCCATTTGATCTGAGGCAATGGGGAATATCACTGGACTTGTTGGGGGTTCAAGAGTGATATGGGCAGATCTGTGCTTAAGAGAAAATCATTTTGCCAGTTATGTGGAGGATAGACTGAAGGAGGGAAAGACTTGGGGCAGGGAGACCAAATAAGAGTCCATTGGAATAACATAGATGAGAGGTGATGAGTGCCCTCACCATTGCAGAAGCTGGATATGTAGAGAGAAATGGTTGATGTGAAGGAGGTCATGGAGATTTGGCAACTGATTGGATATGTGGAATGATTTTTCCATTTATGTAAAGGGAGAATAGCATCATAAGTAATATCAATAAAGGTAAGTATTTGAGAAGCATATCTTTTGTAAGGAAAACAGCTGCCTGAGCAACTTCTAATGGGGGAATTTGAACTCAGGCCTTTCTGACTCCAGGCCCAGCACTCTATCTCCTGTGCTACTTTGCTGACTCCAATGGCTCCCAATGATACAAATCACAGCCCATCTAAACCCTGTTTCTCCTGGGTGACTCTTGTCCATGGCCTCTCCTCAGTTCATCACAGGGAGCCTGCCCAATGTCCGAAAGTCCTTTATCTATTTTGCCAGACATCTCAAGGATGCCGCTTTGGTTATGCCACCTGTTATTCTTCACTCTCAACACATGACCAGCCTGTCTTTTTTCCCTATGATATATTTCCCTGGTGATATTTTTTACTTTTGTTCTTTCAAGTTCCTCAAGGGATATATGTTGCAGCCTGTTCACACTCACCTTGAGCATCTCCATTGCCCTCTGGGTGATATGAATTTTCATTTTTTTGAGGCCATTTTTTTTTTGCTTTTTGAAGGGGGGAAGGCAGGGCAATTGGGGTTAAGTCCTTTGCCCAAAGTCACTAGTAAGTGTTAAGTATCTGAGTCCATATTTGAACTCAGGTCCTCCTGACTCCAGGGCTGGTGCTTTATTCACTGTGCCACCTAGTCCTCACTATATGCCATTTCTAAGGTTATATAAACACACCCACACACACATTAGTAATTAAGATCTTTCATCTAACAAGTCAGTGCTGTAAATACAGATACAAAATGAGGATAGGAATTAGACCTATGATTTCACTGATATAAGGATTTTCCTCTACCAAAACCAGATTGGTACCTTCTATAAAAGTTTTAATTATAGAGAGTTACCTAGAACAGCTAGGTGGTGCAGTGGACCAGCTTCAAAAAGACCCGAGCACAAACCCGGCCTTAGATACTTGCTTGATATGTGACCTTGGGCAAGTCATTTAATACCATTTGCCTCAGTTTCCTCATCTGTAAAATGGGCTGGAGAAGGAAATGGCAAACCACTCTAGCATCTTTGCCAAGAAAACCCCAAAGGGGTCACAAAGAGTCAGACATGAGTGAAAAATGACTGAACAATAAGAGCACTGGGAATTTAAATAACTTTCCCAGTGTCCCACGACTAGTATTTGTCAGAGATGGGACTTGAACTCAAAAATCTTCCTGACTCTGAGACCAATTATCTTTCCACTATGCAGTACTGCCTCTCCTACAAAATAAACACAATGTCATTTGGGGAATTGCACTAACAACTGAAGGAATTCAGAAAGATCCCTTTGGGAAGTGGAGGTCAGGAGGGAGAATGTTCCACACGTGGAAAACTGCCTTTTTAAAACCCCAAAGACTGCAGATGGAATCTTATGTTTTGGGAACAAGTTGTACAGGTGGAATGGAGTGCACAAGCAATTTTTAATCAGCCTGAAAAGACAGATGAGAGTCATGTTGTGAATCTCAAAGAAAGGACCATGTATTTTATCCTAGGAGTAAGAGGAAGTCACTCTTGAGCAGGGAAGTGATGTGGTCAGAACTGTGATTTAGGCAAACCAATATGACAGCTGTGTGGTGGATGGATTTGCAGGGGCAGGGAACCTAGGGCCTTGAGGTCACATGTGGCCCTCAAGGGCCTCAAGTGTGCCCTTTGATGGAATCCAAACTTCACAGAACAAGTTTGGGTTCAGTTAAAGGTCTGCACTTGAGGACCTGGAGGGCCACATGTGGCCTCGAGGCCACAGGCTCCCCACACCTGGATTAGAGGCTTTCATTCAAATCCATCCTCTTTTCTATTTCCTGCCCTTCCCCAAATACAAATAGAGTGAATCTTTTTTTTTCTTTTGGAAAGCTAATATGCCTTTTGTTATGTGACTAACCGCTCCGTATTTCTCTTTTTGGAAAATTCTTCTTTTCCATAAATTGGATCAGGTTTGTTTTTTTTTTTTCTTATTAAGGCACACCTACGCATACATATTCCAACACTCCTAGGTCAGACATGAAAGCTTTTGTTAGGACAACAGAATGAGTAGCAGCTCTTGTCTGAGGCCTGAAAATGATAACCATTTACAAACTTTCCCAAATCTCTTTGCCAGCCGTCAGGTGTGACCCGGGTAGGAGCCTTTCATAAGGAACCTATCTAGGCATTACACTTGTCTTCCTAGTCTCAGAGAACTAAATATTGGGAACAGCTGGCCACCATCCCTTCTACAAAGACCATCCTCTCTATAAATGCTTGCTTCACAGTCTGGCTCGCATCCGAACTAGCTGACAGAGATACACTTTCTTTGACATTATCCAGGCAGCAATGAGGCTTTCCACCTAGTGCCTGTCATTGGGAAATTTCAAAGGCAAGCTTTTTACTACATTAATCTGTTGATCCTCATAAGGGTGACGGCAACTTGAGATGATCCCCACTTTACAGCTGATGAAACTGGGGATGAAAAAAAGATGGAGATCCTCTGGTGTCTCCAAATTGACCCCTCCCCTTCCTAATCCCCACATCATCCTTTGCCCCTGCTTTCCCGAGCCTCTTCCTTAGAAGGCTCTCACCTGCTCAGCTCTGCCAGGGCCCTGTAAGGAGATACATCATAAGAACTGGAAGGCTAATTATTGTTTTCTTTGTCTCAGCTAGGCCAAACTGGGATCCCTGTTCTTTTGGGACTGTAATCCTCTGTTGGTACCTAGAGAAATCCCTGGCAGAAATCCCATCAAGGTCATTATCATGGGCTTGCTTCCAGAGAACATCCCTCTCTTTTCCATTGCCTCTCTTAGCTTAGATATCTTGGCTCTTTCTGTCTTAGATTGAGCTGACATTGCCTGGCAAAGCTGATGGTTGGGAGCCATCTTGGCATAGTCTGGTTCGCAGAGTCTGACATGCATGAGCAATGGTATCCATAGTCCTCCTGAGATGATCTTTAAAAATTTACATTGAAAATACGCCCATTTCTCAAGGATGCTAACATGAAAGGAGACTATTATCTAACTTTCTTACAAGGTGTTGGGGTGTTTGACCAGCATTTTGGGGCGAAATGACTAGAGAAAGGGAAGGTAGCAGCCATGGCCTGGGATTTTAGAACTGACAGCATAAGAATTAGCTTGAGAGACGTTGTCCCATCCTGGGGGAGGACGGGGCCCGATGCTCCATGTTCTTTCTCCCCTTTGCCTCCCCATCTAGCAGAGCAGAGTTCCCTGGCACTGCCCCCTCCTCTCTCCCCACCCAACCCTCCATGCTCCCTTTGAAATAATCATAGGGTAGGCCCTGTCTGGCTACGTTGCCATGCCAACTCCTCTAATTTCTTTTAATCCCAGGGTTCCTTTCTAAGGAGACCTCCCCCAGCCCCCTCCCCCTCCTCCCCGTAATGTGTTTTAATTGTAATAACTACTGGGTTGTAAGGAGGTAATGACCATGTGTGGGGAGCCGAAGTTGGCCATGCTCCATCTCCTGAACTGTCCCATCAATGGCGCCAGGCAGCTCTATGCCTCCCAGCAGGAGTCCTGGAGATGCTGAGGGGCTGGGCCTGACCAAGCAGGGCATGGGGAGGGGGTCAGTGGACTCTGTGCTAATGAACAAGCCAGGGAGGAGAAACCATGGGCTCTGCAATGTTTGTGTCCTGAGGACATTTTATAGTGTGCTTCCCCCTTTCCCGCCCCCCCATTTTCTGTTACCTCCTAATCTTCCCCAGTTCCGCCCCCCAATTCCCCACACCCTAATACGCCTTTAAGGGAACCCATGGGTCATTAACCTTGTGCTTGCCCTAGCTAACTGGGCTGCTTCAAGGATCATGGTTAACTCTTCACCTGCTGGTGCTTAGAAGGGGACTGTTTCCATATGACTGAGCCAAAATGCAACTTTAAAAAGTAAGCTTTGGGGTCTGGAATTATTTTCCACACCTGGGATAGGGGCTTGGTATCAGAATGTGAGATATGGAATAGTTCCAGGTAACTTTGGGCAAATCACTTAAGTCTTCTGTGCCTTAATTTCCACCTGTATAAAATGAGGAGTAAGGCCACATGGCCTCTGAGGTCTTTTCCAACTTTAGCCATATGGTTCTATAACTCTATAGGATTCCTCTTCAGGCATTTATTAAGTGACTATTTTGTACAGAGGAAGTGAGGAAGGAAACAGGCATTTATTAAGTGCCTACTTTGTAGAGAGGAAGTGAGGCAGGAAACAGGCATTTATTAAGTGCCTACTTTGTAGAGAGGAAATGAGGAAGGAAACAGGCATTTATTAAGTGCCTATTATGTACAGAGGAAGTGAGGAAGGAAACAGCCATTTATTAAGTGCCTATTTTGTGCCACACACTGGGCTAAATGCTTTGCAAATATCTCATTTGGTCTTCACAACAAAATTTTGAGGTAGGGACTATTATTATTCTCATTTTACAGATGAGGAAACTGAGGCAGACAGAGGATAAATGATGGTGCCTAGGGTCACACAGCAAGTAAGGGTCTGAGGCCACATTTGAACTCAGGCCTTCCTGATTCCAAGCCCAGTGCTCTAACCATTGTACTACCTCCCCTGCCTCAAAGAGTACTATGTTAGGCTCTGAGAGAGATAACAATGGAGTTTATAGGCTGGTAGCCAATATTGATAATTATGTCACAACACGTTGACATCATCTCAGGCAATCTTGGGCCCTTCCTCATCAAGGGGTCTCAGCTCTGTGCCCAGGCACAAAGAGGATTCAGTCCTAGTCTAGCCTTTGTAGAGAAGGGTCAGGTTTCTTTTCTGGCTGTTTCTAGCTATTTATAAACTCCTCATCCTCACCCAGAGCCCTAGGGGGAAATCACTGAGGTTAGGCTCAGGTCTAGGATTTCTCCCAAAGGCATTGTAGATCAGAACTACTCTTCTCTTTCACAGTAAAGAAATGCTTAAAACTTAGTAATATGCAATTTTTATTAAACTCTCTTGGTAGGTCAATACTTACAACACTGAAACCTGAAACATTTTACAGGATGGTAGTACTTAGCTGTGTCCTCTCCCAACAGCTCTCTCAAGGTCCATGTCTTCTGCCAAGGGAGGCCATGGTTTGGGCTCATCCTCTTGTCTGTGGTTGTCTTCTTTGAGAAGGAGTAGAGCTTTTACAAAAAATATTTATTTGTAGAGATTCCAAAGAGCCCAACATGTGGAAGTCATAATCTCCCTTCTTCCCTATATCACCTCATTCTCTGGGGAGGGGATTGGGAATAGGTTCATAGTTTAGTTTGGTTCATATAGAGGATGGTCCCAGTTCCAAGTCTAAAACCCCACCTTGGGCTCAAGTCCCAGGCACTGTGGCTCAGGGTTTCCATGCTGGTCTGACATCACCCTGCCTGGCTTCAAGGTCACTGTGGCTCTCCCTGTCCCTTGGGGATCACTTCTGATACCTGAAACAGAGGACAAACCATATGGAATAGAAACAGCAGAAAGGATTTTCCTTCTCCTGTCATTGGTTCAGTTCCTGGTGCCTACACTGGGCATAGCACATAGGTGTACTTGAAAAAAAAAAGCTAAAAGATGACAAAGAGAGCCAACAACTCAATCTTGTCACTTTTTAAGACAGAGAATCAATCAAAGGGGCTGCCAGTAGTGGATGGACCAGGTTCCATGTTGGGAAACTGGGAATGCTCAAAACAGGTCCCAGGATAGCCTGAGTTATAAGAAGTAACTCCTCCAGTTGCCAATTAGCTCTGAATAAAGGACCTAGAAGCTTTCTAATTCTCAGACACATAAGTTTGCCTCTAAGATTGGGAATGTCTATGTCAAGGTCACTCTTTGGTCACCTATGATCAGGGAAGGAAATCAAGCAGAAGAGGCAGATAAGGGCTAGAGGCCCAAGTTTAGCCTCCTTTAGATGATATGTGTTCCCACTGTAGTAATTGAATAGTTGCCATAGATCTTGCTTCCTGCCCCTCCCCTATCACTTCCTCACCCCTAGGAAGTCCAAGGGAGTAAAGTCCCTCCTTTTAAGGTCTACTGACACTGTTGATTTTCCTGGCTTAGTGGTCAGTTCTCTTTGAGACAGCACTCCCTTCCTCCTGCCACCACGGGGACCAAGGGATTGCTGCAGTATCATCCCAAAGTCCTTCTGTGCTGAGCACGTGTCCCCAGAGGTGGGCAGGGAGCCCAACAGTATGTGTTCTAGCCAGAGAGGTTTGGGAAAGGGATCCTGATTACCACCATTTCAGCTAAAATATGTGCTATTACATGATAAGTACATAAGAAAAGTGAAGAACCAAGTGTTACGTGAATTCTAAGCCAAACCCTAATGAGCCATTTCTGTACCTATACTCAGTGGTGTTGGTGGGGAAATGGTTGGTTCCCCTGGAGCGCTACTCACAAGGGAGAAAGAACCCCTCAGGGAGAGTCTGTTACATTTATCTGCTGCTGTCATGGCAGAGGGGTGAGTATGGGAGGAATTAGGCCCAGGATGGTGCTCTTATCAACCACTAAATTTCCCACCCTGAGGCAAAACTTTGGAAGACACTGGCCTAGTTATGACTCTGGATCTGAAAGAGGTCATGAAGAGTGGGGCCTGGGTCACATTGACTCACCATTCAAATCACAATCTTTCCTCTTCATTGTCGTCTTATGGTAACAAAGATAAAAACCAGAAGGACCCAAACTCAGGGTAAGGTAGAATACCAGTCACACAGATAGCAGGCTAGATAAATGCCCTCAGTGCCAGGCCATAAGACAGTGTCCTGGATTTCAAATCACTGCTGTTTTCAGCCTTATTGGAAACATGTTTATAGTGCTGATACCTTCGGGGCACATCACTGATTTTAATAATAAAAACAGCAAGCCTTTACATAGCATTTACTATATGCTAGGCAGTGTGCTAAGCATATTAAAAGTATTATCTCGTTTGTTCCTCACAACAACCCTGGGAGATAAGTGCTGTTTTACAGGTAAGTTAACAGAGGCAGCAGAAGTCCATTGATTTGCCCAGGGTCCCACATTCAGGTCGGATTTGAACTCAGCTCTTCCTGACTCCAGACCTAATGCTTTATTCACTCCATCACCTAGCCGGAAGGGACTTCAGAGGCCTTTTAATTTAACCCATCAGGATTTCCTCCTGTAACAAAACTGACAAGTATCTGTCCATTGAAGATTCCAAGGAATGGAAATCCATACCATACACCTCACTGCGTTCTGGGTCATTCCCAACCCACTTACAAGCAAAAAGAGATGGAAAGTGGAAGAAAGGCAATCATCTACCAGGTTTACTACAAGGCACTCTAGAATGCCCTCCCCCTGCTTGGGTCAAGACGAACCCCTGATCTGGATATCCTAAGCCTCAGAATGGAGCTCTGTCATCTCAGACACACATTTCATATTTTCCTATTGTGGGGGTTGACTCTGGGTAAGTGTGGGCTAGATGGGTCACGACCCCTTTGGGGATCAAACGACCCTTTCACAGGGGTCGCCTAAGACCATCAGGAAACACTTATTTCTGATGGTCTTAGGAACCCAGACAGCGCTCCTCTATCTGTCTCCAGGCGGGTCCCCCCACATGCAGATATGCTCACATACCAGTATTAAAGGTTCGTGGCATTAGGAAGGTTGAGAACCACTGTACTAGAGAATGAGAGCACTGCATGTGCTGACTAGGATAATGTCTAGGATGCCCCCTTAACCAAAAGAGAGAAGTGGTCGTTATTTTTAATGGACACATTAAAAAAAGTTGTTTCTAGATCACTTATATTTCCCATTTTAACCCTTCCATTCCCTTGCCTGGAAAGTCATCTTTTATAATAAAGTATTTTTAGAAGAAAAAAATCAGCAAAACTAGCCAACACATTAACAAAGGTTAACACTATCTTCAATATTTCATATCCATTGTTTCTCCATTTCTGTAAAGACGTGGGGAAGGTGACTTTCTCAGATCTTTTCTTCAGGCTAAGCTTAGGTAGCAGTAATTTCACAGCTTTCTGTTTTGATTGTTATATTATTGTATTTTCCATTTACATTGCTGCAGTGACAGTGTCTGTTGTTTTCCTGGTCTTCAGCTTGTCTCACTTAGTATCAGTTCATGTATGTCTTCTCATGCTTTTCTGAATTCATCAAATAAACATAATTTGTTACAGCATAGTAATACAATATTCCACTAAAATTCCAATATCAGAATTTGTTCAGGCATTCCTCAGTTAATAGAAACCAATTTTACTTCCAGCTCTATACTGTGACAAAAATTGCTGTTATAAATATTTTGGTGTATTTTTTGTTTCTCTCTTTTTTTTCTTGTTTCTTTCTCTTTTGTCGTTGATCTCGTTGAGGTCTGTGTCTAACAGTAGAATTTCTAGGACACAGTTTACTAGTTATTCTAGGATACAGATATTTTTAGCGCCTTTATTTGTCCCATTCCAAATAACTTTCCAAAATGGGTAGAGCAATTCACAGCTTCACCAGCCATGCATTAACACCCACAGGCCTCTCAACATTGACTACTCCCAACTTTTCTCTTCTTTGCCCATTTACTATGTGTGAGATGAAGTTTCAGGGTTGTTTTGATATACTTTTTTTCTTATTACTAATTTACAATACTCTCTCATATGATTTTTTTTCATACAGTTTAGGATTTTTTCATCTAGTTTACCATTCTTCTTTGGAGAACTGTTCATTCATATTCTTTGATAAGGAAGTGGTCGTTGTAATTAGGCCTGAAATATGTAAATCTTAAAAGTTCGTTTGTATTTCGTGTGACAGGCACTTCTCATGTTCCGTCTTGATTAAGACTGGTTGATCATACCCTTAGTGAAACCTTGTTCTTTAGGACCATTCATTCCTGTCAGTTTTGAAACAGTGTGGAGAAGCTCTTGGAAGAGGGTATCATCTTAGGCTCTGGGCACCAAAAAACTTTGATATGCAACTAGGTTTGAAGTGAGTATGTAATTCTTGCATATAAGATGGTTATTCTCCAGGAACCTGGTAGGAAGGGGTGGCAGGCGGAGGCATGGGGAGAAGAACAGTCAGGGAAGGAAGAATAGTTACGGTGAGCATCCACAGAACCATTTGTAGATATTTCTTATTTAGAGTAATGTTTCATGGAATAATAAAATCTTAAGAGGTGGAAAGGACTTTAACTGTTATATGATATAGTTGCTTACCCAATGCAAGAATCCTAGACAAATAGCAACCTAGTCTTTGCTCGAATGTTCCTAATGATAGGAAGCTCACTACTTTTTGTTTCATTGCTGAATAGTCCTAATTGTTAGGAAATTCTTCCTTATATTGGGCTGAAATATGCTGTTGTATTAACTGTACCTATTGGCCATAGTTCCAATCTGTGGAACCATACTGAAAAAAAAATATTCCCTTGTCCACATGAACATACTTCAAATATTTAAAAATAGCTACTGTTTTCTCTCTAAGTCTTCTTTTCTCTAGGCCAGGCTTCTTGGACGATTTTTTCTGCCATAGAATCTGGCAATCTGATGAAGTCCATGGACCCCTTTGCAGAATAATGTTCTTAAATATGTAAAAGAAAATATGGAGGATTACAAAGAAAATCAATTATATTGAAATAAACTTATATATATGTATGTATGTATGTACACAAGACATACATACACACATACACACATGTATTATAAGCGTATAAATATGTGCATATGCACAATACATGTATGTACATATTATGTATGTGTGTGTGCATATGTAGATATGCAGATACATATAGTCACAAGTATGCATACATATAAATATACATATGCATATGTGCACACATATATATGCTGTAAGACCAAAAGGCCCTCCTTTTTTTTTTTTTTTTTTTTTTTTTGGCCCTCCGTCTTTTAACTGATCCTCAGATGGCATGACTTCTCAGGCTACTCCCCACCCTGGTTACTCACTCTTCCCTGGGTACTCTACTTTGCCAGTTTCCCTCTTAAGATGTAGAATATGATCCTTCTTTCTGCTGGGCAACATCTGGGTTTTGAGATGATGAAGATCTGAAGAGACAAGGTGACCACAGGCTACAGCAACTAGAGCCTGATGCCCAACTCTCCAGGGAAACCCAATTACTTAGGCTCTCTAATTTGTCTCAGCCAGTTTTCCACTGTCAGATTTTGCAATCCCATTGATTTCATTCATGCCTTCTTGTAAGAGAGTCTAGAACCATTTGGAGATTGAGGAGGAAGCAATCAAAGCAAAATCTGATTGTTTCAAATGTGTGTCTTTCATAACTGGATAGAAATGTTCAAGCTCATTTCTATTTCCACCAAAGGTCTCTTGCCCCAGTGCCTTCTCATTCATATGGTGAAATATTAGATGTGTGCTTTGGAGTCCAATGGAGAGGTATTTCTAAAATTGTGTGTGTGTGTGTGTGTGTGTGTGTTTTCTTCTAATTTAATGTGCCAGACAAGTCTCTCTGTAATTAAAACCAGAAACAAGGACTAGACTTAGAGATTTGAAGGCTGTAAAATTCTAGAACAGGTTTATGTAAAGCAATTAAAAAGGAGGTTAAAAATTGTTTAAAAATTAAACACTAATTACTACCCCCCCCAACCCCCTTTCTGTTAAGCGGTTCTGGCTATGGTGCTCTGAGAAAGATATAAAAAGTGAAGCCTTGCGCTTTGTTGCTGTAAATCAGGTTGTGTAAATGCTTCTCTGCATTTTGCAGTCGAACCCATCTGCTGTCAATTAACCTAAATCACGTCTTTTCAATTAAACTGACTTAGAGGCTGGATCATGAAGTCTGGTAGCAAAACAGGGAGGGGAGTTGTGGAGGGTGGGAGAAAGGTGAAGTCTGATTGCAGGCTGCGAAGTGGAAATATCTTTTAAAAGGTGTGATCCCATTTTAGTGTTTTCCATATAAAATGGGGTATTATTCTCTACCCTATTGGGAGCAATGAAGGATGAAAACCAAGTCAGGGAGGTGGGTCTCGTGAACTAGAGGTAAATGAATTCCTGCTAGTTGCAGCCAGGAGGTGAGGGCTATATTGTGTTGTCCACTGCCTGGGCAGTATCAACAGACCCTCACTCTGGGAAGGGTTTATTGTGCTCTGGGAAGGATGAAACAAACAGGGATGGGCTTTGGCTGCAGCGTGACGGGCTTAGGGGAAGCACAAGAAAGAATTTCCTTGTCAGGAGGCAGCTACCTAGGCAGTAGATAGAGCACTGGGCCTAGACTCAGAGAGACCTGAACTTAAATTCTGCCTCAGATATTTACTAATTTGTATGACATTTAATCTGTCTTCTTCATTTTCCTTAACTGTAGAATAGTAATAATAATAATAATAATAATAATAATAATAATAAACACCTCACAGGGTTGTTGTAAAGTGCTTAGCCCAGTGTCTGACACATAGGAGGCACTTAGATGTCTCTTCCCCTCCCCTCTTCTTCAGAACAGTAACTGAACACTGGAACCCAGTTATTAAGGGGACAATACCTAATGGAAAGCACAGAACTCAGGTTTCAGAGACCTGGGTTCTAGTCTCAGTTCAGTTGTATGATTTTAAGTAAGTTATTTTCCATTTTCGGGTCTCTGTTTTTCCTTCTGTAAGATCAGGGGATTAGTCTAGGGGTTTTTGACTTGAGTTTATAGAACTTTTTAATATATTTAATATGTAATATATTTAATATTTTATATATTTATAAAGATGTTTAATATATTCAGTATATTTTGATAACTGTATTTTGACATAATTGATTTCTTTTTCAATCCTGTGCATTTTATGGATTTTAAAGCACGGTTTTGAGGAGTCCATAGGCTTTACAGGATTGTCAAAGGAGTCCAGGACCCACAAAAGATGGTTCAGAACCTCTGGACCAGGTGATCTCTTGGTTCCTTCCAGCCCTAACACTCTGTGGCTTTCAGCTTCAGAATCTTCCACGGTAGGGGGTAAAGGCAAAGAAATGTTCTTAATAGGAGTCTCATTGCTTCAGGATGGCTTACCTGTATGACTCTGGTGAGAGTCCAGGGAGATTGATAAACATGGTGACCTTGTCCAGGTCAATAGTTTTTTAACCCTGTGCTCCTTTGAGAGGTTTTCATTTGTGTATGTCTGTGTTTTATTGGGCTTTATTGCTGGTAGATTAAAAAATCATTGAATCTCTGAAAGGCTCTTCCAAATCTGGGCTTATCTAGTTCAACCTGCACCTGAACAAGTGTTCCTTCTACAACATACCTGGAAGGTAGTGCTTTGCTTTCCATCAGTGAGAGGGAAACCTTTGGTTGTCATGTTCTCCATGCATCTTTTTTCTTGGCTAAACATTCCTAGTTGCTCTGTTTGGTCTTCATATGGCATGATTTTGGAGTTTATTTCCCCCTTGGTGTGCTGTAGCTTAGCATTGTCCTTCCAAAATATGATTCCCAGAACTGAATACAAGAAGATGAAAAGCTCATAAAATCCATAGAGACCATTCAGTCCAGGGGCTCTTAATCTTTTTGTGTATATCATGGACTTCTTTGGTGAGCTAACTCCAAGTTATTGTATGTATGTGCAATGGTAATTAATTTGGATTTCAAGACCCCTTTTTGTATTGGCAAGTAAGCAGGTACTTAGCACCTTGTTTCAAGTTAAGCAAAGGTAGCTGGTACTTAGCACTTAGTAACTGATCAAGCCACTGTTGGGGAAACAGAAGGTATGAACTCCTGTCTCCTGTTACTGACATAACAGGAAGGGGCTGGCTGAAACAGGAAGCTAATGCTGTGTGTATATAAGGAAAAGTCCCAGGGAGGTCCTGTCAGAATTTTTTGGGACAAGAATCTGGCAGCAGAACAGCTACAGAAGAGAAATGAGAAGAGAGGACAGTCAGAATTTCCTGAGAACTTGTGGTGGTGGAGCTTCTTCTGAACAGGAGCCCAAGAGGCTGAAGAGGAGCCCAGGAGGCCAGGAGGCCAGGAGGCCAGGAGCTCCCCACCTCCCAGGCTGGATAAGGTGATTCTGATTTTTTGAACTAGCTGCAGAAGACTGAAGAATCATGACTGGGATGGTAAGACTTTGTTTGTTTGTGGCTTGGTTGAACCTTGAATTCCTGGGAACAGAAATTGTGAAGGATTTGAGATGGATTGGACCCTGTGAACTCCAGTGTGAAGCAGGAACTGCAGGGAGAACTAGACAAGGACCTGGGAGCTGTCTGCCTCTGAATCCAGGTGACTATTTGGTGGATTCAGGTAGGAGCTAGGACCATGGAAAGGGATCCAGGGAATCTGAGAAACCACCCTGAGTCAAGCTGAAAGAAGACTTTACTTGGATACTGTATACTGACTGAGGAAGTGTAAATTTACTAGTGATCTAGGGGTAGAAGGTCTGTGTATTTTCTGATGATTGTACTTAGTGATTAATGATAAATAGTAATTGATTGCTGAATAAGTGACTGATTGAGTTAACTTAGTTTCCCATGAGTGGAAGACTTTGACTATTGTACTTTCAGATGACTGAAAGACTGAGTAAGGAGGCAAACCTCCTTAGGGATACCAGATGATTGTTCTTTGTTCAAAACTTTGTGGCCACTATGGTAGAAACTATGTGGCCATTTTAATGATAAGCTGTTGTGAATACTATATTGTGATTTTCTGTGATAAGTTGTAATATTGTGAATGCTGTATCTTGATTTTCTGTGAATGTTTTGCTTTGATTTGTTATGGAATAAATAGAGTGTTTACTATACTGTGTAATCAGAACCTTTAAATCTGTTCACAGTAGCATTCTTCTGGAAAGCTGCTCGTGCATGGCATTACAGTATGTATCTTATTTGTAGGTAGTTCTTTGTGTATTTGCTTCCTCATTAGATTATGAGCTTTGAGAGCACGTCCTGTTTTTCTTTTCTTCCTCATCAATTAGCACAATGCTTGCCATATAGTAGGCACTTAACGAATGCAAGCTGATGACTTGGTGAAGCCTATGGACCCATTCTCAGAATAATGCTTTTGAATGTATAAAAGAAAATGCATAGTATTTCAAAGGAGACATGAAGATAAAGATGTGACTTTTTTCTTTCCAACATCACCATCTCCCTGGTTAAGAACCCTCCATTTGGTCCATATAACATTTTACAACTCAAGAGATTAAGCTCAGAGAGAAAGTCAGGTCTAGAACACACATCTATTGATTTCCAACTCAGTGTTCTTTCTACTACCCCATGTTACTGCAAAAATCCTTTCCTATCAAACTTTTGGTGGCCCTTCCTGGAGAAGAAGAAGACTTCTGTCCTACCGCTACTAAGGTGCCCCAACTGTTAGTGGGAAAAATTGATGTCTGTTCACTTGGTTCATTTGCTCATATTTCCCATTGCTTGGATCCTTGTAGCCTCAGTCTGCTGCTCCCAAGGCATTTTAGATGAGGTTCCACCCAAATAAGAAGACTCATTTAAATTTAGAACAATGGTTTGGGATCCTCTTCTATGGAGAAAAAAGAAATTTAGTCCTTGTTCAACTAGGATGGAGAAGTTTCCCCCCTTCCATTTACAGGGACACAGGTGAGAGATTGAATGTGGATGGTTGATTAGTGAGTTTAAAAAAATGCTATTTCTCTTTTTCTTTCTTTATTTCTGCAATGATCTCTTTGAGCAACTAACAGTTTATTTGAAAATCTTAATAGACTTAAAATAATAGCTCTGTTCAGGGAGGGCCCAGAAGAGTGCTATATACAAGCTCACGTTTATATCATTTTACA
>CM053584.1:164630445-164650397 GCA_028627135.1 Pseudochirops cupreus
TTGACTACATCCAACTGGAACTTGAGACATACAGGCACTGCAGTTGGGAGATCCATTCTGCCCTACCAAAAAGTGACATAGGAGAGAATAGACTGGGGGAGGGGGGAAACACTGGGATGGCTGTTTTGGGGTGGTGGGCGGGGGAAAGACGGGGAGAAAATAATTAACTCAAAAAAAATTTAATAAAATAAATTAAAAAAAAAAGAAATATCACTTCAGTTTAGAGAGGAGACAACTGAAGTATAGAAGTATTGCCATTTATATATGGCAGAGACAAGACTCAGATCCAGATGTTTCTGATATGTCTTTTTACTGTTCTTTGTTTTATTACTCTTCAAACTTAGATATGTGGATAACAAGCATTTATGAAACAATTACTGTGTATTGGTACTGAACCAAATGAGGGGGATACAAACAAAAAGAAAGAGAGTCCTGGTCCTCAAAGAGCTTAAATTCTATGCTGGAAGGCATCACACAAAAGGGAGTTGAAAAGCAGGTGTGTTGGATAGAGGATGATGAAGTTACTTGTATAGGAGACACCACATTGAAGTCTGGAAAGGCTAAAGTGTAGACAGGAGAGGAATGAAGTTTGATCACTTTGGGGTCTTCTCCTAAATGGAGTCCCCAGGAGGAACTCAAGAATGCACATTGAGCTAATTCCAGAGGGTCAGTTGGGATCCCCTCTCTCTCCCATTGAGATAACTTGCTGACATAAATGACCGAAATCACAACAGTCCCCAGACTTCTCTATTTGGCCATCTGATTACATAAGGCCCTGTATTGCCTTTTCCCCACTTTGGTCCAATCCAAACCTGTTGGCTAAGGCCAAATATTGTAGACCAGTGGTTCAAGCTTGGAAGTGGAATGGACACAAAGACCACCTAACATTGAACAGAAATGAAGTTTACTTAATAGTAACACAGGAAGAATATTCAGTAAGGATGTAGCACTCACTCAGGTAGGGACAGTTTTTGAGATATCCATACAGAAATGTCTTGTCAGAAGAGCATGTGGAATCATTTAATGGTGGGGTCATCTATCATGTCTGAGGTGCACTTTTCCTCCTGTATTGGTTTTTTTATGCCTTTTATCCCTTTGGCAACTAGGAAATTGTGTCAATGGCTACATTTCTAGTCCCTACAATAATTCAGATTTTATAGTTGGCTTCATTGCCTTTTAGGGGAAAACTAAGCCAGATTATATGCCAGGGATTCTAATAGATGCTATTACTACCACCCTGACCAGAACACCAGAATAAGGGGAAATGCTGGGCCCAGTGTCTAGGGAGTCAGGTCACTGTTGCTTTTCCTCTCTCTTCCCTCCAAAAGTATTAACAGAATAGGCTGCTTCAATTGTAAAATGTATATTCTACATTGAATTCGTGGAGATAATTTTTATTAAGGAATGAGGGAGACACTTCTCTCATTGTGGCCCCTCTTTACCTTTCCATCCTTTTTATACCTTATTTCCCCCCTTATTTTCTCCCTTTTCCCATTACCTGTGGTCTAGTGACACTAGTTTCCTCAACGTCCCTTACACAAGACACTCCATTCACCAGCAGCAAATTCTCACTTGTTTCCCCATGCCTGGAATTCTCTCTCTCCTCATCTCTGCTTCCTCATCTCCTTGGCTTCTTTCAAGCTAAAATCCCATTTTCTACAAGAAGCTTTTCCCAATCTCCCTTAATGCTAGTGCCTTCCCTCTCTTGTTTATGTCCAATATATCCTTCATATTGCTTATACATAGTAAATTTTATGTTGTCTCCTCCACTGGACAGTGAACTCCTTGGGAGTAGTGATTAGGGGTTGTTTTTTGGGTTTTTTTTTTGGCTTTTCTTTGTATCTCCAGTGCCTGGCACATAGTTGGCACTTAATAAATGTTGCTGACTAACTGTTGACTGACTTTTGTAGTAGAATATTCAATTATCCTAAGAATTTCATTCAGCTCATCTTCAAGTCCCATGGGTTTTGGTAAAGGGAGAGGATGAAAAAAGAATTACTAATCTGATTTGCCTCCTGACAAGCAAGCTCCCAGTTTATGACAGGATCTCCCTGCTCTGAGGATTATTAATTTGATAGAGGCCTTCATAACTACTCTCATCTTAGTGCAAAAAACATAAAAAATAGGAGTGGGGGGAGATGAGGGAGATGCTCAGAAGTCATCATCCTTTCTACCTATCTTCAGATTGGGAATAGTGGGGAAGAATTAAAAGGAAGGGTAGGAGTCAGAATGTGAATAATAGGTAGGGTAGGGGAAGTTAAGTTGAAGCAACAGATGTAGCAGTTGGTAGTTTAAGAGTACTGTGGACACAAGAAAGCCTGCCTTCCCATCCACTGCTTTTTCTAAGAAAAGAAAACAAGCATGGGAGAGAGTACTAAAAGGTTTGCATGACAGAATAAAAGTCTACAGCTTTAAACCAGATGTGATTTCTCTATGATGCTCTATATCGATCTGCACATACAACTCCTATAATTCCTGAGCTTGGAATGGGACCCATTACATCCGTCAAGCCTTGAACAACAGTGCCAGTACTAAAGCCAGAGAAGTATTGACTTTCTGAAGATCAAACAAATAGTAAGTGGTAGGTTTTTTTGACTCAAAATCTAGTGCATATTTTATTATATAGGAGCTAAGCAACTAAGATGTGCCTGAGTTTCCTTTTGGATGAATCTGACCTGAGACAGACTGACATGCTCCGAGTCCTCCAGGGAGTCAGAGATGTGACTGGTAGATGGGAGGTACCTACTGCCCACTTTTTGTAGACACATTCTTTGTGAATGTCTCAGTTATAATGCAATTGTAGAGAGACTCTCTGAGACTAGAATAACACCAGCTGATTTGAGGCTTGTTCTGTTTCTCATCTGGCTTATAACCAAGCTGAGCTGGCATTTCCCTTTCTGTTTCACCCACCTTCTGTCCTATAGCATAAAGCCTAGCCCTGTGATGGTGCATTGATAAAACAACTCCCTGCTACCATAGCTAAAGCAGCAGCCTCATGGTATGACTCCAGAAGGACACTACTTCCTGTGGTTAAGAAGCTTTCCGTTGGGGAGACCTGCCATCTAAGGCTTACTAGTCCTGCCAAAATCCTACCTCTGACCTCAGGAGTGGCTCCAAAGCATCTTCTGACTTTCAGTATTGTTTCTTTCTCTTTATTTATATCCCCAGTGCCTGGTTTGTATGAAGCACTTAATAAATGCTTGTTGATTAATTTAAAAAAGCAACCATTGCAGTGTTAGAATTAAGGCTGGGATTTTCCGAGATGGATTCCAGCCAGTGTTGCTTTTAAATTGGGCTAGTGGAAATGGGCATTCAGAAATTTGGTTAAAAGTGTGGGGATTGTGACTAAGCCTTTGGCATGCGTTATTGGTCATCCTTGTTCATTAGGTTTACATGAAATAGGAAGAATTAGGAGGGCTTAGCTGATCCCCTAAAATGACTGTGGTATCCACGGGTAGTAGTTAGAGACAGATGCAGTCAGTGTAAGAAAATATGTTCTCTCGCTCTTCAAATTGCACCATATTCACTTGCCCAAGTGTATCCCATATTTCAGCAGAAGAATGTAAATTTATTGAGGGCAGGAGCTGTTTTGTTTTATCTTGGTATCAAAGCTTATATGTATGTAGCTTGTTTGTATGTAGTTTATTAGAAGTTTAACAAATGTTAGTTGAACTTAATGATACATGTGAAAGTTTTCTGAAAAACTCTGACTTCAAGGGATTATTGATGTCAATTATTTCATTGCTAATTGAAGCTTGGGTCACTCCAGAACACCTATCTTGATCCTCTTAAGAACCTTCTCTTCATCAGCAGTTGCTTGTAGTTCTTCTGAGTCAAGGCATCATGGAATTTTGGAGTTGGAAGGGACCTCAGAGGCTGTCTAAGCTAGTCCATATCTGATAAAGGAAATCCCTCTACTGCATATCTGCCTTTGCATAAACCCCCTCTAAGTGAGAGGGAACCTGCTACCACCCGGGGCAGCCCATTTCACTTTGGGGTAGCTCCTATTGTTAGGAAGATCTACAATAAATCCAACCTAAGTTTCTCTCTTTGCATCATGAAGGACAAAATCTGTCTAATCAGCTGCACAAATGCCCAGGGTACCTAACTATTAGATGAAACTTCCATCAAACATAGTTCTGGTGAGTGAATGAATGAAAAAGAATTTAAATTCTTACCTTGTGCTGGACACCGTTAAGTTCTAGAGATACAAATACTGAAAGAAAGGCAATCCTTGTTCTCAAGTAACTTAAACATTAGGAAATGGTGGACAGGGAGGGTCTTTAATTTAAAAAAAATATTTCCAATTATCAACTACTCTTTCCTTTTCCCTCCCACTATTTTCTACTAAAAATAACAAACACTCCTCTTTGCTCAAACCTAGACAAATACCAACAAAAAAAGCCCTTGTAACAAATATGAATAGTTAAGCAAAACAAATTTCTGCATTGTTCATCCCAAAATGTATGCCTCATTCTGCATCTTGAGTCTGTTACCTTGCTGTCAAGAGGTGGATAGCATGCTTTATCATCACTCCTCTGCAATTGTAATTGGCCTTAAGTCTTTCAAAAATTGTTCTTCCATTTTTGCAATTCATTCTATTTCAATTAATATGTCTGCAGACCCTGGGTTAAGAACTCTTAGTCTAGAGTATCTGGTTTAAACCAAAAGAGATTAAATTTAACAGAGATAGATGTAAAGTCCTGTATATGAGTTCAAAAAAGTGAATTGTATAGATACAGGATGGAGAGACATGGCTTGGCACCGGTTTGTATGAAAATAATCTGAAGATTTTAGTTGACTACACACTAATAGAAATCAGCGAGGCATATAATATAGTTGTTGTTTTTTTAAAGCCAACATAATTTTAGTTGGGCTACATTAATAGATATATAGCTTCCAGAGCATGGAAACTGTGAGTTTCACAGTAATCTGTACTAGTCAGATCACCACAGTTAATTCTTATACCTCAGTTTAATAACACTGACATTTCTAAGATAAGCAGAAATGATAAAGGATCTGGAAACCATGTCAAAGTAGGACATAAGGAGAAACTGGGAGTGTTTGGCCTGGAGAAGAGAAAATTCAAGGTTGTTATCAAGAATTTGAAGGGCTACTGGCTCATGTGCCACCTCTGATAGGAGACATAATCAGATCTCCCTGCCCCCACTTGAGAGTGCCCTCCTCCCAGAAATCTCTCATCATCATCATCACCATCATCATCACCATCATCATCATCACCATCATCATCATTGACAATAGCAGCAACAATTAGCATTTATTAAGCACCTACTATGCACCAGTCACTCCTAGAAACACAATGAAAGGCAAAGAACAATCTCTGCCCTCAAGGAGCTCACATCCAAACAGAGGGAAAAGCACTCAAACTATGTCCATACAAGACAAATACAGTGTAAAGCAAAGGTAATCTCAAAGGGAAGGCACTGGCAGGGAAGTGAGGGAGGAAAACAGGAAAGGCAGAGGATGAAATTTAAGCCGAGTCCTAAAAGAAGACATGACATAGAGTTGAGGAGGAATAGCACCGTAGGCAGGGGTGATAACTAGTGAAAAGGTGTGGTTTGCGGAATGAAGTGTTGTGTGTGAGGAATAGTAAGGACTCAAGAGTTGATTGATCATAGAGAGTATGGAGGGGAGGAAGGTATAAGATTGGAGAAGTGGCCAGGTTGTAAAGACCAAAAAGAAGAGTTCATTGAATGGAGGGGAGAGGGGAAGGTGACATTGTCAAACCTGCAGTTGAGGAAGATCGCTTCGGTATCTGATCGGAGGATAGATTGATGTGGAGGAAGACTTGGGGCTTGTATATATTTTGTGTTTACTTATTTATATTCATAGTTTCTCCTCAAAAACATGAAAGTTCCTTAAGAGTAGGAATTATTTTCTTTTTGCCTTTGTGGTGCCTGGAGCATAGTAGGTGCTTGTTGAATTAAGTAAGAGGAACTATACTTAGACAGAATTGATGCTTTCAAACTGTAGTGCTGGAAAATATTTTTGAGAACTCCTTTGAGAGCAAGGAGATCACATCAGTCAATACTTAAAGAAATTAATTTAGGCTGTTCACTGGAATATTAAATACTGAAGCTAAAGCTTAAATACTTTGGCTATATAATAAGAAGATGGGACTCACTGGAAAAGGCACTGATATTGGGAAAGATTGAAGACAAAAAGAAAAGGGGATGGCAGAGGATGAGATGCATAGTGTCATGGATACAATGTACATGAACTTGGACAGACTTTGAGAGATAGTGGAGGATAGAAGGGCCTGGTGTGCTGTGATCCAGGGGCACACAGAGTCAGGCACGACTGAATGACTGAATAACAAAATACTTGTTTTATTTTGTTCCAGAGATTAGATCTAAGTCTGTTGGGTAATTACAAAGGAGGCAGATTTTTATATACCTTGGTAGCATTTAGAGCTGTCCAATATTGGAATGGGCTGTCTTGTATGGTAGTAAATTGGATATAACTGGATGTATGCAAGCAGAGATTGGATGGATCACTTGTCAGGGATGTTATAGAAAGGAGTACTGAATAGGGTTGGAGGCTGGACTAGGAGCTCTCAATGGCCCCTTATAGCTTTGAGTTTCTATGATTATTCTACATATATTTTTAGGACAAGGTCCCTTAGGGTACCCTTTAGCCCCAAGGAGAGGCCCCATTTCCCTTCAAGAACAATGATGTTGTCCCACCCTTATTTGATTTCCCAGCATGTAATTAAATGTAGACTTGCAACACTATGTAATCATCAGGGTGGGTGGGTGGAGGGGGGATAGGCAGGAGATTTGAGGAGGGAGAAGCCCAGGCATTTACAGATCTCACTTAATAATTCAGGGCTGACTAGAGCCTGAGTGAGGTATTTTACACTCTGGGAAGGCAGATAATGAATCATTCTTCTAGAATGAGAGAACTTTTTATTTTTTTTTCCCAATAAAATCATTAAACTGGGATTTCTGGAGGCCTGACACTTTGTGGCCTTCATGGAATTGACCTGGAGTGTGGGTGACAGGAAGAATTATGCTGTAATTAAGGTGGAGGGTCTGTGATAAGAACAGGATCAGAAAGAAGAAATCTAACAAAGGGAGATAGACACATAGACATGCAGACACAAGATGAGACTTATAAAGGAAGAAGGTTAGGTCTCTGAATTTAGGTAGGAGAGAAGAGGAAAGGAAGGGGGAGTGTGCTGATTTCTCATCACCCCCGCTGACATATGGTTTCCCAGTGGCTGTTCCCCAGGGCTGTGGCAGGTTGTATGCTTTGAACATATGTTTGGTATTATCGCTGTTTTTATAATAATAACTGTGGTCTTGGAGGGGGAAAATACTTAATTAAAATGCAGCACCCTGCAACATTTTTCATTGTTATCGAAGAAACATAGGGCTGGGAAGGATCTCCAGAAGTCGTTGACTCTTTCCCCCTGCATCTAACCCAGGCCAGGAAGGTGGGCTTCTAGCTTCTCCTTAAAGGTCTCCAATAAGGGAGAGTCTGTTGCTCATTTCTGTGGCCAATAACCACGAGAAGCCCTTCTTGATACCAAACCTACAAAGGGAAGGAAAATATGTAATATTTAGGAATTCAGAGTTGCAATGTAATAAATGCTAGTCGACTGACTAGTTGATTAGGATTCAACTGGTTGACCTGGATTTTGCCGTAATTATCACACTATTCTGCATGCTTATTTTGATAGAACCATGATTTCAGCTATGTAGGTATTCCTTTCACTGTTGTAGGTAGCAACCCTTCCTGCCTCATCATTCCATGAAATTTTGGTCTATGTCTTTGCATGAATTGTCCATACGGTATCCATCTGATATTCTGGAGAGTCTTTTCCCGGTTCTTTTTAATATTTGGGGGTGGGGTGGGTACGGGTGCATCATTTAGGCCAGGGGTGGGAACCTGTGGCCTTGAGGCCATATGTGATCCTCTAGGTCCTCAAGGGTGACCCTTTGAAGGAATCCAACTTCAGTCAGAGGGTCATACTTGAGGATCTAGAGGGCTACATGTCAGTCAAAGGACCGTACTTGAAGACCTAGAGGGTCATATGTGGCTTCGAGGCCGCAGGTTCCCTGCCTAGGCTATTTTATCTGGATTGTGTCTTTTGTTTGGAGAAAATGACTAAATAATCACAATAAGACTGCTAATACTAACAAGTGACATACATTTAAGGTTTGCAAAGTGCTTTCTGTCTATGATCTCATTGGATCTTTGATTTTACAAAAATTGTGTGAATTAAGTGGTATGGTTATTGAGGCTGAAGACAGTTTAAATGACTTGTCCAAGGTCACACAGTTAGTATCTGAAGCATGACTTAAAACCAAAACTTTTTGACCCTTAATTTAGGACTCTATGCTCTATACTACAAGTCCAAAATGATCATTATCTTACAGCCTAAGAGTCAGACTTCTGATTCAGAATAGGCTTATCTTGGATCAGAGAGGTATTCCAAACTGTATACAGTCCCAACTTTTCATCACTCCCGACCATCTTCCAGCTAATCTCTTTCTCTTTGCTTTGCTCAAGATGCTCCAAGGCTTAGAAATTTAAAAAAAACAATCCTAGAACTAAGAACCTAAGGTACTTTAGGGATCATCTAATTCAATCTACTCATTTTATATGTGATGGTAATGGTGGTGGGAAGAGGGTTATAAGGAGCCCTGAATCTGGATTTGCAAAGAACCTGGGTTCAATCTGAGGGTGACCTGATCCCAAAGAGAGGGAGCCAGGCTCTTCTCATCTGTCTGCTTCATTACACCCCAAAATTTATAAAACAAAGATTAGGTTTGGCTTAACTCTGGAATTTCACCAAAATGGATTAGTAGAGTCCCTTCCAGAAGTGACACTCAGTGTACCATATAGATATCAGATATAGGATTTTGATGTTGTTTGTCCTTTGTTTTCAAAGAAGACCAGGACATCATAGATTGATGTCTTGACTTGTTCATGAATTGAATTTAAATGAGGCAGAGTCACATAAAGTTGTCAGTCTGTTTCTCTCTCTTCCAGAGTCATTGAAGTCCAGTGGCAGGACAAAAGTCAAGACACCTGGTTATGGCCCAGAATGTGTAGATGACCTTGGCATCTTCCATGTCTGACCAAATTGTAAGCACTTCACAGCACGTGCTTCAGCCACCTCCATGACCTTTGGAGCAAATTATTCTCATCCACCAATTCCTCCCGGGAAGTCTTGCATGGAGTGTTCAGGGAGAATTAGCTTGCCAGGCCCTTTTCTGGGCTGTTCATCTGCCTTTTGTGCTCACCTTTCACTCAACTGTCACCCGTGGCTCCAAGAAGCTGTTTTATCCTGGTAAAACCATCTCAGCAGATGGGCTAAACCAGGTTAAGGGTAACTGAAAGAACTCAAACCTGTTGGTAACGGGTTTAGGATAATTGTTTATTTGTTGTTGTTTGGTCATTTCAGGCCTGTCCGACTCTTTGTGACTTCATTTGGCATTTTCTTGTCAGAGATACTGGAGTGGTTTGCCATTTCCCTCTCCAGCTCATTTTACAGATGAGGAAACTGAGGCAAACAGGATTAAGCAACTTGTCCAGGGTCACACAATTAGCAAGGATCTGAGCCCAGATTTGAACTCAGGAAGAAGTCTTCCTGACTCTGGGCCTGGCGCTCTTTCCCCTGTGCCATCTAGGTGCCCAGCTGTTTGTTTACTGACTGTTTATTTACCTCACACAAAAGAAATGCTTCTTCCCAATGTGAATTAGAAAATACTTAAAACATAAAACAATAACCTATCACATCTACTATACTATCTTCAGAGGTAAAGGCAACTGAGGGAATACTGAAAAGCCAGTTCACATTTTTCGTGGATCTCAAGTATGTGAGTCACTCAGAAGGTCTGGATCTTCTGTCCAGTCAGGTGTTACTCTTTGATACTTCCAAGCTCAGGAGGGTTCCGTTGGTAATGTTAGAGAAGGAGGACCTTCTCCAAGAAGTGGCATAATCCTATAAAGCACTGCCTGCTAGACCAACTTAGGAACCCAAGAATTCCCAAACTCGTGAGTTGCCATCAAGGCTGAAAGTGTTTCTCTTCTAGCATCACTGTTTATTATAGATCTATGCTCAAGGAAGAAGTGCAAAGGCAGAGAAAGGAAGCCAGTAGACTCAAGATCATGTAGGCCAGTGGAAAATTCACATTTCCGATGGTCTTAGGAACCGAGACATTGCTCCTGTATCCGTTTCCAGGTGGGTCTGCCCACGTGCAGATATGCCCACATACGAGTATTAAAGGGTTGTGGCATTAGGAAGGTTGAGAACCACTGATGTAGGCAAACACAAATCCCTACTGCCATGTACTTGTAGCTACCATTACTTCTGGGGAAGATCTTCTCCCCACCTGCTGGAAGTTCAAGGAAGAGTTTGCAGAGTTCCAGAGTGAGAAGATCGAAAGGGAGGGGGTGGTAGAGGAACTTTTCATTACTCATGAAACCTATTGGAGAGAAGATTCCACCTGTCTACTGCCAATCACCTTCACAGCAAACCTCATTATGTGCAATAAGGAACCTATTGGGAGTTATTGTATCATGTATGTCCTTTAGGAAGGATCTAGAACACATCCCATGGAAATGGGTCTGTGCATGAGCCTCCCTCTGTGGGGAGTGTAGCAGAGAGCTACACTTAAGGGAAATTTAATGAGGAATCTACAAAGTGAGAAAGGGAATCCCAGGTAACCTGTAGTTGTTAAGTTACCCCTTTGTCATATTGTCTTTACATATAAGCCTTACTTCATTTGATTATGAAGTTCTTATCCATTCTCCCTATAGGCTTTGTGCATATTTGTGGGAGAGGGTGCTCCAGACGTGTGTGGTGTGTGTGTGTGTGTGTGTGTGTGTGTGTGTGTTTACAACTGCTTTTCTTTGTATATGTATGTATGTATCTGAGCACACCTCTGGGGGCTCACAGGTGACTAAGAATCTAGCCTCTTAGGGTTATACCCTAGAACTCTAAGAGTAGTAGTCAGTGACTCTTTGGAGAGTTAGCCTACCAATTCAAGTGGGAGTTGGGGATGTAGACCTAGAAGTACCACATAAATAAATACTGTGTGTATATGTATCTCTCTCTCTCTCTATCTATATTTATATATACACACACATATATAATGTGTGCTTGGTATGTATTTCTCTTTCTGAGAAATATGTACAGTATGTAAACAGAAGGCTAAGAAGTAGTTAGGGCTGTAGCAAATTCTAAGCTTTGAACGTGTTTGGTATTATCACTGTTTTTATAGGTGAACAGAGGTGAACTGAGATCTTAAAAGTCAGGATGACCTTGGTTCAAGGCCTGCCTCTGACATATAACTGGCCCTATGACTCTGGACAAGTAACTTAGCTTCTAAGTGCTTTAGACCAATGATTTTCAACACATGGCCCAGGGATGTCTGGGGGCTATGAGGTCAAAACTATTTTCATAATAATCACAAGATGTTTTAAATTCTGATATAGTAAACATCAACAGATATAACCCACATATAGAGGGGTTATATCTGTTGGTTGGTTAGGTGACACTCAATTTTTTAAAGTGTGAAGGGGTCCTGAAACCAAAAGCTTTAGGTTTGGTGCTCTAGACAACTCCCTAAGATTATACATTGTCAATCTGCATTGGTACAGGGACTTTCCCAAACTAAGAATTCCCCATGCTGATGAAATCATAGGTGCAGTCCCTACCCCTATATGAAAAGCAAAGTAATTGGAGGGGGGCATAGGAGGAGGGAATAGCAACTTGGGGGAGGGATTAAGAAAGACCTCATATAGGACATAGCACTAAGACTGAGTTATGAAGGAAACGAGGAATTTTAAGAGGCAGAAATGGGTGCATTCTGGACATGGAGATGGAATGTCAGGCCTGAGGAACTGTGAACAGGAATTTAACAAATGTTGATTGAATTAAATTGGGTTGTACAGTTAGAACACAGCAAAGATACTATTAGACTTCTAGTCCTTTGATAGCAAACTCAGGGTTTTTCCCACTATATTATGTTACCTCCTCTGACCTTGATACATCTTTTGGTTTGGGACATTTATCTCATAGCTATCTCATAGCAACACACAAACAAGCCAGTTTTATGAGATCCTTCCAGCCAGCTGGATATGGCATGGGAACAGAAGAGAAGGCCTCGGGATCCCCAAGGACAAGGAAAATGTAGCTATCATGTGAGCAAATGCCATGTACCAGGGGAGACATGGGTGCCAGTCAAACCAGAATAGTTATCTGGCCTGACAGAGCCCAGCACCTTGTGTGGCCAAATATCCAGTGGGTGTAATGTTCTCACAAAACTAAGGAGAAGGTATGAGGTCATCCCTCCCCATAGTCGGTTTCTTCCTGTCCCAGCAGCTTCCTCCTTTGGTGACTGTGGGCTGGAAGGTAATGGGGCTTGTCACCTGGGCTTCAGTCCTGTTTCTGAACATGTCTGAGTCCTTGATTTTGAAAGAACATGTAGAGATTTGCATGTCACCTTATATATAATGTAGATCATATGCAAATACTTTCAGGCTCCCTCAGAGGGCAACGGGGCATGTAACCCTGGGGGCTTACAGAGGAGCCTCTATTGTTTGTGCTTTCTGGGAAAGGGAAGGAACTTTCATGGCTAGGCCTCCTTGGGAAAGTGGTGATACCCTGAATTCATCTCCACTCCTTTTGTTCCTGGTGCTGACTTGTCACTAGTCACTCAGGTTAAGCTTCCTTGGCTTAAAGAACCAAGTCATTGGGTCCCATATAGTGGTGGTAAAGCCAGGTACCATTGGGCCTAATGTGTGTCAACACTAAGCATTTTTGGACTGATTTTTAAATCAATAACAATCAAACACAAAGATATAAACCTATTTTTACTTTTAATGAACACTTTGTTTTTAGAAGTGTGAGAATCAATATTATTTTTATCTGACAATCATGAGTTGCCAGCTAGAACCTCCAGCTTCTTTTGTCATACTGTGCTTCAAGTCATGGCATTCTAGACATTTAGAACTGATCAAGACTTTAGAAATCCTAGTGGCTGGTCCCTTCCTTCCCTCCCCCTCCCCTCCCCCCATTAACAGATGAGGAAATTGAAGCACTGAGAATTTACATTGTTTTGGCTAGCTAGAAGACCTGAAAGGATTATAACCCTGATTCCCAGACTGGGGTTATGTCTACTATGCCATATATTTAAATATTTTAAATAAAAATAGCCCCTTTCCTCTCCTCAAGTACCCAGGTACCTTCTCTACAACAGATAAACTATCTCAGTGGTGGAGATGGTGGAAAGCAGGAAGGTCTTGTTATTGTTGTTGCTTGTCCTTCATTCTTGAAGAGGACCAATGACAACATGAGGGTGATGTCTTGACTTGTGCATCAGTTGGATTTCAGTGAGGCAGAGCTGGAAAGTGGGATGACCTATAGCAGCGGTTTGCAACCTGTGGGTCGCGACCCCTTTGGGGGTGGAATGACCCTTTCACAGGAGTCACCTAAGACCATCAGAAAACACATATTTACGATAGTCTTAGGAACCAAGACATGGCTCCTCTATCCATCTCCAGGAGAGTCCACCCACATGCAGACATGCCCACATATGAATATTAAAGGGTCGTGGCATTAGGAAGGTTGAAAACCACTTAACTATAGGGTTGAGACTTTCTTACTAGCAGCAGCTTTTTTCTCAATCCTCCAGACCCTCTCCAGTCTTCTCCTAGCCAGTGTCTTGTAGATCTATGCCCTAAGACCAGAGAGAGCTTCTCTTACCTTAACAAATGGGCATATAATCACAACCATACCATTCTAGTCATAAGTCTTGAGAATTCATGGAGGATAAGGATGGTCTCCGCAAAAATGATAAAATGAAAATTAGATATGCATATCCCTTTAGAAAGGGAGCCAGAACCACCCAGGTCATCCTAAATTCACCAGGTTAGCTCAGATGCTTGGGAACACAATTGAGCTTCTTTCCTTGGCAAAGAAGTATACTTCAATGACTCAATCGACAGCAATGCCCAATATCGTTAGGGGACGTCTTTCATAAAGTGCAGTGCCTAACTCACTGGGAAGCAATGTTTCCTTATACAGTCCTGATTTGGCCTCTGGATCTCTCCCTCAGCTGTTTGGCTCTCTTCCATTTCTCCCTGTTGCTGGTGCTTATCCAATAAAATGGTGGCTTTCATAAATGAGACGAATAGATAACAATGCCATTTTTTTTCCTTTTAAATCAAATCCTGATATTCTGAATCCCAAAGTCTTCAGGGTGCTTAGGGGAGGGGGGAAAGTCACAAAAGCTTCATTTTATTATTGTGACTACAGCTGTTTCATAGACATAAAACTGGCTTTTGTGTCTTTCTGATACCAGATAGATCCATAGCTTTTTTTAGGTACATCAATCCAAGTTCTGTTGAACTGTTAACTTGGGAAATTGAAGGGGGCAGGCTGGTGAATTAGGAGATGGAGGAAGGGATGAGACTCTTGTGCCAAGAAGAAGAGAGTGGGGGAATGATAAAATGGCTGATTGTATATGAGCTCATTTTCCTATTCTAAGTTACAAGAGAATCCAAAAAAAATATGATTTATACCATGGTGGAGCTATAACTAGGCTAGAGTAAAAGGATTTTTTTTTCCCCTCTCAGGCACAGATATACAGAATTGGGGGAGGTGCCATGCTTCATCTCTATAGTAATTCAGAGACCACTCTCCCATACCTCACAATTCTATCATCTGTGTGCTCTTGGGGAAATGTAGGAGAGAGAGAACAGTAAAACAGAGGCATGGACCAGTGGAGAACAGAGAGGGAACAAGCACCTCCTTCTTCAAGCATATTTGCACCTGTGATTGAACTGTTTCTTTGGGGATCAGCCTACATTGTGATGTTGCTACATCACCCTCACCCAACTCAAGTGAGTTTGCTCCAGGTGGCAGGATTCTCAGTTCTGGTTTGAAGTCCTAGACTCTCTATGACATGAACATTCCTTAGAATGTGGTTGATCAAATGATTGTTATTTGCAGTCATGATACCAAGTTTTGAGGGTGAGCTACCTTAATAATGGGAGATGGAATCTTTAGGCAAAAGGCAAAGGAGGACTAACCAGACAATAGTGTAGTTCCCCAGAACCGGTTGAATGGGTGAACCCAGAGCAGTCATTAATGCTTCTTTGTCTTCTTGGAATGTGTTTGCCAGTGTAGCTCCCTCAAATGGGAGCTGGAGCTGTCCATTGAGTTGAAAGAAGGAAGAAAATCTGCCTCCAAACATGTCTAAGTATTTCCTTGTCCTTTAAAAGACAAAAACAAAAAAAGCAACCCTTCATTAGATTCTACCAATCTCTTAAACTACAGTCCTGCATCTCACCTCTTCTTCACCAAACTCCAAGGAAAAGTGTGTCTCCTCCATTTGTTGTCTCCAATTCTCCAAACTGTTGTCTCCAAAGTTACCATTGACCTCTTAAATGTTAAACTGGATGATCTTTCTTAGTCCACATCTTTCTTGATCCCTATGTTACATTTGACAATGTTGACCACCCTCTTCTGGATACACTCTCCTCTCTGGGTCCTTGTGACATTAGTATCCTTTAGTTTCTGCCTGTCTGACAGATCCGGCTCATCCTCCTTTACTGGCTCATCATTCACATTACACACCCTAACTGTGGGTATACCCCAAGGCTCTCACCTGGGCCCTTTTCTCTCTCTACACACTCTCTCTGTGACCTCATCAGCTCCCTTAGGTTTAATTATCATCTCTATACAAATGACTCAGAGATCTATAAATAAATTCCTAGTCTCTCTCCTGAGCTCCAGGCCTGAATCACCAATTGCCTATTAGACATCTATCCAAGACATCTTGGAGACTTCTCAAACTCATAATGTCCAAAGCAGAACTCATGGATCTTTTCCCCCCAAACCCACTCCTCTTCCTAACTTTTTTATTTGTGTTGAGGGCACCACCATCCTCCCAGTCACCCACATTCATAGCCTTAGCATTATCCCCGACTCCTTATTCTCCAACCACATATCCAACAGAGGTCAAATCTTGTTTTTATCTCCATGACATCTCTCCAATCCAATCCTTTCTCTCTCTCTTCATACAGCTACCACTTTAATTCACACCTTCGTCGCCTCTTGGCTGAATTATTGCAATGGTCTTCTAATTATTCTCCTTGCCACTTATGTATCTCTACTTCAATCCATCCAAAGTGCACCTTAAGCTCAGATCTCCCCTGTGCTCAATGTTCTATGACTCCCTATTACATCTGGGAACAAATATGAACTCCTCTGTTTATCATTTAATGCCCTTCCTAAGTTGGCTTTAACTTATCTTTCTTACTTCAGTGTATATTACTTCTTTTCCTGAACTCTGTGGTCTAGCCATACTGGACTTCATTCTGTTCCTAATCCATCTCCCATCTATGTGCATTTACACTGGCTATTCCCTATACCCAGAATGTACTTCTTCCCCAGTTCCACTTTCCAGAATCCCTTGGTTTTTCTTTCTTTTATTTTAACTTTTTTCCTTTGCTTCTTTCAAGAAGCACCACCATTACACAAAACCTTTCCTAATTTCCTCATACTCCAGAGTCTGTCTTTCCCAACCATTTTGTATTTCACTATCCTTGCATTTATCTGGTGTTTTTTTTTTCTGTCTGTACTCATATGTGTGCATTTTATCTCCCCTGGTAGAGAGACATAGCAAGATGGCACAGTGGATGGAGTCCTGGACCTGGAGTCAGGAAGATTTGATTTCAAATCTGGCCTCTGTCACTTAGCTGGGCAAGCCTAGGCAAATCACTTAACTAGTCTCTGCCTCAGTTTTTTCATCCCAGGGGTTAAACGAACTGAAGCTAAGCAGACTTTGGGAGCTGTTGACTGAACAAACAGTCTCCTTCTCATTGGAACTTCCCTGTCCAAGTAACTTATTGACTTTGATCTCCCAGGCATACTCTGTATAGGAATGATGCAGGCAATTCATCTCTTTCACCAACGATCATTCTGGGTCAACACATCTCCTTTGCTCTCTAGAAGGTTTGATTCCTTACTTTTGAACTTGGGAATCCTGGAAATTGGAGTTACTCATGAGGCAACTCCCAAAGCTAAGACTTGCCTCTTGGGCAACAAACAACTTTGCCATGGGTTTCCACACAACCTACTTATCAAATGATCCAAAAGCTGCTATAGGCTAGAAAAATCTTCAGTCAATAAATATTATGTGTCAGGCACTGTGTTAAATGCAGGAGATACAAAGAAAGGCAAAAGACAGTCAGTCCCTGCCCTCTAGGGGCTTACAGTCTGAGGTGTAAAGATAACACACAAACAGAAACTGAGAGACTGTATTGGTGAGGAGAAAGGGACCTGGCTTTGGGGCATGATGGAGGGCAGAAGAGTACAGGTGATTCTCAACTAATCATTAGGTGTACCCAATGTCCATCAGTAAGGTGCTGTGAGGATGCTGACATTATGTGAAAAGGTGACCCTCAAATGCTTCCATACAAAGGTCAATACCTTGCAATATCAAGTTGATTGGGGAAATCATAAAATTGATGATAATAATAATAGCCAGAATTTATATTCTGCTTTATGGTTTGAGAGCACTTGACTTATACTGTCTCATTTGATCTTCTATTTCACGTTTTTTAAAAAATAAAACCAATTCTTAATTTTATTTATTGATTAGTTCAGTAATTTTCTTAATTTCAATTTTATTAATCTCTCCTTTGATTTTTCTCTCAGTTGATCTTTACAACAAACCTTGCAAGGCAGATGCCATTTTACAGATGAGAAAACTGAGACAAAGAGATTTGTTCAGGGCAACACAACTAGTAAGTGTTTATGGCAGGATTTGAACTCAAGTGCTCCTGATTCCAAATCTAACCCTCTAGTGTCAATGGAATCAAACTCAAATAGAAATGATATCACTAAACCATGCATAAGAATTCCTACAGGCATAAATTGACTTATAAAACCACATATTAAAATAATATTTCTTCCCATCTTTATTTATTTTGTTAAATATTTCCCAATTATTATTTTAATCTGATTCAGTGGTACTCAGGGCTGTGTGTTTGACACCTCTGCATTATATTACCTAACCACCTTAATCAGGGAACTTCCCAATCAACTCCTCACCCCACTTTTAGATGTGAAAGGGCTTTCTAACTACATGAAAGTAGGTTAAAAGCAGCATCCTTAGATTTGCCTCGCTACTACTTCCCCATTTGTCTGAGGTGAATATTGATTAATAGCGAGTGAAGGATAAACAATGCAATTTTTAGATCCTCTAGGGATTGCAGTCTGGCAAAACATTTGTGAATTCTGACCTGGTTTTGCAAGGCTACCCTATATATCCTGTACTAAGTAGATGAAGTTCTTTCTTTGGGACCTTTACAAAGCAAGAGTCCTAGCTGCAGTTAATCTTGTCTGAGTATTTTAGAACTGGCTTTTTCTCTACCCTGGGTCAATTTAAGAGTGTCATATTTGAGTACCAATAATATTGGGAAAAGACCAAGGAAGCTATGGTTTTTAAAAATTATTGTCATCTTTTGGTTTTATATTTCTGAATATCAGCAAGTCAATGAGTCAGTCAATCACCAAATGTTTATTAAACACCTACTATGTGCAAAGTGCCATACTGAGTACTAGGATACAAAGAAAGACTAGGGAGTCATTCCACATAATAAAGAATAAAAGGGGGGGAAAGTTATTCAGTATAGCTTACCAATTCATGAACCGACTCTAGCTGTGCCCTTAGTCTTCCGCCTCTGCAAAGAAGAGCAAGAGGTGCGTTTTCTCACTTTTTCTTCAGGTCTTTATCTTTATACAGTGTTCAGTTCATTTTCTGTTGTTGTTCTTTCAATTTATACTGTCATAGCCACTGTACCTATTCTTTTCCTTGATTCTACTCATTTTACTTTGTATCAGTTAATATGAATCTTCTCATGCTTCTCCAAATTCTTCATATTTATTTTTTCTTGTGGCACAATAACATTCCATTACATTCATATGCCACAATTTTTTCCTCAATTAATGGGCATCTACTTTGTTTCTAGTACATATGTACACATGCATGTACACATGTGTATGTTTAGCAGTGGGATCTCTAAGTCAAAGGGCATGAACATTTTAATCACTTTTAAAGAAAAGCAAATTCCAAATGGCTCTCCAGCATGTTTGGAACAGCACTCAGCACTACTAACAATGTATTAAACACTCTGTAGAATATCATGGTAGTGGAAGATGCTGGTTGACCTCTAATGCCTTGGGTGAAAATTTCACCTCAGAGATCCTCAGCTGCAAAGTGAAGGGGTCTTTGCATATTATAGCAGTTTCTGGGTCATGCTTTCAGAAAGTTGCAATACTGATTTCATAGACATTCAGAGCCAGGAGGGACCTCTGTGACTCTCTAAGCAGTTAGATAGCTCAATGGATAGAGTACTGGGCTTCAAGTCAGGAAGACCTGAGTTTGAATCTAGCCTCATTAGCTGTGTGACACTGGGCAAGTCACTTGACTTCTGTTTGCTTCAGTTTTCTCAACTATAAAATGGGCAATAATAACGTCACCTACCTCACAGTGTTGTTGTGAGGATCAAATAAGCTAATATTTGTAAGCACTTGGCACATGGTAGATACTGTAGAAATATTAGTTATTTATTACTGTTGTTGTTTTCAACCTTCCACCCCGTTCAGGAAACTCATTTCTCATTATCTGATTCCCAGGCTAAGGACCAGCTAGAATTGAGATGTTGTAGGGAAGGAGATATACATATACATGTATATATATGTGTGTGTGTGTGTGTGTGTGTGTATGTGTGTGTGTGCGTGTATGTATATATATGTATATGTATATTTATATATGTGTGTATGTGTATATATGTATATGTATATTTATATGTGTGTGTATGTATATATATGTATATGTATATTTATATGTGTGTATGTATATATATATGTATATTTATATATGTGTGTATATATGTATATG
>CM053584.1:164650897-164669065 GCA_028627135.1 Pseudochirops cupreus
CACTCCCAAATAAATGGGGCCTATGTCTTAAGTTTATAGGATCACTGGATTTAGAGCTAAAATAGGAACAACAACAATATTAACAATCTTATTTTAGCAAATATTTATATAATGCTTTAAGGCTTGCAAAACACTATACATGGATTATCTTGTTTGATCCTTACAGATGCCTCATTATTGTTCTCATCTTTTTTTTGGACTAGCCCTGCGATTTCTTTGGATTTCTTTGGCTCACAGTGCCTGGCACATGGTAAGCACTTAAATGTTTGTGGAATGACTAACTGGTAGAGGGAACGCTGCCTCTGCCAATGCAGGTTGGTACTTGTTCTGCAACTAATGTAATAGTCTTGGAGAACTGCCTGAAACACTGGGATATTAAATGATTTGCTCACAGCCAGAATGCATCAGAGGCAGGATTTGAACCCAACTCTCCTGGGTTAATAAGAATAGATCTTAGAGGTCTTTTAGTCCAACCTTCTCATTTTGCAGATAAACAAATTGATGTTGAGAGAAGGCAAGTGATATATGTCTGGGGTCATACAACTAGCATTAAAGGCCTAGTTGAAAGGAAACTCCCCTTGACTCCAAGTCCAGCTAGTACAGTGGTTCTAAACCTCTAATGCCATGACCCTTTAATACTGATATGTGGGTGTATCTGCATGTGGGCAGACCCTCCTGGAGACAGATAGAGGAGCAGTGTCTCAGTTCCTAAGACCATCAGAAATATGTGTGAAAGGGTCATTAGACCCCCAAAGGGGTCACGACCCAAAGGTTGAGAACCTCTGAGCTAGTAGATGAGGCTCAGAGACAGAAGGTGACTGGTCACAGGCTGATAAGCAGCAGAGTCAGAAATCAAACTCTAGTCCCTAGTTCAGTGCTCTTGCCATGAAAATCACTTTAAAAAAATTAAATATACAAAATATATTTTCTCTTTCAGTGTAGGATGCCACCATAGTCTTGAATCCCAGGAAATGTACAAGATAACCCAGAGTCATGGGGCTTTGCCACACTGCCAGCAGGGGATGGTGGACCCAAAGGGTGAATCTATGAGAAGAAACCACTGTAAGCCACCCTGAGCATCTACCCTCCAGTGACTTCTGACTGATGCTTAGTTATAGTAAGCACCTCCCAGTCCTGTGAACATTCTAATCCACGTGAACCAAGGTATGCATTTCTTCTCCCTCCTGTTCCCAGCCAGAAGGGCTATATTTGGAGGCAGGGATAGCCTACCTGGCTTGTTGCTGGCCCCACCCGGCCAGCAGGACAGAGCTTCTATTTCAGTGGTAATTAATACCATCCCTGTGACAAGTCAGTTTCACAGTGTTGCAATCTCTGTAATCTGTACCAAAGCCTAAATCAACAAGTTGGCAGCCTCTGACTCCTCCTCCCTTTACCAAGTCATCAGCTCCAGGATGCTACCCAGATGCCACCATTGGATCAACCACTGACATTCCCCACCGCTGATTCCCTGGTGTCATTTTCTCTGGACAGTTGTGTAAAGTGAGCCCTGGGAAGGTTGAAAGGCAGGTCGGAGGAGGAAGCAGGGTAGGAGGAAGCCACTCACTTCTTTTCATTCAGGCCAAATGCAACAATACACCCCTAGTGTTGGGAGATAATGAAAAAAACCGTCTTAATGAGAAAACTCCTCTGTTTAAAAATGGAATCTTCAACCATATATGACTACAGGGCAAGGAGGAGGAGCTATAGAAATCATCATAGGAACAGGCCTCAAGGATTTCAGTGTACCTGAGTTCATACCTTATCTTTTTTCCTTATTACCCTTGTGACCTTGGACAATTCCTTTTCTCTTTCTGGACCTCAGTTTTGTCATCTGTAAAATGAGATCATTGGTCAAGTTGTACTCAAAGGGGACGGAGAAGAAGTTTGGATTAAAGACTGGAAGGAACCTCAGAAGTCTTTTAATTCAATTCTCTCATATACAGATGAAGAAATAAAGAAGATATAGAGAATTAAATGATATATCCAAGGACAAATGGCAGAGCTAGAATTTGAACTCATTTCCTCTGAATCCCAATCCAGAGCCCTAATGTGGGCAGAGGGGAAAAAAAAACCAACAAAAAGCAAAAAATGAGCAAGCCAACACTTTTGCAACCTGGTTAGTTGTCTTAACTTTATCTGCAAGGCTGATGTCCACCCATTATTATGAAGTAGGAATGCTGTCACTGACATATTTGTGCCTTGAACAGATGAATGGGTGAAGCCCCCAAAGCTGCCTTCCTTTTTCTGTTGAGGACAGAGGAAGCTGGCTGGTTTGGTTTATTTGGCAGGGCTTTGTTTTCCTAAAAGGATAATGGGAGCTAATTTCAATGTACAACTTGTAGAATTCCTGCCCTGCAAAGAACCAGAGGGCAGGGAATTCAGCTCTTGTCAGACCTGAGGAGAGGAGAGGAGAGACATGTGTGTGCAGTGTGGAGTCCACTCCGACCCCGTGTTCAAACTACGTGATTGAGAACATGTGAAGGCAGTGATTGAACTGCGGGTGACCCTGGTGGAGTAAGGAGGCTAATTAAAGCTTCTCTTCCCCACACTTCAGTCACAAACCCCTCCTGCCCTTCCTCCTGATGGTGTGGCTGATAAGGAATGATTGAATTTATGAAAAGCGATGAAGATGTTTGGATAAACTATAGTACCAAGGCAAGCCTGCCTGACGAGTTTGGGCCTGAAGGGAGTCAGGGGAGTCAGAAGAAGCTTAGAGAGGGTGGCAGGAAAGGCATGGAAGAATGAAAAGGGGGGAAAAAACGTTGAACGTGACACACTGCAGGTGTAGCCCCAGGATTGCACACCTTGGCAATTCATGTTGAAATGATGTGTGCAGATAATTGGCCCAGCTAGGGGATGGCATAGCTTCTCCCAAACCACCTGGCAGCTGGAAAATCCCAGACCTTGCTTTCTCTGTGTGTGTGTGAGAGAGGGATAAGCATTCATTCATTTATTCATTAGAGCTCCTACTCTCTCTGGAGCAAGGGGACAGAGGGCCCCAGGGGGCTAGCTGGTGATCAGCACGCTGTGGGAGTGGGGGGCTGCTGCCAGAGAATCTGCCTCCCACTGGGAAGAGGCCTGTGGTCTGACAGAAGAATGTTATGGAGGAGAAAGGATGTCCAAATCAGAGCAGTTCTGCTGCTCACAAACCATATGGCCTCAGGCAAATCATCTTCCTTCTCTTGGCCTCAGTTTCCTCTCTTATAAAATGAAGGTGCTGGACAAGATGTTTTCCATAGGTCTTTTTCAGCTGGAATTGTCCATTAATCTAAGCCACCCCACCAAGGGGGTGCTGGCAGATGTTTTAACAGCTGCTTCTCCAGAAGAAAAAAAAAGTGTACACACCAACCACTTTTGTTTTTTTTTCTGTATTATTAGCATTTCCTTCATCACTTTCTTGCAAAACAATAAATTGCATCCAGATTTGTAGCATTTGCAGGTTTTTGAGATGTAAATGCTCACGAGCTGCCTCAGTGCCCCTCTTACTGTTCTTTTCTTGATGGAATGATTTCCAAAATGATCTCCTTGCCTGGTGACATGATGGTCAAAATACATCCTAATTCATCCAGTCGTGTTGGCACACACATTCATTTGATTTGTCTTTGGTTGGCTCTGTCTTGGTTGAGTCAGTATCAGCAATGTACGTAGCTTCTTTAGTCCATAAGTTCCCCCCACTCCCAGCTTCTAACTACTTTCTTTCTTCTATAATGCCTCTACATCTAATTAAACTCCCCTCCCCCTAAATACCAACTCATTACCCACCATCTTCCACATGTTGTACAGCTACTTAGGTCCTCCCTCTGTCACCTGTTTGTCAGGTCTTCCCTCCTTGACTCATCCAACTCACATCCGTGTGAAGATGACTGTTGGGCAGCTGTGTTTTCCAATGGAGCTACATGCATTATGCTTGGGATTCCCACTTATTTAATAGAGCTGTACCTGCTAACCCTACATCCCCCTGGTTGGGGGGTGGGCTGCCACTAGAAGGAGGAAGGATTGTCTGGATGAGACTGCTATATCTCAGGTGGGATTGATTGAATGGGAGATCCTGTCCTAATCCCTCCCCTCCCTCTCCCCACCCCAAACCAGGGAAGGAGTGTGAGTTCCCTATCTCAGAGCCCTCAAGGGCTCTCTTTGGACAAGAATAGGTTACATCAGTTCCTTAGAGTAACCTGATCTCGTCTCTGAGAGGCCAGGTCATCAGCTAGTGTTCACAACAGGGGTTCTTAACCTTTCTCTGTGTGTCATGTACCCCCTTTGGCAGTCTGTGAAAGTCTATGGACCCCTCCTTAGCACAGTATTTTAAAATTATTGAAAGAAATGCAATATTTCACAAGAAGTTAGTGAAAATAAACATGTAAGTTTTTTCCTATCTAAATTCAAGACAGCCCCATCCCCAAATCTCTCTATAACCACTCTCAGACCCATGCTATATCCTTTTCCCTGGAATCAATGAATCAAAAAGCATTGTTAAAATGCCTGTGCCACACTCTGGGCAAGCACCTGTCTGATCTGAAGCTTTAAAAAGTTTTTTTTTAAACATTAAAAAAAATTTGACTCAGGACTGTAGCAACCTGTTGTAAAGTTCTAGTGACCCCAAAATAAGCTGTTCTACTTATCACGGTCTTCTGTACACAGGATTTCTTTGGAGAGCTCTACTCTGGTAAAAACCTGGAATGTAATCTCCTTGATGTCAGCAACTGTCTTCTTTTCTGCTGCCAACCCCTCCATACCTAGCATAGTGCCTTACTCATACTGTCTTACTGTTGTTTGTATGGCAAGAAGGGGGAAAGGTTTTTAGGATCCTAACTGAGACCATCTGGAGAGAAACCGATTCAATGATTTTTCCAGTCTGGGTTGGTCTGCTCTGGTATGGAGCTGGGTAATAAGAAGGAACAGTACCTGGGGTGGAGAGATCTGTGTGCACTTTGATATTTGATAAATACCGATGCTCTGCCAATTATGTATCACATAAGACGAACGACTCAGCCTCTTGTTATTTTTGAGTCAACAGCTTGGATGGCACTCTGTGTAATAGGTTTGCTTGTGTTGTGCATGAGTCATTTCATTAGTATCAGTTAAATGGCTGGCTGTTTGGAGATATCAATGATCGCTTTTTAGTTTGATGCTGATGGTGTCTATCTACTCTTCAAGTATGGAGGGCTGGTGCCTCAGTAGCCTCTCAGTGATGAAGTCCCACTTCTCCTGTGGAGGCCAGTATGGTGTAATGGAAAGAATGTTGGATGGGAAGTAATAGGATCATAGATTTAGAACTGGGAAGTGACCCCACAGATCATTCAGTCCAACCTTTTCATTTCAGAGATGGGGAAGCTGAAATCTAGGGAAGTTAAGTGATTTGCCCAAAGAATTTACTTAGGTCCTTTAATAATTTCAAATCCAGTAACTTCTCCTCTCTTCTTTCCTCCCCTCCCCAATTTGTACCATTCTGCCTCTAGATGAAAACTACGGGTTCATGTCGCAGCTCTGTCTCTTTGGAGCTACGTGATCACAGACTCTTCTTTGAGCTTATTTTCTTAATCTGTATAATGGGGATGATACTATTTGAACTGTGAACCTCACAGGGTTGTTGTGGTCGGGGTGCATCCTAAACAATAATGAAGCTTTATAAATATTATGAATAATTAAAAATGATTTTGGGAAAGATATAGATGTCTTCTAAAAGATGGAAGGGAGGAAGTCTGCAGGAGTGAGGATGGGCATGCATGCTTCCATGAAAAATAATTTGGCCATCCCAACTCCAATTCTGCTGGTGTCTGTGTGAGCCAGCTACAGCTGGAGCTGTACCACAGTGGCCTTGCTTTAGCCAGGGCTATGCCAGGAGGGCCACAGGGAAATAGGAATGATTATGAGCCTCATTCAGCAAGCTGCTCACTCTCTTTCAGGGACTATCTCCATAGAAAGAGCAGTGAGGGGTGTGTGTGTGTGTGTGTGTGTGTGTGTGTGTGTGTGTGTGTGTGTGTGTGTGTGTGTGTGTGTGTGAGAAATGTGACCCCTGTAGAACTAGAGGGAATAATAATAGCAAGCCCCCTGGCTCGTTTCTGCTATCCCCAAGGAGAAAGACCTGACTTGGCCTGCAGGCTCCTTCCGACTGACAATGCAGTTGTGGCTGGGTTTTCCTCTTGCCAGGAGGGGAATGCCCACTGGTGATTTATTTTGACATTTATAGAAAGCATACAGGTTCTCTCATTCATAAAATGGGAGAACAGGATGTTTTTTGCACTAGCTGAGCTCTGGAGCAGCTCTAAGGAGCAGTTCTCAGTGGAGCTGATTGTAATCATTTCCGGACATGTCCTAATTTGCCCACAGGGGAGAGATGGTTGGGGGCAGGGAGAAGAGGGGGTGGTACAGTGCATGGGAATGATAACCAAATGGAATGAGACTGCAAACCTTCCTTGCAGCAGGAGCCAAGTACTTCTGTTCATAGGGACATGCATTTGCCTCCCCCTTCCTCAACACAAAGGCCCCTCACCCCCCACCCCACTCCATTCCACTCCATTCCTTCATCCTGGCCTAGCGTGGTCTAGCTAGTGCCCAACATTCCCTGAATGGCAAGCTGGCGGGAAGCTCTCTTGGACAGCTTGGGGTGTTCAGCTCCCAGAAAGACTGAGTGGGGGTAGGGAGGGGAAGAAGAGAAAGGGAAGAAGAAGCTGCTATGGAACTCCACTTGTCATCTGCAGGCGAATCAAGCCAGGGCTAGTCCACAGCCCAAGAAGCTTAGGTCAGAGGGGCAGGGGCCCCACTAGGCCCTGATGCCAATTCTTTCCTTAGCCCAGGCAGGAATAAACTTGGGGGTTCCAGGGGAGGACTCCCTCTCCCCACACACCCTTCTGTGGTTAATGACTAGATGGCAGTGGATCCTTGAACTTGACATAGCAGGGCTGATGATTCAACTGTTCCTCCTTCTGCCCTTGTGAAAGGGCCCCAGGCAGGGATAAAGAGATGCAAAATCCTCCTTCACCAAGCTCCGGGGGGTGACCTTGGGATCCTGGGAGCCTTGGATCACAGATTTAAAGTGGCAAGGGATCTCAGACATCATTCACCCCCCTCATTCTAGAGATGAGGAAGCAGGCCCAGAAAAGGGCAATGATGTGCTCATGGAACATAATCAGGATTAGAACCCAGGTTCTCTGATGCCAGATCCAATGTACTTTTCCATAGTATCACGCTCTGTCTCTGCCTGTTTGTATCTGAGAGTCCCTGCTCTGAAGGAAAAAACTCAGAGTTGAAGTCAGGTGTGGGAAGAGCCTAACCTGGGTAGGTGAAAGTAGAGTGGAAGACCTGGTTCATAACTCTGCCATTGACTAGCCAGTCACTTCATTTCTCTGACCTCATTTTAAGACAATCTTTAAGGCCCCATTTCACTTTGAAAAGCCTATAACCTTGCCAAAGTATAAACAGTAGGATCATGGGATTACAGATTCAGAGCTGGAAAGGACCTGAGAAACTGGCTTTGAGGAGGCAAGGGGTGGATTTTAGTTCTAACCTTCAGTAAAAAACACATCCCTAATAATACTCACATTTACTTGGTTCTTTAGTGAGAAAGTAAGATGGATAGCTATGTTTTGTGAAGAGAACTTCAGCAGGAACTAGAGACCCAATAATCTGGGTATGAGCATGGAAGGAGGGCTCATAAGATTATAGAACTGAAGTGGATTTGGGGTTGCCTATTCTAATCTTTTTAATTTATATCTAATACACATACAACTGTTTCTGGACCCAAGGGTCTTCCTTTTCACTAAGGGGCCCCTTCTACTCTGGACCCATACATGTCCTACTTCAGACCTAGGTAGCCTCTACAAAGAAAAGTCCAGCTCTTTTCCTTGGACTTTTTGTAACCTTTCTCTGTCCCTCCCCCTCCCCCCTTTAATTATTGGAACCTGACAGGAATGGCAGGTAAGTGGTAAAGTGGATAGAGGACTGGGGTCTGGAGTCAGGAAAGCCTGAGTTCAGATGAGACCTCAGACACTTACTAGCTGTGTGATCCTGGGCAAGTCACTTAACCTCTGTTTGCCTCAGTTTACTCAACTGTAAAATGGGAATAATAATATCAAATGAGATATTTGTAAAAGTGCTTAACACAGTGCTTGCCACATAATAGGTGTTATATAAATGCTTATTCCCTTCCTCTCCCTTCCTGACCTCTCCACCCCCTTCCCAGCTTTATATAAAGCTAAAGTTTGGCTCAGGTGTAGGCTTTCCTCAAAAAGAGGAGTGTATACTCCATGTACAATGTAGATCAGGTGTAAGACCGCTATTTATTCCTTCCCCATAAAAGAAACAATACATACAAGAACCCCAAGTATGAATTTATGAAAACCCCCTAAAAACAGAATAAAGTAGCATAACTATTCTTATATTTTCCTAGGAGGTTGAGACTTAAATCAGAGCATAAAATGGTTTACAGGACTGATGAACTGGTAATTTACATTTCTGTAAAGTCCAAACACTTCCCTCTAGGTCCATGTTTTTCAGGCAAACTCAGTCAGGGATTTATCTAATTCCCCCATCAGTGGTCACCTTCAATACAGAAACTTCCCCTGCTACCAGGTAACTCCAAACAAGTAAGGCCAGAACCTCTGGACCTCTTGAATTCACAAGGTTGCATCCAAGGCTCGACAGATTCATCTTGGGTTTGCTGTTTAGGAACACAAAATAAACACAAAGCAGAAAAGGTAACTGGGTCCTAAGGGTCAGGGTCTGCTCGCCTAGCTAAGCCCCTGTTGTAGCTGCCATATGTTTACAGCTGCCATGTTGTTTCAAGAAACTCTTTTGAGGGAGAATTACTTGCTAAAAGATCTACAGACAAAAAAGGAAGAGTTTGAATTAGAAATTGTATCTCCTTTTTAAACCAATGCAGCCTTTCTTCTGCCACCATCATGGGGCTAAGGGACTGAATGGGCAATTGCTTTGTCATTGTCATGAGGCAGCATATGTGATCAATGGGAAGCAGGCAGAATAGCTCTGCATATAATCTCTGAGGTTTAATCCCTGTTACATAAAGATGTAACAGTAATGGGAATTTGAAGATCTTCCCTGCCCCTTAATAACCTTAAGAGAATTTGAAGACCTTCCTTGCTTTGAAAATAAATTCTGCCCCCAAATAGACTGAATGTAATCACATGGAGCCTGTGCTGGGAAGAGTTTGCTGAAGGGTGGAGCAGAGCCCACAGGAAGCTGGGAGTCAGAGCCAGAGAGAGGATAGAGAGGACACTCAGGAAAGGAGATAGATAGGCTCATGAGTAAAAGATGTTTTTTTTTTTTTTGGCCATCTGCTGGGATAGCTAGGTTTGTATTGGTTTGTGGGAAGGTTAAAGGATGGCATGGTTCTCTGTTATGTTGTGGTGCATTAATTTCTATGTTGCTATGATGGATTCAGTTTTCTTTGGATTTGGTTTTCTGGTATCTGAATAAATGTTTCACTTCTGTCTTCTATATGGAGAGTCTACTACATTTTGTGATCAAGCACCATGCAAGAGTATTTATAGTCACAGTCAGTATAGTAAATATTGCATTAGCAAGACAACAGAGAAGAAAAGTAATATTGGGAGAGGTTAGTTTGCTTGCCTAAGATGTCACGCCTTACTCTCACCCCAATATCCAATCTGTTGCCAATCCCTACCAATTCTGTCTTTATAACATCTCTCATATGCATTTCTCCTTCTTTCTTCAGACACTGCCACCACTCTTGAGCAGGCTTTTCTCACTTTTCTCCTGGACTATTGCAATAACCTTCCGGTTGGTTTCCCCACTTCAAGTCTCCCTCCACTCCAGTCGGACTTCCTGAGGATCAAATATGAAACCTTCTGCTTGGTTTTTAAAGCTCATTATATCCTGACCCCTTCCTACTCTCCTAGTCTTATACCTTAGTCACGTCTACGTACTTGGTGTTCCAGTGACATTGGTCTCCTTACACTGGGTCCCTGAACTTTCGGCATTTTCTCTGTTTGGCCCCTGTACCTGGAATGTTCTCCCTCCTCATCTCCACTTTTTGGTTTCAAGTGTTAGCTGAAATCCCACTTTCTGCAAGAAGATTTTCCCAATCCCCTTTAAAGTTGATGTCTTTCCTCTGCAATTACCTGGATTTATCCCGTGTATATCTTGTTTGTGCATAGTTGTTTACATGTTATAACCCCCATTAAAATGTGAGATTCTCAAAGGCAAGAATTGTTTTTGCCTTTCTCATTATCCTTAGCACTTAGCATGATTCCTGGCGCATAGTAATGCTTAATAAATGCCTGACGTGTTGCAGAACATTCTACTATTGCCTCCAACCCTCCCCCCCCCCATTACTTATTTTAGTTCTCACAATCACACCTGCAAGTTCTTTTGTTATCATGGAATTTATTTGGTCTAATCTGGGGATAGGAATTTATAAAGGGCAGTGTTATAGCCTGGAGAAACCTTGGTGTATGTGTGTGTGGTTTTTTTTTCCCCTGACCTTGCCTTTCTCTGCCCGCAGGATACCTCTTCCTTAGTCATTTCCCCTTCTTCTGGCTAGTATGACTTCCCTTTTGACCTTCTTCTCCTCTGGACCCACTGCCCCCCATATCTGGAAATTTCTATAATTAGAACATTCCAGGCTAGAAATTTTCATTTTCCTAACTTATTGGCAGCTTCCTGCCCATGACTTCAGATGTGGTAAGCCAGTCAGAATGACCTGAGTTAGTTTTCCCCCTCCCTAAAAGAGCCTTGTACAGTTATCATTCAGGATCAGACCTGAACAGAATTGCTTGTGTTTCCCTTAAGTAGACAGTGATACAGTGAGACGATAGAGCACTGGGCCTGGATTCAAGAAAATTTATTATTCTTTAGTTGTTTTCTGTCATGTCTGACTCTTCATGACCCCATTTGGGGTTTTCTTGGCAAAGATACTGGAACGGTTTGCCATTTCCTATTCCAGCTCGTTTTACAAATGAGGAAACTGAGAAAAACAGGGTTGAGTGACTCTCCCAGGGTCACACAGCTAGTAAGTGTCTGGGGCCATATTTCAGCTGAGGAAGTGAGTCCTCCTGACTTCAAGCCTGGCACTCTATCCACTGTGTCACCTAGAAGACCTGAAGTTCAAAGTCAGTCTCAGAAATTTACTAGCTGTGTGACCCTGGGAAAGTCATTTAGCCTCTGTCTTCCTCTGTTCCCTCAACTATAAAATGGGGTTAATAATAGAACCCACCTCCAGAATTATTATGAGCATCAGATGAGATCATTGTAAGGTGCTTAGCACAGTGCTTGGTATCTAGTAGGCACTTAATCAATGCTTGTTCCCTTTCCCTATCATGATTAACTAGTGTAGACACAAGCACCAATGGATTATTAGGAACTAAGGCCTTAAGCACAAATGTGTCATATAAGTATATTCCACCTTAGAGACACCTGTGGTTCAGCTGGGGTTGTTGTCTCTTCTCATCCAGTCTCAGTACTTGGGGTGAGGGTGGGAAAGAGGGAGACCTTAAGGAGAAGTCTGGAGCTCAGGCAGTCTGGTGCTACTTCAGCAGCCTTGTATACCTTGTGTCCTCAGACAGTTGCCCTGGCCTCATTTTTATGCTGACTAAGTAGGAGGCAAGAGGATGAGGCTAGCCTTTCCGTTTGCCCTGTGACTGGCTGTCTGAGCTGTCAGTCCACATCAGGCTAGCCAGGGATTCCATAGCAGTCAATTAAAATGACTACTGGGGTGGCTAAATGATGATTGACAACTCAGCTATCAGCTATCAGCACTGGCTATAGGCAGAAGAAGGGAGGAAATAGGGTCTCATTTGCTCACATTTTTATCTGCCATATGTGAATTTCTAGAGGTGAACGCTAAAGCATTTTGGAAGTGATAGAACATTTCTATTGAGGGTACTAAATCATAGCTGAAGGTTTAGTTGGTAACTCTCTACTATGCAAGCCAAATATAAGATGGTTTGAATCCCTACTCTTTGGTCAGACCCTCTGTCATCCAGTAGCCTGAAGGAATAGGAAGAGGATGTCTTCTCTTTGTCAAACAGTGAAACTTCTTTCTTCAACCTTCTTCTCAGTCTCTTTAGAGGTTACCTGATTATGGCCCTTTTTGCAAGGATCATACGAAAGACACGTACATCAAACTGATCTAACAAACATTTACTGAACATCCACTATGTGTATTGTGCTATATGCTAAGGCTATCCACAAAGACAACAACGAAACATTCCAAGTCTTCAAGAAGCTTAGAAGGGGAATGTCATATAAATTGACAGATACGTTGTAATGTGATGGAGGCTGGAGAAAGTACTAATGTCTGGGGATCAGAAAATGCTTTTGTGGCTGAAGAGGACACATGGGCCAACCCTTGAAGGTAGGTGGAGATTCTAAGAGGAAACCCTGGCCCCTTCATGGACTTACTAGGGAGTTGTGCTCATATTGAATGAGCCTGGTAATCTTTGCTCTTTTTTTGTGAAGATCAGGAGAGATAGAGATGTCCAGGGAGGTTCTCAGGCTTTCGTGATCCTGTACAAGCTGGGTCCAACACCCCATGGATTATTATTATTATTATTATTATATGCAGTTGCAATATAGTAAGAAGGACACTGGAGTGGGTAGTTGGGTAACTAGCACTAGCCTGAGTGTTTGGTCAATGATGCCCTTTGCCATGAGTTGAGTGAGGCACTAGTTCTGGGACTGGGAGTCTTTAAAATGTGGGACATACTGCTAACTCTCAATGGCTTATTGGGAAGCACTTTAATCTGGATTTAGCATTACACTAATTATTGCTGAAGAGATTTTTTTTTCCAGGGAGCTCAGGTAGGGGTTTACTGTGAGGCAAATATTTCCATTTTCAAGAAAGAAACACTGAGGTTCTATGGGATAACTAATGGTTCCTGCTGTTCTTTCCATAGTGCTGAACCAGTCCCATGGGGTCCTTTTTTTGGGAGCAGTTCTTTTTCATGCAGCATCGGTTGGCCTGCTGTGGAAGCTATATATCTCTTCAACTCCAGTGATTGACTTGGTAAGTAAGAAAACTGATCTGCATACCCTGCCATGCTTGTGGATCTCCCCTCAGGTCATCCTGCGTGCATTACTGCTTTCTCTGGAAATCCTCCTGTCTGGACAACCACCCAAGTCCCTTCAGTTTTCTGGGAACTACTCGAAGTAGGCCTGGGAACAGAAGGCAACTGCCTTTATTTGCTCATGGGCAGCTCTTTGCCTCATTCTGTCTGATTGAGGGGGATTTCCAAAGGAAACCCCTCTTCTCAATGAGAACTGCTTAAATAGAGCAATATTGCGGGAGTTCAGGCCTCATCTGAAACACACAGTAGGGTACACTGTCAGCCTCTAACTGAAGTGGTCTTCAGGGTGGTGAACCAGCAGAAGCACTATGCTCATGGGTGTCCACACATGTGTCTGTCACAAAGCCTGGTAAATAGACCCCAGGCACGAAGGCCCAACTCTGCCAGTGACTATGAGGTCTGAGCCCACTTTCTCTCTTAAGTTTCAATTTTGTTTGCCTATAAAATAGGGTTGATGAAAGTTGTTGCAAATATGTTCTCCACTAGGAATTTTAGAAAGAGACACTGTAAGTAACACTTCTCCAAAGTGCGATACAAATGTGAGTTATTATCAAAGATATGCTGGTGAACATTTCGCAGCCAGCTCTCTGGGGAAAACAAATGTACTCATGATATACTTTAAAGTTTAATCTGAATTATTTAACATTTTATCCATCAATTTCTTAATGCCAGACAATCACCAAAATATAAATCAAGTTGTGGTATTTGCCAGTTTCTGAGATGTAATTTTTTACCTTGGAAATTTGACAATTGGCTTTTGTGATCCTGTACAAGCTACGTCCAACACCCCATGGATTGTTATTATTATTATGTGGTATAATAAAAAGGACATTGTATTTGGAGATGTAATTTAGCTTAATCCTCTCATTTTTTGGATGAGTAAACTGAGGCTTAGAGATGTGTAGCTATTTGCACCTGGTAAGTGAGACAGTTAGGCGACCCAGTAGATACAACACTGGGCTTGGAGTCAGGAAGACCTGAGTTCAAATCTAGTCTCAGACTTACTAGCTGTGTGACCCATAATCTCTGCCTTCCTCAGTTTCCCAAACTGCAATCTGGGGATAATAGCACCTGCCTCCCAGGGCAAATCAAATGTGATAATAACTGTAAAATGTTTGACACAGTACCTGGCATATGGTAGGCACAAAATAAATGTTAGTTATTAGTCCTCCTCTTCTTCCTCTTCCTACTACTACTATTATATTAAGTGCTAGAGCTGGGATTCAAACACTTCCCTAACCCTACTCTGAAGCTCTTTTAAAAAAATTTCTTTCTGCTTAAAATTTTCTTTTTTGTTATGAGTTCAACAAAAAATGACAAATAAGAACTTTTCAATAAACCAAGGACAGAAAAAATGTTATACAAGAAACTGCAAACTTTTGAGTGTAATTTGCTTTTTGAAAAAAAAGTGGATATTAGATTTAGCATGTATGCAACAAAACAAGTCTTGCTTGTCTCTGTCTCCTCTACTCTCTTCTGTGTATTTTTAAAAATGTTTCATTAATGTTTTTTTTCCTTTCTTAAAGTTTCACTGTCCCTAAAGATGTTCTGATAAACATTTAACAACTGATGCTCTGGGAAAAAAGTAAAGTTGGCACACTATTCAATTTAATTTTCATTACTGACATTTTCTCCATCACTCTAAGTCTAGACAATCAACAAAACCATAAATGAAGCCCTGATTTACAGCAATTTCCAATTTTCAAGGCTTACAATGAAAACTGAACACTCCACTCATGAGAGCTGATATTAACAGTGTCTAGCACACTCCTGACTATCACTAACTACCTATTACTCCCTACAAATGGGAGTCTTTCCTTCTAACAGGTAAGCATAGTCAGGCAAAAAAAGAAATGAACAGAGAGACTGTGTCTAAAAATACGTGTGTCATTCTTTACCTCTAGGCTGTCGCCTTTTTAATCAGAGGTGGGAAGCATGCTTCATTATCATTGGTCTTCTGGAATTGTCACAGAATACAATATTTCATTCATTAAAGTTCTGTAAGTCTTTCACAGTTGTTTTCCTTGACATCATTATAGTCATTGTATAAGTGAGTAATGTCAAATTCAAACAGGAATGGAGGTGGGGAGTGGCGGTGGCATTAAACCACAGATCAGGATCCCTGTGGGTACTTAGAATACCACAGAGTAACATCATCTATGCTTTATTGTATTTTTATTTATTTTGTTAAATATTTTCCAATTACATTTTAATCTGCTTAGGGTTCGTGGTCCCCATGTTTAACATCTCTGGTATAAATCATTCACATGATTCTGCTCAATTCATTCTGATAAATTCATCTAAGTCTTCCCAGCTATTTCTGAATTGGAAGGTCTTTCCACAAGACTAAATTGCAGCCTGGGTTCAAATCCTGTCTATGTGATTTTCTGGTTCTGTAACCTTGGGCAAGTCATTTTTCTCTCTCAGTACCTTTGTCTCTTCAACTCTAAAATCGGTATAGTGATGCCTCTTTAACCTACCTCTCTGGCTTGTTGAGAGAATCAAGTAAGGTAATGTACAGAAAGTAAGGTAATGTATGGAAAGTACATTGTAAGGAATAAAACAATATATAGATGTCAGTTTAAATTTTTATATTATTATTATTTTTATGAACTGATCTGGTTAGTAGCAAGGAGATGGATTTAGTGCTATTTGACTTGAAAGTCAAAGACTTTCTTGCATGAATGCTTGGCACAGTGCCTGGCCATAGGAGGTGCTTAATAAAGATTTATTTATTGGTTCACTGACTATAGTCTCCTTATTCTGATTCAATTAAGGGGTGCTTGTCCTCAAAAAGCTAAAAGCTGCAGATAGCTAAGAAAGTCTAAGAAAAGAATCATTTAATGTCTTTTGGTAAGCCATGTAGGAGGATATTCTGTCCTGTTAGTCTACATGAGAGAAGCTATTTTATCCCTAGGAGCTTTGCCCCAAAGAATCACTTTTGAATGAGAGTCAAAGTTGGCCTATGCCCTGCAGAGGTATTTCTTTGGAGTCTCTGAAGCACCTGTCACAGATTTAAATTAAGCTGGGTTGTCAATTATTTGACAACATAGACAATTTCCTGAGGATATTAGAGACATACAGAATGGCTTTCCAGTTTCCTTCCTTACCTCTCTCTTACCTTTCCAGGTCCCTGATGTTATGTATGCCCAGTAGAGCACCTGGACAGGTAGTACCAACTCCTTTCTTCTAAGGAACAGCCAGGAAGGGGGCAGTGGCTATTGAAATCAGGTTATAGGAGAGTCTAATCAGTCATTTTTACAAGCTGGATCAATCCAGCTTGCAACAGCAAGGGCAGGGGTCATCTCACAGTTATACAGGCTGCACCTCTAGGTTGTGCCAGATAATACAATAAATAGATCTAGGAAAAGCAAACAAGGAAAACCCAGAACAAACAAAAACCAAAACCCACCCTGTGGTCACACTGTTAAAAACTGAGTTGGGGATGAGACAGAATGGGCTAAACTGGGCTTTTGGATTCTTTGAAGGAAAGAAAGGAATAAACAGCACTGAAACAGACCCTGTGCAGCTAGGTAGGATAATGGGATGTTCAATGAGGAAAGATCTGTGTTCAAATCCTACTTATCAATCAGCTTTGTGACAAGGGGCAAGTCATTTAATTTCTTTGTAATTCAGTTTCCTCATTCATTCATTCATTCATTCATTCATTCATTCATTTATTTATTTGTTTGTTTTTGCTTTTTGGAGGACAATCCGTTTCAAGTGACTTGCCTGAGGTCACATGGCTAGCAAGTGTTAAGTGTCTGAGGCTGGATTTGAACTCAGGTCCTCCTGACTCCAGGGCAGGAGCTCTGTTCACTGTGCCACCTAGCCACCCCAAGTTTCCTTATTTGTAAGATAAAAGATTGGAATTTATGATCCCTTTAAGGTCTTTTAACTCTAAATCTATTCTCTAATTACCGTTGGGAACTCTCGAGTGGGTGAGCCAAGGGAACACTGGATTTAGAATTAGAAAACCTGGGTTTCAGTTTGCATACTGCTACTTATTTCCTATGTGATTAGGGCAAGTCATGATACTTCTCTGTGCCTCAGTGTTCTCATCTGTAAATGATCCTGTGGTGAATTAGTCTTCTGATCAGAAGAAGGAATTGAGAGCATCTTGGAATGGATGCAGGACCAGATTCTAGTCCTAACTAGACCACTAACTAGTTGCTAGGAGACTTTTCTTTTCTGGGTCTCATTTTCCCTATCTGAAAAGTCAGGAATGAGAGGAGAGAAATTGTAAAGTCCCATCCTGCTCTGACATTGTGTGTCAGGATTTGCCTAACCTGTTTTGAGGAAACCTGGGTGGCTGTTTGCAAAACTGTGGCACATCCCAGTCCCAAAGGAAAACATTTGCTTTCTGCAGAACAGGGTACAAATACAATCCTTTCCTCCTCTTCCATAACAGTTACCTCGAAGTTTCTCCAAGGAGCCCCTATTACCTCCCTAAAGTACTGCTTGTTTGTTTCTCATGGGAGCTTGGCATCAAGCTCTGGTGGCTGCCATTGTTTTCAAGGCAGCCTCCTCTTCCCCCTCCTCCTCCCTCCCTCCCTCTGCCCCAAATCTCCTTTAGTTGGTTCACTGCCCTACTAGGCTAGCCAGATTTGCCCAAACCTGTCTTCTCCATAAGAACACAAGCGATCATTTCCTTCCAGCTCTGTGGCCACTGAACTCTTATTAGATCTGAACTGCGTAAATCTATCCCTCTGCTTCTCTGACTCTGTGTGTGTGTGTGTGTGTGTGTGTGTGTGTGTGTGTGTGTGTGTGTGTGTGTGTGTGTGTGTGTGTGTGTGTGTTTATCAAATTCTCAGACTGGGCTAGGGGGCCCTGATCTTCCGACACTTCATTCACAAGTTGCTGGTTGGTGTTTCCCTTCCAAGGGCTGCAAAATAAATCTTTTCCCCCACCCTTTTCTCACCCCCTCACTCCACCCCACCAAAAGAGAAATCATTGTTCTGTAAAAAGGGAGCGCCAAAGCCGATGACATCTTTATGGGGTTGCCTCTGGTGAAGACTGTAGTGTCTGCTTGGTGTGTTCAGGGGGACCCTCTCTCTCTCTCTCTCTCTCTCTCTCATTCATTCTCTCTCTCTTTCTCATTCTCTCTCTCTCTCTCTCTCTCTCT
>CM053584.1:164669565-164703031 GCA_028627135.1 Pseudochirops cupreus
GACATAGGAGAGAATAGACTGGGGGAGGGGGGAAACACTGGGATGGCTGTTTTGGGGTGGTGGGCGGGGGAAAGACGGGGAGAAAATATGTAACTCAAAAAAAATTTAATAAAATAAATTTAAAAAAAAAGAATATCTGTAGTACTTAACTTGCAGGGTTATTGTGAAGACCAAATAAGATAATATAGGCAAAAGACTTTATAAACCTGAAGGTGCTATAGGAAGTCAATTTATAATACGAGGGAAGACAGTGGTAGTCGCTGTCAGGCAACAGCTACAGCTACAAGGAGAGCCCAATTTTCCACAACACAACATTGTACACTTTGAAATTCCTGAACTAAGGAACTGCTTAAGGTCATTTCTAATTCAAGGACCATCACTTCTACAAAAATTACAGATCAGATAAATGAACAATATTTAGATGTCTACTCATCTCATCATTAACTTTTAGGTGTGGTTCACTTGTTAAGCAGCAGACATTTATTAAATAAATGCATGCTGTTATGTGCCGTTCTTAATTACTCACTATGTGCCAGTCACTAGGCTAAGAATTGAGGATACAAAGTCCCTAGGGAAGGTGGTAAGCAGGGTAACTACATACCAACTTCTATGTATCGGTTGTCTTATAGTCACATCTTGACTCTCAGTGCTAAAGACTTTGTGGTATCAGGGAAGACTAAGGGAAAAGAACTTCCCGGATGGCACTGGAGTCTGGAGAAGGTTCCTGATAAATTTCAACTACAAATACAGGAGACAGGGAAAATTTATTAGCAAATGTTTTTCTAGAAGGAAAGGATGTATCTTGTTATGGTCATTGTGTTGAACCCAGACTTATCTTGGGTTTCTTCTCTCTCAAACCTCTACTACTTCATCCTCCTCCCACCAGAACTTTGGGTTTCTGCTTCCAGAATCATCCTGGTTCTGTTAGGTAAGCTCTTGCCTTATCTTGCCCAGATCTAAGCATCCTTATCTCTTTCAATCCATTTCCACTAGATCACACATGAAGTTAGGAATACTTGGAACCTGACCCAATCTATATGAAAGGACATCAGATGAAGATCAATCAATTAAGCAACAAGCATTTATTAAACATCTCCTCTGTGTCAGACAGAGTCTAGGTGCTAGGTACTGGGGATGCACATATGATGAATAAAAACATCAGGAGCTTTCATTTGAATGGCGAAGAGAAGTACATGCATAACAAGTATGTATATAATATAGATATGAGAACAAGTAAAAATAAATGTAAAGAAAGTTAAAAACAAGGTATTATGAGAGAAAGGAAGCTAGCAGTTTGGAGGGATGAGGAAAGACTTCATCACAAGATGGTCCTCAAGTGGCATCTTGGAGGAAAAGGGTTTTATGAAGGGGAGAGAAAGTGGAGTATATTCCAGAGCACAAGAGCCAGTGCAAAGGTATGGAGATGGAAAATGGAATTGTATGTGTAAGGAATAGGTCAGTTTAGCTAGATCACAGAGTACAGGAGGGACAGTAATGCCCAGTGAGGTTGTAAAGATAAGTTTGGGCCAGAATGTAAAAGACTTTAACAGCTAAACAAAAGAGTTTATATTTTCCTTCTAGAGGCAATAGGGAGCCACTAGAGTTTATATGGCAGGGGAAGTGATAAGGCCAATTTGCACTTAAGTGAAATCACTTTGGCAGCATTGTGGAATGGAGAGAGAGACTTGAGGCAAGGAGACCAAATACGAGAATGTTGCAATAATCTTGGCAACAGGTTGTAAAGGCCTGAACCATCTCAGGGAAGAGAAAAGGCTAAATGGAAGAGATGCTGTAGGAGTAGAAACAGAAAGATTTGGCAAGTGATTAAATATGTGGTGTGAGTGAGAATCCTGATACTACAATAATAGCTGGAAGAATTAAAGAACAGTGGTGTTTTGCAGCAATATTATGTGAAGATCAGCTGTGAATGACTGAGCTATTTTCAGCAAAACAGTGATCCAAGACAATTCCAAAGAACTCATGATGAAAAATGCTATCCATCTCCAAAGAAAGAACTGATAGAGTCTGAATGCAGATTGAAGCATACTATTTTTCACTTTAAAATTTTTTTCATTTTTTTTCTTTAGGTTTGTTTCTTCTTTTACCATATGACTAGTATGGAAATATGTTTTACATGACTGTGCATATATAACCTATATCAAATTGCTCAGGGAGGGGGGAGGTGAGGAAGGGGAGGAGAAAATTTGGAACTCAATATTCTAAAAAAATGAATGTTAAAATTGTCTTTGCATGTAATTGGGGAGGAAATTTTTTTTTTAAAGAACAGTATTTTGCACAGTGTATCAGCAACCACCCTAGCATAACCAGGATGGCTGCCAGCACAGGTTCTTAGACCTGCTTTTCTAAAGGCAAGCAACTCAAAATGGGTTAACAGTCTTACTTTAATCAATCAAACATATATCATTTACCTAGTTCAGGGGGAAAAGTCAGCACCCCAAACTTCAGACAATACAAACAGAATACAAACAGAAGTTACAAGCAACAAAGAAACATATCAGCAGACAGGGCTTCCAGCCGTCTGACCATTACATCCATGCCTAGTCAGTTACCAGAGAGGGAAACCCCAACATCTGGGTTTTCAAAGGGGAGGGGGGGGGGGCATGGCGCTCAATGGCTTCCCAGAGTCTCCTCTGGCCAAATCACACAACTCTTTCCAAAGTGATCCCCAAAGCAAAAACTCACATCAGGGTATATATAGCCTTCTCCTGGATCAGAGAATGTCACAACCTCTTGACTCACTGCCCAATCGCAAAGTAATAAGGTGTGGGCATTCCTGAAGAACAAGCCTCACGCACAGGCTCCATGTGACCACATTCAGCCTTTTGGGGGGCAGAGTATATTTTCAAATCAGGGAAGGTTCTCAGTGTCACTTAATTCTATCAAAGAGCCTAGGGGCAGGGAAGATCTTCAGATGCCCATAACACACAGAAATACGGAAGTTTGGAAGAGGAATGGATTTTTAGGAGAAAGATAACAAGTTCTATCTCAGACATGTTGTATTTGAAATGTGTCCCAAATGCCCACCTTCAGATGGCCAATAAGCAATTGGTAATATAGAATTGAAATTAAGGGGGAAAAATGAGGTTGGATATATGTATGCATATATGTCATCAGCATAGGGGGCCATCTCCAGTCATCCTGATCTTTATGTTGCCAGTGGACCCAGATGGCTCCAGAGGAGAAAGTGAAACTGGTGACTTTGCATAGCCTTGCCTCACTTAAATCCAATTCACTTGCAAGTCATGACATCACTTTCCTAATGTCATGGTCTTCTTTGAGAAGGAAGGACAAACAACAATCTATGAGTAGCAGAAACTGCCCCCACTGGAAATCCAACCACCCAGTTCCAGTTGAACAATTCAACTCCCTTCCTTCCTTCCTTCCTTTCTTCCTTTCTTCCTTCCTTCCTTCCTTCCTTCCTCCCTCCCTCTCTCCCTCTCTTCCTTCCTCCTCTCCCTCTGTCTATATAGGGAATCATACCCTTACCTGCAGATGTTCTGCACAAAGGAACATAAATTTTGATCACTGAAACCTCCCAAAATATCTTGCAGTTTACAGACTAAATTTCTTTTTTCAGGACCATACCTTAAACCCAAATCACTCTGGTTTTCACTGATATTGCTAAGAACAGATCCCAGTCCAAGCCTCACTTGGTCATTGTTTGGGCTCTGATAGCTCAGTATGAGTGTAAATATTAATTGTTTCTGTTCTGACCAGAAACCCTGAGGGTCTTCCTCTCCCAGATTGATTTTTTTTTTTAACTAGGTAAAAGAGGCCATTTTTTGCCTCATTTCTTGCCTCACCTTCATCACTGAATGGGTGTTGCCTCAGACAAATTGAGACCTGGAAAAGACTTTAACTTAAAAAGGTCAAGTCAGAGGGGCAGTTAGGTGGTGCAGTGAATAAAGCACTGGCCCTGGAGTCAGGAGGACCTGAGTTCAAATCTAGCCTGAGACACTTGACACACTTAGTAGCTGTGTGACCTTGTACAAGTCCCTTAACCCCAATTGCCCTACCTTCCCCCCTTCAAAAAAAAAAAAGACCAGGGTCTCTCACTGCATCCAGGGTCATCTCTAGTTGTCCTCTTTGAGAATAAACAACAACAAATAACATCAGCAAAGAGGTAATTTGGTTTTTTGCTTTAAATTTACTTTTTATTTTCTCATAGATCAATGATTGTTCACAACTTATAAGATAAAAGCAATAAAGTCTGAAGGAAAAACAAGTCATTTTTCCCCTCCTTTTTCATGGGTTGGGGAGAGAGGGGAAGGAAAATGTTTAATGGGTATAATGTGAGATTTAATGCTAGAAAAGATATATTAAACTAATTAAACTGAATTAAGTTAGGACCAAGAAAAGCATAATACATAAGGAACTTGCTGAACAGTCTTAGGTTGGTATGATAGGATTTAATTTTATTAAATATAATACATAATATATTAAATATCACCTTATTAAAGAAATAACCTAAAGTTCTACAATACATTATTGTATAAGGATGAGATCACACCAATAATGAATGAGTATGGATTGTTTGCTTTTTTTAAGCAACTTCTCATTTTCATACATTCTTCAAAGGAGAAGCATATAGTGGAAGTTCAAAGAGCAGTAAATCTTGGTCAAATTTTCATCAGACCATTGATCACTGGTATAATCTCAGTTTGTTGGTTTATGGTATGATAAGAAAGAGTTTTTGATATGTGGAAAGTCATTTTCAATTTCTGTTGGTCATAGAGATGATTCAACTCATGGAAATTGATAAAGTGACTGAAAATGTAGAGAGATAACCCATGGTCTTGCCTGCTACAACATCCTGACAAGTTAGAACCAGATCCATGATCTTATCCTCCCAATATCCATGGAAGAACTCATGTTTCCCCTTCCTCTGGGTAACCTGAGATGAACCTATATCATTCCCATCAGGCTTTGAGTCATATGACCTTGAACCATGACTCCTCCCTGTGTCCCAAGGCAATAAGTAACCTTGACTCCTTTTCCCTATAGTGTTAGACATGGACAGGAGCCCACATTTCCCAGTCTTCTATGATTACCCTGAGCTAGACTTATGTCCTAGATCTTTCTGTCTAATTTGAATGGCTAAAATTTCACTCCTCTTCCATTGTTTCTTTTCATTCCTCTTTGTGATGGTGACTTTGGCATTTCTGCTATGATCCTAAATACTGGCAGCATTTTTTGTTATTGGCATAGCTGGCCATTGCTATGGCCATAGGCAGGCCAGAGCTCACTTGAATATTTTAAGCAGAAATTATATAATATCCACTCTCTTGTTGTGCTCTCAAATCACAATGTGTGTGTTGGTTGTGTAGATTCTGTCTAGGAGCAAGGCACAGAGGAAAAATTAATCAGCATGGTGCACATGGTGAATTTATCAATTGCAGATGGGTTTCTAAACTGTAAATAACTAGACTGGATGGGAACTAGCCAGCCATGTCTCCCAGCTGGTCCACCCTAATATCACAAACCCAGTGTCCATAGGTATAAGGCAGAAAGGAGGATGGTAACAGAAGCAGAAACCAAAGGAGCTCTGCAATAATGAGAGCAAACATAAGGTTGAAGAGCTACCAGTCTATCATTCCTGGGAATGAATCAAATATGAAATTTGTTAAATTAGGTGCTAGTGTTTTAGAGTCAACAATTACAGCATTTCTTGAAATGGAATGAGGCCAGTAGACATAGAATCATAGTATCATGGGAAAGGTCATCTAGTCTTGAGTCCTAATTTTAAAGATTAGGAATCTAAGGTAGAAAAATGTTCAATGATTTGCCCAAAGTCAACAAGTAGTCAATCATCAGAGGCAAGATTTGAACCTGTGTTTTCTGACTCCAAAGCCAAGACTCTTTATACTATATCACATTGCCTCTCCTAATACTAACTTTCAGTTTTCCACCCAGTCTCACTTCTCCCAACCCCTTAAATAATTGCCTATGGAGTACCCTTATGTTTTGGACTAGAACTAACTTAGGCCAGTCTTCCAGTGGTTTAGATTTGATATTGGAAAAAAAATGAGGCAGTTGTAGTCCATCTAACAAAAGAAAAGGTTTACTTATCCATAGCAGGGGAAGGATCTTCAACAAGGTTATTGAGTTAGGATACCATGTTGATTCAGTTGATGCCAGTTTCCTGATGTTGGTCACACCTTTGGTCAGAAGCCCCCGAAAGAACTGGAGCTCCTCATGGCCTTTCAGACACAAGGACCAGAGAAATTACATCAACGACAAGTTCCCTTAACTGATCAGGTTTTGAAAAGAGTATCAAAAGTATTGAAAAGAGTATCAAAACCTCTTAAGGAGGAAAAGTGACCTAATTTTTGTGGCTTATAGCTATAGGAAAAGCTAGCCTAGCCTACATGGTAGGAGTCTAAGAAATATTGTTTCTATGATATTTTATAAGTAGATGGTTGACTATATAGGTTGATTTGAGGAGATATTCTGGCTCCTATCTCAGCAAAGAAATTGTAACATCTGAAATTCTACCATCAGAATTTAATTGCTCTCTCCAGGAGAGATGTTTTCTCCAAAGAAGGAGTCAAACCTTAACATATTTATATAAATTCATTTATAAAAGAAATGGAGCGTCATGAGAGTCCTAAGTATCTGGGACTGGAGTAGAGGAACAGAACAGGAGGTAGACACAATCAACTGACATAGTGTTAAGGAATAGTAATTTGGCAACTATGTGGAGGATGAATTGGAAAGGAGAGAGATTAGAAACAGACCAATTGGGAGTTAACTACAATAGTCCAGATAAAAGGTCCAATTGTTCAGATAAATTGAGATTAGGATCTTGATTACAGTCTAGGCTTCATGAGTGGTAAAATGGGGATATATGTGAGAGAAATCATGACAATAGACACCAAAAATCCAGCTGTTGATTGGATATAATGAACAAGGAAAAGGAAGAGTCCAAGATGACTCAGATTATGAATCTGAGCAAATGAAAATATGATAGTGCCTTCAATAGAAATAGAACAGTTAGGAAGAAAGGAGGAAATATCATGAATTCTGTTGCAGACATGTTGAATTTTAGATGCTTGTGGGTTGACTTCTGGTTCAAAATGTACACTAGACCCTTAATGGTGTAGTGGAAAGACTACTTGTTCTGGAGTAGAATTTAAATCTCATCCCTGATACTACTTGTATAACATTGGGCAAATTACTTGATGTCTCTGGGTCTCATCTTGCTTCTGATGATTGACTACTTGATGATCTTGGGTAAGTCATTTAACATTTTTCTGCCTTGGATTCTTAATCTTTAAAATTAGGCCTGTGGACTAGATGGCCTTTCCCATGATGCTATGATTCTGTGTCTACTGGCCTCATTCCATTTCTCATAGATAGAATAAGGGGATTAGGAAGAAATGATCTCTGAAGTCTCTTTCAACTCAGAATCCTTAATCTTGATGTTTGTATGAAGAGACTAGATCAGGATATCATTGATGCATTTCACTTCTTTTACAATTCTGTCAAACAACAGTCATAGTCAATCCCAAAAAATATTTAATTCAGTCCAATTCAAAATTCCTTAAACACCTACTATGTACAACGTATTCTGCTAGGTGCAAGAATTCTTTCCAGAGGGCTCAAAAATGAGTCATTAAATACGTGGATGCTTTGTTTGCAACTCACTAGAATCATGAACTATGATCAAATCAACTGTGCCAAATTCCTTGATGGGGTGTGTCAATCTACTCCCCTCCATCCCACTCACCATCCCTGTCACTTTCTAACCAAAAAGCCTCTCCTGGCTATCATCCCCCTGTGGGAGTTGTTTTCTCCCTTTCAAAGGCCTAGGGGCAGGAACTTTGTTTTTGTATTTGTATACCGAAAGATTAGCACAGTTTGGCATCCAGCAACCACTTAATAAATGATTTTTCATTCATTCATTCATTCATTCATTCATTCACTGGGATTCACAGTCTTGGTAAGGAGTATGACTTCATGCAGCTCTTGCCTTCAAGACTGAAACTCCTTCCCCAGAAGTCCCTTTGGTTCATTTCTGCTCAGTGTATTGTATTGAGGATATCCTCATCCTAACGTGTATGTTAGAAAATATTGATTATAACATAAAAACGTTCCATGAGTTAAGACTTTTTTTTTTCAAATTTAAGCAAACCTGAAGTGGAAAAACTGATACTCTGTTTTGTTATCATTCCTTTTTCTTCCTGAAAAATCCACAGTAATCTTTGTCAGTGACAAAAATCATAAAAATATGTCACATGATCCATCTTTCTTTCATCCTTACAAAGTCCAGTAAATAGGGATGGGGCAGATGTGATTCACACCTTTTGATAAAGTGGAACACCAGCAAAGAGATGCATTGAATTGTCCTAGAAAGGTCCTACAGCATGCTAGGACAGGAAGCCAGGTCTTTACAATTTCCCAATCCAACACAAAGCCGGGGGGAACTGTTTTAAGCATTAGGTATACTTACTGGAGAGGCAGTCGGTACCTTGGCCCCTTTCCTGGAGCTCATCAGATCTTGTAGCTTTACCCTTATGGGTACTGCTTTGCTCACTGCTCTGGTTCTCTTTCTAAGTCCCAGATCACCACCAGAAGAGGAATGTGTCCTACCCAGTAAGGCTGGGAGTTCAATGAGTTCTTCCCAAAAGAAGTGATAAAAGTGGGTAAAGCAAGAGATTGAAAGAGAACCAAGAGTGCTCATGCTTCAGGGTTAAATGTCTGCCTCCTCACCTCCACTTCATTTAAAATACTATTTCATAGCAATCATCAGTAAGAGGCTGCAGAGTTTCCATGGGCACATATGAAAAAGAAATAGCGACATATTCATCAGTGGATCCTAGGGTCATAGGTTTAGAGCTGAAAGGGAACTTAAAAACCATCAAATTCAGTGCTCTCATTTCACAGATGAGGATGCTGAAGCATAGCAAGGGTCAAGCGCCTTGCCATGGGTCACAAAACTAACATCTGAGGCAAGATTTGAATTCAGGTCTTTCTGACTCCAAACTATTCATTATCTCCTAGCTGCCTATAAAAGAGGAACTGACTAGTAGATATGAGATTTTTCATAAACTGCAGGGAACACAGTAAAAAGCAGAGAAAGTAATAGCTGTCCTTTCTCCCCTCACCCTCCAGTCTGTCTGAGCTAAATGGCAGAGAAAGAAAACTTCTGTCTTCATTTTCTTTTTAAAATTCTCTTTTATTCTTACATCATCCACATTGTCCACTTCCTCTTCCTCTTCATCCCATATCATCCCAGAGAGCCATCCTTATAATAATGAAGAAGAAAAAGAAGGAAGGGAACAACATTTAGTGAAAGTAACCAATATAACAAAGCCTAACATTAAATATATTGTTTCACACCTATGCTCCCCATCTCTGCAAAAATCTGGGCAAGTGCCATCCTGTATCTCTTTCCTGAGCTTAAACTCAATTATTAAAATGTTGTAGCATTCAACTTCTATCATTTTGTTGTTGCGATTCCTGTTAAACCTAGCACTTAGCAGAGTATCTTGAATATAACAAATACTTAGCAAATGTTTTTGATTGGTTGATTGATATTATTTTATTTATTTATTATGTATTGTAAACAACAAAATATTATTTATATTATTGTTATTGTATATGATATATTTTGTATATTATTTTTCTGGCTCTTCAACTTTGCATGAGTTCATATAGATCTAACTTGCTTCTTTGTATTCATCATATTCATTTCTTATGAAACATAATATTCCATTACCTTCATGTATCACAATTGTTTAGTTATTCTTCAATGGCTATCCTGCTCTCATTCGTCCTGAGAAGATTATGCCAACAATGAACTTTAGGTTACGTAAAAAGTAGTTTCCAGGAGTCTTCTGCACATTGCAGCATGTATACAGGTAGGTAGGAACCACCCACCAAGTACCTATCATTGTCACCAAATTCCAATCTACTTAACCAGTTCACCAGGGGAACAAGGAAGATGTACACTGAAGCAGCTGCCAGAGCACCCACTACCTGGGATGTTTGGGTTTTTATAGTGGTTTCAATGGTTCACTATAAAGGAGACACCCTTTCTGTGGGTCTCCATTCCCAACCCAACCCAGCTCCACCTTTGTTTTGAGGGATATTTGTTTACTTTATGAAGTCTTCCCTTACTCATCTGTGATTGTAAAGTCAACTTCTAAATTTGGTCTAGTATCTCACCCACCTAGCAGTGAGTTAAGGCACTTTCCAGTTGCTGGGTCTTGGAGACAGGACAACTAGATTAAAATCCTGACTTAGATACAATGTAATGTGGAAAAATCTATTGCCCTCTCAAAACTTTAGTTTCTTCATTTGTAAGATGAGGACAAAAATAGCTTCCTCACTGAGTGGTTACAAGGGAAATGTTTTTACAAATCTTAAAGCTCCACAAAAAAGTGAGATTTATATAGCACTTTAAGAAATCATAAGCACAGGTGACACAGAAGGCAATAGAGAGACACCTAATGGATCCAAGACAATTCCAGTCTATTTCCAATAAGGTTCTACACTCATAAGGAATGTGATTAAGGCAATGTATGATCAGGAAGGGTCTATTATGTGGCAAGAGCAAGGAATAATAAAAGGGCAGCCAGAATATTCCACTGGTACCCATGAAAGGTAAGACATTGAGGAAGACATCTAGTGTGTTGGATGGATTTTCTATGGAGGAATGACTAAAGAATGTGGAGAAGCAAACATAATAAGAAGACACAGATGAGGTGTGATGTTAACCATTCAACACAATATCTATCCCATCTTTTCCTGGGGGCTAGCCACTCTTAATCATTCTCCGACCCACCCCCCTCCCTCCTCCTTCTCCTTTTCCTACTCCTCCTTTTCCTTCTCTTCCTCCTCCTTTTCTTCTTCCTCCTTCTCTCTCTCTCTCTCTCTCTCTCTCTCTCTCTCTCTCTCTCTTTCTCTCTCTCTCTCTCACTCCCCCCACTCTCTCCTTCTCTCACTCCCCCTTCCCTTCTCTCTCATCTTTCACTTCTTATCCAATGGCCTCTTCCTTTCTGCCTATGAACCTGCCTAGGTGTCTCTCTCCCTTGAGAAACCACCACCTATTTATTTATTCTTCTGTTTATTCTCTCTACACTCATTGCCTCAATTTCCTCACTTCCCACTCACTTCTCAAACTATTGTATTCTAACTTCATATTCTAGCATTTCATGGAAACTGTTCTCCTCAGAGTTATCTCTTAACTACTAAATCCAAAGGCCATTTCCCAGTTTTCATTTTTCTTGGTCTTACTTTTGACACTATGAACCATTCCTTCTTCCTGGATACCCTTTCCTCCCTTGGCTTTCATGACACTTCTCTGTCTTGGTTTTTCTCTTAACCCTTTGGACTCCTTTGCTGAACCATCATCTATCTCTCTTCCCATCAAATTGGGATTTTCCCTTGGGCCTTTCCATGGCTCCTCTGCTTTTCTCTCTCCATATGCTCCTAGTGAACACATCAGCTCCCATAGGTTCAGTCATCACTAATCTACAGATGAAAAAAATACATATATTCAGCCTTCATTTTTCCCCCCAATTATGATTTCCCTATCCTCTGGACTAAACTGAATATTGATGAGATAACAAATCTATACCATATTATGTCATCACACCACATGAAATTTTGTACCATTATCATAGTGTGTGAGATGAAAGAGTTCAGAGTCTGAATCTAAGGTCAGAAAAGGTCTTTATTCCTTCTCATGAGAAAGGACTCTGCTCCCGCCACCCAACATGGCATCTGCAAGGAGAGAGCGCCGGGTAGAAGGCAGCCCATGATTGTATAATCTTCTAATGCAGAAACCCAACCCCCCCCAACTGGTTTTCACTCTTATTGGTAGGGGGGCTGTCCCACAACCTAAGCGCGGGAATTTCTCTGAGACAAAGAACCTGGAAACATGTGGGTGTCCAATGAAAGCAGTCTTAACCTTATTTGGCATATCTTCTGCTGTGTTGGCTCTGGGGGAGGGTCTCCATTGCTCTAAGCCCCAGATTGCTTGAAGATCAGGTGACCTGACCTTAGGCCTAGTGAATACTGAAGCCATTCTAGATTTGATTTTTCAGAATGGGGAAACTTCACTATAAATTATCCCTCACAATAGCATATCATATGTTATTTTGAGAGAAAATATGGAATCGTGCATAGAGGATTAGCCTGGAATCAGGAAGACATGAGTTCAAGCACTGCATTTGGATCACACTAGGCATGTGGCCATGTGGGTAAGTCACTTGTCTTTGCAATGCCCTAAGAAGCTCTCTATGACTATAAGTTATAGAAAATTCATAGGCTCTACATTAGTAGAAACCATTTAGATAAACAGTTCCTTAAATCAATGACATTACAAGTAAAAAAAAATCATATTATAGTATATTACGCTATCATTACAGAATAGCACCTATGCGCGTTATATTCTCCTTGAAGGCAAGGAATAGATCTCACCCCTCTCTTGCAACTAACAATTCTCAGTACAGTGTTAAGCACACAATGGGGACTCTGCAAGTATTTGTTGGATTGAACTGGAAGTGAACCCTAATAAACTGATTTAAATAGCCTTTTGAAAATAATGAGAAGACCTCAGGAAGGACCATTTGTAGATATTTGTAGCAGAGAGCTTTTCTAGGTTTTTACAGGATGTAGAATCACAAAAATAACAATACATGTTAGCATTTATATACCACTTTAAAGTTTGCAAAGTATTTATCTTCACATCTACTACATGCGGTAGGTGCTAATCCCCATTTTACAGATAAGGAAACTGAGGCTGAGAGAGGTTAAGTGACTTGTCAAGAATAAAATAATTATTAAGTATATGAAAGAGGATTTCTTTTTATATTATTTTTACTTTATTTTAGTTCCCTCTATTCCATGTAAACCAACATTTTTAACATTTTTTTTTATTTTGAGTTCCAAATTCTCTCCTTCCTTCCCTCCCTTCCTCCTCTCTTCTCGAGAAGGCAAGCAATTTAATATAGATTATACTATATATAGATTATCCAGGGGTGGGGAACCTGGGGCCCTCTAGGTCCTCAAGCGTGACCCTTTGACTGAATCTAAACTTTGTTCTGTGAAGTTTGGATCCAGTCAAAGGGGCATACTTGAAGACCTAGAGGGTCACATGTGGTCTCAAGGCTACAGGGTCCCCACCCCTGGTATACTATATTATGTATACTATACATAGATTATACTATGTGTATGCATGCAAAACTTTTCCATATTAACCATGTCACAAAAGAAAACAGAGACCAAAATTAATCATATTTTAAGTAAATACTGGTTATTAATAGAATTTATATCTTATTATATATCATATATCTTATATGCTATTTTCATATACTAGTATTTATATATCTTATTCATAAAGAAAGTTCAAAAAACATGCTTCAATCTGCATTCATAAGTGAGGCAGGATTTCTGATCAGGTTTTCCTGACCCAGGTCCAACATTCCATTCACAGTATTGTCTATGTACCTCAGAAATAGCATGGTGCTCTCAGAGATGACTCAGATGGTTTTACAAGGAATAAGCTTTCTTCTCCAACCTTTTGCCACCATTCTTCTGAAGGGTTTCCATGAATTTTTTAAAATTGCATTGTTAGTTTCACTAACCTCTAACTGAAATTTAGCATTTCCTCCAGTTATTTAAAGACATTCATCTCAGAAGAGATCCATAGACTTTACCAGACTTCCAAAGAGATCTATGTCACACACACAAAAATAAATAAATAAATGAGAACCTCTGCCCTTTTTTAGGGACTAGGGAAAAGGAAGATAGGGTAGAAACTGATGTCAAGGGGTTTTGAGAAGAAGAAAATGAAAGAAGAGAGAGCTCATGTTGAATGGCCTCGCTTTGCAGAGATGGGGGACTAAGACTATGGAACACTGTAGGTGTCAGGTTTTTTCAATGTGTTGGTTAGCTTTCCTGAACTCTCCCCCCGCCCCCCACTTTACTCTTTCTTATAAGGGATGGTTGTCTGTCTGGGAGAGGAGGAAGAAGATATACATTGTGAAATGTAGGTGATATATAAAGAGAAGGCATCCAGAATTATTTTTTAAAAAGCAGAGATGAGACAAGTACTTCAAGAAAATAAGACAAATAACAAACAACAGCAAGAAGGAATAACTTTGTTTATTTTACTTCTGTTTTTGCTACCAAGGAAAAAAAACTGGGAAGAAAAAGCCAAAAATAATTAAAAAAGGAATTTAAGGCATAAAATAAGCGAAGAAACCTAAGAGAGTGCATATAACTGCTTTCAATGAGCTAAAGGAATAGAGTTCAGATAAATAACATCCCTGGGTATTCTGACAGATCTGATTTCTGAACCACTATCAATGAGCTTTAAAACTCATGGAGTCCAAGCTGACACAACAGGAAGTTAATAGACCCTTTGTAGGAGGAAGAAGAAATAAGGCAAGTTATCATAGAATTACACATCTGAGAAAGAAAAAACACAAAAGCAAAAAATTTGGCCCAGATAGAGTCTTTCAAATTTTCCTCCCACAAATAATCCTTGTGATACAAAGTTTATTTAGTAGCAGTGTTCAGTAAGATTTCAATGAAACGTTTCTTAAGGGTAAAGTAGGAAGAAAATTGTAGTGCTTGGGGCAAATGCCACAATTGAGACTGGAAAATGTGGACCCAACTTTTATAAAAGTAAGAAACCAGAATCTTTCAGCTGTGGGCTAATGTTCCATTCCTTGCAACATTTTACAATGTATTAATAAAGGAATACTTTCAGGATATGGTAATAAAAATAATAACTACTATTAATATAATGTTTTAAGTTTTGCAAAGTGCTTTGTAAATATTAACTCATTTTGTACTCGTAACAACACTGGGAGTTAGGTACTATTAATATTTCCATTTTACAGTTGAGGAAACTGAGGCAGACAGCAGTTGTGACTTGCCCAGGATCACACAGTTAGTACGTGTCTGATGCCACATTCGTGCTTGTATCTTTCTGACTCCAGGTCCAGCATCCTATCCACCATAACTCCCAGCTACCTATATTTAGGAAGGGGAACTAGTCCTTATGAAAGATTGGGTCCAGGCCCACGGAGATCATAAAGCTTCTATATTTTGCTCTAGTCCAGACCTTATCTGGAGAATTCTAGACACCCTATTTTTAGGAAAGACATTGTGATAAAGAAATAGGATCTTGGTATTCTGTGACAAATGGTGAAAATCAACTAGTGCACTGACTGCTATGCAAGAATAATATTAACTCATAAGGCAACTTCCTAGAGTCAGCTAGCTGGCAAAGGAATAATGGAGCCATCATACCATATATTTCATAGAGTGCTTGGATTGAATTTAACCTAGACTGGCACTTGACCTCTGTCTGTACAATGAGGATTATAATAGCACTTTCCTCTCAGGGTTATTGTGAGGATCTGTTGAAATGATATTTACAAAAGTGTTCAGCACAATGCCCCATACACAGTAAATGCTTAAGAAATGCTTGTTCCCTTCTCTTGTCACCCTGTCCCTTCAGTTCTCCAGTGGCATGTTCTATAGATGTGGACCTGACAGCTCTGAAACATTTTTCTGCTTATTTACCACATTCTGAATTTTGGTCTCTAATATCTAATTCATCTTCAAGAAAGCCCTACTCTGGTACAATGTCAGGGTATGAATCTAGCTCATCATCCCAGGGCTATGCAGACCAGACACTTAAGGATGAATTCTTTGGCAATGGCAACTCATGAAGCCAAGAAAAATAGAAAATGTCGCTCAGTTCTGTGTGGCCCCTTTTCTTTTCTGTGGATGGTGGCAGAGTGTCAGACAAGGGACCGGAGGTAGGGCAGTATTAACAAGCACACAGTTCTTAAACAGTTCTATATACATTAACATAACTGTTGGAACTCTAAATGTGAGGTCTTTGCCTAGTGCCAAATGAGCTGACATTGAGCCAAAACCAGTAAGATGAAATTTAATAGGAATAAATGCATGGTCTCATACATGAGTTCAAAAAAACAACTATATAATACAATGTAATGGAGACTTGGGAGACACTAGTTCATCTGAAAAAAAGATCTAGTGAATTTGGTAGATTGTACGCTCAATGTGAGTCAACAGTCTGATATGGAACCCAAGAAATACAATAAGAGAGGCCTCATGTCCAGGACTAGGGAGGTGAGAGTTGAATTCAGACACCACTTTTTAAGGAGAATATCGATCAGCTATAGAGCATTCAGAGGACAGTAACCAAGAAGATGAAGGAATATGTCATATGAGAACCACTGGGAAGAAGTGGGGCTCTTTAACTTGGAGAAGAGAAAACTTGGCAGGGATTGTGGAGGTAATATAGGTCTAATTCCATTTCCTCTTTATAGCTCTTCAAATATTTGACTTATACTACTTGGCCCCCGAGGTAAAGACAAGAAGCAATGATTGGAATTTGTAAAGAAACAGATTTAGGCTTACTGTAGGGGAAAAAAACACCTTACAATTAAAATAGTCCTAAAATGGCATGGACCTTCTTAGGAGGTAGGGGAGGTCTCCAAGCAGAGGACAGGTAACCTCTTGTGGAGTATATTGAAGAGGGAATTGTTTTTCTTGTGTGGATTAGACTAGATGGCTCCAGTGGACCTTTCCATCTATGACATTTTGCGACTCCTTGTGTTTCTGTGATTCCTTGTAAAGTCACCCCCCAACCCACTTTGGGAACAATAACCCACATCCTGAATAATAGACAAGAACAGTTATCCCTGTTTATGGGCAAGAATATGCCATATGTTCTGTACCATATGCATTCACATTGCCTTCAATGGCCATTTAAAACAGTTGAATGGAGTCAAGCCAGAAGATAGATTAAGTGGGCCTAGCATCTCCTCTTCATAGACATGGTTCTCTTTTCATTCTATTCAACAAATGTTTGCAGAATTATCAATGTGAACCCAAAACTGTGTTAAGAGATGTATAAGAGACTACAAAGGAAGGGTAAACCACGGTCTGTGTCTTCATGAAGCTATTATTCTCCATTAAGGCCCTTCTGTAAAAGGTCCTCATATGCTTAGAGAGGTGGTTGATACCAATCGATCACAGATCAATTTCATTTCAGGGCTATGAAGATGGCACTCCTTGAATAAATGTCCCCTGGGAAAAAAGTGTCCTATCAGCCAGAATGGGGGGCGGGGGGAACCTGTAGCCTTGAGGCCACATGTGGCCCTCTAGGTCCTTAAGTCCAGCTCTTTGACACTTAAGGACCTAGACCGCTGGTTCCCCACCCCTGAATTCTAGACACATCTCTCTATCCTGGTCATAAGAATGTCATAACTTTGTCACATGTCTCAAAGGCAATTTTGGCCAATTACAACTTTTAGCATGTCCTACTAAACAAGAAAAGCTTCAAATATTGTTCTGGGATGTTTTGTGAAGATTGATCAAGAGAAACTTGCAGAAATTCCTTCTTTGGTCACCATATGAATCTTTTCAGCCATTGACCCTCAAAATAAGTGATTACTAAAGTTGGGAGGGGTTACACTCTGTGTCAATGAAGGAAGCACCCATACTGATAAAATTATTGATCCTTAAAATATTCAGTTTAAACCTCTGCATCTTACCATGATCTCGATAAAGATGTAAAATTCTTGGTCCCTATCTAATGGGTGACAGCCCTTTGAACAGAGGAAGATCTCTTTGCCCTTCCTTAAACCACTCTCCAGGGTTCTTTGATCTTTATATTTTCTAAAAATATTACCATAGTTCACTTTTCTTTAGACTTGAAAGGAACCTCAGAAATAAACTAATCCAAGGGTTCTTATATTTTTACATGTCATGCCCACTCCCCACCTTGGCAGTCCGATGAAGCCTATGAATCCCTCCTCAGAACAATGTGGGAATTTTTATATGCACAATTAAAGAAAATTCAAAATTCCAACTAGAGGTTCATAAAAATAGAGATGTCACTTTTTTCCCCACCCAAGTTCATGGATCTCTTGAATCTAAGCATAGATCTCCAGGTTAAGAATCCCATGTCTAGTCTAATCCTTTTCTTTTACAGACAACTCTCAAAAGATAGAAACTTGTTCAAGGTCATACAGACAGTAAACAGTCCAGCAGAATCTTGATTCAAATACAGGTCTTCTCACCTGAAATCTACTGCTTCTTCCTATATACCAAAGTGTCTCATGTACTATGCTGCTAGGCGGTACAGCAAATAGAGTGCTGGGCCTGGGACCAAGAAGACCTGAGTTCAAATCCTTCCTTGGACACTTACTAGCAGTGTGAGCCTGGGCACACCTGTTAACTTCTGCCTCAGTTTCCTCAACTTTAAAATGGCGATAATAATAGCACCTACTTCCCAAGATTGCTTTAGGGAAAAAAATTAGATAATATTTGTAAAGTACCCAGCACATAATAGGCATTTGATAAAGGCTTGTTCCTTCCCCATTCCTTTTTAATAAAGATGATCTATATTAGATGACCTCTGAAGGACTAGATGGCCACCAGACCAAGTGTTCTATCATACTTAATATGCATGGTGGAGGAGGCACCAAAAGGGAAAGTAGAGGAGCTGAGTTTGCTGACTCTAATCCATTTCCCTCTCTCTCTCTCTCTCTCTCTCTCTCTCTCTCTCTCTCTCTCTCTCTCTCTCTCTATTTCTCTCTCCATCCATCTATCCATCCATCCATCCATCTATCCATCTATCTATCTATTGATTTATCTATGTATATCTGTATTTGCATGTGCATATGTACATGTGTATGTGTGTATATGTATTTATATGTAAGCATATGTGTATATGCATGTGTATGTATACACATGTATACACGAACAATTTATGTGTATGCACATGTATATGTGTATGTTAAAATATGATATCCAGGTTTTTTGTTTGGTCATGCTTTTCAGGGAGCTCAATCATTCTTAAATTATTTCTTCTCAAAATACTTTCCATATCAGTTATTTTTGATAACAGGTACATTCCATTTTCTTCTTTTTTTCAAAACTTTTTATTTTTTCCTACTATTTCTTGTTGTCTCTCGGGGTTATTTGCTCCTTTCTGACTTGCTACTTTGGTAAGGCTTTCCACCTTTGATTCTAATTTATTAATTCTCCCTCCAAATCTTTCCACCCAAGTTCTCATTTCATTGTTACTGGGGCTTTTTTTTAGTCATTTCTTTATCTTTATCTTTATTTTCTTTTATCATTTCTTTCATTTTTTAAAAAATCATTTCTTCCAGGTAATCTTGCAGTCCTTATGGATAAACCACTTTCTATTTTCCTCTGAGGATCTTCTTATAATTACTATGGAGTTACTCTTCTGGATTTATCTCTCGGGTGTCTCGTGATTCACAATTTTTCTTTGAAACGTTCAATATTTCCTTCTGATTATTTATATCTCCACATACACAATTTTTTGAAAGGGCCGGGATCCACACCCTCTCCCACAATTAAATGCTGTCTTGTGGTCCTGACTTTGATTTCCTGGGCTCCTGCCCCTGGCATCTACCTCCCTTGGCGAGTCTATGCTCAGAAAACTTGGAGGTTTCCAACTTCCCTGGACCCTCAGAGTTTTCAAGACCATCCCAAATCAGAATGCTTTGTGTTTCTATTCCATCCTCCCTGCCCCCGCCCAGGGTCTTTCCCATCAGAGCATTCTAGGCTTCCTGTCATATAGTCTTGTATTGGATGAGGGAGTTTACCGTTTATCTTTCCAATTCTTGATCTCTATTCAATCTACTGCCCTTTTTAGATCTTTGCTTAGAGCATATGTAAGAAAACTGGGGCTTTTCTATAACCTTTCACACTTCTATCTTAACAGGAAGCCTATGTCATTTTTTATAAATGTACATATTTACATTAAGCAAGAAATTTGCTTGACAATCCAATGGGTCTTAACTCAAGTCCAAATCCAGATCTGCTCCTGACACTTCAGATTTTTCTGCCTCTAATCCAACTGCTTCTCATCATGGAGATACTTCTAATTCTCTTGACTCCTCTTCCCATTCATGAGTTCTTGCCTGCAAGCTCCATTTGAGAACATGCCAGAGCAGCCAGATTCCACAATGGATAGAGCACCAGACCTGGAGTCAAGAAGACTCTTTTTTCTTGAGTTAAAATCTGGCCTCAGACACTTACTAGATGTGTGACCCTGAGCAAGTCACTTAACTTTGCCTTAGTTTCCTTATCTGTAAAATGAGTTGGAAAAGGAAATGAAGAACCACTCTAGTATCTCTGCCTCAAATGAGGTCACCAAGAGTTGGATATAGCTGAATTGACTGTACAACAACAACAATTGGGTCATCCATCCATGCTCATTCCTAATCTGACCCCACTTATGATTCTCTGGACTCTTCACTCCACCTACTTTTTTAAACTCCTTTTATGTGTTATCTTCCCCATGTTAGAATATTAACTCCTTGAAGGTAGGATTGTCTTTGTTTTTGCATGTATTCGTATTCCCAATGAATGGCACTTAATAAACACTTAAGAAATCCTTTATCTAACTGAATATTCTCCAAAATACCCCCCTCTCTTATTATAAACTGATGGGTTGAGACATATCTGTTTTGCCCATTGAGATTCAGAGTAACCCAACGGTTTATCAACCATTTATTCAATGTCCTAAAACATTCTACCAAAGGAAAGACTCACATAGCACTGGCAGAAAATACATAGCAGCGCCACTAAAAAAACTAGTCTCTAGAAGATAAAGTCATTATAATTAATAAACTGAAAATATTCTTTATAGAGACAGAATTTAGGTCTAAAGGTCTATCCCTTTTAGAATCACAATCACCATACTAGTCATTAGAAAGCTAGGTAGAGCCAATCAAAATGCCATTAAATGAATTGTACATAGTTCTTTTCAAGGTTGCTAGTCCACATTTGGTGTCCACCTATCCCCCAATTCTCATCTGTGGCTCCAAGAAGCTGTAGCATGTATAGCAGCCACATCCCAGTAAACACCTTCAGCAAACAAGGCAAATCAGGTTGAGGGTAACCAATAGGCCTCAAACTTATCAGTGAGTTAGGGAGATGTCTACCCCAAGCATGTGAAGACTTCCCCTGGTGGAATGGATGGATGAGAACAATTTGTTTAACAGCTCTGAAGATGGCTGAAGCAGGCACTATGGAATGCTTAGAGCTTGGTCAGACATCAAAGACATCAAGGTCATCTACTGCATCCCACGCTATTGCCAGTCATCTTGACTTTTGTTGGGTCACTAGACTTCAGTGATTCTGGAAGAGAGAGTGCAATGGCTTTGTGCAACTGCACCTCATGTAAATCCAGTTCACACACAAGTCAAGAAATCACCTCGTGATGATATTGGTCCTCTTCGAAAACAAAGGATGGGGGAGCGGCTAGGTGGCACAGTGAATAGAGCACAGGCCCTGGAGTCAGGAGGACCTGAGTTCAAATCCAGCCTAAGACACTTGACACACCTGCTGTGTGACCGTGGGCAAATCATTTAACCCCAATTGCCTTGCTTTCCCCTCTCAAAAAAAAAAAAGGATGAACAACAACATATTTACGTAGCCCAACAGTAAAAAGAAATTAAACTAAATGAGAAATTCAATTAATATGAAAAAAAAAACCCATGACTATATAGCCTGCCTTTTTCATTAAACAACCAGTGACTGTTACCTTCAGCGCCACTGAATTCTAGAGCTGAAAGAAACCTCAAGAAAATAGGGTTTTTGCATTTTCTGCATCCCTGGTCCCTTTGGCAGCCCAGTGAAACATATGGAACCTTTCTCAGAGTAATTTTCTTAAATTCATAACATAAAATATATAGAACTAAAAAGGAAACCAATAATGTTGAAATACAGTTATCAGTTGTGGTTTTGTTTATTTTTTTTTAAAGCAAGTTCATATTCCAGGTCAAGAAATCCTGTCAAGGAAGATTCTAGAAAGATAAAATCTAAATATAGGAAAGGATCTGAAAGGCAGCCTAAGTCTGACCTCCTGCATGAAACATGATGATTTACAGATTGATAGGGTCAACAACATCCTTAATAGAAGGTTGTTAAACCATTACATGGATACTTCCAGTGACAGGTTACTCATGAATCATTTGACCCAATTCACCTTCATTTTCAGGACACTGACACAGATACATTGGCTTAGAAATAGAGAAGCTCTCCACTGACTTTCCTCATTAGGATGCAGTCTCTCCTTTTGTAGAAGTGTCTCATTCAGAATGGATACAGGCTCAGTTAACTGTAAAATGGCACATAGGTGATGACAAAGGGACATTCCCTTGTTCCTATTTCCTATTAGAAAGGTATCATCATTGATGATTATGGGATCATAGCCATAAGATACCTAAGATAACTTGTTTAACCTTCTCATGTTGCAGAGGAGAAAAACAAAGGCAAAAAGATAATAAGATTTTCTAACAGTCACACAAATAGTAGTAGAACCAGTTCTAGAACCAGGTATCCTGACTTCTAGGAGAATGAGTTTTAATCACATTATGCAGCATCCCTACATCCTTTACCTCCCACCTCAGGGTTGGAGTAAAGGTGAGGAAAAGTGGTATTCATTCATAACTCAAGGAGAGATGTTTGAGCAATTTTCCTTATCTATAAAATAGGGACAATACTATTAACTACCTCCCAGCATTATCGTGAGAACAAAATGAGATAACATTTTAAAGTGCTTTGCAAACCTCTATATAAATGCTATTATTTTTTAAATGATGCATTTATACATACACAGATGCTCTCTTTCTTCCTCTTTCCCTCTCCCTTCCACTGTCTCCTTTTCTCTCTCTGTCTCCCTATCTATGTCTCAGTCTCTGTCTCTGTCTGTCTGTCTCTGTCTTTCTTTCTTTCTGTCTCTCTCCTGGTTTCTATGGAGGTCTATTCTATTCTATTACAGAGCCTAAGACAAAAGAAAGCCTCCTTTGCTTTCTAATGCCTAGCTTAAGACATTCTCAAGGGGCAGGCAGAAGAATCTCCCTGAAAACCCAAGCTGAGTTTTCATTCAAACTTGTCTACCATGTTACCATCATTCCCTAAGACACCCAGAAAAGTATCCCAGGGGCAACAAATTCCTCCCTCTCCACTCCATCCAAGAGCCTTCTCATTAATTCAGGAGAAAATTAATTACAGAGGGATTTTTTAAAGACCCCAGCATCTAATAACCAGCCCTTGTTCCCATCCTCCCCCACCTTCCTAATCTCAGTTTCTCATTTGTCCTACCCAGCCCTGCTTTCTCTCACCCCTCACCCCTCAGCCTCATAGCAGCCCTCTGTCTCCCCCCACTCTTGCCTCTCCACACTAGTCTACAATACTTCAGGCTAATTAGGCAGGGAAAGAGTTTCTTGGCAAAGGGGGCTGAGTGCTAGGTCATTACCTTGAGCAACCCAGAACAAAAACAAAACAGCCTTAAAAAAAAAGAATGAAAAAAAGAAGAAAACCCTACTAATCCCAAGCCCATTTCCGCCAAATATTCTTCTTTTCAATTTTTTTCCCCTAGAAAACAAAGTTCTATGTTTGAGTCAAAGGATTTCAGGACACCGTTGCTTAGTGAAACTGGGGAAAACATGAGGGCTCTGACCCAATCCCTTTTTTTCTCACTGCTCTATCTATGGCCTGCTTAGCCCCTTATATGTGACATCCTACTTACTCAGGGAGGGGTGGAACATGGCGGAGAGATGTTTTCACTGAGATCTCTCTATGTCTCTGTCTCTTTATCTCTCTCTCTCTCTCTCTCTCTCTCTCTGCCTCTGACTGTGCCTATCTGAATATCTGTCTCTCTTTCTGTGTCTGCCTCTCTGTCTCTGTCTCTCTCTGTCTCTGTCTTTCTCTGTCTCTGTCTCTGTCTCTCTCTGTCTCTGTCTCTCTCTGTCTCTGTCTCTCTCTGTCTCTCTCTGTCTGTCTCTGTCTCTCTCACTGTCTCTGTCTCTCTCAGTCTCTCTCTATCTCTGTCCCTGTCTCTCTCTGTCTCTGTCTCTCTCTATCTCTCTCTGTCTCTGTCTCTGTCTGGCTCTGCCTCTCTCTCTTTCTCTCTCTCTGTCTCTGTCTGTCTGTCTCTCTCTCTTTCTCTCTGTCTCTGTCTCTCTTTGTCTCTGTCTCTTTGTCTCTCTGTCTCTGTCTCTCTCTCTGTCTCTGTCTCTCTCTGTCTCTCTCTGTCTCTGTCTCTGTCTCTGTCTCTGTCTCTGTCTCTGTCTCTCTCTCTCTCTCTCTCTTTTTCTCTCTCCTCCTTCTTCCTTCCTCCCTCCCTCTGTCTGCCCTTTTCTGTCAGTGTCAGTGTCTAGTTCTCTATCCTTGACCTGCTACTTGGAGCCATAGAAAAGCATAGACAGTACTGCCAAGAAGGCTGAATGCCCCGCCAGGATAATTACTCCCTGCAAGCTAAGTCCAGGCAGCTATCTAGCAAAGTGGATCTCTAGAGAGCTGGGCCTGAGGTTCAAATCTAGCCTCAGACACTTGCTGGCTGTACAACCTTGGACAAGTCATTTAACCCTATTTCCCTTCAGTTTCTTCAACTATAAAATGAGCCAAGAAGGAAATGGCAAACCACTTCACTATCTTTTCCAAGGAAAACCCAAATGGGGTCACAGATAATCAGACACTACTGAAATGACTCAACAAACCAAGCAAAGTCATTAAGGGAAAAAAGAGCAGAAGTAAGTGAAGTCTATGCCTTCTAAGCTTAATTGGTGGCAGGTACAGAAGCACTACATAAGGAGGGATAAGGGAAGAGGTGGGGAGAGGAAGACAGAAACCAACAAAGAGAAGCAGAAACCGAAGCTTCACTGTAATGCTGCCCACTATAATACAAAATTCACATATATATATATGTATAGTATAAAGTCCACCTTGTAGCCCATATAAAACCTTTCCTTTTTTGTCAGGGAGAAGGCAGAGAATTTGGGGTTAAGTGACTTGCCCAAGGTCACACGGCTACTAAGTGTTAAGTGTCTGAGGTCACATTTGAACTCATGTCCTCCTGACTCCAGGGCCAGTGCTCCATTCACTGCGCCACCTAGTTGCCCCTAAAACCTTTCTCAGTAGAACATTAGAACTAGAAAGAGTCTCTGAGATCATCTTATCCAACGCCCTCATTTTACAAATGGGCAAACAAAGCCAAAGAGAAAAAGGGATTTTGCCAAAATCATGAAAAGGTATCAGGGCAAAACTAAGTGGCCCTAAGCTGGTTAAAAGGGAATTGGGAAATGTTTAACGAAACAAATAAAAATACGATACAACATAAATAATGTTAACTTGTGGTTTTCTAAGTCAATATGTGGCCTGCAATTGTCTGTTTCTACTTGAGTTTGATACCATGGGTCTAGTAAATAGAGAGCTAGACTCAGAACCAGAAAGATCTGGGTTCAGATCCCATCTCTGACACGTTCTGTCTGTATGCCCCTAGTCAAGTAGTTTTTCAACTTGGGAGGCACTAATCCATATATAAGGAGTCCTGAGGGTTATATGTGATTTAGTTTTAAAACAAATTATCTATGCCTTATCGTGTTTTTATTTATTTTGTTAAATATTTCCCAAGTACATTTTAATCTAGGTGGAGTATTATGGGCCCAATGTGGCCTGCAGGCTGTAAGTTTGACATTTCAGAGATTATAAATTGCAAAAAAAAAGGTGCCAACTTGCACTGGCAGAGTTTCCTCATCTGGGAATGCCCTATATCAGTCACATGGCAGGTCCCATCCCTATCCACCATGGCTAACTATTAACAACTACTAGAATCCAGGTCTCCTGACTCCTAGTTGTCCAGCAGCCTCCTTATAATTGCAATTGGCAAAGATACTGGAGTGGTTTGCCATTTTCTTCTCCAGCTCATTTTACAGATGAGGAAACTGAGGCAGACAGGGTTAAATAACTTGCCCAGGGTCATGCAGCCACAATGCATCATGATAAAACCCAAGAATAATCATAGTGAAGCTCTAGTGTACCTTTAAGTTAGAGAACAGGAGGACCAAGTGATGAAGCCTACATTCTCATAACTAGGGCTTCCCTAACACAACTGATCTCAAAGTAGGCTAAATAAGCCCCCAGGAGGCCAAGCCTTCTGGCAAGATGTCCAGGAACTCAGGTGACTTTTACTCCTCCCATTCAACCCTAGAAAGGGAACAGGCTTCCCTCCTCAGGCCCTACTCCCAAGCTCTGGCCCATTGACCTTTAGGGAAGTCCTGCCCTGTCCAAAATTGGATCACAGGAATAGACAGAAAGAGGTTGTTTTTGGATTCGGTCCTGTGATCTGTCCATTGGCATAAGGTAGCAATTTCCATTTTATGATGAGCCCCCAAAGTGTGCCTTTTAAAAGCAATACATCTCCCATCCCCCAAGGATGCCTGTCTAAACCTTTACCCCTGAGGGCTGGAAGAGTGTAACAGAAGCGCCTGAAACAGTCTATTCTTCCCGTTTCCTGCTAAGATGTCAAACTTCATTTTCTAAGAAAGCTAGCCAGGATTGCTCCAGGCACTCATCAGAGATCCAGCTTTTGTAAGGTCTTCTTACCTTAGCCTGGAAAGTTACAACCTGCCCTTCTGTTGACATTTCTCACTCCCCTGCCATCCCTGTTTATCCCTAAGCTCCTAGAGAGAATGAAATTCCCTGCAAACTCTCTGCAGATATGGAGCTAATGGGACTGCTAGACTGCCCTGTACAGGTGTCCCCCTTCAACCAGCTCTGCTCATTCCTCCAAATGGGTTGCAACTGAACTCACCCAACATGCAGAAAAATTTCCCTGTCAAATATCTGTTCTGTTGCTGCTTGGCTGCAGGGAGACAGGAAGTTATTTAGATAAATTATCTTCCGTTTCAGGAAGTTTAGAACTTTTCTATTATCGTTCACACAAACATTCTGCCTAATGGGCCTTTGGTCATGCTCTCTCATTAGGTCAGCAATGAAAAATGCTCAGTCCAGCTAAGGGTAATTCTGAACCTTCCCATTCTGTCCCTGTCCCATATTGAGGGGAGACAGAAGCAACCTCCTTCACCATGAGGCAATTAAAAAGGATGTGTGTAAAGGATTGTGTAAAGTTTTACACAACCAGGCCTAAGCCCAGCAGCCTGCCAGTGAGGGGATAGACCCAACAACCTTGCCAGCCCTAAGATTTAAGAATCTATGATCCAGCAGATTTGAGGCTTCATGCTGATGCTCCGAGGCCTGCAAAGTCATTCATATAGTGAAGACAAGTCCAGACGCCCTCAAATGTATAGCCCACCAAAGTTGTCTTTAGCAAGGAGACCAAAAAGGAAACCTTGCAAATGGTAAATAGGAAAGTGCTACACGTCTCGGAAAACAGGTATTTAAGCAGGAATGGGCAAAAAAGATCAAGGCATAAAAATGAGGAAAGTAAAGCTTACATAGACAAGAGAAAATGAAGCTATTTAAAGACAGGTAGATGGTGCATGGGATGGACTGCTGGACCTGAAGTCAGGAAGACCTGAGTTCAAATCTAGACTCAACCACCTAGTAGTGGTGCAAACCTGAGCAAGTCACTTAAGCACTGTCTGCCTCAGTTTCTTCATCTGTAAAATGGGGATAATAATAGCTCCTGCCTCCCAGGTTTCTTATAAGGATCAAATGAGAAAATATTTGTAAAGTGCTTTGCAAATATCAAAGTGCTATGTAAATGCTAGCTAGTATGATGATGATAATAATTATTTACCTGGGAAAAGATATAATCGGTCTTCAAATACAGAAAGAAGAGTAAATAGAAGATCATGACCAACTTTTCCCTCACCAGCAAGAGAGAGAAAACTGGTTTTATCTGTAGCAAGTGGTATGGAGATTAGGAATCTGAAAGAACTCCCACAAGGAAGAGTCTTCCACATCAGAACAGGTTACTAACAAAGAGAGCAGTTTCCTCTTAATAGCTTAATCAACCAGTCCTTTTTAAACACTTGTTATGGGGTGGCTAGGTGGTGCAGTGAATAGAGCACCAGCCCTGGAGTAAGGAGGACTTGAGTTCAAATCCAGCCTCAGACACTTAACACTTACTAGCTGTGTGACCTTGAGCAAGTCACTTAACCCAATTGCCCTCCCAAAAAAAGGCAAAAAAAAAAAAAGAACACTTGTTATGGTCAATAGGATTGAGACTTGGAAGGGACCTGAGAGATCATTTTGCTTATCCCCCTCATTTTTACAGATGAGGAAACTGAGACTCCAGGAGGCTGAGTGCTTGTCCAAGGTCAATACTGCTAAATAATAGCAGACTACCTCGAAAGGAGCTTATGATTCAATTAAGGGGAGAAGACATATAAAGAAGAATTAATTCAAGACTTCAGTAGGAGACTTTAAATACGGTAGTTCAAAGGGAAGGACATCAGTGAGGGCTGAAGCCAGGGAAGGCTTCCTTGAGATACAGGTAGGATTTGAGCTGGGTCTTGCAGGACAGAAAGAATTTGGACAGAGGAGAAAGGAGCACTTTAATGGCAGGGGTGTAGATCTTAACAACTAGCTCTCTGAAAAAAGTTTATACACAAAACCTTTTCAAGTTAACCTTCAATATTAGTATTTTCTCCATCACCTTCTTAAGCCTATGCATTCAATAAAATAATAAACCAAGCTCTGATTGTCATGTCTGCCGATTTCCAAGAAGTAAATACTCCTGTGGAAAAGTGAGCAACTATCTCAGGAGCATGAGTCAGGCTCACTCCTGATACAGGCAATTCAATTCAAAAAACATTTAAGGTTTTGTTTTATACTTTATTTATTTATTGTTATTTTATGGATTAAGTGCCTACTATTTACAGGAGGCAGCTAAATGGCTCAGTATATAGAGCACTGGGTCTGGAGTCAGGAAGACCTGAGTTCAAATTCAGCCTTAGATGCTTACTAGGTGTGTGAACCTGAGTAAGTCATTTAACCCTGTTTATCTCTGTTTCCTCATCTGTAAAACGAGCTGTAGAAGGAAATGGCAAACCTCTCCAGTACTTTTGGTTCAGGAGATAGAGTTTTGGCCTTGGAGTCCCTCTTCCTGAGTTCAAATCCAGCCTCAGATACTTACTGTGACTTAATCCTGTTTGCCTCAGTTTTCTCACCTGTAAAATCAGCTGGAGAAAGAAATGGCAAAAACACTCCAGTGTCTTTGCCAAGAAAACTCTAAATGGGGCCACAACTGAAAAACAATTGAACAAGAAACAACCATTTACAAGGTACTAGCATAGTGCCTCACACTATGCTAGTATGTACATAGCCAGTCATTCTGCCCCCAAGAAGCTTACAGTCAACTGGGGAGATATATGCACAGCCAAGTAAATAAGAAATGATACAAGGAGGAGGAGAATACAAGCAACTGGGGGAGGAGAGGAAAGTAAGGAAGTTTCACAGATGGAGTGGTACCCAAGTTCAGCCTTAAAGGAAGCTATGAATTCTAAGAGGTAAAGGTGAAGAGAGCATTCTATCTGTGGAGATCACAGAGCCTGTGGGAAGGCACAGACATGGAAAATGGAATGCACAGTTCAGAGAACAGCTAGCAGGTTCTTCTGGCTAGAACACATGAAGGGGACTAGTTTGAGATCAGTCAACCAAGGTAGATTGGACCCAGACTGTGTTTGACTTAAATCCCAAATTCAGAAGGGGTTTTTGGTTTTGTTTTGCTTTGTTTTACTTTTTGGTTTTTGGGTTTTTTTCCACCCCAGAGGCATTAGAGAACCACTGAATATTTGTGAGTAGGGGAGTAACATCCCCATGTCTATCCTCAGAGATTATTTTCAAAGTATTATGAGGGATGGTTTGGAGAAGGGGGATTACTCTTTAAAAATAATATATCATTAGAACATTAAAGCAAACCCATCTAAAAGACAAAGACCAATTTTTTTCAAGTTGCAGTATATTTTAATCTAGGTACAGAATTTGGGAGCAAAAACTAGTTTTCAATTGGAATGATTCTCAAATATGAGAATTTACTAAATATATATGGAACTTCATTCTTTGAGAATGGGACTAAATGTTAACAGAGTGTATGTCATATGTCCTATGTTGTAGCAGTCATTTTTCAAAGATCCTGGGGCTTAGAAATAAATTGAATAAATAATGAAAAAAAAAGAGATAACTAATTGGAAGCCAGAAGACCAGTTAGCAGGCTGTTTCAGTAGTCCAGATAAGAGTTGACAAGAGGCTGACCTAGAGGGCTGACTATGTGAGAAAAGAGACCATATGTGAAATGATATAGAAGTAAGATTTAGCAACTAATTGGATATAGAGGTGAAGGATATAGGGAAGTGAATGATGGCTCAAAAATGGTGAAATTTGGAAACAAAGAATGTTAGTGCCTTCAACAAAAATAGGGAAAATTTAGAGGAAGGGTGAGTTTAGGGAGAGAGGAAAGAAGATATTGAGTTCCAGTTTGGACCTGTTGAGCTTGAGATGTAAATGAAATATTCAGAGGGAAATGTATAGCAGGAAGCTGTTGGTAAGTGACTAGAGGAAGAAGTCAGCTAGTATACAGACATGGGAGTCATGTGCAAAGGAATTCTAATTCAAATTGAATCAATAGAAACTGGTGAGATCACCACTAGAACATATACAAAGAGGAGTCAATTCAACAAGCATTTAATAAGTTCCTACTTTGTTCTAGCCACTATGTTAAACGCTCGGGAATACCCCTGCCAAAAAAATTTTTAAAAAATCCCTGCCCTCAGGGAGTTCACAATCTAATGTTGAAAACGACATACAAACAAGATATTTACAAGACAAAATAGACACAATCACCAAAGGAAGGCATAAGTATTATGGGAGATAAGAAAAGGTTGCTTGTAGAAAGTAGGATTTAGTGGGGAAGGCAAGAGACGGAAGTGAGGAGGAAAAGCATTCCAGGAACGGAAGACAGCCAATGAAAATGCAGTGTCTAGAGATGGACACAACAAAGGTGTCAGAGAGTTAATCACAGAGTACTTGGAGGGAAGAAGGTAGGAGAAAACTGTAAAGGTAGGAAGGGGCCAGGATATAAAAGGTTTTAAAAGTTGAACAGAGGACTTAATATTTGATCCTAGAGGTAGTAGGGAGCCATAGTATTTTATTGAATGGGAAGTAACAGATTTCTGCTTTAGAAGTTCACTTTGACAGCTGAGTGGAGATTGGACTGCAATAAGGAGAGATTTTGGGCAGAAAGTCAAACCAGTAGGCTACTGCCAGAATCCAGGAATGGGGTAATGAGAGCTACTAATAGGAGCTACCCCAGTACGTGGGGTAATGAGAGCACTAACGTGGTTGTGGTGTCAGGTATGAGAAGGAAGAACATACAAGAGATATTTCAAAATAGAATAGACAGGACTTGGCAACTAGGGACTTGGGGATGAGAGCATCTGAGGAGTCAAGGGTGGCCCTTAGGTTGTGAGCCAGGGTGCTGGGACAATCCATTTCTGAAGGGTGATTTAAAACATGGTTATGGCAGCAGTGGCTCATATTTCTATAATACTTGGTGGGGGTGGGGGGCTAGGTGGTGCAACATATAGAGCACTATCCCTAAAGTCAGAAGAACCTGAGTCCAAATCTAGCTTCAGACACTTACCAGATGTGTGACCCTGGGCAAGTCACTTAAGTCTGATTTCTACAAAACAAAAAAGAACACTTTAAGGTTTACAAAGCCCTTTCCTCAAAATAGCCTGTCACCTACTTTAAGGAAGCCTTTTGTGATTCTTTTCCCAGACAATAACAAGCTCCCTGCTGAGATCTTGCATAACACTCTCTTTTCAACTCTCTAATGTACCTACCAAGTAATGTTGTAAATCCTAACTCTGCTGGTGTCTCATGTCCCTACTAAGCTATTGGGGAGGGAAAGGGCAACAGAGAGGAAGATATAATCTATTTTTTGTGCCTCTCCCAAGATCTGACATGGTGCACACAGAAGGTATTTAATATATGTCTGTTGCATTGTATAGGCTACTGGTCTATACAATGACCAAGACTTGTTTGTTTGTTTTTAATATGTTTTGACTTCCAATCAAAGATGGAAAATCCAGGACAGAAAATGATGTTGGATCAGTGTCAGTCATCAAGGGATAGGTCCTAGTGAGCCTCCTGACAAGACAAATCACATAGCTTTCCTTTTTTCAATGCCCTCTCAAGCATTCCAGTGACATCTGGAAGAAAGCCTCAATTAGGTGCTAATATGTCTTAAACACCTGCCAATCTCCCTTTTAACAAGGAGGCCAGACCCCTAAGCTCAGGGCTCTGTGTGGGGCAGTAGTAGCCAACAGAGACAGAAAGTCAACCTGGATTGGTTCCAGGAGCCAGGAAAGTTCTTTTTGCACATGTGGAATATTTGAAACTTTGAATCCAGAGGATTTTCGATGTATTGAAAAGAGGATGAACATTGACAAGTATGTGAATCTAATAAATGCATGCACATACAAGCAGGCTCTGCACAGTCAGAAGGGCAAGTGGACTGAAGAAGAGTTGCATATTTAGAGAGGGAGGAAATAAAAGAAATTCAGAGGCCCTGTTTACACTGGCATAAGTAAAGTATGTGGTTAAGAAATTACCTGGTAAAACTGATAGGTGTAAGCATTCAAACCAGATAATTCAGACTCAACAAGAAGAAAGTTTCCTCAGAATTTCAGTTTGGGGTCTGAATGCTCTAAATGATTATGTTCTTAAACATTGTAGTGTCATGTACCCCTTGGGCAGCCTGGTGAAAGCCACAGACCCTTTCCCAGAAGAATGTGTTGAAATGTATAAAATGAAATATAAAGGATTACAAAAAACCAAGGAACAGTCTGTAATGAATACCTGGGTTCATTTTGGGGATCGATATTTATTGTACTGTACTTACTGCAATCAATAAAGCATTTTTACCTTTAAAAATTTGAAATAAAGATGTCATTTTTCCCTCCCAAGCTCTCATACCCCCTGACATACATCCACAAAGCCCTTTGGGGATCCATGGACCCCAGATTAAGAACTCCTACTTTATGTCTCTACACTTGCCTTAGAGGCCTAGTCAGCCTAGGACAGCTAAAGATGGGAACACACGGATCTACTTTCTCTTTAGCAGGTGACATCCTTTTTTGAAGAAATAAGATAAGCTTTTTAGGGAGCTCTTTGCTTCCTAGAAGCAGCTTGCGGAAGGACAAGGGAAGACCAGGGTAATTTGTCTAAAGTTAGACTACTCTAGGGGGAAAAATAGAGAAAAGGAATATCCTTTCTCCTCCTAAACCACAGAATAACCAAAGAACTTCTCATGATTTTTCTCTCCAAAATCTTAATGAGCTTTCTTGAACAAGGGGCTTTAAAAGAATGTTCCCCCAATGCTCATCTTTCAAAGTACTCATTTTCCAGTTTTTATTTTAAAATTTCATCAGCATTGTTTGTAATCGCCCTCCCCTGGCTTCTATTTCTGACAGTGTCTCATGCATGAAACATATTTTGGGTCATTATTGTTGCCCATAACCTTCCCTCCCAACCCTCCCTCCCCACCTCCCTGCACCCTTCACCCCCATGTCAGACATATAATGAATTGCTATTCCTTCAGACAACGAGGTTGAAAACTTGTCTCCAAGACAACGGAGTATCCTGGGGTGGGTGG
>CM053584.1:164703531-164720284 GCA_028627135.1 Pseudochirops cupreus
GAGTCCTGTTTTATGGGTATTTTGGGGTGGCTATGTGAGAGCTGCGATATGTTGCTGCTGCTACGCCGCCATCTTGGCTCCGCCCCCACTACAGATATTCTTAGTTTCACTTTACAGATAAGGAAACTGAGTGTGAGAAGGATTAAGTGTCTTGTCCAGTGCTATGAAGTTAATAACTGTTTAGGATGAGATTTGAAGCCAGAGAGACTCTAAATCCAGCACTCAGTCCACTGTCTTCACACTCTCATATCTCTTCATCATCATTGTCAATTGTATCCTCTTTTTGGAAGAAAGTAGACTCAATTATCAAGGATGCCCTTTATACCCAAATTAATCATTGTTTGTAACCTGGAAACAAAGACAGGCAAAATCATACTAGCAACAAATCCTCTAGTGAAGGAGACCAGTACTTAGGGGAAGACAGAGGGGGAGAAAGACAGGATCTTGGGGGATGTTGACTAAGAGGACCAAGTGATGAACTCATATAAAGAAAATGAAATCTGCAGATCTAGCTTCTGGTCTTTCCAGATGATAAGTGAAAGGGGTACCTAGGCTTCTCTCTACCCTCACATTACCTGACCAAGGGAGGGCACCAGCCACCTCCAACCTGACACTGTGGAAGAGGCAAGATTTGGAGTTATACTCGCAGGAACAAACAAACCATTTGTCTCACTATTTTAAAAAAGAATCAATCACAATCACAATTTTGGGTACCTAAGGAGCTGAAAGGATATGGAGAAAGGTATAGAAGGAGGAGGAAAACAAGAGGCATCATCTCCTTTCCCTACTCTTTTAAATATTATTTAAATTAAAACCCTCTGGGGGAGGCTTATTACAACCTACTCTTTTACTTCATAATCAGTGACCACCGGTAAGGACCAGAGGTGTGCTGGTAAATGTTTAACAATTGGTTCTCCCCCTCTAAAAGATATATATATATATATATATATATATATGTGTGTGTGTGTGTGTGTGTGTGTGTGTGTGTATATATATATATGAATAAGTACATTTACATAAAATGTTTCTAAGTATATAATATAAATATATATGTATATATGCCATCATATACTTTTAAGTTTTATCTGCATTATTTACATTTTCTCTATAACTTTCTTAAGTCTAAAAAATCAACAAAACAATGAATCCACACCTGATTTGTAGTATCTGCAGATTTCTGAAGTATAAAAACTCACACTGAAAATTTAACAATGATCTCTCTCAAATAAGTCTGAGCTGGCGCCAGCACACCCTTGACAGGCTTCTTTCATCATAGGATCATAGTTTTAGTTCTAGGACAGCCAAAGAAATCATTTAGTCCAACTCTTTTATTTTATTGATGAGAAATCCCAGGCCCAGAGAGGTTAAGCAATTAGTGCCAGGTCACATAAATAGTAATTGAGGATTTGAATCCAGATCCCGTGATTCCAAATCTAGATTACTTTCCATTGCACCATTGTGGCTAGCATCAATTTAGAAATATATACTGTACTATGGGAGAAGCATGCATTTCAGCCATTCTCATGCCTCCAAACAAGAATACTTCAAAACCATCCTGGAGTGATACCCTCTGCTAAAAAAAAATTTCCAACAAGATTTTGAAACCTCCCCCCAAATAATATTGGGGTATCTGATACACTCCCCCATTTCTAACAAGGGTCAAGCTGAGTTCTAACCTGAATCCCTCTTAATTCAATCCCAGCCTCAGCGGAAATGGAGGCTTAGTGCTCAGGCCCTGTGATATCCTTGGAGCTGCTGGGCTAAGTGAAGAGGCTGCAGGCTGGACAGCTTAGTGTGTTAGTTGCTTGTGTAACTCTGTTCTCCCTCTGCTAGAGAACCTGTTTCTAAACAACTATTTCTCTTAATATAGAAACCTACCTTTGGCAGATGAGAAATCCAATCTAATGCTTTTGAAAAGTCTTAAAATAAAATGGGGAACTATTAGTTTGCCTTTATGGCTTTGGACCACCTACCAAGAACCAGTTCTCTCTCTCTCTTTCTCTCTCTCTCTCTCTCTCTCTCTCTCTCTCTCTCTCTCTCTCTCTCTCCCCCCTCTGCTCCATTAGAGCAATAAACCTCAGGTGTGTGCCTTCCAAGTTGTCATTCCCAGTGACGCATCAGGAGAGTTGCCTTTTCCTTTCTTCCTCTCCTACTTTCTGTGGGGTGGATGATTAGGGTAATGAAAACCCTCTGAGGTCTCTCCCTCCTCTCCCCAAGTCCTCCTCTCCCCCACTGAATAGGAGCTTTGTCCTTGCAAAGAACCACCATGAAATCTATCCGACCCAAGCAATTGTTGTCTGCTGGCTCCTGCACTGTTTGGATTCTGACTCTGTTAGAGATCTTGTAATTTAAACTTCAACCTGCTTATTAGAAATTTGAGATAATAGTTTAATAATATTTAAAAGAGTAGGGAAAGGAGACGATGCCTTTTCTTTTCCTCCTCCTTCTATACCTTTCTCTATATCCTTTCAGCTCCTTAGGTACCCAAAATTGTGATTGTGATTGATTCTTTTTTAAAATAGTGAGACAAATGGTTTGTTTGTTCCTGCGAGTATAACTCCAAATCTTGCTTCTTCCACAGTGTCAGGTTGGAGGTGGTTGCTGCCCTCCCTTGGTCAGGTAATGTGAGGGTAGAGAGAAGCCTAGGTACCCCTTTCACTTATCATCTGGAAAGACCAGAAGCTAGATCTGCAGATTTCATTTTCTTTATATGAGTTCATCACTTGGTCCTCTTAGTCAACATCCCCCAAGATCCTGTCTTTCTCCCCCTCTGTCTTCCCCTAAGTACTGGTCTCTTTCACTAGAGGATTTGTTGCTAGTATGATTTTGCCTGTCTTTGTTTCCAGGTTACAACAATGATTAATTTGGGTATAAAGGGCATCCTTGATAATTGAGTCTACTTTCTGGATCCAGAAAACCTAACCTGACAAAGAGATGCCTCCATTGTAATAGAATGAGCCTGGGGCTCGGAGTTGGGAGAATCTGGATTGTAATCATAGCTCTGTCAATAAGTAACTGGGTGATTTGGACAAGTCAGTTTCATTTTTTGGTCTTGTTTTCTCACATCTAAAAAAAAGTCAGGGGGAGTGTTTTGATTGGATGAGTTCTAGGGGTCCTTCCCAGTCTATAATTCTGATTCTGTTTTGATGCCATTTCAGAGCTGTGAGCAATTTCTATGTCAATGCTCTGCTCCTCACCAAGTGTTGTTGAGAACTATAACTGAGCCAGGGCAACAAGAGTTTTTCTCAAGGTGCTGAAATTTCCAGGGCTCTGAAAACTTGGTGTCAGGATGTGTTTCCTCCCCCAGTGGCCATATCTTCTTAATCTCTGGCCCATCACACCCTCCCCACCTTTCCACAAGTCATCAGTTAGTCCTTTAGCAGTGTAGAAATATAGTAATACTATTAGGTATATTTTTCCCCAAAAGGTCTGAACCCCAGATGAATACTCCCTGCTCCCTTTTCTTTGGGTACAATATTCATAGTTTTGGCTCTGTTCATAGGTATATTCTCCTTGGTTACCTCTCTTCATCCCTTCCTCTTTTTCCCATGCCATTCGTCTCATGGTTGGTTCTCTAAGACACATAACTGCTGGCACATTCCAAATGATGCCATGACTAAGCCTTCCATTTGAACCTCCAAGGCAGCTCCCAGAGAGTTCCGTATATTTTAACATGTGCAGCACTGTCCTTGAGACTGGATTTCATGAGATCAAAACTCCAGTGAAATTTTCTTCCCCCTCCCCCCCCCATCAATGGGTTAGAGTTGAAAAGCTGCCCTTGAAGGAGGAAGCTGATTTGACAAGAAGGGCAAAGCAGGAAATATGTAAGGGAAGCATGTTGGTCCCTCAGGATGCTTTTCTTTTCAATGGATGGGCACATGACCCCCCCAGCTGATCAATGGCATTCTGTTCCCATGATCTGTTTCTTCTACTTCTTAGCACATTTTATACAACAGATGTAGTTTGTCCTTTTTGCAGGGCCAGGACCCAAGCCTTTTGTCTGGCTTTATGGAAACACCTGGGAGTGGGGGATGGGTATGGGGAGAGGGCAAAAGGAGCAAAGGGAAGAAATCCAATCCATACATAGTCCCTGAGTGAGTGGTGAACCAGAGGATGGAAATCATACTCTCTCATAAACACTTGTGGATATAATAATGAGTTTTCAGAAAGGACATGGTAGTGGGATGGGGACTCAGAGGGTGTGGGGTGGGGAGGGAGGGAGTTTGTTGAGGTCAAGGATGATCTTTTGCCTTGTTTTGTATCCTCTGCATTTAGCACAGTGCCTGGCCCATTCTAAGCATTTAGTAAATGTTTATTAACTAACTGACTGAAGGTTTAACTCCTCTCCAAGCTCTGGGACAAGGTCTGGGATGTGCCCTCTAGGCAGAGAAAATATCAGGAATCTTGGGTTCATTGAGAGGTAGCATGGTGTAGTGGTTAGAGCTCTAGAGCTGGAGCCAGGAAGACCAGACTGAAATCCTGCCTCAGAGGCTTGCCAAACTCTGCCACTCTGGAGAAGTCATTTTAAGCTTTCTATGCCTCATTTTCCTCATCTGTAAAATCAGGAGTTTGGACTCAAATAACTCTATGATCCTATGATCCATAATCGGGCAGTTTAGCATTAACTGTGTCATATAGAGCTAGAAGTGACCTTAATAATGTAATACAGCCATGTACCAGGAAGCCAAGACCTAGCCAGTATTGGAAGCTTGCTATCTGCTCTGCCATTCTCCAACCCGTCCCCACCAGGAACAGCCACCCTCTGGACCTACACCTTCAGAGAGCAAACCTCTCCACTGAGGAGGGAGTTAATCCACTAAGCTTTGGGACTTTGCCCTGGGGCAGCCAAAGCAAAGCTAATCGCCTGCTGATTGGTGGGGGAGTGAATTAAAACTCTCTATTTTTCTGGACTCACAACATCTTTCTACGAGCTGTTCACCAGGACATCAAGGGCTACCTATTGGCAGAATCTTGCCATTTGCTCTGTTGCCGTCAGTGAACATCTCCCTCGTCCCTTTGTGTTTTTCCTTTCCCCCACCAAACATGCAAACTTTCAACCTCTCCTTCTTAGCACAATAATCAAATCAATACTACCATGGAAATATTTGCTCATGGAAAAGGCCTGGTGATCGACTGCTCTGTGGTTCCACTCACAAATCCTGTGACTCCTCAGACCAAAACTCCTTACCCTGGCCCCTAATCCCCTCTATGTGTTGTAACCCCCTAGCAGAATGTAAACTCCTTAAAATCAGCAGAACAATTTGTACAATAACTACAACATTGCAAAGACCAACTTTGAAAGACTTAAGAACTGTGATCAACACAGTGACATGTCCAAAACAACTCATTATTCCAAACTCTCCCTTCTTTCTCACTTCCCCATTACAGTCAAGGGTATCGCCCTCCTCCCAGTCACTGAAGCTGACAACCTGAGTGTCAGCCTCTGTCTCTCTGTCTCTGTCTCTCTCTCCCTTTCTCTCTTTCTCTCTATCTCCCTGTCCCCCATCCAGTCTGTTGTCAAGATTTACCAATTTTATCTTCGTTATCATCTCTTACATATGCCCCCTTCTCTCCACTGATACCACTAGCACCCTGGTGCAGGCCATTATCACCTCACACCTGAAATATTGCTATAGCCTGCTGGTTGGGCTGCTGGCTACAAGTCTTTCTTCATTCTAATCTATCAGCTGCCAATGTGACCTTCCTAAGTGTAGGTCTGACCATATTACGCACCTCCTCAGTAAACTCCAGTAGCTCCCTTCACCTCCAGCATCAAATATAAAATCCTTTGTTTGACATTTAAATTCTTCCATAAGCCGGCCCCCTCCTACCTTTCCAGTCTTTTTCTACCTTACAGTATCCCTGTCTCTCACACATATTACAATCCAGTGGCACTGGCCCCTTTGCTGTTCTTTGAATGAGACACTCCATCTCTGTACTATGCATTTTCATTGGCTGTCTCCCAAGTCTGAAACGCTCTTCATTTTCCTCTCCACTTCCTGTATTCCCTGTATTCCTTCAAGTCCCAGCTAAAAAGCTCACCTTCTACAAGAGGCCTTTCCTGATTCTGGTATCTTCCCTCTGCTGACTAGTTCTAATTTGTCATTTACATTTCTGTATGTATATATGCATGTATACACTTATACGTGTATATACATACACACACTGTCATTTCTACTAAAATGCTTGTTTTAAAAACATGAATCTGTTCCAATTTTGATACATTAGGAGACAATTTGAGTATAAAAGCAATTTTTCATTTGCTTAGATGAAATTTTGGCTAGAGAAAAACAGTAAGAAAATAGAAAACATCACCTAGCTGAACCAAGGCTTGTAGGAATATACCACACACACACACACACACACACACACACACACACACACAACACACACACAGGCATTCTCACACACTCACACTCTTCTAACACTTTGATAAGCAAATTTCAGTTTCTGCTTCCCCCACACCCTTACTCTTTTTTTTTTTTTTTGCCTTTTGGAGGGCAATTGGGGTTAAGTGACTTGCCCAAGGTCACACGGCTAGTACGTGTTAAGGGTCTGAGGTCGGATTTGAACTCAGGTCCTCCTGACTCCAGGGCTGGTGCTCTATTCACTGAGCCACCTAGCCGCCCCTCACCCCCTTACTCTTGAGTAAAACACCACATTTATTCTATTTCTGCTGGTGCAGTAGCAGCACTGACCTGCATTCATGAACGCCACTCGCATCCCTTTAGCCCTCACCTTCCTTTCCAGCCACAGTGCCTGGCCCCTTTGTCCTTGAATTGCCTGCCAAGGTTACCCCTCATCCAAAGTCATTGACTTTACTGAGCTCTGTGGGAACCAGGGCTTGGGCTGAGCAGCAATTAGGAGACCTCAGACCCCACCACCATTTATTGTAGTATTTATGTATATTGTATTTTGTATACAATATATGTATATTGTAATTGTAATTGTAATTAAAATTCTGCTACTGTTTTTATTAGGTTCCTGTCTTTTTTATTTGTGACTGGCAAAATTTTTGAATGTTGTGTACTAACTCCATTTTCCCTGTGGTTTTTATTGTGAGATTTTGTGTAGAGCGGTGATTTTTTAGGAATGTCCATGTTGCATTATATCAGAACTAACTATATAGCATATATATATAAGCACACATACATATAATAAATATTTATACACATGTATGTACATGTACATGCATACACATGCACATATGTGCAAATATATGTACATATATATGTTCAGTTCACATCCCTATATAGTATATATGTATGTATGTGTGTATATGTGTCTGTCTGTCTGTGTATACTTTTATATCTGCTGTTCCATTCTCCAACCCTGTCCCCACCAAGAGCAGCCACCTTCCAGACCTGCACCTTCCAAGAGTTTTGCATATTGTCTCCCCATTAGACTCTCAGCTCCTTGAGAGGAGGCTTTTCTTTGTTTCCCAGCATTTAGCACAGCATTTAATGTTGTTTGTTCATTTTGAAGAGGACCAATGACTAATCAAGGGGTGATGTCCTGACTTATGTGTGAATTGGATTTAAGTAAGGCAGAGTTGCACAGAGTGATCAGCCTCATTTTCTCTTCAGAGTCATCAAAGCCAAAACAGAAGTTGGAATGAATGGCATTGTCTGCCTCAGTTTTCTTAACTGTAAAATGGGCATAATTATAGACCCTCCCTCACAGGGTTGTTATCAGGATTAAATGAGATAATACTTGTAAAGTACTGAGCACAGTGTCTGGCAGTAGATGCTACATAAATACTTATTCCTTCCCCCTTTCCCAAATTTCCTTCCCAAATTGTGATTATGAGTTATCAAGGAAAGCTTACATCAGCATGTTCAATATCACCTACTTCAGAAGGTAGTAAAATATCAAATTTGTTTTAAAAAAATTGTTGTATAATAAACACAGAGCTGAAGGTGCATTAGGTAGCATCTAGACCACCCATTTCATCTCAGTGATGGGAATGAAGGTCCAGAGGGGATGAGGGGTTTGTCCAAGAGCTGAAGCTCATCAGATGCACAGCCAGGAGTGGCGTCAAGGCTTCTTGCCTTGTAGTCTGGTGTACTTTTGATCCTAACCTGCTACTTCACAATGACTCAAGGAAACTCCAGTGAAGTGAAATGTCCTTTTCATGGAATGTCTCATCTCTGAAGCCAGATGAATGAGGCATTACTGTATAGAAAGCAATTAATGAATTGCTAAATGGATGACGAATGGTAACATTGTACTAAAACAAGTACCCCAGGAACTGAGGGAAGGGGGAGGTCAGTGTGAATTTGAATCTTTGGGAAAGTTTTATGGAGGAGGTTGGTCATAAAGTGGGTTGTAAACAACTGGGAAGATAGAGACAAGTGAAAGGGAGAAGGAAGGGCATCCCAAGTAAGAGAATTGTAACATCCTTGAGGTCATAGCCTATTTCATTTTGTCCTTATACTCTGTAAGAAGCACCTATGTCTTGTCGTGCTCCCTTCCTTTTTGGGGGGAGGACTTGTGATTTCATTAGTTTAAGATATTCCCTCCGCTGATGCAAATTGGTCATTCATATAGAATCACAGATTTAGAGATGGAAGGGGTCTTTGAAATCTTGTCCAGCCCCTCCATTTTACAGGAGAGGAAATTGAGGCCCAGAGGGGTTAAGTGACTTGCCTAGGATTGTATAGCTAGTAAATGTCTTGAGGCAGGATTTAAAACCAAGTTTTATTACCTCAAAGACCAGCACTCTATCCACAATAGCACGTACAACATAAGAGTCTAAGTTGCAGAGAAGGTGTTGCCCTGCATTGAATAAGGGCATTTCCTCATTGATTAGTTCCCTATCTCTATGAAATCACAAGTTCAGTCGCTGTCCCTGTGCCTGTCCCCATCTCTACCTTTATCCCCATCTCTACCTTTAACCCCATCCCCATCCTTATCCTATGTAACATTGTCTTAGAGAGCTTTTTGTATCACTTACTTGCCCATGGACACGTAAGTAGTATGTATCAGTGATATGATTTGAACTAATGTCTTCTGACTTCAAAGACCAGCCCAACATCCACTATGCCACACTGCTACACCTACCTCTCATGTTGTTAAATTGAGGCTCTTCTCCTCCCAGATTGATTCTTATGTGAAGGAGAAACTAGGCCATCTTTTGCCTCAATTCTTATGCAGCCTTTAAATACCAAATGGGTGTTGTCTCAGACAAACTGAGGTCTGAGAAAGACTTAAACTTAAAAAGACCAAGGTCTCCCATTACATTCTGAGCCATTGCCAGTCATCCTGATCTGTCTTTTGTCACTGGATTCTGAGGACTCTGGAGGAGAAAGTGAGGCTGATGAATTTTCCACAGCTCAACCTCACTTCAATTCAATTCAATTATAAGTCAAGACATCACCTTTCAAATACTATTGATCCTCTTCAAGAATGAAGGATAAACAACAACTTGACTATGGTGTTGCCTGGCCGCAGTGGGAAACTTAACTAACTAGAGAGGAAGAGTACTTTCTGGAGAGCAATAGGACAGTAGGTTGATAAGTAGGATGGGGCCAGACTCTGGAGGTCCTTGGAAGCCATGCAGAGGAGTTTAGATCATTGAAGGCCCTTAAGCAGAGAAGGGGCATGATGATGAAAACAGAATAAATTAATCTGTCATGGGTGTGTAGGACAGAATGAATAGGAGAAAAACCAAAGGCAGAGAGACAAGTTAGTAGCTATTGTAGTAACCCAGACATGTGGTAACAAAAGACTAGCCATAGTGATACTGGGTATAGAGAGGAAAGGGCATATCCAAAAGATGCTTCAAAGAAAGAGACAGAAATCTGTGTGATGGATTGGATATAGCGAAAATTGATGTAGAAGGTAAAATCAGAGTTGACTCTTAGGTTTCCAGCCTTAGAACGTGTTTTTGATTAACTACTTAGAGCCCTCTAATTTGTTAGGAAGAGTTCAGTGCTGACGGGTATGAGAGATCCTTGAGAATAAAGAGATCCGCTGTTGGGTGTTACTGAGAAAGTAAAAAGAAATTCCTAATGCGGCTCTTGTCAGAAGTGCATAGTGGAACTTATGAAGATTGTGTCAATGATTGTACCTCCTCTTTATTTGTTAGAGCTTTAAGGGGTAAGGAATCTACATATTTCATATAGTCAGATGGTGTTGTTTGCTCTAATATATTTTATACAAAATCTCAAGTGAAAGATTGAACAGGTTGTTAGGGAGGAATATGGGCATTAGGTGAGAGAGAGTGAGTGGGATAGATTGCTCTTTGTCAGCAAATTTCTACAGAGAATGATTGGAAAGGAAAACTCCATAAAATAGTTAAGTGTCCACTTGGACCCATCTGTCTGGGAAGCCTAGCACTTTTCCATGTCTTATGGAAAATGTTCTCAGCCTGCTATTCCCCCAGTACTGAAAGCACAGCCCCTAGGGGCTTAGGGAGGGAGGAAGAAAACTTTTAATATACACTAAATACACACTGTGTAGGTATCATTGGTGAGAAAACTGTAAAACCAGCCTGAATCACTTTTCTTGGGTGTCAGAGGCAGCCCCCACCCACTATGATTGCTATCTCCTACCTCTTTCAGGTCTGAGAGCATTCCCTGTAATTTCTTTTGCTCTTTGAAAATCCTTAAAGGTGAGAATGTCAGTGGTGGTAGTGGAAAATCTCATTGAAAGAGAAAACACTGCCTTCTTTAACCATGTTGAATTGGTCTCTCCTCCACCCTCCCTTCATTCATGTTGGGAAAGCCATCTGGGCATAAAAGGCTCTTAGAAAAAGTACTGTTACTTGCCACATGAGGGTAGAACATGAGGGTGTTGGCTGCATCTCTAACTCTTGAGGATAGTGCTTATGAATGAGGCTCTCAAGCTTTAGATCAAAAGCTCATAGGATTTAGAACTGGAAGGAGCCTTGTGAGTTGTCTAGTCCCACACCTTCATTTAAAGATGAGGAAACTGCATCTGAGAGGGATGAATGGAATTGTCCAACAACCCAAAGCAACCAGAAGGTCATGGGATCATTGAACGCTGGAAGGGACCTTAGAGGTCATCTAATCCAATCCCTTCACTATAGATGAGGAAACTGAGACTGAGAGAGTCAATGTGATTTTCTAAAAGTCACACAGGTGGAAATCAGGATTTGAACTCAGGTCTATGTCCCATCTGTGATATATCTGTTATTCCAGAAAGGAGACTTTTTTTTTCCTGGCCAAAAATGTTCAATTGAACAGGGTATTTAAAAGTGCCAACAAACGTCACAGAATTGAGTTGCAATACATAATAGATGGCAGATATTAGCAAAAGCTTTCCTATTAAAAAAAACAGATTAATATTGGTTACCCATGCAGTGATAGTGGGTTTTGAGTGAAGTACCAATGGTTTTGCATTCAGTGTTCTATGTCAGAAACTTGGAAAATCACATTTGCTTATGTAGGTTCTGTACATAAATTCCTTCCCTTTACTCCTACCCCTGGTTTTATAAATTACCTCTACTCTTATCATTTCCTGTTCTGGATGCCTGCTGTATGACATCATGTGGTTTCTATTGCCCTACTGTAATGCACTTACTACGTACTGCTATTATCTCATGCAAATAATTTAGGAAAAAATAAGCTAGTGGGAGGCACTGACATAGTGGCTAGTTTCTTTGGCTGTTTCCTGGATTATGTGTGCACAGCCAGTTAATTGTTAGATTAAAAGAGAAAGTCAAGGAGAAGATATCAGATTTTATGTCTGAAATGTTTCCACCGGACTTCTAAGTGCCAATGAATGGTCCCTGTTGCCTCTGCTCACTTACTATAGTAAGTACTGGGCTCTACTCTTGAATACTCCCTACACTGGATGTTAATCCCAATCCCTGCCCATTCCAACCGTCCCACCCTTACTCCTGCCCCATCCTTGTGTCTTCCCATAACTAAACTTGTGTATTCCAAAAAATAGACACTCCTGTTTGTTTAGATTATTCCTCTTGTTCTTTTCCCTCTTTTCTGTCCAGACCAATTGGATTAAATCTCTTCTAAAACAAAACAAAACAAAATAAAAACATTTTTAAAAAACCCTCTGAAAATAAGCAGTATCTTCTATAAATGGCAGTAGATTGAGTCTCAGCAATAAGAGAAATTTCCGCATTCTACTGCTGTGAAATATTAGGGAGGGGAGAAGGGGTAGTTTGAAAGATACAGAGGGCCATTGTAGACCACCACTGTTGTTCTGTTGGGCTTGGAAATTTTATCATATACAAAACTAGTTGACATTCACATTTAATGGCTTTCCTTAATTCATAATTGGTACTGTTATGATTATTATTTTTCCATCTGTAAGTAGATTATTTTAAAGTGTGATTTCTTTATTCCATGGAGCCAGAGTATGCAATTTGCTTCTACTTAAAAAAAAAAAAAGGTAGACAGTGGGGATAAATAGGAGTTGACATAGATAAATTTGCTTTATGGGAAACATTTCAGCAGCTTGTTATAGCCCACCAGACGGTCCTGGTGAGACAGGCAAGCTGAGCTGTCAATGTACCTCTTAGCTTGGGCAGGGGAAGAACTCCATCTTTCAAACCTCCTCAGGGGCATAGATTACTTTTCCTAGCAATTCGCTCCCCACTCACTTCATGGGGGAGGCACTTTTGTTTTAAGCTATCTGGGCTAAAATACCTATTCATGACATACTGCCTTCTTTAACTACCTTTGGGGTTCATGTTTTTTCCTTTTTTTAATAAGCCAGTTCATATTTCAGGGGAATTTGACCCTGAAAATTATTCTCTTTCTCCTCCTAATGCTCTTATTTCAGTTAAATAAGTAGCTCAAACCCCCAGGCAGTTGGTACTGGCAAAATCCAAATTGGGTTCATAAAACCTAAATAATTTAAATCTGCTTCCCTTCTAGTTTATTCTCTCTTCTTTCCCAATCTCACAGCTCACATTCAAGTAAGCAGAATTGGCAGAGATTCAAAGAGCTATCTGGCTTTTAATACAGTATCATATACATACTAAGAAAACTTAATACAATACTAATTGAGATAACAGTTCTAAAGGGGCCAGCTGTTCCTCTCAGTAAGGGGGTGGTGGTGGTGTCTAGTAGAGAAGAAACAGCATGGCTGCTTTCTGTTTCATCCTGCCCTCCATGGAAAGAATGAGTGGAGGCAGTGAGCAGGTGAGGTGGACGAATGGGAAGTAGATTCCTATGCCCAAATGGAAGAGGTGAGAGATTCCCCAGAGCCTCAATAATAAATAAAGATGAAACCCATTTCAATAATAAAACACATGTCTATATTTCTAATGGATGCTGGAAGGGTCTGGAATGTCTATCCTCAGTTCTTAGGCCTCTTGTACCCTTCCAGTACCCTTGTCACTGGGAAATGGCCAGACAGTTGGCACACAACTCAACCCACAATGGAAAAGCTCAGCATGGGCATCCTGACAGGGGAGCTCTGCTGATTCTCATCTTTTTCTTTATCTACTACTCTCAAGGTCAAGTCTCTGGTTCTTTCCTTGTCCCTAGGGAAGACATTTTGTCATATTCCCCAAACCCAGTGTGAACCCAGAAGGTGGCCCAGATTAGATGCTCAAGTTTGTTTGAATTCCAGCTCCAACATTCTCACTGGTCTCTAAGAGAGGCATTGCATTGGGATACAGCATGTAGGATACCTCTCTAGGGCCATGAAACAGACCGATACACTTCCAGGGCCTCAACCACAATACCTAAGAAGGACTGATTCTGTCCTCTTATCCCAGTGTTTTATCAGTTCAGGAAAGTTTTTGTTCTGAACTATTATACTTAAGGAGGATCAGATGACCATCACAAATAAAATCAAATAAATCCATATGATGTCATGCTACTGAGAAGAATTTCAGGGGCTCTCACTAGAAGAAACAGTGGAGTATAATAGGACAATCACTTGGATTTGGAGTAAGCAGTCTTGGGTTCAAATGCTACTTGTGACATTATCTGTGTGACTTTGGATCTATCACTTAACTTCTCTGTGCTTTGGTTTCCTCGTCTCTAAAGTCAAGGAGTTGAATTAGATCAAAGGCATCTCAGACTCAGACCTGCTGGTTGCAAGCAGCCTGCAAAATTCCTTAATGGGGCCGGAACCAGGTTAAAATGTAATTGGGAAACGTTTAATAACAACAACAAAAATCAACAAAAATATAATACAACATAGATAATGTTAATTTGTGGTTTTCCAAGTCAATACGTGACTTTGGGGATCATTTCTGTTTACCTTCGGCAACAATGAACTAGATAAACTTTACTGTCTCTTCCAGCTCTAAATTTATGATAGTATGCTTTTGTCATTTCTGTTTCCTCTCATCCTCAGTGCTCCAAGTGAGATTCAGATAATATAGATAATTTGCCTAATTGCTAAGAAAAAAAATGCCTATTTTCTTGGGAATCGTATTCTGTTCCTAAAACCAAATCATAATGATGTTTTGCATTTATTATAGGGCTTTTCAAAGCCTATATTTTGCCTAAACATACTTTGAAAAAACCAAAACAAAACAGAGAGTAGCATGGGGACCTAATAATAATCAAAGTTCACAGTTTTCTAAGTTATGTGTGTACATGTTGCCTATGTATGTTATATGCATGGCCACATGGGTTTGTCTAAATGGGGCTCATAACTCATCCCACTCTAAACGAGATTCTGACGGTTGACTGGAGGGGAGCAGAAAAAGGGACCTTTATGCTAACTGTTTCTACTCTCTTCAGAGGGGTGGTGGTGGTACTAAACTAGACTAGAATTACATCTATCTGCCTCCTTAAGTATTGCTAGTTTCAGGGAATTATTTTTCTTAGGTTCAAGAAGTGGCTTTTTTGATTGCTATTCTCTTAAAAAGAAATAGTTATACTAAGCTAATACTTGAAGGTTTAATCCCTTCTCACCAAATACTAGGTACACAAAAGACCATTATATATAGTGAATGGAGAATTTATCCAAACTGATAGCAGACAGATCCATTTATCCACGTTGATAGCAGACAGATATTAGAGGAATTACACATATTATAATATAGCAGTTAATATATATAGTGAAGGAGCTTTCCTACTGGCAGTGAGATATTTCAGTTCGATCAACTCTTATCTTACTCAAGGGTAACTTCTCCAAAGTCTTTATGGAAGCATGTCAGAAATCAGTGAAATGTTGAGTATCCAACCTTCCCCTTCCAAAGTCTCTCCTCTCCTCTGGGTCTCTCTCTGAGGAGTTTCTAGGATTGTGGGTGTGGATCTGTCACTTAACTTCTCTGTGTTTTGATTTCTGCATCTCTAAAGTCAAGGAGTTGGATTAGATCAAAGGCATCTCAGACTCTGGAATCAGCAAAGAAGAAGAATATCTCCTATCCAGAGCTCTCATGTCAACAACATCCCCTTATGCAGACATGAAGAACCAAATCATCATTCACCACACCAGTGGAGAAAAGTCTTATGCAAATGCCCTAAGCAAGAACATGGGTTATGTTCACATATCATTTTACATTTTGCAAAGTGATTTATATCACATAATCCTTACAACATCACTGCTATTATAGCAGGTAAGTACCCTTATTATTACTGTTTTACAGATGAGAAAACTGGAGCCCGTTGAAGTGAAAATGACTTTATGGTGCCCCACAGTAAGTGTCTGACCCAGGAGCTGAACCCAAGGCTTCCTGACACTAAGTTCAACATTGTCTCCAGTGTGACAAATATTGCTGAGAAAGCACATTTGTCATGACCCAAGCCCATTTCAAGTCTTGATTCTTTGATGGGACTTTGAAAAAAAGGATGAGCAAAGTTAAGAAATAGGTATTTCCTTTCAATAAATAAAGCATCTCTCTGACTTCAGGGGAAGTATGGAGGCAGAAGTGGGCAAGGGAAATAATGGTATTTCTTTTTTGAATTTAAGATGTCATTTTTGTTTCTGTTTTCACTTTTGGAGGCAATCAGGTTTAAGTGACTTGTCCAAGGTCATATCTAGTAAGTTTCTGAGACTGGATTTGAACTGACTCCAGGGCTGGTACCCTATCCACTGTAACATCTAGCTGTCCCAAGATGCCATTTCAGTGCCCCACCTCAGGGGACAATGTGGACAGTTTGGCACAGTGATGAGGGAGAGTTTTTATTTCCAAATCTATCCCCACTGCAATTCCCATTAGGACTGAAGTTGGGAATGGTTTCCATCATCTTAGGTTGCCTCTTTCCAAATGAATAGGGATCAACTAAAAAAAAACACACAAAAGGAATATTTTGATTCTGATGGGATGTTCATATTAACTTGCAGGTTTAAATTCACATCCATTCACTGGCCTCGTATATAAACCATTAATAAGCAAGTAATGAATGAAAGAGTATTTGATAAGTATTTACTATGTGTCAAGCCCTGACCTAATGTGAGATCTACAAAGCATACATAGCCTCTGAACTACAGCAGCTTATATTCTGACAGTCTACTAATATTCATCATGTACCTTTCTTAGGATTTAGTGGCAAGAAAAATGGCAAGGTTTCATGGTCTTCCATAACACCAGAAGGACTGTAGTGACTCCCAATTTATTTAAGTAGTGTGAATAGCCATATCAGCTCTACAGAAATGGGTATGGGATGCAGCTGCAGGGGTTTGGCCTACCACCACTGGGACACTTTCTTTTTTGGATTTTTTTTTAATGGGGCAATTGGTGAATTCTTTCAATTTCTATTTTGCCCCCTGGTTCTAGAATATCAGGGCAATTTTGCTTGATAATTTCTTGAAAGATGGTGTCTAGGCTCTTTTTTTGATCATGGCTTTCAGGTAG
>CM053584.1:164720784-164741076 GCA_028627135.1 Pseudochirops cupreus
AAGTCATTAGCTTCCATTTGTTCCAATCTAATTTTGAAGGAATTATTTTCTTCAGTGAGTGTTTGAAATTTCTTTTCCATCTGGCAAATTCAGCTTTTTAGGGCATTCTTCTCCTCATTGGCTTTTTGGGCCTCTTTTGCCATTTGGGTTAGTCTATTTTTTAAAGTGTTATTTTCTTCAGTATTTTTTGGATCTCCTTTAGCAGACTATTAACTTGCTTTTCATGACTTTCTTGCATCATTCTCATTTCTCTTCCCAATTTTTCTTCCATTTCTCTTACTTGATTTTCAAAATCCTTCTTGAGCTCCTCCATGGCCTGTAATCAGTTCATATTTTTCTTGGAAGCTTTTGATGCAGGAGTTCTGACTTCATTGTCTTCCTCCCACTCCATGCTTTGATCCTTTTTGTCCCCAAAAAAGCATTCTATGGTCTGTTTGTTCTTCCTGTGCTTGCTCATATCGTCAACCAATTACTTGACTTTTGAGCTCTTTGCCATGGTAGAACTCTGCTTCCAGATTGCAGAGAGTTATGTTCCAAATTACTGGGATTTTCACAGCTGCTGGAGCTATTAGGAGGGTGCTCTCTCTGCAGCCCCGACAAGCTCTGCCACACTGGCCACATACCCCAGGACCACCACCAAGACTGTGATCCAGATCCAAGCACATTAAAGCAAGAGCAATTACCCTCTGAATGGTCTCTTGAGCTCCGGAAGCAGCCATGCAGCAGCAGCTACAGCCACTGCAGCATCACCACTTTTCACCCTGGGGCAGAGGCCTGACCACACTCTTCACCACCCAGTTCCAACAAAGTTCCCAACTGACCTTTTACTTTCTTTTTGGGGTTTATGGGTTGAGAAGTCTGGAAGCTGCCACAGCTGCTGGTGATTCATTCTCCTGAAGTCTGCTCTGGCTGCCACTGGTCAGGCCACCCTGGGGCCAGAACTGCACAGCTCACACGGGAGGGACTGTGATCAGCTCCCAGTCTGGTGTGATAGATCCTTCCCTTCAGGCTGCCTTCAGTGGGAGATTTGTTTCTCTCTGTCATTTTATGGGTTCTGTAGCTCTAAAATTTGTTTAGAGTAATTTTTTATAGATGTATTGGAGGTGTTGGGAGCTGGAGCCACTTGGAAGTCTTGTTTTTACTCCACCATCTTGGCTCCACCCCATTACTGGGACACTTGCAGTTGACCTGAGTAAGTGGGTTTCTGGGTTCTCTCCATCAGGGATAAGATAAGGAAGTCATTGTCCTCAAGGAGGGAAGGAAGTGGAAGGGGACAGTGCCAAAAAGGTTAGGAGGGAAAGGCCCCTATTGGTATGCTCTGTACTCTATAGGGTCCAGCAGCTCTGGGCAGGAGAGAGGGAAGGGAAAGGAGAAAGAAAAGGGGAAAGGGCAGAGGAAAGGCACTCTCAGAGTTGACTGTTCCTTCGTAACTATCCCATAAAGTCTGGGTGACCAGAATCAGGGGAAAGTGAAAAGGAAGGTAGAAGGATGCCCCTGTTGGCAGCTGTTTCTGCCTGACTACCCTTGTGTAATCTGGGCAGCCTAGGTCAAGGATGGGGGACAGATTCTCTGTTAATGGTTGTTCTCTTCCCACTGCCTCAGGGGTTTCAGTTGAGCAGGGTCAGGATTTGCCATAATAGTAACAGAGCCCCCAGGGTACCACAAGGTTACTGCTGTGGAGGGCTTGGGCACAATGGAATCTGCTAGTTTCCCACTTCCCTAGTTCTTACTCACTAGTTCATTTGTTTCTGTGCTGCTGAGTACTTGCTTCTTTAGTCAGTTCCCTCTAAATTTTGGCATCCTGGGTAAAAGCCTATCAGCCCTGCCCTAGTCATATCTTCTGTTAGAGGTAGGGCGGTGATTTGGCAAATAGTACCTTACCTGTGATGAATTTTTTGTGGCATAGCTGCAGAAACAGTGTTTGCAATGGGAAAAGTAATGACCGGAGTCAGAAGACCTAGTTTCAAATCCTGCCTCTGACATCTTAGTAGCTTTTTAACCTTAGGCAAGTCCCAGCTTTCCAAGCTTTGGCTTAGATGATCTCTGAGGTGTCTTTTAGATACAAATCTATAATCTAGACCACAAAAAGTAGAGATTGGAGGCAGCTAGTATAAGATGGTTGAAGGGAAAGAGGGAATTCAGTGACCTGGATTTCATACAAAAGTATTGTTCCCTTTTTTTTAACCCCTGACACCATCCAGATAGCAACCTTAGTTCTTGACTAATCTTGGCAGGAATAAATGTATTTGAGTGTCAACAAAGGAGGCTATCAGGAGCTGCCTGGAGATAGTGATGTAGGGGAGACACAACTGTTTGTTGGAAAATTAGATCTCACTAGGAGAAGGGGCATTTCAGTTTAGTCAATGTCATCCACACATTGGTAAATTAATTAAAAAATACACACACACATAGAGAGAGAGAGAAAGAGAGAAAGAGAGGAAAAGAGAGAGAGAGAGGAGAAAGAGAGAGAGAGGAGAAAGAGAGAGAGAGAGGAGAGAGAGATAGAAAGAGAGAGAGAGGAGAGAGAGAGAGAGAGAGAGAGAGAGAGAGAGAGAGAGAGAGAGAGAGAGAGAGAGAGGGAGATCTCATTGTCTTTAATTTGGAGAGGAAAGGCTGACGTCTTCAGCAATAGTATTTCTAACATTTTAGCCCCAATTGAGAAACAACACTCACATTACCTTCAGATCTGAAGGACATCTTAAACTGAAGTAATGGCTTTCTGGATTTGATTTCTCATCAGTGGGAACTAAGCATTGGGACCCCAGGATTTAATTTCTTCCAAGCTTAGATACAAGTGAGGGTCTTGCGAGGGCTTCATGAATTCTGGAATAAAGCAGTCCTCAGAGTTGAGCTGATGGTGTTTTTTGTGTGACATGTTAATTACTCCAAACTTAGCCAGGTTAGGGTTTCTCTCCAAAACATCTAGTGCTGTTCATTCTGGGAATTTTTGTTCCTGTGAAGCAAGGGTACACTTAGAATGCAACACAGTTTCAAAGTCAAAGGAAGAAATGTGGAAGGAGCAAAATGTGCTCTGGGTTTTGGCAAACAAAAAATATTTGGAGAATAGGATCGGGGAGGGGAGTAGGGGCAGGGAAATGAAGCTGGGCCATGTTGCCAACTCTGTAGCCATACTAGGTTTTCCCAACCTTTATCTGGAATCCAGAAGGCAGAGAGCCAGTTTCCTGCCTAATCAACTCAAACCACCTACCTCTTGCCCTCCCCCTTCCCACCCCTACCCACACAGGCAGCAGCATGAATGCCATGAATTTGGCGAATAGCTGGCTGCTTTTGTCCTCTTCCTTCCTTTTGTGCTGTCTCTGTCTCTTGGTCTCTGTCCCACCCCCTCAGCCTCCCTCCCTCCCTTTTTCCTATCTTTCTGTCTCTTGCTTAACTTTGGTTGTCTACTCACCCAGTCTGGGATGATCTCATTAGACACAGGCATTTTAACTAGGAGAAGGAAAGGAGGGATGAGAGGGAGAGTCGAGTTGTGGTCTCCCTGGCTGGTGGGTACAGATCTATAGATCTAACCCAAAGTCCATGCAGGTTCAATATGTCATTATTACTTTGCTCTTATCCCCATTCCACAGGCTTGGTCTTCCCATAAAGCCAAGAGCTACACCTTGGTGGTAGGGGTTTTTGATTTGTCATGTTTAAGTAGGATAGAGACTTTAAATCCCCCCATTTCCCTCTGCCCCTGTCTTTTGGGGCCTCTTAACAACGGTTGGGTGGTGGCGCTTCTGAGACCACTTCCACATTCCCCAATGGCCTTGGCCTGTGCTTGGGTTTTTCTTAATTAAATTTGAAAGCGACTTGGATAAGAGGGCTTTTCTGAGCTTGGTGGGCATTGGGCCAAGGGTCTGAGCAACTGCCACAGACTAGCACTACCACCCACAGGCCTGATCCCCATGACATGTGTACAGATTATGAAGAAATCCCTCTGCAATAAGGCTGTTAACTCCTTAGTGCTCGTGTTGTGCTTCAAATATAACTACAGAGCCAGTTGAGAGAGATCAGCTTCCCTTATTGAATTGACCAACCTGAGGATTATCTGAGGAAATTGTAGAGGTGGGATTTGGGATCCCCTAAATATCTTGATAGGACAACCAGAGGTCTACATACATTGAGGCAGAGCCCTGACTCCTCGAAAATCTAGTCACTCCTATTTTATTGGCATCTCCCATTCAATAATTTAAATAAATGACTTGTCTATACCAGAATATATTTTTGTATTTAGAAAGAAATTATTTTGTTGGGAAGGATATTGGAATTGCTCTGATGTGTTTTTTTTTTGTTGTTCAGTTGCTTTTCAGTCATGTCTGACTTGTTGTGACCCCAATTGGAGTTTTCTTGGCAAAGATACTGGAGTGGTTTGCCATTTCCTTCTCCAGCTGATTTTATAGATGAGAAAATTGAAGCAAATAGGGTTAGGTAACTTCCCCAGGGTCACCTAGCTAATTAGTGACTGAGAAGCAAATAAAAGTGGACATGTAATTCTATTGAGCATCTTCTGAGTATATAGTGCTCTGGTATTAAAGGACGAAAAAGAAGGTCTTTCCCTCAAAGGACTTAAAAAGTAATTAAAACAAAGATAGACATACATGAGAGAACTAAGAAACACGATGGAGTGGAAGGAGCACCAGAATGGGAATGAATTGACCTGCATTCTGGTCCTAGCTTTGCTGTTGGCTAAACGGTGTGATTTTAAGTCATTTTTGCCTTTTACCCTTTTTGGACTCTTTCCTTCTTTGTAAAATGAGGAGTCATAGATGACCTCTTATGTTCACCCCATCTTTAACATACTATCGCTCTAGAATTTTTGACATTTGCTCTTGTAAAGATGATGATGAATGTGTGTGTGTGTGTGTGTCTGTAGGTGTCAATGGGTTTAAAGACTAACCCAGTAGCAAAGAATAAGCAGCATTGGAACGGGGCAGAATGGGAGAGAGAAATAAGAAAGGCAAGGAGACCAGCCAGGAGGTAAATCGGAGTAATAAGAACCTGGGTGTTCTACTCTTCTCTCTCTCACCAGAATCTCACTAGCAAAAGGAAAGATAAGACATTTCACATGCTTTGCTAATGGAGAATTCCATAGAATTACACAGAGCTGAAAGGCACTTTCAAGACTGTCACATCCAACCTGAACAAGAATCCGTTTATGACACAATCAAGAGTGACCATTCCACCTTCTCTTGAATGTGACAGGAAATCAATTCCTTTTTTAAGACAGCCCGTTCCACATCTGGATAGTTATAATTATGAGGAAGTATTTTCTTACATTGAATGAAAAATCTGTTTCTTTGTAATTTCTACCCAGTTCTTTTAGTCCTGCCCTCTGGGGCCAAGCAAAGTAAGTCTAATCCTTTTCCCACATAAAAGCCCTTCAAATATTTGAAGACTATTCTCATTCCCTACTCCCTTTCCAATATGATCCTCTTTAGGCTAAAATTTCTTATCATGATGAAAAATATTCAATAATGGAACATGTCAGAACCAGCCTAAAGCAGACTCAGGAAGGAGGACCATTTCTTCCTTCCACAATTGAGCACTCAGTGAGTTTTTGTTGCCAGTCTCTTCTGTTAGGAAGAAGGATGAGCTGTTAAATGAATGATACATTCGTGTTCATTGAATTATGATGCCATCTCAGGAGTATTATTTTGTTTTAGAATTTGGTTGATATTCATTTTTATTGTGCTACCTTTTTTTTTTACCTCAATATATTCTTCCATTATTTCTCTCTCAGAAAGCCATCTTTAAAAAAAAAAAGAGAAAAAAGTTCATGAAACTAAACAACACTTCAAGGAAACCCAGCATTATCTTAAAGTGTGCTCTAATATTCTACTTTTGCAAAGAATGCTGGCAGGTGCACTCTCATCCTACCTATTTAGGATAAGTTTGGTCATTGTAATCTCACAGAATTCTGGTTTTATTGTTTTCTTGCTGTTATTTCCATTTATAGTAGTGTAGTCACTGTGTACATCGCTTGCATGGTCCTTTTACCTCATTTTCAATCCATTCATATGTCTTCCCATGCTTATTTGCATTTTTATCTTAATGGTTTAATAATACTCCTCCTTTACATTCAGATCTCACAATTTGTTAAGCCATTCTCCAACTGATGGGCATGTACTTAATTTTGTTATGTGTTTATTTTATTCTTTGATATTTCAGAAAATATTTCCTGTTGGCATACATAGGAACCTTTTTTTTTTTCCTTTGACACACTTGGGGTATATACTTAGCAGTAACATATCTGGGTAAAAGGGTATCTGTCTTTCTATCTCACTTTTTTATAGCTACACTTCATTAATGACTCCATAAAAGGAGAAAAAAACTTCTAGTAACCAAGAATTGTGAACTTACCCTTTACATGTCTTTCCAAGATTGAGCCCACTTTCCTGAGGAACCTTACATATATAAGGTGAGACTGTGGCACTACTTCGAAGGAATATTTTGTACTATTTTTTAGAACTATATTAGTGGATACCTTTTCTAAAAGCTAATTAATTAAGTCTGGTTGGTTGATTGTCAATGGGGAGCATACTGGATGGGGGCTTATAACCAATAGTACCAAAAAATTATAATTCCTCAGGGTTACCCCTAGAACTATGAGGGGAAGTGTAGGAAGCTGCTTTCTGGTGACCCAATCTGCCAGTGTTAGTGAGAGTTGGGGAAGAAATACTGGAGGGTATATTATAGTGATTTAACTGTCCACTGTTTCTTCTTGTTTATAAGATGATACTGCCCAGAATCATCTACTATTCTTCTTTTGCAAGATTTTACAAATGATTTTATATTCTCACCCAGGGCTGCCTTTAGCAGTTATCTCTTTCCATTTGACAAGTAAGTCAGTTGTTTGATGATTAAAACATTCTTTGAACTCTTTTGGTCTCCTTGTTACACTAATGAATTTATGTTAGTTCAGCTTCTGGACTGACCTGCTTGTCAGGGATGGCATTATCAAGTCTGCATTTAGATCTATATCTTTTACCTGTGCTACCTGTTTTCATGATTATTTTGATTGTGTTATGGAGTATAGGAGATATGTCTACTTTTTTAAATGTTTATTTGTCATTTTTCTGAAAACTACAACTTTCTGCATTATAAAAGTACTACATTGTGCTGAGAAATATATGTATATATGTAGATATAGATATATATTTTTAAGAAAAATGTTCTTGTTGAGAAGACATCATTGATTATTTAGCTTTAAATTTTCCAACAGTTTTTTTTCAGTTCTTTATTTTCCCTGTTAGATCTATCAAGCTCTGAAGGAGAAAACTAAATGTATGTTACTATTATTCCATTACAATATACATGTGTGTGTAATATATGTGCATATATGATACTATATATAATGATGCTACACATATATATTTTTAGTAACAAATATAATTTTGCAATTCTTTTGCCTTTCTCTTTACAAAATTAGGTGCTATATCCTTTAGTGAATCTGTTGATCAATAGCATTGATACTGGTTTTGTCTATAGTTCCTTTAAGCATAGTATAGTTTCCTCATTTATCTCTATTTATACTATGAACTTTCATTTTTGCTCTGTCTGAAATTCCTAATTTTTGGAATTTACTTAATGTATAGGAATTTTTGTTCAAGTCTTTCATTTTGGTTCTGAATGTGTCTTCCCCCTTCTTTAAGATGCATTTCTTGTGTAGGAAAGATTGTTGGGCTTTGTTTTCTTATCTGTTCTACTACTCTGCATTGTTTCATTGGATTATTTAATCTATTCACATTTAAATTTATTAGGTTTGTGTTTTCCTTCGTTTCTTTAGTCTTTTTAAAAAATATGCCATTTCCCCAGTAAGTTAGTATTTTGTCCCCGCAATTAGTTTTGCTTTTTCTACTTAAATGCTAATCTATTCATATAGATTCTTTCCTCATTACCTGCTCCTATTCAACTATCCTTTTCCAAATTCTTATATTTTAATTAAATTTTTTACTTTATTTTTTCTTTTAAAAATTTATTTAGTTATCTATATCTTGTTCTTTTATTCTTTCTCTTTTCTTATTCAGTCGTGATTAATTTAAGATCTTATGTTTTTTCTTCCTCTTTAGCCTCTTGTTTGTATTAGGTTTTTGTTTTTGCATCCTTTTCTGTAGGTTTTCTTTCTTCATTATTTCTCTTTTCTTGCAGTCTGTTCTAAAATTTATTTTCTAGTATGTGAGCTAAACCCTTATTTGTTCCTTCTATGTTCTATTTCCCTTATGGAGTTAAAATTTAAGAAGTACCAGGTCTGAGTTCTCTATTCAATTTCTAGGTGATTTACTTGGTTGATCATCTCTCTTTCTCTCTGTCTCTCTTTCTCTGTCTCTCTATCTCTCTCTTCTCTCTGTCTCTGTCTCTCCACCCCCCTTTCCCCCCCCCCCCTTCTGTATGTTATTCTTAGATGTATTAGTTCAAGTTGGATATAGTAGTGAATCCCTGCTACTGGGGAGGTTGAAGCTTGCAGAGCTCTTTAGCTAAGAAATTCTGAGCTCCAGTGGGCTAATCTGATTGGGTGTCTATACTGAATTCATCATTAATATGGTGGGTCCCTGCAAGTGAAGGCCCCCAGTTGCCTAAAAAGGGACAAATCAGCCTAGATTGGAAATGTAAGTCAAAGCTCCCATGCCAATGGAAATGGTATTGGACCCAAGAGTAGCCCTTGAACTTCCAATCTGAGTAAGAAAGGTTGATTTCATTTTAATAGAAAGAAAAAGGAAAAGGAAATACTAGATTAGGAAGAAAGCAATGTTGGATGGAAATAGTGCTACACAGCATAAATTGCTTTGTGTCCCAAATCATATGGCCAAGATCTAGGCCCTACATTCACCATAAATCAGTCTCTTTCCCAAAAGCCATGGCATCTTATTTCTGGTTTGGTTCTCTCCCCCTATTATAAGTGTCTGATGCCCCCAGGAACTCCCATATCCCTTTTCTGGGGAGTGATATGATACACTTTGTTGTAAAAGATGATCTCCTATTACACAAACTCACTCAATTAAACCTACCATGATGTCCTATTTTCCACCTAAGGCACATACTATTTCTCTAGTAGTAATTCTCTTTGATTAAACCCCTCTCATTTGCTGGGGGTGAACCTCCCTTCCAACATCCCATTCTAAATATCTTCCCTCTGATACGTTTTACATTCTCATATAGAATATAGGAATGACGATTTCTTCACTGCTCACTCATGGACTTGGAGGGAGTCCATCACTTGTTACTTTCTATCCTTTCCCTGCTTGTGTAACTTTATACTCTGCAATTCTTTCCCATAAAATGAATTAATTCACCTGTAGGGAGTCAGAGGATTTATACGACTTCAATTTAACTTTTCTAAATATGCTCCTCCTGATTCTTCAAATTCTGCCAAAATTTTAATCACTTTGTTTCACTTTTTAAGTCCCTTGATAGGCCCTGTTTAGTCTTTCTTTTATCCCATAGGTTTTTCTCTCTTTTTTTGTTTCTCTCTTTTTTCCCCTGCACTTCATCGTTTTCATGTTTCATCTCTCTCTTTTTTTAAGAGAGATTCTCTATCATAGATTCAATTTTTACTAATTTGCTAATTATAGTTTAAAATTCTTCATTGAGAGCTATAATTTATGGCCTTTATTCATTCCTAATGTCTTCTTTTTTCATTTTTGTTTTTTTCTTTTTAAAGTTAATTTTCTTTTTTCTTTCCCTCCTCATGCTTAATAGTATTTTTTTCCAATTACATAGTTTGCATCTTTTTATAAGATTTTGAGCTTCAAATTTCTACCTTCCTCCATTCCCCCTTCCCCAAGACAGCAAGCAATCTGATGCAATCATATTAAACATATTTCTCCGTTAGCCATATTGTGGAAGAAGAATCAGAACAAAAGGGAAAACCCCACAAAAGCAAAAAACAAAAAAAGATGTGAAAATAGCATCCTTCAATCTGCATTCAGACTCCATAGGTCTTTTTCTGTATGTGGATATCATTTTGGAATTGTCTTGGATCACTGTATTGCTGAGAAGAGCTAAGTCTAGTTGATAATCATACAGTCTTTCTGTTACTGTGTACAAAGATCTCCTGGTTCTGCTCACTTCACTCAGCATTAAGTTCAGGTAAATATTTCCAGGTTTTTCTGAAATCTACCTGTTCACCATTTCTTATAGCACAATAGTATTCCATCACATTTATATACCACAACTTGTTCAGCCATTCTTCAACTGATGGGCATTCCCTCTATTTTCCAATTTTTGGTCACCACAAAAAGAGCTGCTCTAAATATTTTTGTATATATGGGTCCTTTTCCCTTTTTTATGATCTTTTTGGGATACAGACCTAGCAGTGGTATTGATGGATCAAAGGATATGTACAGTTTTATAGCCCTTTGGGCATAGTTCCATATTGCTCTCCAAAATGGTTGGATCACTCCACAACTCCACCAACAATGCATTGGTGTTCTAATTTTCCCACATCTTCTTCAACATTTATCATTTCTGTCATATTAGGCGATTTGATAGGTATAAGGTAGTACCTCAGAGTTGTTTTGATTTGCATTTCTCTAATCAATAGCAATTTGGAACTTTTAAAATATGACTATAAATCACTTTACCTAATTTCTCTTAAGTGCATTTTATTTTCTAAAAATCATTTTGCACTTTTTGTCATTTCATGCTCTTTGAAGAGACCGTAGGATTGTGTCTTTCCTCAGATACTGTTAGTTAACTTTCCTTCACGGCATAATAATTTCTTAGGCAGCTTTGTATTATCTTTGGGGATTTACTTATTCTTACTTATGTTTTTACTATTCTTTCTGTTTCTTTACTTGCTCATGAGCTGTGATTTTATTGGTTTTTTTCTAATCTTTTTTATTTTAACAAAAAAAATCCTTCACATTATTTACTTTGTGATTCCTTCTCCTTTATTGTTGTGCTAGCTAGCCTGATTCTGGATTGCAAGATTTCTTCTGTCTTTTTCAGTCGAGAAATAGAGGTTTCTTTGGCCTGGGTCCCTTCCCTGAGTAACCCCTGGAAAGACAGGACTGGTCACTAGTGTGTTTCAGTTTCTTTTTCTGTATGTATGAATTTAGTTTGGAAAGTTTAAGAAACTCTATTAACTTGCAACTTCAGGGGTCTGAGTAATATACTAATTTTGGTTTGTAACTGTTACTATGCAACGACCTGTCAGTTGTCCCATATGTATTTGCCACCATTAGTCTTCAAATGATATGCCAAGTTTCTGTCTTAGATTATGAAGTTTAAGGGGGCAGGGTTCTTTCTGGTACCACTTTTCTTTACAGAGCACACAGGAGAGTACACAGTAGATGAAGTCACATTATAATAATACCATTTCAGCAGAATTTTATCTCTTTGAAGGCAAGAACTGTATCTTTTTTTTTTTGATCATTCTGTCTCCAGTGCTCAGCACAACATCTTGTACATAGTGGGTACTTAATGAATGCTTTTGAATTGAATTAATTTCCATGCAATAAAATATATTATAACCAATATAAATTGGACTAACACTTGACAAACTCACTAAAATTGGATTTGACCTTGTCTCTAGATATATAATGTTCTTTGGTTCTATTATATTAGATGAAGGAAAGGGTATTTTAGGAGTTTAGACACTAAACCAGAAGGTGATTCTGAAGTCAGAATCTGATGAGATTGACAGACTCTACATATGGTCAGCTTTGCCCTGATCACATACAAATCAACCCAGATACAGCAAGGTATTAGTGGTGGAAATTTGACATTGTTAGGATTTGCTGATAAGCCTATTTCCCTGAGCTGACAGCAAATAATTGTTTTGTTTATGTGTGTATGAGTGTGTGTGTGTGTGTGTGTGTGTGTGTGTGTGTGTGTGTGTGTGTGTGTGTGTGTGTATGCAGAGTGTTTACTGGGGTGAGGTTCCAACTGGTCATCAAATAAGGATTCTGGCTTTTGTTTTCCTGAAATTGGTCATTAGTGCTCTATCCAAGGATTTCAGTTTAGTCAGAAGCAGGAGACTGCTGATACTTTGATGTATCAATGTAGCAATGGGTCCAGCAAAGAGCAGGCATAAGGAAGTCAATGGAGCAGTACATCTAGCCAAGAAACCTCACCCAGTGAAGAGTCATAAGGAGTACACTATAAGAGGATGTCAGGGTACCTGGAGGGTTGGATATGTGAATTTTGCATCTACATATGAGGGGCCATATGTGGACCCTCATTTGTACCTCTATTGATGTTTGTGGGAGAATGCAACCTAAGTTTATGACAGGGCATGTTCCATTATAAACCACTTTACCATGCTATCCTATAAATGCCTTTGCTTTGAGCTAATTGTGTCTTCTAGCCAATTACTGAAAAGTAAACACATAGGTGGGAACTTGTGAGCTATGGTTTCAGGAGTGTGGACTCACAAAATTCCTTGAACCTAGGGTAGTTGTCCTCTGACCTCTAAGTGGGAGTTAGGAGGAGTAAAGGGAGAGTAGGGACATGCTGAGATTTCCTCCCCTTAAGAGTAACCCAGTCTTTGGGTCATTGACTTTCTTAACCTAGAACTTATTTTCCCTCCCTCCTACTTCTGACTCAGACCTTTCATCACACCTCAGGAAAGTGCCCATCACCCAGGAGTGTGCTGGAGTGGGAGCTGATTATTAAATTTCTCAATGTAAGCATTTACACCTCAGAAATCAATAATCACTACAAATCAAGACTTGGTTTATTGCTTTGTTGATTGTCTAGACTTAAGAAAGTGGTAATAATGAAGATGAAATTTAAAAACTGTGTGCAAATATTTTCTCTTCCTCCCCCCAGATCCTGGTTGTTAAACATTTACCAACACATCCTTGCTCTCATCTTCTTTTTTTTTCTATATGAATAGGAGAATTATAGCAGATCAAGAATGCTATACTCACAGGTTCTAGTTGCAACTTGATGTTCAGAGTTGGTCACAATCTTTGAGCAATCTCAGGAGCTCCCTCCTTTTCATCCTTTAATATATCAATTAAGAAATACTTATTAAGTGCCTACTATTCAGGCAATTAGGTGTCACACTAGATAGAGTGCCCTGCCTGGAGTCAGAAAGACTCCTTTTCATGAGTTCAAATCTGGCCTCAGATACTAAGTCACTTAACCCTGTTTGCCTCGGTTTCCTCATCTGTAAAATGAGCTGGAGAAGGAAATGACAGACCCCTCCATTATTTTTGCCAAGAAAACCCCAAATGAGACCCACAAAGAGTCTGTCACCACTGAAATGAATGAACAGCTATGTGCCAGGCATTGTGCTAGATGGCAAGGACAAAAAGACAAGAGAGAAATAGTCATTACCCCCAAAGAATTTGCATTCTCTTAGATGGAGGAAACATGCACTTGCAACATGAACAATGTTAGTATATAAAAAGTATTCAAAATAAATGGAAGGTAACTTAATAGGGGGCACTAACAGCTGGAGACAAGGTGCTTTCTAGACCCAGCTCTAGCTTTATGTAGAAAGTGCTGCTTAAACCAAGATTGGAAGGAAACAAGGAATTTTAAGAAGTGGAGGTAGAGAGAGAGCATATGCCAGGCATGAGGATCAGTCAGTGCAAAGGCATGGAGGTGGGATATAGTGTGCTTTTTTGTGAAAAACAGAAATAAGTCCAATTTGGCTGAAACATAGAGTGGTGAGTTGGGGGGTGAGGGGAGAGAATAAGCATTTATTAAGCTACTATGTGCTAGGCACTTTATTAAATACTTTATATTGTTTCCAAAATAACCCCTGTGAAGTAGATGCTTTTTATCCCTATTCTACAGTTGAGGAAACTGAGGCAGGCAGAGGTTATATGATTTGCACAGGATCACACAGCTAGATTGGATCTTGAGTCCAAATTTGAATTCTTGACTCTAGGTCCGCTGCTCTATACACTACCCCACCTAGCAGTATTTAATGAAGTTGAAAAGGTAGGTTGAAACCAGGTTGTTAAAGGGCTTTAAAAGCTAAAAAGAGAATTTCCCCCCCTAATTGAATCCTACAGATAATAGGGAACCACTGGAGTTTATTGAGTAGGGGTGTGACATGGTCAGACTCTTACTTAAGGAAAGTCTTTTTAGCAGCTCTGTGGAGGAGGGTTAGGAATGGAGAGAGACTTTAGGCAGACTGAGTGATTAGAGAAGACTATTGAAGGGTGACCTAGGCTAGGGGCCTTGTTAGTATTGAAAAGCAGTCAATGCTTGTCTGTCCCATAACCTTGAATGGATGCACATGTCTCCTCTCCATCATGGTCCTTCCAATCCTTGCTTTGTCACTCTTCTCTTTTTTTTCAATGGTGTTCTTGTTTCTTTTCCCCCCTTTATATACTTTCATTTGGGATTCTGAAGGAAGCTTGAGATAATTTAGTTTTCCAGGAATGAAGAATTCCAAGTTTCTCCCTGCGGGCACAAAGCAGTAAAGGGGATGATGAGTAGGTACTTGAGTTAAGGTCTTTGAGGCCATTTTTTTCCCCTGAGACTTTTCTTGTCCCTAGAATAAGCAGGCCCCTGGACTGCTTATTCAACTAAAGATCTTGTCACTGAGTTTTGGGAGGAATGCTAGCCCCTGCCCTGCTTTTTCAGTTCATCCCTATAATTATACCTTCGCTCTAAGGAGCTTAACAGTTGTTATTTTGGCAAGGCAGTCATTGCCAAGGAGATAAGGAAAGCACCACATAACCCACAACAACCTAAGTTTTAGAAAACAAAGTGTTTTTTATTGGATTTGAGGAGAGGCATGATAGATATGTAGGCAGAAAGGGAACTTTAGAGGTATGTACAGTAGAACTCACAGATTCTCAGCTAAAGGAAGGGGGAAATGTGGAAGGGAAAAGAGAGAAAGAGAAGAGGGAATAGGGAAAGAAAAGGAAGGGACACAGGGAGAGAAAAGAGAGGAGAAGAGAGAGAAGTGAGATATCCACAGATGAATCTGCATGCTTTAAGGAGGGGGGACAGAGGAGGTAGGAGAAGAGAGAAGGAAAAAGAAAAGGAAGGGAAGGAAAGAAGAAGGGGAAAGCAAAAAAGAGAAGTGAGGAGAGAAAAAGGAGGGGAAAAGAGACAGGAGGAAGGAGAAAGAGAAAGGAGAGAGGAGAGAGAAAGGGGAGAGAGAGGGAGAGAGAGAAGGAAAGAAATTTTAGTGGTATCAATAGACAAACCCACACAGTCTTGAAGAGAAGGAAAGGGGGAATGGTAGGAGTGAATAAGAAGGTTAAAACAGAGGAGAGGCAGAGAGGAGAGAAAAAAGAAGAAGAACAATAGTTGGAGAGGATTGGAGGGACAAAAGGGAAGAAAGAAGAGGGAAAGAAAGAAGAGGAGTGACTAAGGGGAAGAGATAAAGACATGAAATCAAATTATAATTTCCAGAGATTCTGCTCTGGAATGACAGTTAGAGGCAACCAGCTTTTGAAATATGCATTCTTGTTTTATTCTTGGTGGTCATTTCTTTTTCTTAGAAATGTGGGATTTTAAAGATCAACACTCACAGTTTCTAGGTAAATTAAAGTTTTTCTCCTACTGAAGAGTTTTGGAAAAGACAGACATTTCCCACAAAAGTTTTTGGAAGCTTCACAAATAGCTGGAGGTCTCAACCCATATTTCTACGTTGGTACCTGTAGCCATCTAGAATTCTCTCCCCTGCTTGGGGGTGTGTGGGTGTGGGTGTGTGTGTGTGTGGGTGTGTGTGTGTGTGGGTGTGTGTGGGTGTGTGTGTGTGTGGGTGTGTGTGTGTGTGTGTGTGGGTGTGGGTGTGTGTGGGGGTGTGGGGTGTGGGGGTGTGGGGTGTGGGGGTGTGGGGGTGTGTGTGTGTGTGTGTGTGTGTGTGTGTGTGTGTGTAGGAGGAGCAGGGAAGCAAACGGGAAGAGCAGATAGCAATTGTGTGTGTGTGTGTGTAGGAGGAGCAGGGAAGCAAACGGGAAGAGCAGATAGCAATTGCAGATGGAAACAATAACTAAATCAGTTGAGGTTATTTTTCCAAAGATTTTCCATCTAATCAGCAAAAAAGATCTGCTCAAGGTGGTGGGGAAAGGGCCTGCCAAACTTCTGATTCAGTCACTCACTCCTCCCCCTTACCTCATTAAATCCAAGTTCACCTTGAGACATTGAAGATGAGATAATGCCCTCGGGAACTCTGGGTAGGTGGGGAATCTTTTCTCTTGCCAGGGCATTAGCCTAGTATTTATAGTGGTACTGAAGGGTAACTGAAATTGGGCTTAATGGAATGTAAATACTTCCCCATGGGCTAACTGGAGTTCTTGGACAATCATGTCAAAGGACACCTTTAATGTGGATTGTGATGCTGACTGCTGGAAAGAGATGGTAAAATTATCAACATATGCAGGAATCCTTGCCATGGGCACCTGGGGTCAATTTCTCAACAACCAGCAAGCATTTGCAGAGAGGGTCTTTTGTCTCTAAAGGCAAAGGAGTAGTATTAATGTACCCTTATGGATTAGTCCCCAAAATTCTCAATTCTAGAAAGAGAGTCTTTTCTTTCCACTTTGTGTGATAGTAACAGTGATAGCTTTCACTTTAAAATGATAGCCTGATTTCTCTTAAGCCCAGTATCTTTCAGGTTAAGGGCCAGTGGACCTATGCTTATTTGCAAGTCTGAATCAGCACCTACTATGAGTTTCAAGAATAGCATTGAAAATTGGTCTTCAGTTTGTTCTTCTGAAATTTGAAACTCTACAGAAGGGTAATAGATTGCCCTTGTAATCACAGGGCATTGGTTTGGCGATGACTTTGAAGTAGAGGGAAGGACACCTTGGCAGAACCATCCAACCAATCTTCACTCTTTCTCCGAGTTATTATTTAATTTTTTTTTCTTTTTGGAGAGATTAAGGCAGGGCAATTGGGGTTAAGTGACTTGCCCAAGGTCATATGGCTAGTAAGTGTTAAGTATCTGAGGTCACATTTGAACTCACTTCCTCCTGACTCCAAAGCGGGTGCTTTATTCACTGTGCCACCTATCTGCCCCTCTTTCTTCACTTTAATACATCCTTCACACTGCTACTGGACTAATGATTATCTTCATGCACATCACTCATCTGCTCAGAACCCCTCTATGATTACTTCTTTTTTGCAGAGTAAAATTCAGACTGTTCTGCCTGGCATTCACGGTCCTTCACAATCTGTCACCATCTATCTTTTAACTCTTTTCTTATACTACTTTTTTTTGGACATACTCTATGCCCTCAAAGGGAGGGATGGAAGGTGGGAGGAAGGAAGGAAGGAAAAAAGGAAGGAAGAAGAGGAAGGAAGGAAGGAAGGAAGGAAAGAAGAGGAAGGAACAATTGAAGGAGGAAAGGGAGGAAAAGGAGGGAAGGAAGAAGGCAGTAAGGAAGAGAGGGAGAAAGAAAGGAATGAAAGTAAAGAGTAAGTCATGGAAGAACATGCGCATGGATATTACAGTGCAATTAAGCAAGTCAGTCAGCATTTGTTTCTACCTCTTTATGTATGGGAAATAATTGTTTTTGTAACTTACTTCAAATAGTGAAGATGAAGCAAAGTAGCCATCAAAATGAGCCCGGGTGCCCAGAGCCTGGCAGAAACCAAGGAGAAAGTATAAGGGGAATCGCTCATTCAATAGAAAGAGGTAACAGAATAAAATTTCTTTTCTATTTTCTCTAAGTACTTTGTCACCCTTAGTATGATTTCGTTTTTATGACTGTTGTTTTCTCTGACATCCTAAAGAAAGCAAAATACCACACATAAGAGTCCCAGAGATTCAGATAGTGTCCCCTCTTAGTCCAGCCCCCTCCACAATCTTTAATTTCCCTGATGTCTTCTTTGGTATACCGTTCAATAATTAATATAAGAAGTCATTGGCTGGAAGGGCAGACTCCACTGTTGGAGTGGGAGAGATTTCTACTCCTTGCCAAGATTAACAAAGGTTTTAGTATAAGAAAATTTAAAGGCATGGTAAAGGCTCTTCATGTAGATTGAGGACACAAAGAGGTGTCTGGTCAATCCTCTAGGATAAAACATTTTAGTACCTTGTCTGAACCACTCTCTCAACTGGCAAATTTTCCACCTTCTACTCACAGGGTCACGTATCTGGTCCAGTAATCTTTAGATACAGGTTCTGATTTGGCAGTGAATGGGTCTAACTCTATGTAAGTCACTTCATTGATTATTAAGATCTTTGGGTCTCTGTTTAGAAACAGTTGAGATGTATCCAAAGGATTATTGTATCCATAAGTACGATCCAAACTCTTTATTTATAGATCTCTAGAGTTAGTTATACTGTCAGAGCGTGTCTCACTGAAAAGAGCACTAGACTGTAGAGCCATAGTTTTCTGAGTCATTTTTCAGCCATGTTTGACTCTTTGTGACCCCATTTGGGGTTTTCTTGGCAGAGATACTAGAATGGTTTGCCATTTCCTTCTTCAGTTCATTTGGTGAGTGAAGAAACTGAGTCAGACAGGGTGAGGTGACTTACCCAGAGTCACACAACTAGCAAGTGTCTGCAGCCATATTGGAACTCAGGAAGATCATTCTTCCTGACTGGTCACAACAAGCTGTTGTGTCTGGAAGAAGGCCAAGAAGGGGATTGTTGAACTTCTTTCCCTCTGTAGTTTTTGTCCCAGGTGAAAAAGAATGCCTAGTTATGACTCTATTGGATTGGAAATCAGGATACCTGAGTCCAGGTTCTAGCTCCATCACCTTGGACAAGTCACCACCCCAATATGGGTCTTAGTTTTCTTTTCTGTAAATTCAGAGAAATGGATTAACTGATCTTTAGTGTACTCTACCATGCTGACATTTTATTATTTCAACTCAGCCTATAAAGTAATTTTTCCAAAAGCAATAAGTCCACACTTTGGTGCCATCTACATTTACTTATCTCACTCCCCTATCCACCTTCTTCTCTTCCCTGTGGCCAACAATTAGGAGTTTTGGCAGCAAGCAGACCCAGTCTTCCTGGAAAACACATCCTGTGAAAATCGAACTAAGTAGACGGAAAAGAGACTCAGGGGTTTGCTAAGCCTCTCTAGGCCTTCTCTGGGGTTTCTGCCAGGCTCTGAGCATGTGCACTGGGGCTTGCTATGTTGGCTCTTCTGTTGCCTCATTCTTGTTTCCCATGTGAAGCAGGTGACAAAGGTCATTGTTTTCCATACAAAGAGAGGTGCTTGGGGAACTTGACTGACTTGCTTAATCTGACTACGATCTCCCTGCAAAGTGCCTCTATGGTTTATTTTCTGCTCCCTCTCTTCTCTCTTTTTTTCCTTCCTCCCTCCCTTCCTTCCTTCCTCCTTCCATTCCTTCCTCCATCCCCCCTTTCCTTCTTTCCTTCCTTTTCTCCTTCCCTCCCTTCTCTGCCTCCTCCTCCTCCTCTTCCTCTTTTTCTTCTTCTCCTCCTCCTCCTTCTTTCCTCTTTCTCTCTCTCCCACCCCTCCCTCTCTCTTTCCCTTCCTCTCTCCCTCCTTCCCTCTCTCTTCCTCTCTGTCTGCCTGCAAGCTTATTTCAACAATTCTGGGCCAAACCAGACTTCTCATTGAACATATTTCTCACCTCTGTCATTTGTAGTTGATGTGGGATGTTGAGGGGACTTTCCCTATTTGGCAGAGTGATGTGAAAAGTTGAGATATGGGAGTGTGCGTGTGGGAAACCTTTACCCAGTGCAGTTACAAGATGTAACAAATGATTATTTCTTCTTTCTCTGTTTTCCCTATGAAAGTATAGCTTCTCACCCACTAAAAAGAGATGTAGTTTGAAGTAGTGGGGGAAAAAAAGAAACTGGGAGTCAGAGTTCTGGGTTTGAATCCTACCTTTGACCAGGGGTAAATTCTCTCCATTTTCAGTATCTATAAAATGGGCAAAATATCTGTAGTATTTACCCTATGCGGTTGTTGTGAGAATTAAATGAGATAGAGTATGTAAACTACTCTACAAATCTGACGATCCTATATAAATGTTATTATAATTATTCACTAAAGTGAATATGTAGAGATTTTTTTTGATCATCAAGGAAATGTCACTCCCTGTGCCTTAGAAAGAGCCTTGGTTTCAGGAGACTTGGGTTCAAGTCTTGGTTCTAAGGGCATTTATTAGCTTTAGGCAAGTTTTTTAACCTTTCTGAGCCCCCTTTCCATGTGTGTGTGTGTGTGTGTGTGTGTGTGTGTGTGTGTGTATGTAAGAGAATAATATATATAATATATAAAATTTAGAAATATTTTATTGAATGTAGCCGCTGTCCCAAACCCATTGGTATAGATACCTCCCCTTATTGGTAGAGACAAAGGTTTTGCTCTTTGTGAAGGCTAGGGTAGAACTGATGAAAGGTAAGAGTGCTTCAGTCTTTGCCAGAACCCTTTGGGTCTCTTCATG
>CM053584.1:164741576-164782525 GCA_028627135.1 Pseudochirops cupreus
GAAAAAAAAAAAAAAAAAAGCAAAACCAGACATGAAAGAGAACGATAACAAGTTTTGCTTCAGTCTCCATTTAAACTATAGTCTTTCCATATCTTTCTCTGAGTTTAGGTATCTCCTTGGCTGGAATGCTTTTCCTCCTCACCTCCACCTTCTGGCTTCTCTGGCTTTTTTCAAGACTCAGTTTCTATCCTCCCTTCTGCAAAAGCTCTATTCTCCATCCCTCTCACTGTAATGTCTTCCCTCTGGTGTTACCTCCCATTTACTCTGTGTAAATTTTGTATTTCCCTCCTTGTTTGTGCTTTGTCTCTCCCATTCCAATGTGACTTGCCTTAAAGCAAAGACTGTTTTTATCCCTTCTTTATATCCGTATCCCAATGTTTAGCGTAATGTCTGGCACATAACAAGCACTTAATAAATGCTTGTTGATCGATTGATGGATTAAATATGGGCTGTCTTTTACAGTCTTCTTCTGTACAAATGAGGAGGGAGAAAAGAGTGTTTGCAAATGAAGTCTCTTTGGTCAAGACTGGGAAATGACTGAAGATCCTCTGATTAAGTAATGGATGGAGGTGTCAGAGTTATAGCATAGCTTTGGTTGTTGTTGTTTGTCCTTCCTTCTGGAAGAGGACCTATGACATCAGGAGGGTGATGTCTTGACTTGCAAGTGAATTGGATTAAGTGAGGCTGGGCTGTGCAGAGTCATCAGTCTCTCTCTCCTCTCATGTTATTCAGAGTCCAATGGCAAGACATAGGTCAGGATGACTTGCAATGGCCCTGGATACAGTGGGGGATCTTGGTCTTTTGTTCTTTGGTTATTGGCTTCCTGAGTGACTTTTGTTTAGGGATTTAACCTTTTTGTGCCCTGACTGCAAACTGTAGAATTGTAGATTGCAGAATTTGCATGCTCCCTGGGGTCAAAGTTTTACCACGGGGATGGCAAAGCGTCTCAGTTACGAAATATTAAACCATAAATAATGGCTGAGCCTCCTTGGGATGACATTTTTTAAAAAGTCTCTTGCTATCTCCCCAACCCTGTAAGTGTTCTGGGTGAAGGATGGCCTGTTGGCAGTCATGGTGGTAAGGAATGAGCCTGGTGTTCTGGTGTTTGCTTTGTCAGGGTACTGCATGGGGCTAGGTGCCAAGGCCATGTTATATGATACTCACTAGCTTGCTAACTTACCTCCTGCCAAGCCACATGACAGGTTGAGATCTGAGCAAGGAATATTTTCTGCATTCTTCCTGTTTGGGGGAGAATTCTGCAGAGAAAGACATTTGGATCATGGCTCATTTCTTTTCCCTTTCTGAGTTGGGTGTGATCTTTCTGAAAGTAGAAATGGGTTCCAGAGGAACCTTCCCTGTCTTATTACCACATAATAAGAAATGGATGACAGACAATAAGTCTTTGGTTCAGACAATTGAGGATTAGTAACATTTCATAACTGAGATGCTTTGCTATCCCTGTGTATAATGTTATTTAAGAAATAACATTACACACAGGGATAGCAAAGCATCTCAGTTTTTAATGGAGTTACCATAAAGTAGCTGGCCATTGCCGTCTCTTCAATTAGTTAGCCTTATCTCCCAAATGTATTGCTTTAACATAGAATAAGTTGTTTTAGTGCTACTGAATTCCCTATCACTGGATTCTTAAAGTGGAGGCTGGGTAATCACTTCTAGGATATACCATAGATGGAATTTTTTTCTTTCTTTTTTTCTTCTCTCTCTTTCTCTTTTTTTTTTTTGGAGGGGGGAAGGCAGGGCATTTGGGGTTAAGTGACTTGCCCAAGGTCACATGGCCAGAAAGTGTTACTGTCTGAGCTTAGATGTGAATTCAGGTCCTCTTGACTCCAGGGATGCTACTCTATTCACTTTGTCACCTAGCCGCCCTCTGTAGATGGGATTCTTGATTTCAGTAGTAGTTGAACCAGAGAACCTCCAAGGTGTCACCCAGGAGGAGGTTGTGGTAAAGAGTACCAGAAACTGCAAAGAATTTGAAAAGCATGAAGCCTGAGAAAATTGAAGTTGAAGTTATCCATGAATACATCACTGGTCACCTCAAAGAGAATAGCTTCAGCTGAATTATGGGGTTGGAAGCAGATGGCAAAGAACTGAGAGGTAGATTGAGAAGTGAGTGGGTAGTGAGGCCCAGTGAGACAATGAGTATAGATGATTTAGAGGTGTGTGGGAAGGGAAACAGTGAAAGGGAGGGAAGAAATAGTAAATAGCTTGAGGGATAGCAGGGTCAGGTGAGAGTTTTTTGTTTTTTAAAGTCTGAGGAGGTAGACCTTATACCTGTTTGTAGACAATAGGGAAACAATCAGCTGTTAGGGAAAGACTGAAGGTGAGAGAGAAAAAGAGAGGGAGGGAGAGGAACAGAGAGACAGAGAGAGGTGTAGACAAAGAGAAAGACAGAGAAAGGGAGAGAAATAGAGATAGACATAAAGACATAGAGACAGAGGCTGAGGTTGTTTCATTCTATCTTTGACCTTCTTGGGTATATCCATCAGTGGGATGTATGGGATAAAGGATGCAGGTATTATGGTCACTTTCTCAGCATATCTCCAAACAGCTTTCCAGAATGGTTGGACAAATTCACAGCTCCGGCAATAGTGTCTTCATGTTCCTTTCTTTCCAACAGTCTTGAAGGGAAGTTTATTAACAGCTGAGCGGGAGTTAGAGATCTCAAGAGTGGAATAACAAAAAGGAAGAACATAAGAGAAAAGAATTGGGGAATTTGTTAGAGTTGAACTGTATTTGAGATGAGAGGGAGAGGAAAAAGAGAAAGGGATTTTTGTCCCAGGAGCTACTGAGTCTAAATCATTAAGATTAAAGGAGCAGAATGAGTATATTTGCTGGCCATAGATATTAATCATTTGGAGGCTTTACCTTTCATGTTTCTGTGATGACAGAGCATGGCACTGGTGTGGATATTGCCTCAAATACTAAGAACACAGGGCAGGGGTTCTTAACCTTTTCTGTGTCATATATCCCTTTGACAGTTTGGTGAAGCTTATGGACCTTCTTGGAATAAAATGCTTGTTGTCTATATTCATAATTGAAGCAAATGCTGGAAATTAGTAGTTAAAAGCTAATGAAAATTAAGATCAATTTTTTTTCCCATTCAAGTTCGTGGATCCCTTGAAATCTATCTACCAGATCAATGGACCCCAGGTTTAGATCTAGGAGGTAGGCCATACATCTGTGTTTCTAGGAACACAATTGAATTTTCACACGGCACCCGCTGAATGGAAACATTCCAGGATGGCGGTGGTGTGTTGGAGTCATGACCATTATCATCGTAATAGATACATATATAATACTCAAAGGTTTGCAAAGTGTTTTATATGTTTTCTCATTTGATTGTTAACAACAACCCTGTGAAGCAAGTGCTATTATTATTATTCCCATTTTATAGATAAAGAAACTAAGGCGGAGAGAATTGAATTGACTTGTTTAGGGTCATGTAGCTAAGTAGGTTTCTGAGGCAGCCTTTGAACTCAGGCCTTCCTCACTCCAGGCCTGGCACTCTATCACTTCTGCATTATAGCCCAAAGATGACACAAATGTGGAACATATGATCTGAGTTGTGCCAGGCCCAGTATCAGAGGTCCTGGTCTTTCTTTTTTTTTTTTCTGTCAGTCTAGGAAGCAGTAGGACTTTACCTGAGTCCCTAGTCTTTCCAGTTTCTCAGTCACCTCTGAGCTTTACCCTGAATTCTTTGAAAATGACTCAATGTTAGGAAGGGATCCCTGAAGCTGTGAACTCCAGTCCACTGTGTGTGTGCCCTGCATGGGAGGTTATGCTTGATGACTTCTGAGATGCTAGTATCCAGAGTTAGAAGAGACAGTTTAGTCCTTTGCAGATAAACCTAGAGTGAAAAAGCAAAAAAACACAAAAACAAGCCAAAACAAAAAACTAAGACCCAGAGATTAAAAAAAGAAAAGTGACTTTCCGGAAGTCACACAGTTAGTTAATACTGGAACTGAAATTGGAACTGAGGTCCTCTGACTCCAAACAAGATGTTCTTTCCACTGTATTATATTGCTAAAATCTGTTCTAAGACTCTACAATTCTACACTCACTTTTACTTTATCATTCTGATATACCAAATTCATTTCCGTACTCCTCATCCGTGAACCTCATCAGAACATCAGTGTAAATGAGTAGGTGGTTGCTGTTTGGGAGGAGGTAGGGAGGTTTGGGGTACAGTCTTGTGATTCCTTCCTATATAAAGAACTCTCAGTGAGGAGGGTTTCTTTGTTGTTGTTTAGTTGCGTCTGACTCTTGATGACCTCATTTGGGACTTTCTTAGCAAAGATACTGGGGTGATTTGCCATTTGTCTCTAGCTCATTCTTCACAGATGAGGAAACTGAGGCAAACAGGGTTAAGTGATTTGCCCAGGGTCACACATCTAGTGAATGTCTGAGGCCATATTTCAGACCTGTGCAACTTGGCAGTAGGTAGGGGCCAAAATAAAAATTGGCTGAACTTCTTTGGGCTCAGATAGATGAGACTAGAAACAGACTGATAATGGTTGGCTGCCAAGGGTTATGTGATAGATAGAATAGTGTGTGTGCAGTGGCAATCCTACATTTTTCACAGGCTAACCCAAATTCTTTGGCATACTGCAAGTGGTCCACGGACTGTATGTTGTATGGACCTGCCATATTTGAACTCAGGATGATGAGTGTTCCTGAATCTAGGCTCTAAACTCTATCCACTGGACCACCTCACTGCCCTTTCTTTATCTATGCAGATCAGCAATTGCTTGCTCAATAACTTACAGTCTTTGATAGCTTTTCTTTTTGGTCAGGGGAAGACTCTGAGAAGTTAAGTGACTCTTCCAGGGTCAAAAGTAAGACTTGAACAAAATCAGACTGAGGCCTCTTAGCTATACAGAAGTTTAAGATACATAAACAGAAATTTAAGAAAAGGAAGAAAGGTTTCCAAAACTATATAAAGGAGGAAAGGAATACATGTATGAGGGAAAACAAAGGATATAGTTATCTCTGCAGGTGGCACAGTGGATGGAGAGTCAGGCCTGGAGTCAGGAGACTCTTCTTCCTGAGTTCAGATCCAGTCTCATACACTTCCTAGCTGTGTGACCCTTGGCAAGTCACTTATCCCTGTTTGCCTTAGTTTCCTCATCTGTAAAATGAGCTGGAGAAGGAAATGGTAAACCATTCTAGTATCTTTGCCAAGAAAACCCCAAAAGGAATCTCAGAGTTCCATTAGACTGAAGCAACTAAACAACAAAACAAAAAGCAAAGGACTGAATTCCTGGAGCAACAGAGAAGACTGAGCCCTGTTTATTGCTGTAACCAAATAAAACCTACAACAAAGTTAATCTGACCCATATTAATGAGGTGCATACGAATCATTGGGCTGAATGGTAATTAGCCATAAATGTTAAGTAATTCCCATAATTGCCTGTAATTAGTACCACTTTGAAAGAGTCAAATTCAGATTTTATAGCTTCTCTTAGTTCTCCAGTATCTATAAACAATATCATCGTTGAGAATTTTCCTAAATGCATTCATTAACCCTCCCCCCACCCCCTTCTCCCTTCCCCTCATTCTCCTTCAGAGAGGTAGAGTGGCCCAGTGGAGAGAATAATGAGTTTGAATCCAGAAAGCTGTCAGTTCAAATCCTGGTTCTGTGACCTTGGGCAAATCACTTAATCTCTGAGTTTCCTCATTGTAAATTAGCAGTAATAACATAATAATACTGCTAGTATCTATTCCTTACAGGGCTGTTTTGAGGTTTAAATGAAATAATGTTCATAGAGTGCTTTGCAAACTAGTAAGTATTATGCGAATTAGTTACTACTGTCTACGGCTAAGGTTCCCTGAACTCTAACTCTACTTGCATTCATCCCCTCCCCCCAAGATGTGCCAGGACTAAGTCTCCATCTTCTTTTCTCTCTTGCTGCCCCTTCTACATACCACGAGAGTGGGCCTTTCAAGGCACTTCTAGCTTGTTCTTCTATTTCAGATAAGCTGGGGAAAGGCTTGGCAGTGGTGGTGTTAACCCAGTGACTCCCAAGAGTCTTTCTGGACAGGGAAATTGAATGGGACAGTGGAGTGATCAGAGGGCTGGAGTTAGTTCTCCTCTCGCCAAGAAGAAAACAAGAACTTGGAGTGCTGAAGGGCTAGGGGAACAAAAACTCTGGAATTGAGGCTGTAGATGGATAGCCCATCCAGGAAAGTAGAGCCTATCATTATATGTGAAAGTATGGGGATAAGAGTTTACCTGGGAGAGAAGAAACCCTGAATCCCTAGTGTGATTGCAATCAGGGAAACAGGGCAGTCATGCTGTGGGAACAGGGGGGCAAGCTGCTGCCAAGAATTCTTATGAGAGCACTGGCCTTTCTCCCTCTCTTAGGTCTCTTATGGCAGTTTGTAAAAGCAGAATGCCCAGATTGTTGTCCCTAGACTGTCCCTTAGGCTATGGACCTGCGTGTACTGGCAGAAGAGAGTGTAGTGCCAACACAATATTTACAGTGCCAATGACAACTATGAATACGCTGGCATAGTTCTCAACCACAAAATATAACAGACTCTCCTTATAGAAGACAGAAGCAAAACATTTATTCAGACACCAGAAAGCCAAATCCCAACACCAGGAAACCAAATCCATCATAGCAACAAAGAAATTAATATACCATAACACAGCAGGGAGCCACATCATCCTTTAGCCTTCCCACAATTCAACACTCACAAGTCTAGCTGTCACAGCAAGGGGCAAACAAACCCTCACAAGCCTAGTTGTCTCCTTGAGTACATCCTCTCCTCCCTCCAGCTCTAACTGCTCTGACTCCCTGCTTTCTTCAGCAAGCTCCTCCCACCACAGGCTCCATGTGATTACATTTGGCCTATTGGGCAGCAGGGAAGATCTTCAAATGCCCTTTACCATTACATGCCAGAGAGAATAGTGGTCGGTAGTCAAGGGAATCTAACATCTGTTGTCTGGGGTCCAAGGAATAGAAGAGAGAAGCTATAGCGGGTTTTTGGAGCTACTGCTAGAAGGATCTTGACTAGATATACACATTCTTCCATTTGGATTAACTCCTAGGACTAATCCTCTAGCAGAAGTTCCCTTCATACAGTCAGACTAAAGCATAAATGATTGATGTATTACATTGTCAATATTACTCCTCTCCTTCACACTCCCTTCCAACTTTGTGTTGATATATTGCCTCTGTTGTGCCTGTGTCCTCTTTCCCCCTCACCACCTCCCATGTATCCCCTGAGGCTAGGGTGGAATTATAGGGAACAGTTGGAAACTGACAATAGCAGGTAGACCAGAGAAGAAGAAAGGGAACTTTTCACACTGGCCCCTCACTCTGAGCCAGACAAGGCTTATAGAGATAACCTTCGAGATCAGTGAGAATGAAGGGATAGGAGAGCACTTCTATTACACAGCTTCCTCACTGACTTTCTTTATCAGGCACTTCGAATCCCGAGTCACCATTCCCAATATTTGGTAAATGGGTCTGGCTTTGAATGCTTTCACCATCTTCTGATATTGGGATTTGGTACTGACCAATATTGGAGAAAATGGTGCCCCTGAAGAGGACACTTTTGACTAGAAAGGATAAATTAAAAACAGACAGTAGCTTTTGTTTGTGTTATCCAGGGCTGTGCACACACACAGCTTAGAAGGAAAACGGGCCAAGGAGAAAGAAAGAATCCAGTTAGCCTTCTCTGAGTCTTGGGAGGTAAGACACTCTGCTCCTTAGCATAAATCTGTAAGAGCATAGCTTAGAGAGAGAAGGAAGGCATAGAAATGCAGAAAGAAGTTGTAGACTCAGGGATAATCCAATTCTGTTTTTTCCCTTTTCATATTCTTTCTCTATCTCTCTCCTGAGATTCTTGAAGTATACAGATCCTTCCCAAGCAAGAGCTTGGTGGTATGGTCATAACTTGTTAAATACTGTAATTAAAATACTTCTCTTATTAACTTAGTGATAACACTTTTTTTTCTCTTTAAATTACATGTTAGCATTTTGTTAATTAAATTTCCAGTTCCAACAGAACTCCCCCCATAGGGTGTGTTGGGTGAAGAGGGGGCCCTGCTCAGAGCAGCGGGGGTTTGTGGTTCAGCAAGTTGGGCAGGTTTTTGCCTTTCCAAGAGCTTGACGGTCCTTCCTTCCAATGTAAGATGGTGGGAAGCAGTCAGGCAGCAGAAGAATACATCAGGATAAAGTTGCTTTCTCACCTTAACCCAGAAAACCAGAATCACTAAAGGAGAAATCAGTAATTTCCATTTGCAAAAACCTTGATTCTTTCATTTTTCAGAAGAAACTGTAGATCTCATAGTTGTTTAGGGTTTTGAAGGCCTGGGTGTAAATGAGCTATGTGTTTCCACAAACGTTTATGTTCTGTGTTTTTACACACAACATATTTTATTATTATTATTTTTTTTCTTTCCCCCTCGTTAGATCATAAGTTCCTAAGGATGGAAATCATGTTTTCTGTACTTTAGTATCTCCTTCCTTCCCTCTAGCATACCCCACCCACCTGCTTACCCCCACACACATACATATGCTCTCATACAGAGCTTGTGTCAATTGTATACTGGTCCTGTGGTTAATTTTATTTTTCCCTCCTTTCCCTCCCTTCCCTTTCCAAACTGAGATGTAAACAAGGTGAGAAATATCCCCTGAAAATTCTCTAGTGGTGATGAGGATACACAGATTTTTCCTTCCTTTCTCTGTTGCTATTGAGCTTCATTATTCTGTTTTAATTAAGTTCTGTAAGCGATTATTAAGTACTTACTGGGAATGAATGAGTGAATGAATGAATGATTTAAAAAGTACTTAAGAAGCACTTATGTGGATGAATGATTTTAAAAGTACTCAGTAAGGGCTTAGTCCAGGAGTGGGGAACCTTCAGCCTTGAGGCCACATGTGGCCCTCTAGGTCCTCATGTGTGGCCCTTTGATGGAATCTAAACTTCACAGAACAAATCTTCTTAATAAAAGGACTTGTTTTGTAAAACTTGGACTCAGTCAAAAGACAACATCCAAGGGCCTAGAAGGTCCCATGTGGCCTCAAGGCCACAGGTTCCCCTCCTCTGGCTTAGTCTGTTTAAGAGCACTGTGTTAAATACTGGTGGTAGCTAGGTGGTAGAGTAGATAGAGGACCACACCTTGAGTCAGGAAGACCTGAGTTCAAATACTACCTCAGAAACTTACTAGCTGCATGACTATGGGCAAATCACTGAATCCTGTTTGCCTCAGTTTCCTCACCTATAAAATGAGCTGGAGAAGGAAATGGCAAACCATTCCATTATCTTTGCCAAGAAAATCCTAAATGGGGTACAATACTGAACAGCAAAAATCAAAAACAGAAAGACAAGACAGTCCCTGCTTTGAAAGAAGAAAGTGTAAAGAGGAGGCTTCACTTGAAAGATCATCACGGTTCTATGGGGATAGCGCCGAAGCAGGTATGAATGCATCTCCCTTAATTCTGTTTCCATTGATACAACCCTATATATTCCTGATGCTGATCCATTTGGAAAGTGAGAAGGACTTTGATGATGAGAACTTTCTTTTCGGAGTCTTAGGCAGTAGAGATAAAAATATGAACAAAGTAAACAGCCTTTGCCCTCAGTGTGAAAACTTTTGAATTTAGAGTCAGAAAACCTTGTTTCAAAGCTTAGTTCTGTCTCTTACTAGTTGAGTGGCCTTGGTCACCTAATCTTTCTGAGCCACTCTGTTCTCATCTGTAAAATGGGTTTCAACTAGATGTCCTAGAATCAACTAGATTCTTTCCAGGTATGAGCCTATGTCTCTGTGGTCTTTCTTCTACTCAGAGACTTTATTTTCTACTAGCAATGTACATGACTGCGAGTACCATGGATTCAAGTCAACAAACATTTATTATATCATGTGCTAGGCATAGGAAATACAAAGATAAAAATGAAACAATCCCTATCTTCAAAGGATAGGACTAACCATGACTTTTTCAATCCATCCAAGAGTTGTAGAGGGGACTTGCCCTGGTCCCAATCCAAGATCTAAGACTGAAAATATGAATAAACAGAAGAAAATACTAAACACAATGAAAAAATACTATGGATTAAGAGAAGCCCAGGAGGTAAACCCTGAAGAAGAAAATAACCTCACAACAATTAAAAGTACAGCTTCCGAGGTAACAAAAAATGATGCTACAGAAACCATAAGAAGGAAGGGAAGAGGTCTTAAGAGATTTAAAAAAAAAGCAAAAGATTAAAAAAAAAATTAGAGTTCAAGGGGAAAAATGAAACTGAAAAGAAATAGATTGGAACAGAAGATAGACTTGCAGTATGGTGGAATAGAACAAACAGAACTCAATAGAACAGACTCCGTGAGACAAGACTATTATCCCTCCCTAGAAGCTTTACATTGCTGGAGCTGATAATATTCTACCTTCCAGTTCCAAACCAGAGACAGTGTCTTCTCTTCCTATGTGGGGAAGAAGTAGAATTCCCAGGGTCAGCCAGTCAGCCAATAAGCATTTATTAATCACCTACAATGTGCCAGGCACTGTGTATTGTAGATACAAAGAAAATTAAAGACATTCCTTGCTCTCAAGAGGATCACAGCTTAAGGAGGGGGAAAACATGCAGCTAATTAGGGACAGATTCCCCCTTGAGAGGCAGGGGACTCCATGGTCTAAGCCCTGCCAGACTGTTCCATTCATCTCATGACACCTATAGTCTGCATAAAATAATTATTGATTACAGATTATGGATTGTGAATGAAGAGTGGGGATTAATCCACTGATTAAAACGTATTTGCTAAGGGCTGCTATGTACCAGGAACTTTTGTAGGAGTTGAGGATGGAGAGACAAAGAATGAAAGAGTTTCTACTCTCAAGCAGCTATGTTTATACTATGGGAGGGTACAACAAGTTCATATGCAGAATGCAATAAAATAAACATAAGGTAGGAAGGGAGGGCACTAGCAGTTTGGAATGGCATCATGTAAAAGGTGGGGCTTTAATTGCATCTTGAAGAATGAGGGGGATTCTGTGAGGTGGAGGTGAGGAAATGGTGCAATCTAAGCAGAGGGGATGGCCGGTACAAAGGCATATATGGCTAAGAACCATAGAATGTCTTGGTAGAATCAAGATTTTATAGAATCGAAAGAGCAATCATGGATGTAAGAAGGCTAAAGTCTTTCAATATGATACATATGTGCACCTAAGATGACATGCATGCAAAAAAGGTTTTTTAAGGCACACCAATTAAGGATATATATTTATGTATATGTACATGTATATACACACATGTGTATCTACATATAAAATAATAATAATTCTTTCCCATTTTTGCTAAGTAACCAGCTGATCTTTCTTTCACTTAGCAAAAATGGGGAAGAATAATAATTTACATTTATATAGTGTTTCAATATTTGTAAAGCACTTTATTAAGAGGGAAATAGGTCAAGGCAAGTGGCCGTAACTTCTTAGGTGAGGTTAGTTGAATTGCTAGGGAAGAGATGAGGAGTGACATGGCAGGCTTAAACAGAGAAGAGAAAATTTGGACAATCATTATGATGAATGAAAGAAATGATCAGTTAGGGAGGAGTAAAAGATTACCTTGGGGCAGGTAGGTGGTTCAATGGTTAGAGCCCTGAACCTTGAGTCAGGAAAATCTGAGTTCAAATCTGGCTTTAGAAATTTTCTGACTGTGTGACCCTGGAAAAGTCACTTAACCTCAGTTTGCCTTAATCCACTAGAGAAAAGAAATGGTGAATCACTCCAATATCTTTGCCAAGAAAACCTCATGGACAGTATGGTCCACAGGGTCACCAAGAATCAGACATGACTGAACAAGAGAATTGCCTTGCTTGGGTGAGATTCCAGGTGAGATTAGATAACATACATTTATAGTGGGCTAAATCATCTAGATTCTGCCAGTTCTATTGAGAAATATGGAAGTAGAAAGGACAAAGAATGAGGAGAGATCAGTGTAGAGTTGAAATGCTTCATTAAGGGTTGAACTTGGGAAAGTACAAAGAGTAGAAGAAATTAGAACATGAAGAATAAGTGTAGAAGTAATAAAATATAATAAGACATGGAATGATAGAAGGCTATGATCAGATAAAGGAATTTTGGAGTTCTTAAACATAGAAGGAGAAAATTTATGAGTGAAGGCAATATCAAAACTATGGTTAACTATGTAGTTATGTGATTTGAATAGGTCTTGTGATTTAAGCAATGGAACTGGGAAATAAAGTCATATGAGTGAATATCAACATGTATATCAAAGTCCCTTAGTATGAGTGCATGAGTTGGTGTGGAGAGTAAGGCTGTGAACTAATGACCAAACTCAAAGGGAAAGGAAACAGGATGTTCTGGGGCTCAGTAAATAGTAATTTCCAGGATCTGATTGGGTGATAAATTTGGATTAGATTGAACCCAAAAAGAAGGAAGAGATTTCAGAGTGAGGAAAGTATTTAGAAGAGGATATAGGGAACAGGGCCTGGTGATATGAAAATGTGTAACAGCTTTTGGAAAAGATGGCCATATATGCAATGTCTTCCTGGCAGAGCCAGGTCTGATTGAGTGCTGGAAGTTGGAAGAAGGTTTAAAATGGAAGGAAGTTTGTTCATTCTAGAGAAGAATAAATGGGTGAGCAGATATGGCGTGGGAGAATGGGGTGGTAGGATTGAGATGGATGAGAATGAGGGATCCTGTGTTGAGGAGGGTGGTTTGTTCTTTGGAAGTTTGGGAAATAGTGTCATTAGGATGAAGAGTGTAATAGAGTAGGGGTATCACAATCACTGGGAAATATGACCCCATGCTCATCATTTGATTCTGGGAGTTTTGCTGAGGAAGGGAGGTGATTAGATGGTTCAAAATCTCAGTGTGGCCCTCAAGGTCTCCACAGGACCCTCAACAACCTGGGCAGTATCCTTGTGGTGTGTCTCTGGGACATCAAAGACTTGGCCCTTAGGGCAAACACAAGCAGGACTGATGATAGACAGATGCCAGAATCATATATTCAATTGCTTTATTAGTAAGACTGAAATTGAAGGAGTGATGGATTTGGAGTTATAGAGCTAAGTTTTGAGTTGTTTTTGTTCAGTTTTTTCTGATTTCTTGTGAGCCCATTTAGGGTTTTCTTGGCAATGATACTGCAATGGTTTGTCGTTTCCTTCTCCAGTTCATTTTACAGATGAGGAAACTGAGGGAGACAGAGCTAAGTGACCTGCCCAGGGTCACACTGCTAGTAAATGTCTGAGTCTGGATTTGATCTCAGGTCTTACTGACTCCAAGTCAGTCACTTAATCTACTACACCACCTAGCTGTCCTGTAGAAGCTAGGTTCATGAACCGTGTGATCACAAACAAGTCACTTCACTTGTATGGGGCTCAATTTCCTCATTTATATACTGAGTGGAGTTAGCCTAGGCAATCTCCAAGGTCATTTCCAATTCTACACCCATGATTCCATGATAAGGAAAAGAAAATCTTTTTCAAACTCTTTGGAAAACCCCGGTTTGGGATGCAGAGCTCAAGACTTCCTGTCTTGACTGTCTGTGGTGTTTAGTTAAGCAAGGATGCTCTCCTTCTTAGCCTTAAGGCTCCTTGCTGTCTGAGCCCAGCAAGCTCTCCTTTCTTGATATTATAAGTGGATCCACAAGGCAGGGAGCCAGACAAATGCGTCTTGGTTGACACCCAGGGAGCAGAAGCAAGCTGCCAAGTTCACCTGAGATATAGATATTTAAGGAAGCAGCAAGGTTATTCTGTAAATGTGGCCATGGTTATTTGCTCCGAAATGTTCGGTGGTAGTTTTCATCTCTTGAAGAGTCTTACGCATTTCTTCCATTTGATTTATTTCCTGCTTAAGTCTGGGCAACCTTGGTGGGTATGTCATTCTCTGGGACTTCATTATTAGACAATAGTCTATGATTGGTTAGCTCGTTTGGTTAGAGCACGGTGCTAATGAGGCCAAGGTCATGGGTTCAATCCCTATACAGGCCAATTAGTTTAGGCCTGTTCCATAGGAGCAGTTTGCACCCTGACCCCAGGCAGCTATCTCACAAATGAATGCTTTTGGTTATAAGTGAGACCACGAGAGAGAGTGTTTGCATGTCTAAGCACAACCTCACACCATTAGAACAACTGCGAGGGACACGTGAACCCCAACATGCCCCCCATATAACCCTGTTCCTTTAATTTGTTTGTTTGGTTTGTCCCTGGGTGGGTACCAGTAAAGAAGATCATAGATTCATGGCCTATCAGAGCTGGAAAGTACTCAGAGACCACCAAATCTAGGCTAAGCATCTTTTTTGCGTGTATGTGTGTCAAGGATCCCTTTGACAGGAGTCTGGTGAGACCCAGGGACCCCTTCTCAGAACAATGTTTTCAAATACATAAAATGAAACACGAGATGACAAAAGAAATCAACTACATTAAGATACAAATATTGTAATTTTTTTTTAACAGCAGAATCCAGGTTAAGAATCCTTGATTTAGTTCAATCTCATCATTTTACAATACAGACCCAGGGACTGTGGGTGAGTGAGGTGACTTTTTCGGTTATATTTCCTTACTAAGTACAGTCTCAGAGGAAGAAACATAGATGTGTCATCCAGAACTGTGTAGCTCCTAAAGTGACCTTGTACCTGGAAATGAAGAATCTGTGACTTTCAGGTTGCAGCGATTTGGAGGTGATTGACTGAGAAATTCAGCGTTATTAGACTTTTTTTTTTCAATATGGTACCTGGTGTCAGTTATCCAGTATAGTTTTCACTTACATTCTCTTACATATATGCTAGGTACTGCAGTGGATAGAATGCCAGGCTTGGAATCAGGAAGACGTGAGTTCCAATGTGGCCTCAGATAATATACAAGCTAACTGTGTGACTCTAGACAAGTCACTTAACCTCTATTTGCCTCAGTTTCTTCATCTGTAAAATGAGTATAAGAATAGCACCTAGTTCCCAGAGTTGTTGTGAAGATTAAATGAGAGAATTATTGTAAAGTGATTAGCACAGTGCCTAGTGCGTATTAAATCTTATATTAACATTAGTTACCATCATTATATACAATTGTTTTTAGCAAGAAATAATTTGCATTATGGGTTTTTCCTTTTGAGTGCACTATAGTCTTGGAATTCCAAAAAAATTTAGTGTTTTTTTTATTTGTGTCATTTATGTATATGTATATGTATATGTAAATATATATACATATACGTATATATATAATATAATATTCAGTTGTGTCTGACTTCTCATGAGTACATTTAGGTATATACATATACATATATGTGTGTGTATACTCCCATATATTTGTATATATATGGGAAACACAGCACATTTATTTTTGTTTTCTTTTTTATTTTAACAGCTCCAGGGGATGTCAGGGTCTTGTTTGCACAAGGAAACTGATTCTTAGTTCAGGTTCTGTCTTTCACTGAAAGCCTGTCCAGGTCTCCATTTATCTCGCCACTGGACTTCCATGACTCTGGGAGAGAGAGAGAGAGGCTGCTGACTTTGTACAACTCTGCCTCACTTAAATCTAATTCACAGGCAAGTCAAGTCATCACCTGTGATGTCATTGGTCCTCTTTGAAAACAAAGGACAAACAGCAAGGGCTCCATTTCCATCTTTGTAAAATTCGGAGGTTGAACAAAGTGACATCCCCAGTCCTTTTCAGCTCTTACACTCCAGGATCCTAAGATCATGAATCCGAGGGGTTCCCAGGTCCTTTTGGGTGGGTGGGTGGGGGGAAGAGGCTTCCTGTTCTCCTGGTGGCAGAGCGTCAACCTCAGCACAGACTAAATGCTGCCGACTTTATTTCCTCTCCAGATCTTTTCTGCTCATGATTTCTACTTTTCTGTTTTCCCAGCCAATCCCCCTTCATTATTTTTCTTCTGGAAAGTATAAGAGGGAGTTGAGGGTGAAGGGAGGGGAGGGGCTGCGGGAAGGAGGTAAGGAAGGAAGAAGAATAGAGAAGGAGAAAAAAAAATCTCTTAAGACTTCTTGTAGTGATCAAGTGATATCAGGTTTCAACCTGAACAAAAAAATGCTGCTGTGATCCCCGCCTATTATTTACCTGTCCTTAGATCCCAAATGGGTGCTTTCTGTCAAGTCAAAGATTGTGGTTCATGGTGAGGACAGACTTATGTCTACATTGTCATGGCAACGTTTAGGTAAAACTACTGACAGGAACTGGGATGGATATTATGGGATGCCCCTTTTATGTTTTCTTCTTACAGTTTCTTTCCTCTCATAACACTAGCCTACGGGAAAGAATGACTGAGCTGAATTAATTGACATATTTTTTGGGAGATTTAACTCTTACCTGGATTTTGGTTGTTTCTCGACAGGTAGTGGAAACACTCCAGTTACCACTAAAATGGCTTTGCTGGATAGGTGAATCTTATTGAGATCTGGGGTGTGTGTGTGTGTGTGTGTGTGTGTGTGTGTGTGTGTGTGTGTGTGTGTGTGTGTGTATGTGTGTGTGTGTATGTGTGTGTGTGTGTGTGTGAAGGGCTGGTCTCAAGTTTGAGAATTGACAGTCCAATGAGAAACTGTAACTAGGCTAAGGGAATTTAGAGGGGCACTGACTACATTTGTCTTTATAGGATCAAAGGATCATGGAGAAATAGAAATAATCTCAGAGCCATTCATGGCAACCCCCTCAATTGGGAGATGAGGAAATTTGAGGCCAGAGAGCTCAAATGATTTGCCATAGTCACACAGGCAATTAAGTCTGCTTGATTTGATTTGAATCCAGTTTCAAACCTGGGTTCAGCATTTCAAATCTAGGTTCTCTGACTCCAGACCCGCTCTTATCACTACAGCAAGCTGCCTCCTCCTTCAGCAAAATGGATGCCACAGAATTTAGCAAGAATGAACAGTTAAAACAAAAAACTATCAGTTGGCAGCTGGCTTGTGCTTTCCTCCTGGCAAGCCACAGGTAAGATCCTCCTGGGTTTTATCCCTCTCTCTCTCCCAGTGGTTCTCTCATCAGTAGCAGCCTTGCAAGATCCCAGAGTCTCTATCTTCCTAATATGTGTTCCAGGGCCCCTTTCTCCATATTTGTCTTAAAAATAGTACTTGCAAATCATGGGTACTAGGTCCAAAAATGGGTTGTCACAATCAGATCTGATGCCATCTTTCTATTCCCAAGTCCAGCTCTATCTATCACCCAGAACTGAGACAAGGTAATGGGCTCCTTGTTGGAGGTTTGAAAATTGTCTCCACTGTATGTTATTCTTTTCTGGAGGATTTGCTCTTTCATTATTGCATGCATGACTTAAAAAAAATTAAAATTTCTCTCTTGTTGACCTCTTCAACTCACATGAATCCAATTGTCATATCTATGGAAATAACTCCTAGCACTAGACATCTATCCCTTGTCTCTTTCCTGAGCTCCCACCCACATCTCCAATTGCCTATTAGTTAAGGCGTCTCAACCACAATCTATCCAAAACAAAGCTCATTAATCTCCTTTGCAGATGCCACTCTCTGGCCAGACTGACCTTCCTACAGTTTCTCATACGTGACGCTTTATCTCCTGTCTGCGTCTTTGTACTGGGTGTCCTCAATGCCTGGAATGTTCCATCTTTTCACCTCTAACTCTTTAAATTCTTTCAAGGCTCAACTGAAGCAACCACCTTCTACATAAGGCTTTTCTTGACCGTCCTAACCTGGTAGTGTTTCTTTTCCAAATGACCTTGTACCTATTTTGTATACATATGTGGGTATATATTTATATTCACATGGTATGTATCTATATGCGTATATGTTGTCTACCCCAGCTAGATTATAAACTCCTGGAGGGCAGCAAGTCTATAATTTCTGGCACATAAGAAGCGCTTAATAAATGCTTCTTGGTTAAGTCTCAGAGAAAGCAAAATTTTCAGGTGTTAAGATAAGGCATATTTATTGAGAGTAGCATTTAAATGTGTTTCCGTGTTGTGATCCCCTGAATGTTGTTCCCTAGGCAGGTGCCCACTTTCCCTACCCATAGTCCTAGTTCTGCATTCACATCCTTTTCCATCAGCTCAATAATCAAGCCCCACTGCCTTCTGTTGGCTTAGTCAAGAGCTGAGCTGATGTGCAGTCTCCTCTTTGCATTGTCACATACAAAAAACAAGATTCCTGAAGGCAGATCAAACTGTTTGCTGAAGGGCAAAGGATAGAAAGCAGGTGTTCTTGTGTCCCTAAATTTCTCCTCGTGGAAAAGTGTAGGGGTGACCCAACAATTACCCATTATCCAGCATATGGAGCAGTGAGTCACTCTTAGGACTATATTCTTCTGTGGTTTCTTGATTCTGTCATTTCTCCATTCCCAGCCCTTTTGGCCAGCCACATGTGAAATATCAAGATATGCCTTCACTCCATTCCCCACTGTATGACTAAAAGGTTAAGCTGGCCTGGAAGACACTGGCATTGGGGTTTCAAGAAAGTGCATTCTCAAGTTATATTTCCAGGCCTTGGGAGTGATTGTGAAATGTTCTTTGGAAGCAGTGCTGTGGAAACAAGGCTAGTTTTGGAATCAGAAGGTACAGGTTCAAATCCTGTCTCCCTCTATTCAACATGCTGTACACAAATATTTGAGAGGTATACTTTTAATTTTTTCTAACCATTGAGGAGGGATGAAAGAGACAGCATGCTGCTATGGAAAGAAACAAGTCAGAGGAGTTGGGTTCAAATCCTGTCTTGGATGCTTACTACCCTGGAAACTTAGGCAAAGCCATTAATCTTTTTTACCTCAGTTTCCTTATCTGTAACATGAGGACATTGGACAAGGTGGTTGTTAAGGTCCTTTCCATCTCAATAGCTATGATCCTGTGATCAGGTTGTTCTTTGGATAAATAGACGAGAGTTGAAATGTTTGTACTTGTTACATAGATTCTCCTCTCTATGAGACAGCTAGGTGGGATAAAGCACTTATCCCAGAGCTAGAAAATCCTGAGTTAAAATCTGACCTCAGATATTTACTAGCTGTGTGACCCTGGGCAAGTCACTTAACCTCAGCTTCCTCAGTTATAAAATGGGGATAATAATAGTACCTGCCTCCCAAGGTTCTTGTGAGTGTAAATGAACTAATGTTTGCTTGTACTTAACACAGTGCCTGGCAAATAGTAGATGCTTAATAAATGTTTATTTTCAGGGTGGTGAGGCGGTGCAGTGAATAGAGCACTGTCCCTGGAGTGAAGAGGACCTGAGTTCAAACCCGGCCTGAGACACTTAACACACTTACTAGCTGTGTGACTTTGGGCAAGTCACTTAACCCCAATTGCCCTCCAAAAAAAAGCAAAAAAAAAAGAAGCTTATTTTCTTCCCTTTATCCACTAAAAATCTTTCACCTTTAAGGGAAAAATTGTGTAATTTTAAAGTAATAATGATGATAATTATTATTATTATGATAATTTTGGTCAAATGACCCATTTTAATTCTCTGAAGGACCTCTCAGGGACATTAGGATTATAGGTTCCTAGGCCTGGAGGGGACCTTAGTAATTGTCTAGTCCAGAGATGTCAGACATATGTACTTTGGCTCTGTGTTTGACACTTCTGGTCTAGTCCAATCATTTCATTTTACAAATGAGAAAATGGAGGCCTAACCTTCTGTTTTTATTAGCTGTGACATAACTGGGGATGAGCTCAAGTAAGTTTCCTCTTTTACTCTGCCATCTTGGCTCCGCCCCCCTTTTACGTTGGTTTTGGAAGCTGAGAAGAAATGTATGGGAATACTCAGAGAGAGTATCTAGGGACTTGGACTACAAATCGGATTTTTACTGATTCCGAGTTTTTAAGAGTTAGCTTAAAATCTAGGACCCACAGTTCTCGCATAAACATCCAAGTGACCCTCTCTTTCCTAGACCTAGATTGATTTTAACATCACCCACTTCTTAGCAGAATATTTATGGACTAAAAGGAGTCTATTTGTTGAGATTTGCTAAAGTTAGATCAAACCCAGCTATTTTGTTTACCAAAGAAAGGTAGGGGTTGGGCCAGTCAGTTAATAAACATTTATTAAGGGCCTGCATTGTACCAGACTCTGTGATAAGTATTGGCAGTACAAAGAAAGGACAGTCCCTGGTCTCAAAGAGCTCCCCCTCTATTGGGGGTGTGGGGGGACACAACACAAAAACCATTGTGTCTGAATAAGTTATATACAAGGATAAATTGGAAAACATCAACAGAGGGAATGTACTAGCATTAAAGGGGATCGGGAAAGGATCCTAAAGGAGGTGAAGGTGGAGATAAGGAAGGGGAGCATTCTCTTGTTGGGAAGGGGGTGGGATGTCTCTATAGAGCCCTACCTAGGTTAAGGCTATCAGGGCTTTGTCGTGGGAACAAAATTTAGAAAACTCCCAAAGTTCTATCCTGGTCAGGTTTTCTTTCCTAGATGATCTTGCTGTCATAGTGGTGACAGTGGCAGCTGATTCTCTTAGGACAGGATGTAGAAGTGGTCTAGATATGCATTGCTCCGAGAACGAGAAAAATGTCCCGCCAGCTTCTGAGAAGAAGTATGGGATATGTTTGTTCCAGTTAGATTTGGTTCTCTGGGCAAAGAGAAGATTCTGTCTTCAATAGAAGTTCATCACCAGGTAAGTAGCACAGGGGCATGCTGCCAGTCTGAGAAAGAATAATTATTTCTCTTGCTTCCAACTGGATTATTAATTCATATTTATGTGAAGCCAGAAATATACTTAGCCTTGCAGCAGACACACAGGAAGAATCACTGCAGTGGGGTTAATTTTTTCTAATTAACTTAACCCATTCTTTTCTCTCTCAGACCATTGTCTTGAAATTCAAAGTTGTTAGAGGTAGTGTGAATTAGAGACATTAGGTAGACTAAAAAAAAAAATCAGGTTACAAAATTCTGTGTGCTAAAAGCATTCTAGAGGCAGCATGTCACACTGGATAGTGGGCTGTCCTGAGAGTCAGGGATACTTGCATTTCAGACTTGTCCCCTGCCTTTACTAGCTATATAGCTTCACCGTTTTTCTAAGCTTATAAATAGTGGATATTTGCATTGTTACAGGAAATTTTTCTCCTGGGAGTTCCTACATCAATAATATAATAGATAATGATTAAGATTTTGAAGAAAAAAAGAAGAGGAATTCTTGTCCTCTCTCCAACTCTCTTTCCTCCACCCTCCCCTACTCCCTTGCCCAGGTCATTATGTTCTTTCTGTGCCTTCAGAGATGGCAATACCTTAAATATGCCAGTTAGAAGACATTGGTCCATTTCATTTTAAAACTACCCTCAGGAAAATAAGTTCCCCACCATCATCTGATAAACCACATTAATGTTAAGCATGGGAAAATGCTCAGATGTGGTGTTTTGATTAGATGTCTGGGAAAGAAATTATGGCCACCAGGTCCTCACAATGGGAAAAAGGACATGTATTTTCTTTTTTCTTCATATTATCTTTGTATTGAGCCTAATTATGCTCCTTTCTCCCCTTTGAAATTCTAGCTTTCTGCAAAACTAGGTCAAGGCTTTTCTTGTTCTTCCGATTGCTGGTCCCTTTCTTGTGACTCACCCCTTCTCACTCCCACTATTTTTTATTTGTTTATATTTCATACTTACTTATGTGCTGATATTGCTTTCCCAACAGAATGTAAGTTCCTGGAGGACAAGCACTATTGTTTCATTTTTGTCTCTGTATCCTCAGGGTTAAGCACAGAGCTTGGTACAGCGTGGGGATTTCATTCCTCTTGGATGAATGAATAAATGAATGGAAGCTGTGTTGTGGAGTCCTTTAAATGTGAGGCTGAAGGGTTGAATGAGATAATCTCTAAGGCCTTTTACTGATCTAAGCCTATGATCCTATAATCACTGCTGACTGTCATGGATGTGAATGACAGCCTCTGTGTCAGGGCGAAGATAGTCATATGTATACAGAGAGTTAAGGATAGGATTGGGAAAGACCCAGAGGGGTAGCCCTTTCAAAAGCAAGGGAAGATTCAGGCACAAATACATATGAGTATATGTTCAGACATATACATAGATACACACATACACACATGAACATATATACATATATACATGTATATACACATAAATGTTTGTATACATATGTATATACATACATATACACATACATACACAAATATGGGCAGCTAGGTGGTCCAGTGGATAGAGTGCTGGGCCCGAAGTGAGGAAGACTCATCTTCATGAGTTCAAATTTGACCTCAGATACTTCCAAGGTGTGACCCTTGGCAAGTCACTTAGCTCTGTTTGCCGCAGTTTCTTCATCTGTAAAATGAGCTGAAGAAGGAAATGGCAAACCACTTTAGTGTCTATGGCAAGAAAATCCCAAATGGGATCATGAAGAACTGGACATGACTGAAAAAGCCTGAACAACAACAACACACACATGTGTATGTGAATGTACACATATGGATTTATATGTATATATGCATATATGTGTGTATATACATACACACACACACACACATATATATAGACACACATACATACATACATACATGCAGAGAAATTTGATAAAAGAGGCTTGAGTAAGAGAAAAATCCTATCCCTCAGGCAGATGTGGGTGAACACAACATATGCATTATTCAGATAAGAGATTTAAAGATGGAAGGGGATCTCAGAAGTCATCTGGCTTAAGCCCCTCATTTTATGGACAAAGACACTGAGGCCCACATTGGTTAAGTGACTTTCCCAAGATTGCACAGGTAGCATATGACAAAGCCAGGATCTGAACCCATGTTTTTTGACTCCACATGAATTTTTATCTTTCATGAATTTTATCTTCAAATCAAATTCAAAGTTAATTTCATGGCCTTGCATGAAGTAACCAAAGTAACCAAAGGCTGAATTCAGCAGGGATACAGCCAAGGGTGGGGGGATTGTGCCAAAGCTGTTATTATGTTGATAGATGTGCACGAAACTTTTGCAATCTTAACACTGAGTCCTAATGAAGCACATGTTGGAGAATGTTGCTGGGGATTACTGCTTAGTTGACCTTAATTGGGGGAACCATTTCAACTTCTTCACCCTCCCCATCATGTTAGATGAAACTCTGGGCGATTTGGATGGGATCTGATGCCATAGGGGGCTTTTTGAGAGGAGCCAAGGTTTTTGCAATCTGGTGATAACTTCTTTCTTGAGACTCAAGGGGATCTGTGCTTTATAGCCAGGTGGAAGGCAGTTTATAGACCTTCAGTGGTGGGGAGAGCCAAGAATAGAGAAAGCTTATGGTAACAAATAGCATCCTCTTATGCCCTGTGTTTCATGGTTAGCTCATGGATGGCCTTGAGAAAGCCAAAAAGCCAAAGTGGAATGTAGTCAAGGCAGGTTTCCCAATAAATCATTCTGGGCCTTGGGGAATTAGATTATGAGGGGATTAATTAAATGCACTGCTGGGTTCTTGCTCAGTATGAGCATCTGATAGGGATCTTGCTGGGAGAGCAGGTTGGACAGTCCAGGGGTATTTACCCCCCTCCCCCTTCTCTTTCTTCCTTTCTTTTCAGAGCGGGTAGTGGGCAGCTGCTATGTGATTCTGGAAGGAATTTATGAGTGTGTGCAGAATGGTTTCCAGGCAAACACTGAGCTGACAGCATTTAAAACTGAAATGTAGGTGCTGCTTGTTTGCAAGCAAGAAAATTAGGCAAGTTAGACTCCAGGTGTTGGTGAACTCTAGTTAAGAAGGCCTATCTGGAGATTTTTCCCAGGGGAACCGATCAAATAGGCCAAGCAAATGGATAGAGGGCCCAGGGACAGCAAGCTGCTTCTGCTATCTTTTTGTTCTAAGGATCATTCCCACCTCTTTTCTCAAATTCTGTCACATCCTCAGGTGACTGAGAGTACCAGGCTCCAAACCAATTTAGGGCAGTGCACAGGATGCAGGAGTTCCACTGATCTGTATCTGACTACAGTTGCTCCAACGTCTGTTGTTTTTATCTTCATATGTACTTTTTTTAGATTGTAAACTCATTGAGGCCAAGGACAATGCTGTCTTCTCCCTCTGTATCCTTCCAAGATATCTAATAGAAAGCTCTGTACATAGTGAATGATTAAATGATGTATTAAGTAGGCTGAGATTCCCCCTTTAGTTGCTCTTGCTTTCTGAGAAGTCATAGAAAAAATTATGTCACCATCTTTGTGCTGACCCAGGCATGCTGTCTTACCTAGTCCTGGTCATGTCCAAAGGGGTGCATCTGGAGACAGCTGCCTTGTGGTGGCCACAAAATAGAGTGAAACAAACAGGCCGACTCATGGCTCAAGCTTGTGATCACAGTCTCATTGGTATTAAGCAGAACCACCATGAACAAGTTTGACACTTGGGGCAAGCAGCACTATAGTTGTGTCCAGCTCTTTGTGACCCCTTTTGGGGTTTTCTTGCCATTTCCTTCTCCAGCTCATTTTACAGATTAGGAAACTGAGGTAAACAGGGTGAAGTGACTTGCCCAGGGTCACACAGCTAGAACGTATAAGTAAGTAAGAGGCCAGATTTGAACTCAGGAAAGTGTTTTTTTTGATTGCAAGCCTGACACTCTATCCACTGTACCACCCAGCTGTCTCCTAGAATCATGAAACATGTCTTTAGTAAAGTTGGGCTTGGTGGCAGTGGAGACCTTGGAATACTGAGAGGCCTCTTTTGGGGAGGCCAAGTTAGAGGCAGAGAAATGCCAGGCCTGGAAGGACTATAGGAAGAGGAATCATATGCCATCTGGTAGTATCCTATTTTAACTAATTATTCTTGCTAATTGGTGCTAAGCTCAGCTGCTTCTGTACTGCTGAAGGACTGGAGGCGCTGTCAGCACCCCCTAAATTTTGGCAATCAGAGGCAAAGCCCCACCCTCTGTAGTTATAGCTTTGGTGATTCTCCCTAATGAACTGAGCTCACCAGCTTCCAGAGGGCTGGACTGAGTTGGTGTTCAGCTATACATAGGAGTTCTTCCACAGGAGACAGAGAAAGGCTGATGTTTGTTCTCATGAAGAACCCTTATTTATCAAATTCCCTGCTCAGTGCAATTTGGTTAAAGTCAAGTCTTTATGGCTAGGTGCGAGGTGTATCATTTGAAAAATGGAGACATTCATTTTGTGCCTTTTTATAACACTGTTGTAATTTGCACCGGTGATTTAATCTTTAAGGATGTAGTTTAATTAGTAAGTCAAATAAGTGAATTGAAAAGATTCCTCTGAGAAAAGTGAGGCACACAGGGACCCAAAGCTTATTAAAATAGACACACACACACACACACACACACACACACACACACACACACACACACACACACACACACACACACACACACACACACACACACACACACACACACACCCTCTGTCTGCAAGGTTATTGCACATCACCTTCTGCCTGAGAGCAGTTTAAGGACAGCGATGAGAGAAGAAACAGATGACCTGTTAGAAGCAGGTTCTCAGCTCTCAGATCTTTCATTAATTAGATGAGGTAGTGTGTTGAGCACTGCATATAACCTAATAATAAAGTTTCCATAACTTGTGTACCTCTTATTATGGGTGCTCAACTGGCAATCATTTCCTTCGGTCTTTGCTCTGTGCTGGGTGTTGGTCGTATAAAGGTGAAACAGGACCCAGTTCCTGCTGTCAAAGATTTGGGGGATGAGACTCTGTATATATAAATAAAATACAAGTCAATAAAAAAGGGGGGGGCAGTTGTAGATGGCTCTTAAGCTGGGCCTTGAAGGAAGAGAAGGCTGTAAATAGCTGGAGAGACAGGAAGGGGGTTTAGGAGTTCTGGCAAGGTGTACAGAGATGTAGGTGCAAGTGTCTGAAGTGGGGAGAGGTCAGGCAAGAATAACCAATTGTCTGCAGGCTTGTTTGACCAGAATACTAAGGACATGTTGTTGTTCAGTTGTGTCCAACTCTTCTTGAGCCCATTTTTGGGGTTTCCTTGACAAAAATATTGGAGCGGTTGGCTATTTCTTTGCTCATTTTACAGATGAGGAAACTGAGGCATACAGGGTTAAGTGACTTGCCCAGGGTCACATAGCTAGTAAGGGTTTGAGGCTAGATTTGAACTCCAGTCTTCTGACTTCAGGCCTGGTACTTTATCCACTGTATCATCTAGCTACCCCACAAAATACATGAGTGGGTAGACAATTATGATACAGTCAGGTCCTGGTTAGCCTGAATAGTGAAATCCCTGAAGAAGGCACAGTATTCAGATTTGCAATGCTTAATCTTGCTGGGCTAAAACCAATGACCCTGTTTTATAGACTTGTAACTTTGAATAGTGTGACTCCAAACGCTTGACACATCACTTCAGGGGTTCATTATTTGAACTTATCTATAAGGCTAAAAATGCAGGTTGGAGGCAGTTCATGGATAAGCTTCAGTGTGAAAGCAGTTTTATTTATCCTGTAGGTAATGGAAGGAAACAGAAACAAGAGAGTTACACAGACAGACCCCGGGGCACTAGAACCATAACTATACTTTTCTGGATGTGACCAATGCAGGCACTTTTTTTGCTTCATTATGTGTATTTGATGAAAGGTTATTTTTCCTTTCTCTTTCTTTTTAAAAAATAGTATTTTTGCTCAGTTGGGGAAGAAGGTTGGAGAGAGAGAACATAAATGCTTGTTAGTTGAAAATGATTACTAAAAGAAGAATATTACTTTCTATGAAGGGTAGACTGCAAAGAATAGGTAATATTTATACAGTACTTTAAGGTTTGCAAAGCATTGTACTTCTTTTAACTCATTTGATCCTTACAACAACCATGTGAAGTAGGTACCCTTATGATTTCATTTTACAGATAAGGAAACTGAGGCAGAGGTTAAGTAGTTTGCCCAGGATCATGCAACTAACAAGTTTCCAAGCAGAATTTGATCTCACATCTTCCTGGTGCCGAGTCCAGCCCCTTATGCCACCAAGCTCCTATAGAACAAAATACATAGACTTAAAAAGGAAATCAATTATACTGAAATCCAGTTATCACATTAAAAAAAAACAAACCCTACAACTGAGTTTATAAACCTTTAGTTTATCCCTAAGGTGATGACTTCATCTTTAGATCTGCTGAGTTTGAGGTATTGGGAAAACATCCAAATGGAGATGTCCAGCTGAAGATACACGAGGCTATAACTCAGAAGGGGTGGAGACAGATTTGGGAATCATTGGCAGAGGAGTGATAATTGAAGCCATAGAGATGGATAAGGTTATCAAAGAGGAAAGTCAAGCAGGAGAGGAAAGAAGAGAGCTAAGGACAGAACCAATGGATGATTTCAGTTCCTTCATCAACATTCTGCCCCATCTATAGCCTTGTTCTCCTGGATCGTTTTCTCTTTCCTTACCGTTTAAAAAAATTTGAATTTATTTATTTTGGGGAGTGCTTTCTCCCTGCCAGTTTCCTCTTCTCATTGTGAAATGATTTTCTCTCTGTTGCTGCCTGCCCCAGCCCTAAGGGGGAAAGTACTGAAATCAGAGTTTGTCCTGACCTGTCGTGTTACACACTGCACTGAGAAAAACTTTGCTTCAGCTTTATTAATCATTTCCATTTGACATTGTGGGTTGTATTCTTTAGCACCCCCCCTTCAGTTATTTTATCTTTTATAATAATGTCAGGAGCAGAATCTCATTTATTCTCCTGTGGTTTTGATGTTTTGTTTTTTTTTAATGCTCATGTGTCCTAGCTGACATACACTTTCCAACAACTTCTTTCTACGTAACATATGAACAGGTGAGGTGAGCAATCCTAGCTAGTTTGTTTGAAATATATTAGGATGGAATATTCTCAAACTGTCTCCCTTTTTTCCAGTCCCTTTTTTCTCCACCCTGATGCTTCTTCTTCATTCAGAGAATTGAGCCTCTTGTCTCCAAAGCTATTCCAGGCATATTAGCTTGAACGTCATCTCTGTCTGCCCACCCAACCCCTCCAAATTCTGTGGGCTGTTTAAAGGCACCTTCCATTTGCTATTGGATTGTCTACTCACCCCACTGAGCCCAGTGGAGGATAACCCTGGCTGAAAGACAAAAGAAATGCATTTTGCTTGAGCCCAAGCCCTAATGGCACCTTTATCAATGGGTAATTAATGTTCTGACTGATGACTGAGTAATTGCTCATAAGCCTCACTAAAAAAATGGTCTTAGGCTTTCATGTTTTAGCAAACTTCACTTGGAGGAGGTTGTCTTGGGGGGTCCTAGCAGAAGAATTGATCCAGGTTTTCAGAGGTGGGTAGGGGCACTTTGGGGCAGTTTCCTGGATGTCTGCTGTACGCAAAGGAAAGACAATGTAAGGAAATTTCTTATAATTCCTGTTGGGGCAGACCGGAGACCACACAATTTCTTTGGGTTGCATTGGAAGATGTGAGGGAAACAGTGCCAAGACTAGCAATTTTTGTGCCTGGGGCAAGAGGTACAAAATATACCCTTGGTTCAGTTGGAAAATGGGATGGAGATATTTCTGATGGAGAGACTGGCCACATAATGGAGGAAGGGAGTGTTCCCCTCAGGTGTAGTTATGGGGAGCGGGTATGGGTGGGCGGCAGAGAGGCAGGGTGGAAAGAGTGTTGGATTTATAATTAAAGAACATGGGTTTGAATCCTAGCTTTGTTGATCTAATACTTCCTATGATTCTGGGCAAGTTAGCCTTTTTGTACTTCTGCTTTCTCATCTGTAAAATAAAAGTGATGGGACTAGATGGTCCCTTTTAGCTTTAAATTTGTGATGATATAATCCTGTGAATTCGCCTCCTGGAAATTTCCTATTTTGACTTGTTATTCTTGCTAACTTAGTACTAAGATTGGTTGTTTCTAAGCTACTGAAGAACTGACGATTCTCTTAGCCCTTCCTCTAAATTTTGGAGTGTATAGACAAAGTCCTGGTGCCCCAGCCCTAGTTACAGCTCTGTATGCAAGGACACAGAAAGTTAAGCTGGGAACTCACCCACTGAAGTTTTAGTCCTTGTTGTCACCGATTTTTTTTTTTAACATCTAAGTCAGGGTTTTCTCCATTGTAAGAGTTTTCTCCATTGAAGCTACCACCACTGCATTACTACCCCCTTACAAATAGACTTGTAGATTTATAGGATCGTAGATTTTAGAGATGACAGAGACATTAGGGGTCATTTGGATCTAAACTCCTAATCTTATAAATGAAGAAAATGAGACCCAGAGAGGCTACGTTTTGCCCAGGGTCACATTGACCTCAGGCCTTCAAGTACAGCACTCTAACCACCATAACATGGCACTCTTTTTTAATCTAATTTTATTTTCCAGAATTAATTAATTTACTTATTTTTAGTTTTCAACATTCATTTCCACGTGATTTTGAGTTCCAAATTTTCTCCCCATCTCTCCCCTGCCCCCCATCCCAAGATGGCAAGCATACTGATTACCCCTTCCCCCAGTGTACCCCCCCCCCATTCCTCCTCTTCCCACCTTCCCCCTTACTTTCTTGTAGGGCATGATGTATTTCTATACACCAGGGCCTGTGCATCTTATTTCCCGGTTGCATACAACAACAATTTCTTAACATTTGTTTTTAAAACTTTGAGTTCCAGATTCTCTCCCTTCTTGCCTCCTCACTCACCCCCATTGGAAAGGCAAGCTATTCAATATAGGTTATACATATGCAGTTATGCAAAACATTTCCATAGTAGTTATATTGTGAAAGACTAACTATATTTCCCTCCATCCTATCCCACCTTCCATTTATTCCATTTTCTCCTTTGACCCTCTCTCTTTTCAAAAATGTTTGCTTCTGACTACACCCTTCCCCAGTCTTCCCTCCCTTCTATTAGTATCCCTTTTTAACCTATCTTCCTGTAGGGTAAGATACCAAATTGAGTGTGTATGTTATTCCCTCCTTAAACCAAATCCCATGAGAATAAGGTTAACTCATTCCCTTTCACCTCCCTGCTCTTCCTCTCCATTGTAATAACTTTCTCTTGCCTCTTTTATGTGAGATAATTTACCCTATTCAATCTCTCCCTTTCTCCTCCCAATATATTCTTCTCTCACCTCTTAATTTTATTTTTTAGATATCATATTCAACTCACCCTGTGCTCTCTGTCTAGGTATACCTATACACACACATATATATACATGTATGTATGCATATATGTATATACATACTTGTGTAGTCCCTTCAACTATCTTATTGTTGAGAAATGTCTCATGATTTACAAATACTGTTTTTCCATGTAGGAATGTAAACAGTTCAGCTTTAACAAGTTTCTTATGATTTCTTTTTCCTGATTTACCTTTTCATGCTTCTCTTGCTTCTTGTATTTGGAAGTCAAATTTTCTGTCCAGTTCTGATCTTTTCATCAAGAATGCTTGAAAGTCCTTTATTTCAGTGAATGTTCACATTTTCACCCAAAGTATTATACTCGGTTTTGCTGGGTAAGTGATTCTTAGTTTTAATTCTAGCACCTTGGACCTCTAGAATATCATATTCCAAGTCTTTCAATCCCTTAATGTAAAAGCTGCTAGACCTTGTATTACCTGATTGTGTTTCCACAACACTCAAATTGTTTCTTCCTGACTGCTTGGAATATTTTCTCCTTGACCTGGGAACTCTGGAATTTGGCTATAATATTCTTAGGAGTTTTCTTTTTGGGATCTTTTTCAAGAGGTGATTGGTGAATTCTTTCAATTTCTGTTTTGCCCTCTGGTTCTAGAATATCAGGGCAGTTTTCCTTGGTAATTTCTTGAAAGATGATGTCTGGGTTCTTTTTTGATCATGGCTTTCAGTAGTCCAATAATTTTAAAATTATTTTTAAATTTAATTTTAAAATTATTTAAATTATCTCTCCTGGATCTATTTTCCAGGTCAGTGGTTTTTCCAGTGAGATATTTCACATTGTCTTCTATTTTTTCATTCTTTTGGATCTATTTTATATCTTGATTTCTCATAAAGTCATTAGCTTCCATTTGTTCCAATCTAATTTTGAAGGAATTTTTTTTTCAATGAGCTTTGGAACTTCCTTTTCCATTTGGCAAATTTCACTTTTTAAGGCATTCTTCTCCTCATTTGCTTTTTGGATTTCTTTTTCCACTTGAGTTAGTCTATTTTTTAAGGTGTTATTTTCTTTGGTATTTCGGGGGTTCTCTTTAGCAAGCTGTTGACGTGTTTTTCATGATTTTCTTGCATCACTATCATTTCTCTTCCCAATTTTTCATTTACTTCTCTTATTTGATTTTCAAAATCCTTCTTAAGCTTCTCCATGGCTTGTAACCAATTCATATTTTTCTTGGAGGCTTTTGATGCAGGAGTTTTGACCTTGTTGTCTTCTTCTGGTTTTATGTTTTGATCTTCTTTGTAACCAAAGAACCATTCTATAGTCTGATTTATCTTCCTCTGTTTGCTCATCTTGCCAGCCAATTATTTGACTTTTGAGCTCTTTGCCATGGTAGAACTCTGCTTCCAGAGTGAAGAGTTCTATGTCCCAATTTTCTGAGATTTTGCGCTGCTCTTGTCAGAGCTTCTTCTAGGCACCTGCCTCAGAACTGTGAGGAGGACTGCCTCTCCACAGCCTCAACAAGCTCAGCCATGCTAATGCTCCTCACCCCAGGACCAGTGCCCGAGACTGCGACCCAGATCCAAGCAGGGCAAAGCAAGAGAATACTGCCTCAGTGCCAGCAAAGAGATTCCTGCAATTGCCCTCTGGTCAGCCACTTGGTCCCCCCACTATCTGTGGACCTGGAGCTCTGGAAGCAACTGCCACAGCAGCTGCTGCCACCTCTGTACCCCTGGGGACAAGGGCCCAACTGTGGTCTTCTCTCACTCAGGTCCAACAGAGTTTCCCAACTGACCTTTTACTTTCTCTTTGGCATTTATGGGTTGAGAAGTCTGGAAACCTCCTCAGCTGCCTGAGGTATGCTCCGGCTGGTCTGTGCAACTGGTCTGGGCTGGCACAGCCCACTTGGGACTGTGCTCCAGTCCCAGCCTGGTGTGATAAATCCTTCTTGTTGGCCTGCCAGGCTGCCTTCAGCAGGGGATGTATTTCATTCTGTCATTTTGTGGGTTCTGTATCTCTAAAATTTGTTTAGGGTCTTTTTTACAGGTGTCGGAGGTAACTGGGGACAAGCTCAAGTTAGTTCCTGCTTTTACCCCACCATCTTGGCTCTGCCTCCATCATTTTTTTAAATAGCTTCTGAGCCTACCACCATGAACCCTTGCTGTTCCCACAGAAATGAGCTGGCCTCAATTCATTATATTAGATATCAGTGATTGCTACTGCCCTCTAAGGTAGATGCTGATGGTGAGTGCCATGAGGTTCACACCCTGCCCAGCCAGTGATCTGGTCTCCATTCACTGAGGTTTTTTCCAACATTAAAAGAGGCCTAATTCTTTCAGTAGAACATAAGCTTCTTGAAGTCAGGAACTATCTGACAATTTTGTCTGTATTCCCCAAAATGAACACAGTGCCTGGTATCTAGTAGGTGCTTAATAAATGTTTGTTGAATTGAACTGACTTGCCTATTCTATTCCATTTAACTCAATTCAGCATAATGGATGTGAAGGTGATGGATCATGAATGAGGCAGTGTGGAGTAGTGGGTAGAGCACTCAACCTTGAGTTTGAAAGACCTAAGTTTGAATCCTGCCTTGTCTGTTGGTCAAGCAACTTAAATGCCCTGTTCTTCAGTTTCCTCATCTGTAAAATGTGGGGGTTAGACTCAATGTCTTCTAAAGAGCCTTCTGGCTCTAAAATTGATGACTCTAAGAAGAATCTTTAGGTATACCCATAAGTCACATTTTTATAGCCCTTTTCAATTTATAAAGCATTTCCCCCTGAACTACCTTTTGATGTAGGAAGTTAATAATTTTCATTTTCCAGGTGAGCAAACTGAACCTCAAGGAGGTGAAAGGATGTTATTGCTAGTCCAGCCATCCCTATAGATAGTCAATATTGGAGCCTGATCTGAAGCTCATGTTCTCTGACTCCCAGGCAAGGCCATGCTGTTAAGTGTTAACAAGTGGCTCTGGAGGAAAAAAAAAAGTACATACAACATACTTAAAAGTTTAATCTGTATCATTGACATCTTCTCTATTACTTTCTTAAGGCTAGACCATCAGCCAAACAATAAATCAAACTCTGATTTGTAGCATTTGCTGATTTCTGAGGTGTTACATGCTCACCTTGTATATTTAACAACCAGCTTTCCAGATCTGGTACAAACTGACTCTTGTTCCCTCCTATATCCTTATCCGGTGCTCGTTTCCCTATATTGCGATAAGAATAGTTTATTCTACTCTCTGTTGCTTTTATTTCTTAGCCTAGATATGCCCCTATAAAAGTTAATCTCTCATATATGAAAATGATGTCTGGCCTACCAGTAATGACAAAAGTTATTTTGAGTCTGTCCTCTAGGACTGGGGACAGTTTGCATTGAGTTGTCCATACTCCTCTGTCTCAATCATGCAGGTCCAGTGACATTCATTTGTGGGGCTTGCTCTGGGTATACAGTCTGTGATACTTCTTTTGAGTGTAAGACTAGACAATCTCTCTACCCTAAAAATAATAAAATATGCCTTTACTTGCTGTTGCTGGTCGCTCAAATGACTGTTGCATTTTTCTTTGTGATAAAAGCTGAAAATAGAGTTCATAGAAAAGGTAGCAACTAGGTCTGGGGTTGAGACACTTGAGTTCTGTCCTTGGCTCTGCTGTGTGGTCCTGGAAAGGTCATGACCTTTCTGGGCCTGAATTTTCTCATTTGTAAGAAGGAAACTTTGACCCCTGTCCTACTTATTGTGTGAATCCTCTGAGAGGTGTGGAGGTGAAGGTGGGAAGGGAGGGAATGGGAGGATAGGATGCTTTGGAAATTGTAAAGCACTCTACAAACATATGGGATGGCTTTTCCTTGTTAGACCAGGGTATAGGCCGAACTTTCTGACAAGGGATAACTTGGATAACTAAGGGAAGCAAGGGAGGTCAGAAAATCTCTTTGGGGAGCTCTAAAAAAAAGCTACTCCACACATCCTAGGATGACCCTCAGTATGTGAGAACTAGTTCAGATTTTTTTCTTGAGATGGGGATAGATGAAAAAAAATTTTTTTTTTCTAGATTCTCTCTGCCTTTGAGATTCCCTGAGCAATGAATAAATGAACAACCTAATTCAGACAGTTGGGTTCTGGTTGTGTCTCAGTCATTGACTTGCCCCATGACCTTGGGCAAATCTGTAAAATGTCAGAGTTGGATCAGATCAGAGGTGTCTAACAATACTCCTAAGTTTGACCAAACCAGATTAAAATGTCATTAGGAAATGTTTAACAAAGATAAATAAAACCACAATAAAACATAGATAATATTACGTTTTAAAATGAAGTCAATCAGCAGCCTGGGGAGGGGGTATATCTTTATGGTTTAGCGGTCTCATTTCTATTTGAATTGGATACCACTGGACTGAGGCAGCTAGATGGCTCAGTGGATAGAGCTCTAGGCCTAGAGGTGGGAAGACCTGAGTTCAAATTTGGCCTCAGACACTTACTAGCTGTGTGAACCTGAGCAGGTCTCTTCACCTCTTTTTGCCTTAATCCATTGGAAAAGGAAATGGCAAACTACCCAAGTATCTTTGCCAAAGGTAGCCCATGGACAGTACGGTCCACAGGGTCACAAAGACCCAAAATTGACTGAACAACAACCACTACTGGACTGGATGGCTTCTCAGTTCCCTTCCAGCACTAATATTCTTTATCTCTACCTTTTTCACCCTGGATAGTCTTTCCTGTCTTCCTTTGTTCATTTCATTCTTCCACCTGAAATAATCTCCCTCGTCTTCTCCACCCATCTCAATCCTGTCTGTCAAGGTCCAGCTCAAGTCTCATGATGAAATCATGCAATCTTCTTGGACCATTTGAATCCCCAGTGATCTCTACCTCCTTTGAAATCGCAGAACATGTATTGTCTGTACCATGCACTCATTGGGGCCTAAGCCTCTGCTGCCTTGTGAGACATTCCTTAAATTGTTTTCTTGCATAACTTTTCATGTGCATATGCCCTATTTTCCCAACTAGACTATTAGGTTTCTCGAAGGCTTATAATTCAGGCCATGAGTACCTTCCACTATTTTGTTTTTTGCCCCTGGTTCTTTGGATGTTCCCAAGTGAAGGTTTGCATTTCACATCTCATTGTTTTCACCTGCTCATTTGATGGTTTCTGCTACATCTAGATCACAGCAACATCACACGCACACAAGGATACAATGAACATGTAGGCAGGATTGAGCCTTGGGGAGTGCGGTGGGTCTGTTTTAAGATTTGGCTTCTGAGAACCTTTAAATGTAGAAACAAGCTATAGTTTTTAAAATTCTTCATGGTACCTAGTTCAGTGCTATGCATTTTCATTAAAAAATAGTAAAAAATACATATAATAAAACATGTAACTAAAATGAATTTAATAAAGATAATTTAATTTGATAAAATAAAAATAAAAACACTTATAAAATAAGAATTATTTATTTTTAAAAAAGAAACAATAACATAGAATCTGAGAATTAGAGCTAGAATAAGTGGTATGCTGATGCATGTTTTAACAATTGACTCTCCAGAAAAAACAAATATACGCATGACATACTTTTAAATTTAATCTGTAGCATTAACATTCTCTTCCTTACTTCTTGAAGTCTAGACGACCAACAAATCAAGGCACCAAACTCTGATTTGTTGCATTTGCTGATTTTCCAGGTGCAAATGCTCACACTGAAATTTTAATAGTTGGCTCCCTTGAGTTGGTTCAAGATGGCTCCAGCACATGGCTGGAAGAAACCCTTGAGGCCTCAGAGGAGGAACTGAGATTAAATGACTGATTCATGGTCCCATTGCTAGTAAATTATCTGAGGTAGGATTTGAATCCAGATCTTCCTGACTCCAAGGACAGTACTCAAGCCACTATGCCATACTTTTTGTTGGTAAGTCGTTCCAGTCACATCTGACTCCTCATGACCCCATTTGGGGTTTTCTTGGCAAAGATACTGGAGTGATTTGCCATTTCCTTCTCCATCTCATTTTACAGATGAGGAAAATGGGACAAATTGGGTTAAGTGACTTGCCCAGAGTCACACAGCTAGTATGTGTTTGAGGCTGGATTTGAACTCTTGTCCTCCTGACTCCAGTCCTGGCACTTTATCTATTCCACCACCTAGCAGCTCATACCATGCTACTTCTGCACTTTAAGAAAATCATAGTTGAGTGAATGGATGATCACAGTGATGAGATCTGTAAGCATAGAATGTTAATGCTAGCAAGGCTTTTAGAGGAAATCTTAATTTAGTTTCCTCATCTTCCTGAAGAAGACACTGAGACCTCAGTTGGCTAAAAGGGACTTGTCCAAGGTCACACAAGTCAGTAACATGATCCACAAAATAATATTTATCTTACTCCTACAGTGAGCCAATAGAATAAAGAAATGATCTAGAGGGGGGCAGCTGGGTGGCACAGTGAATAGAGCACCGGCCCTGGAGTCAGGAGGACCTGAGTTCAAATCTGATCTCAGACACTTAACACAAAACTAGCCATGTGACCTTGGGCAAGTCACTTAACCCCAGTTGTCCCTCCAAAAAAAAAAAAAGAAATGATCCAGAAGAAAGAAAAAAGGAACTCTAAGCTCCTTAATATATATTCCCTCCCCCAGAAAAGGGAGTTGTCTCATTCTGAGCACACTGCTGGATTCCATATCATGTCAATTGAATGGAGATTTTCAAGGGGAGTGTGGTTATAAAATTCAACAGGGCTCAGGTCCCACTAATAATGATGACAATAATAGCTAACATTTTTACAGAACTTCAACGTTTGCAAAGCACTTTACAAAATATTATCTCATTTTTATCCTTATTTAACTGCTATTATTATCTCCATTTTATAGGTGGGGAAACTGAGGCAGACATAATTTAAGCGACTTGCCTGGGGTCACACAGGTAGTGAGTGTCTGGGGTCACATTTGAATTGTCCCATCTTCTTGCCTCCAATCTCAGCCCTCCATCCACTGAACATCTACTAAACAGTAGTCAACGAGAGAGACATTAGCAGTCTGACAAGTCCTCTGACAAGGTCCCATTTTGTGTGTGTCTGTGGTTCTTTATAAATTGTAAAATACTTTATACCTGAGCCATTAGTGTTATTATTATGATTCATTATACAATATTTGGGAAGAATTATTATGAGGAATGAGGCAAAAATCATCATTATACTCTTTCACGAACAGAGAAAAATATTTTCTAAAACACACTAATACTGTTCAGTAACATTAAACAGCAGCCAAACATGGATTAATTGTAGCAACCACTCTCGGTCCCAGAGAACAGATGTTGGAAAGACCTCTCCTTCTCCGTGGTAGAGAGATGGGAGACTTGCAGTAGAATGCTGAATATCCAGAATGAATAGAGCTGATGTGTCAAATGCTATCGGCTAACTTTTTCTTTGTTATAAAGGAAGTTTCATTGAAAGGGGAGCGAAGATAGTATATTAAACAATGACTATGGAATAAAAAACAAAGCAAAACAAAAGAAATATATATATTTTAAAAACTCCTCTCCGTAGAACATTTTGCAAAGCTACTGATATGAACTGAATACGTAGTTTTCTTGTTCTTCAAAAGCATGGAGACTTTCCCTGTCAACATATTATGTTTCTCCTTTGCACTCATTTTTATTCTGTCTTATAAAGCTGACTATTTTTTTTTTTGGAATCATCACTTGGCCCAAGACGGCAACTGACGTCCTTAGACAAAGCAAACTTTCTCTTAGACAGGAGTCTGCGCCTTCTTCCTTCTTCTCTCTCCCTTTCTTTCTGGCCTATGTTATATCTATTTTGTGGTCAGTAATACCCATGTAGGCCTATGACACACACACATAATAAGCCCTGAGCTGATAAAATCCATCATTATGCCTTTGTTGGCTCTAACAAAGGCTTTCGGCAGAGTAATTGCCCAGAATGTTTTCTTTTGTCTCATTTTCCTCTCTTCATCCTCGTCCCCACCCCCTACCTCCTTGGCCTACCCCCTTTCTACCCCTTCCCCACTAAAAATGCTCTGTGTCAGGGCCATGGAGCATCGAATCACTCAACGGGTTTAATCTTTTCAACACCCTCCCATGCAAGTTATTAAGAGGAGATTGTGAAGCGTTGTGATGTGGAAAAGATGGAGACTTTTCTTGGATAAAAAGCCTTTGCCTGGAATTATCTTCACTTCATTTGCAAGTAATCCCACCCACCTCCTTAACTTCACTCTCCTTTCTGTGAGGGAGGGGCGGGGCAGGTGCAAGGCAGGCAAATTCTCCTGGAATGAGAACTAAGGAGTGACCACAGCAGGGAGTGGGGGAAGGTGGCTGGGAGGAGGCTAGAGAGGCTGAGTCAGGCCTCCCCCTCCCACTCCCGCCAAGGGCTCTTCACATGGCAGCCTACATGTCCTTTTCATGGCTACCCTGCTTTTTGCAAAATGCAAGTGGCCCAGAAGTTGAATACCTCATTTGTAGTTGGGCTGCATATAAAATCATCTTCAGATGCTACTATGCTTCTCTTTTTCTCAATTTGTGATTGAGTGTCTCAAGGATGGGAAATGCCTTAGGTTCACAGGATCGAAGAATTTGAGTTTTATGGGAACTCAGAGGTCATCCCTTTGGAAAGTATTATATAATTTTCATCTGCATTATTCATATTTTCCCCACCACTTTCTTAAGTCTTGTTGATCAGTCCTTTTGACTCTCCATGACCCCATTTGCGGTTTCCTTGGGCAAAGATACTGGAGGGGTTTACAATTTCCTTCTCCAGCTCATTTTACAGATGAGGAAACTGAGGCAAACAGGGATTAAAGTGATTTGCCCAGGATCACACTGCTAGTAAGTGTCTGAGGTCACATTTGAACTCAGGAAGGGGAGGATTCCTGACTCCATATCTGGCACTCTAGCTGCCATTTTAAAATCTAGACACTGAACAACATAATGTACTGAGCCCTGATTTGTAGCATTTGCTGATTTCCAAGGTGTAAATGCTTATATTGAAAATCTAAAAATCAGCTCTTGCAAGCCAGTATGAGATGACTCTAGCATACATTTGACTATACCACACTGTAAGTAAGGATGCTCACTGTAAAAAGAAAACAACCCAGGGATTTGCAATAGACCTATTCTACCTTGGGGTTAACTTAGGATTCACCTTCCCTACAGTGAGTCCCTATTTGGCTTCAGTTTAAGACAGACAAAGAGAATCACAGCTGCAGAATGTGATAGAGATGGGCCTTAGAAGTCACTAACTCCAAACCCTATGTTTTATTAATTTGGAAGCTGAGGACCAGAGAGGCTGAGAACTGCCTAAGGTCACACAATAAATGGAAGAATCATGATTTGAACCCGGACCCTTTAACTCCAAATCTAGCTATCTTTCCACTGTGCCAAAAGGAAAATGCAGGAAGACTTAGAGAAGATAGGTTGTCAGCCAACATCACTAGGTACAGAGAGCTCTGTACTAAGTGTTATGGGTAAATGCAGAAGAAGATTTCAGAATCTTTAAGAAGATTTCATTTAAATAGCTCAGTTTGACCAAGACTTAGGCTACTGTGTGGATAAATTTATTGTCATTTCACAACCCTCTGGCCACATAATTGAAATATTTGGAAAAAAAGGGAAGCATATAATACATTCTTTGGGTGTTTCTGTATATATCTAGATGTTTGACACTGTAATAGACTAAATAGATGGCTGGATGATTGAGTTTTTCCACATTTTACCTTGATGTCATATCCATGCAGAGACATGACCTGAGAGAGTCAACCACACCTCTATCAGCGAATACTCTGAAAGTATCCGCTTTATGCATTATATGCATACACACACATAATGCATTTATAAAAATTATAACTGCTGCTGGGCCCAAGGACCTGGGGCCACTGTGCTACCTCCCTCTCAGTTAAAGAGCCCCTTTTTAGCTTAGGATCCAAGTATGCAAGTGATCCGTGTTTAATCCTAGGAAAACCTGGCCTCTAGGCCAGCTAGGTGGCTAGAATGCCAGGCCTAGAGTTAGGAAGATGACTCTTCATGATAGCCTTAGATGCTTCCTAGTTGTATGACTCTGGACAAGTTACTTCACCCTGTTTGCCTCAATTTCCTCATCTGGAAAATGAGCCAGAGAAGGAAATGGCAAACCCCTCTGTTATCTCTTCCAGGAAAACTCTAAATGGAGTCATGAATACTCGGGTATGACTGAAATGACTAAACAACTCAGGAAAGAACAAAAAGAGACAGGACAGACTAACCCTCAGTCTCGAGCTCACTCAGACAAGCCATTCGCCTTAGCTGCCATGCGCTCTCAGGTTCCGGATTTCTGTTGGAGTGGAGGGGAAGGAAGGTAAAACCACTACTTGTCACCCAGAGTCCAAGGAAGATGAGATCCAGGGATAGAGTGACTTCCTTTTCGAAAGTCCACTGAATCATCAATGCTTCCTGTTCAGGGGCCAATAAAGGGGAATACTTTGTCTTTCCCAAAGTTCTCAAGAGCTAAGGCTAGGAGCAGGCAGAGCAGTCCTGTACATGACATGTTACACATGGAATGAGACTACATGCTATATTGTATCAAGTGGGCCCAGAGTCAGGAAGATGCGGATTCCTATCTTGCCCCTGCCATTTACTTGCTGTGTGACTATGGGCAGGTCATCGAATTTCTCAGAATCTAAGACTTGTCCACTAAGCTATAGATGAGTGGCTATCTGTATTGGTGGAGGAATTTCCCACACTGACAATGGCAGATGTATAATGTCATGCTGTATTCTGTAAAATGTAAGACAAAAATAACCCCAGCTTTGCTTAATTCAAATTTACGTATATATATATAAACCACAGACAGAAAGCCCACAAGATGGCAAGACAGGGATAGGACAATGCAAGGAGTTGGAAACTTTTATATGTATGATTTTTTTCTACTTTTAAATAGGTTATAGATTTTCCAGATGCTGGTTTATTTTTGCATGGGAGAGAGAGAGAGAGAGAGAGAGAGAGAGAGAGAGAGAGAGAGATGAAGAAAGAGAGCAAGGAGAGGATTATAA